>JABSTQ010011023.1:0-600000 GCA_013358835.2 Ixodes persulcatus
CTCTAAATGTGCGGCATTTTGAGAAACCCAAAAGTGAAGTCGGAATAAAAGCGTGGCCGCGAGGCTCGTCACTGTTTAGTTGACGGGCGGGAGAGGAGCAGTGAGGTGCTCGAAGCTGCTTGGTTAATGGGAGGTCGTGGGACCATAGGTAGAGTGAGGAGAAGAGGAAGGCGAGGAGGCGAGGTGGGAGAGGAGGAGGGAATTAGAAGGTTGTGGAAGATCACCAGGTTTATCATTTCAAGTATACTTATGCCGCGCATTATTTATCTGAAGAAGAGCGCCGTGGACGTAGGCGACTGGCTGAAGATGTCAGACGGGCTGCTAAACAATGATGTAAACGTTTGTAATGCTAGAACATTTCACGTATGCAAAACAATTGCCTAGCATGACAGCCCCTGTATTCTAAAATACAGGGGCTGTCATCAAAACTTTAAGGATGGTGGTGATTGCTCATTTAGTGCACGAAGCTAAGTGTTAAAATATGGCCTGTGAAATCCTTATCTCGAATTAAAATAAGAAAAAGAGATCACCCATGTTGTGTTTTTGTTAACACTGTCGCGCAATGTATGTTTTTCAGCCTTGGTTTACACGCACTAAAAGCGTTTAAAACGAACTAAAAGAAAATCTTTGAAACAAGTGAGTGAACAGTGCAACTCGCGCCTTCAGCGTTCTATATGAAAACGGCATAATTACATTGAACTTTTAATTTTTCTTAATATTAAAAAAAAAAAAAAATCTTTAAAACAACATGGGCGAGCGTGGCAACGCAACATGACCGCGACCTAAAAATATCAGATTTTGATCGCAAAAGGCAATGAAGAAAGCTTGAGAGCTACAATGAAAGCTACAAGCCCCTGTAATTGGCACGGGAGTAGGGCAACGACGAAGCACGTGCACTTAAACTCCCAGGACGCCGCAGGAGTTCAGAAACAGCCGGAGGGGTTCGTTTGACGCCCGCTCAAACGTTTGACTTCGACGCGAGCAGCAGACTCGATCTAAGACAGCGTTCTTTCCCAACTTCGTTTGCTGCCCGTTTCTCGCTGCAAATTCAATTCCGAAATTCCGTTTGTCTCTGCGTAGAAACAAAATACTTCAAGATACAAAATAAAAGTAAGAAATACGTAACGGAGACTACAGAGTTATACCAGCGCCCGTTTTTAATGAGAGCGACACTTGTGCACGCTCGAAGTTGAATTCAGGTATACGATACCTACCTGCGGGTGCGGAGAGCTCTCTATGACTAAGTCGTCGGCATCTGATATTTCTAAAGCCCCTGGCTAAACGTCCGAATTCGGTAGTTTAAAAGCGTGCGGCATTAATTAAAGAGCGTTTCCTCGGGACAAACCGAGCTAGCACTCTGCTCTACGAGCAAATAACAAACGTTGCTCCCTAAAATGCCGAACACAGCTTGCTATCGACCTTTTTCGAATCTCCCAAGTTTCGCATCGTCTGCGCCTGAAAAAAAAAAAAAAATAAACATTTGCTTGGGCAAAAGCGGTAAATTAGAATATTTTTTCTTCCGGGTCATCAAGAAAAGAAATAGCCTCTTGTTTTATGTCGGCGAAAAATGCTTATTTCTTGTACACTTAGTGTTACTATATCTCCTCACGGCTGACTTGACGAAACCTTATTTAAACTATTATCTCGTTTCAAGAATCAATGTTGCTGTGCGCGTTTGTTAAACGAGCCGGTAGGGAAGACCGTTAGGTATCACTTTTAACTTGTGGGGGGAGTATTAGATGGTTCATCCGACGAAATAAACGCATTACCGCTGAAAGCATTGGATGCATATCGTCACATTTGTAAATTATGCCTGCTTATCTACAGGGCTATTTGGCTGAAATAAGCATAATAATGAAGTCAATCAACGTCGAGGAATAAAATTTTCGCCGTGGTGATCTATATCTAATATATTCAAATTTGCTAAGTGTAGACTTCTAAAAAAAAAAAAAACTCCAGAGAAAAAAAGAAAAAGCCCCAAGCCTGTCTGGTACTATAGGCGAGGCATAGCGTCATCCGTACAATATTTTCCGTTTATATATATATACCTTAGTTGAGGGAGTGAACCCTGCTCGTTATTTTATTTCGTTACTTCAGAAACTGCTAGTCCGTAAAAGGGAACGCTGAAACGTGTTTTGTAGGTTATTAACGCCAAGGACTCACTCTGAACACTATTTGACTAAAGCGAGTAAATCGTTTCATATTCCCTTCCAGAATCCTTCGTACCTTTGGTTTGTTGCCAGCTTTAGCTATATACTGAGGTGACGGCGGGGTCGCGGGCTGCGGATTCAACTCGGTAACAAACACAACTCGAGTCTCTTTCATTTTACGGTGGTTTTCGTGGCAATCAAAGAAGCCGATCCCCTCCCCCAATAGGGAGAACAGCTCCCTAAATCCCTAGAATCCCGAGGAATAATAGTATTGACCCCGATCAATTTACTGCGTTCACGATTAGCGCGCCGCTACATTTACGAGCGATTTTTTTTTTTTTTTTTTTTTAAGGGAACAGGGCGTTGGAGCGCGAAACGTGTACAGCGGACGTGCAACGACGCAGTTTTATGGCGTCCGCTCCCTAATACGGATCAACTCGTGCGGATATTAGGTCGTCCCCCAAATTCCAATCGACCATCGTGCATTGAGCGCACGTACACACGAAGTTGGATCCGTGTGCTTTGCGGACTGATGCAAAAGAGTATGCCAGTTATTTTTTTTTTTTTTTTTGTCGTTTGAAGACGTTTTTATAGCCGTTCGTAAATGCTCTTTCGCGCCCCCGGATTAGGAACACGTATAAACGTCGGAACCCTCTCGTTCGATGTCGATGCCTTTTGCACCGCCGGCAAAATGTCAAAGGTCAATGGAACAGCTTCAACGCTGGTTGAATGAGGAGGAAAGCAAAAAAAAAAAAAAAGTAAAGAAAGAAAGAAAGAGTGCGGGCTGAAAAAGACGCAGGGTGTGACCTTATGATCCCGTTTCTTGGTTCGTAATTGGTTCTTCTGAGTTCTGATCGGTTAAGGGCGCAACCTGATTGGCTGATGAGCGATAATAAGATGTTTCAGACTCATTACTCCCTGCGTTTTTTTAAGCTCTCAGTGACGATAGATAACAAAAGCCGTAGGGCTGAATGTTTTGGCACCAGCCGAAGAAAGTTGGCCCCCGTGACCGAAGCAATAATTTAATAGTTAAACCCCAACCGGGGAACTGAATATGGGGAAAAGGAGTAATAAGGTTTCAATTTCCAGAAGTATTAAGTAATCCACCCATTATATTAGACATTAAAAAAAAAGTAAAGACGTTTACAACTCTTTGTAATGCGAAATTAGAGCGCAGCTCTTGAGGAGGAGGAGTGGAAGTACGGAGGGGAGGGCATGCCCCTCTTCCTCTCCTCCTGCCGCTGACTTTGTTCATGGGTGACGTGACACGAAGTCGTGACGTCATTTTCGCCGCTTAATTTAGCGGGAAAACTGATTTGGTGTTGAGGTCATGCGACATACATTTCCCCGCTAAATTTAGCGAGGAACATCCCATAATGCAATGCGCGCGGTTACGCCGACGCCGTAAAGTTCGGAAAGGGGCGCCTAAGAGCTGCGCTTTAAAAATATGTATATAAGAATATAAATCACTTGCAGAGGAAACGTGAATAACAGTGTTTTGTGCGAATTGCACGAAGCACTAGTCTGGATATTTAGGGTCTGAACTTTCGAAATTCTGAACTACTTACTTGAACTCTCTCTCTTTCTCTCTTCAGCCCTGGTGTGGTTTCCGTGTGTTTTAAATTTCCTTTACGCGTATTGTTATGCCGCTGTAGTCGAAGGGGTGGCATGAACTCGTCAGGTATTGCCTTTAACCATGTCTCCCGAGGCAGTGTATCGCCACGAATAAATTGTTTTGGTATACCTTGTACGTGCGGTAAACGCCTGTCGGACACTTGAACGAGTGCCGCGTCAGCTTTCGGTTGACATTCGTGTTCAGTGAGAACATATATGAATATATATATATTCACTTCTATCCCGCTAATGTAGCGGCATATAGTGTCCACTTTCGCGGGTTTTTCGGATTGAGCGGATAAAAAGTCGGATGAAAAAGAACATTCGTGGGCAAATATCTCGGAACGCGAATTCTACAAAATGGAACGGTCTTGGCATACGGCCGCCTCAAAGTTTGTAATACGAACATATGTCCGAAGCACAGTAATTCGAAGTTGATTAACGAATGTTAGTTAATTAGTACGATAATAGGAATGGTTACATTCTCGCCTAATGTCCGCCGAGTTATATAAGCACGCAGTGAAAACCGCATTTATATAACATTTATCCTTTTATTTAACAATTTCGCGAAGCTAAACACACGCACGCACACGCACACGCTCACGCGCACGCACACACACAAACATATATATATATATATATATATATATGCTGTTTTTCTTAGGCCTGCAGTATGAGCAGACAGGTTATACGGCTGGGGGACACAATATAGAGGGCTAATTGTTACGATTAGTAAAATATTTCACTACGATATGATATGTAAATTTTTAAAGCATAAATTTTTTTTTTGTGGGCCCCCAAGTCCAAAATTTTGTTCGTCCGTCCTCCGTTCATCCGTTCGTCCGCCCGCACATTTCCCGTGTTTACGTCATGTGAAGTCAATGGATGTCACGTGACCTGAGATTACGTGGCCTGTATACCAATTCAATTCCCCTGCTAGATTTTAGCAGGAAAATCGACGTTACATGGCCCGACGTCACGCGACCTTTGAACCAATTCACTTTCACCCCTAAATTTAGAGGGAAAATTGATGTCCCGTAACCTCAAGCGTCACGCGACCGAAAACACAAATTCCGTTTTTCTCCGCTCAAGTATCGGGGGAATTTAGTGAACAAACAAAGGCGTCCTCACCCCCCGAAAGCGACGGTTTAAACTTTAGTGCCTTCTAAATCGAGTGTACCTTAAATACTGCGTGTCATGCCTTCAGACTTGTACACGGTACTCATTACAAGTAAACAAGTTACTTGTAATAGATTATTACTCTTTAGAATAATTTTGTAATCATTTGATTACTTTATTTGAGTAGCGTGTACAAGACTGCATACATTTAGATCTTTGGAAATAAAGGTCACTGACAATTTTATTTTGCAAAAATAAACGTACGGTTCTAGTCAAAAACTTGCTGAGCGCCATAAAAAAAAACAACAAAAAAACACATACTAAATAAGTAATGTTTAGAAAACACACACACACACAACTTCGAAGTCCTGGGAAGCACAGTATAGTGTGCTAAAGTTACTACTCAGGCAAACAGGTAGAAGGCTGGCGGCAGACTTGTACCGTACGCATTACAAGTAATCAAATTACTTGTAATCGATTACTTTTTTGAGTAATTTTGTAATCAGTTGATTACTTTTATTAGGCAGTAATCACAAGAGTAATCTGATTACTTTTTGAAGTAATAAAATTACTTGTAACCGTTACTATTTTTCCACGAGAAACCCCCCCCCCCCCCAGGCACACGCCTTTTTTTTTTTTTCTGAAATGACAAAAATAAAATTTGCTTTTTCTTTTGAACGGAAAAAAGAAAGATTTTTTGCGGAGCTGTACTAAACGAGGTCAATCCCTTTCTATGTACAGTTTCAGTGGAATGTCCGTTTTGTTTTTTGCGAGCTGGGACTGGGAGTGGGAAGCCCCAGGGAAGCCACAGTGCGTGACAAAGGCCATTCAGGTCGAAGTTTGAGGGAGCAGAATGTAGCTTTGTAAGTCCTTCGTTCAAACTAGCCCCCTCACACACACACACACACACAGAAATAAAAAAAAATAAAAAAATACTGCTTAGGGTACCTACTCGCAGCCCGTAGGAGAACCAGAACCGAAGAATGCCTAAAGCGGATGCAAAATATAACAAAGCCAGTTGAAATATTTCTCCATTTCCCCTACGTGGTCTTTGTGACAAGCAATGTTTCGAGTTGAGAAGTGGTCGGGGCGATCTCTTCCGCTAATGGATACTACACATGATCCGTTTCAAATCCTGGAGCTGCTGCTCTTTTGTATAACATGCGAGCTCATCCACATGTGAATAATAAAATGAGCGACGCAAACTTTGAGCGACAACCCTTGCTCAAGCTTAATAAGATCTAGAACCCCCTCCCCTCCCCCCCCCCCCCCCCCACACACACACACACACGCACTGGCGAACGCCCAACACATTAAACTTCTTCAAACGAATTCTATGTTTGTGTCCGCATTGTGAAGGTGCAACGACCACGAAGAGGGAACCAGTTTTTCCTTCTTCAATACTTGTGAAAATGTGAAATATAGGTTCGAAGTAGTTAATTGTTATGAGCGCTAAAGATGTGTCTTCACACAATAAAGTAATCGGAAAAGTAACGGTTACTTCTTTAAGTAATGTCCAATTACTTTTGCCGTCGAGTAATCAAGTAATATAATCGAATACTTTTTAGCCAAGAGTAATAGTAATTGTAATCGATTACTTTTTTTTAGTAACGTGTACAAGACTGGCTGGCGGTGAGGAAACGCGAATGATAAGGAACGGAAGGCGCGCGTTATCGGACCGCTAGCCTCGCTCCTGCTGCACATGTGGTAACCTGGGCGCTCCACCGTGCTTAACACGTACTCCGAGCCTTTCTAAAATTGACTCGTTTAGTGGTTTTCGATGACACGCAGAAACCCTATGTTTATTTTCACTACTTAAAAAGTTAATTTACGTGGCTTATCGCCAAATTATCGTGACGATTGGCCCCCTATATATTGTCCCCCTGGCCGTATACCGCGCCTGCACAAACTGCACAAGTGTAGCTTTCACGGCTTCGTTTTCATGCGAAAGCATTAAAGGGCTGTTTATACTCCAACGTCGACGAACGCAACGGGCGCCGGCGCAGACCGATGTTCGTCGGCCACTACGTTGAGCCGAGAAGCGCCCGAACGATGGTGTTTACAGTCCAGCGTAGACCAACGCTGGTCCAGCGCGCCCCGGCGAACTCCCCCACTTTATGCATGCGCGTCTCCGTGGCAACCGCATCGTCTCTGCGGGTTAGCCTAGAGGCAATCGGTCAGTGTGGTTCGTCCTCGTGTTGTCATGTCACGCTTCAAAACAACCATTCGGGGTAGCGGTTAGCAGTTCAAAACAAGCAAATGATGGCGATAAGGAGTGCAAACCAGGATTTATTTTCTCCGAAATGACACACAAATGTCAACGAAAAGGGGAAAAAAAAAAAGCCCGATAACCTTTGAATTTAGCTGCTTGCAGGTTTGCCGGAATCGTGCCAAGCGACTTCGGCGATTTCGCCGGAATGCTTCAATGAAACCTATGTATATTCCACAGAAACCTCTTTCTGACAGGTAGCCGGTATGTTATCATCATAATAGACTTTTACGCTGACTTGAGAAACAGACAGCGAAGAGAGCGGCCGATGCCTAAATTACGCAATGTACCCGTTCGAAATTGTAATGCACTTTACAAAGCCTATACAAACAATACAGGATTCAGTCCAATTGTCATCGCGTATCGCTACTATAGTTTACAAGCTGAGACCATTTACAAGCTGGGACAGCCCAATTGAAAATTTCTGGCCGGCTAAATAGTTCAGAGGTTTCCGTGACCGCCGTTCCCCTACAATCGACGACGCTTTTTCGATCGGGAACGACTGCCGGTGAGTGCGACTGGCACATGATTATAAATAGCACACACATTAGGTCATCCTTAATTCTAATTAACCCTACCTCTGGCGCGTCATCGAGCTTCCAGCTTTTGCCGGCACCCCAACACCACGGCCCACCACCACCGGCTCGTTAGGTCGATAGGCCTATCGAGAATCGAGGGTAGCGCTTCCTGGGAGCGGTCCACGTCCACGCACACAACCGCCCAGTCAAGCGCACGAACGCTAAATACGCACACCAACACGGGAACACGACAACAGCAAACGACACACGGCAAGAAGGACAGGTTCAGATCCCAGAAATCAGCATCTCGCACACTCTGACTGGCCCCGACGACCCCGCCAACCGGGTTCCCGAATGAGGCATTCGCGCGAGGGCTTCTGGGATAGCCTGCGTCGGCGGCGCCGACGTCCAACGTTGAACGTAGAGCATGTCCAAGTCCGTCGCAAGCTACGACGTCGCGCGTCGAGCTGCTCAACGCAGCGCCGCGTTCAACTTGACGTTGGAGTATAGACACCCCGTTCGCAGACAGCGTCAGCGAGCGAGAACGAGCGCGCGCGCTCGTTGACGTTACGACGGAGTATAAACAGCCCTTAACTGTCCCACGGAGCGAGCCGACGTCATCAGCTTTGAAGCCGCGCCAAACGACTCCTTAAATCCTTTCTCCAAGTGATGCCAGCTCCCAGTTATGGAACCACGCGAAAAGCCTAGACAACGGCACCTAGTTTCCCCGATCCCAAAGGAGCGGAGTAAAGCTGATGGGTTTCGGCTTCGGTCCCACTGGCTGGCACGCGTCGTAGTTTCAAAAAACAAGGCTCCCATTGGCCGCTGCGCGTCAGTTTCAGCGACGGCCACCCCATGGCGCTGCGTGTCCGTCAGCGCTAGAGTTCCTGTATAGGCTCCCTACGGGAGCCAGAGTTGCGCGTTTGATTCCACATGCCGCGTGCCGCCCTCGCCGCTATTCGCCGAGATCCGATCACGTGAGGAGCCGTGTCAAATGTCGTGCAGCAAAGTAGACGTTGCACGCGCCCCGGCGTACGCTCCCAGGCTTTTGAGCCCGCCGCGCGCCTCGAACGAGCGGTGCTGCTATTCGCCGAATTCAGTCACGTGAGGAGCTGGATCCACATGCCATGCGTGAACGCGCAACTCTGGCTCCCGTAGGGAGCCTATACAGGAACTCTAGTCAGCGCGACGGTAACACGAAGCGTCCAAGGTCAGAGCGCCGAAAAGGCGGCTCGCTGTGCCGTCGACGCAAATAGGCCGCAGACGAAATAAGGGAGCGGAAGAATGACTCGCATGCTTTCGCATTCACAACCCATAAGAAGTAGGTGTACAGCGAGCCTTTTTTAATCTTTAAAGCGAAAATACAAAAGACCAGCCCTGTATATATATATCTTCTTTATCGAGTCTTTCATCACAACAACCATCCCGGAATATCGTTGCTATCACGTCCTCACCGTATTTTTCCTCATCACCATTTTTGTAAACTGCGTAAAATGTCTTCGTCCATGGTGTCCTATCAAATGTATACATTGCCACTTGCAATAAAATAATGTAATGCACAACCTGACAACATTGCTTCTATAAATAACACTCATTTAATTGCAACAGCTACTACCCCTTTCCTCAAATTAGGTTACAGCGTTTTAGTATTATGTTCATGTTGTCTTCATTGTTTTGTTTTTATATTCATACATTCACGTATCTTCCGGACTATACTCCACAGGGCCGATTTTGGCTGGAAACAATGAAAAGATTTTGCTTAGATATTCCAAGCCCGGTGCATAGTCCGCACTTAGTGCCTAGTCCGAACGTAAAAATGATCATACACAGCACACCTTCACAAATGCCTGCTGTATTAGTCACAAAGGAGCTTGTATCATACGTAAATCAACATTGATATACTCCATTATTTATAAAATCTTTCACATCTTGTCACGCTGACCGATCTAGAAAAAAACAAATCCTTGTATAGTCCGCACCTGTAGGTAGTCCGCACCGGGTAAAATTTCAACTTTCATGTATAGTCGGTGTACTATACACCGAAAAATGTGCTATATGTATGCCCAGCTCTTCATGTTATACCTCTTGGAGGTCCCCAAGGAAAATGAATGATGATGACGAGTACACTGGAAGTTGTGAAAGGAAGGATGTGATGATTAGAGTCGTTTATATAAGTTTATCTTCTATCTTCTTCACACTCTACAAACTTTAATTTGAGAGTAGGGTAACAAGATATCAGGTGATCTGTCCTCCATTTCGTGCAATGGACCCTAAAAAAGATAGTTTTAGTTACTCGATAAGATTACGCAACGTGGAGACGTTCCAATTTAGAGTATCAGAAAGGCGCGAATGGTCAACCCACGCAACGCCGCTCGAATAAAAACCTCGTTCAGTCCCTCGGAGCAGATAGCCCCGAAAGTTTGCGACCGTTCAATGCCCGAAAACGCCGTAACAAAAGCACCTATTGCGAAAAAAAAAAAGGTGGAAAAGGGGGGGGGGGGGGGGGGTCATCGTGTTAATCGATTGATTTGAAGCCAATTGGATAAGTTGTTGCGCAATCTCGTTACCTTCCTTTTTGATGACTGGTGTAGTTAAACGATGGGTGGTAACCCACTTCACGCAACTTGCAGTTTAGGTATACTCCGAATAAGCTCCCTGCACGCGTCATCCGGGTCATTGGCACGCGCTGGTGGCGTGGTGGCAGCACCTCCTAGACAGCTTTCAAGCCTGCGCGTCACGGGACATGACGTCACGTCCGGGAGGCCGGCACGGGCGCTGAGTGGACGCGAGGGCCGTAGCAGCGTTCGCGTGAGACTATGATAGGAAACGAGCCCCACACGAACGCTGACGCGGCACTCGCATCCAATCAGCGCCCGTGCAGGCCTCCCGGACGTGACGTCATGTCACGTGACGCGCCGACTTGAACGCTGTCTAGGGGGTGCTGGTGGTGGTCGCAGCACACGCCCTTTCACGTCATCGCACCTATTTCATGACGAAAATAATCCCTGGAGAAGGGGTACAAGTGGGACAAAGGACGAACAAACACAGCTAGGTGACTGGTGCGCGACCGAAAAAATCCGCCTGGTCCGGGTATCGAACCCGGGACCTCTCCATTGACCAGGCGGAATTTTTCGGCCGCACACCAGTCACCTAACTCTGTTTGGAGATTTATGTTTGTCCTTTGTCCCACTTGTAGCCCTTCTCCAGGGATTATTTTCGTCATTCTTGTCCAGCTCGCTTGCACCTTTGCATGTAATTGCATTATAACCTATTACATATCGTGTTAAAAAAAAGATGTTTGACATTTTTTTGTAACGCCAAATTAGAGCGCAGCTCTTGAGGAGGAGGAGGGGAGGGTACAGAGGGGAGATTATACCCCTCCTACCCCTCCGTACCCCTCCCGCCCATTTACCGGGAAATTTTCGCTAAATATCCCAAAAAATTTAGCAAAAATTTCCCCCCTGAATTTAGGGGGAAATTTAGCGAAAATTTTCCTGCTAAATTTAGTGGGGAAACTGAATTGGTATTGAGGTCACGTGACGTCAATTTCCCCACCAAATTAAGCGGGAAAATTTTCGTAGGTTGGGTGGTGTCAGGTGTGACGTCACGAGGGTAAAAATTTCCCCACTAAATTTGGCGGGAAATTTTTCCGCTAACTTTAGCGGGGAAATTTCCCGCCAAATATAGCAAAAATAATCCCCGCTAAATTTAGCGGAAAAATTTTACCCTCGTGACGTCACGCATGACTTCATTAGGGGAAACGTTCCATAGTGCAATGTCCGCAGACAGCGCCTGTCTGCGGCCACTCAGAGAGTTTGCAGCGGGTGGCGCAAGCTACCGCCCGTTACGAGGGGTAAAGCCATTCACCTCCGTTCATCCATCCATCCGTGAGGCGTGTCTCCTCCCTGTGTGGCGATCACGTTGGACAGACAAAACCTCTCTTTCTAGACGTGGCCGATGCATACAGATATGCGAAACAAACTCGTGCTTCGACGACGCTTTAGGTGAGTTCGCATATATAATTCTATTGTCATGTCTGTCGACCGCGTCTTTTGTATCATGTACCAGCAGTGTGACTGCAGCTGAATCGAATACCTCGTGGCGTCTTTTTGATATTTTTACAGCGGAGCCGTTAACGGCTAGTTTCCCCAGGATCGTGTTCCCCCGCAAAGAAATGAAGACACCGAAACTCTGGACACCTACCGCCATCTATGAGCGACGGTGGTAAGCGAGGTACCTGGTTGCCGCCGTCGCTCTCATATGGCGAATTCGGGTGGTCAATCACCGGCGAGCCCACGCCGGCGGCAGAGGCTACCAAAACCGCGCCAGCGGCGCACCACGTGACCCTCTCCACCCGAACACAAAGCGCCGGCAACTGGCGTTTTCGTTTGGCTGGGTCGCGCGTGAACTTTGTTAACTTCTTCCTCGATTATTTTATGATACAATACGCACGCTGTAGGCATCAGCAACATATATTCGGACTCTGAGATGTGGGTAAAGAAATTTTAATATATTTTGTTTAGATTCCCGATGAACTGTTGCCATCTTACAAACTCCCAGAAAGCTCACCAGCGTCGCTGTTTATATTTAATTTGCTTGTTATTACCTTTTTTTCTGGAATCCTCAGCATTTTCATGTGGCCCAGTCTTTAAAATAGTAAGGCGCGTTCAAGTCTCGAGCTGCAGCACTATCAATACATTTTTTTTTACAGCGGTATAATAACACGCTGTGCCCCATAGCTAACTGATCTTACGCAAGCTCCCTTTAAAATGTTTTATCTTTATCTCCGTTGTTATTGCTGTCTTTTCTCGGACCACAGAGGGGTGTCTGTCTCAATGACTTCGTTTTCTACTCGAACCCGCTATCGGCGAGCATTGTTTCGTTTGGTTCCCTTTCCCGATTCGGATATGACGACACCGGATACAGTCTGGCAGACAAGCTGCCCGACCTCTTGATGCTCGGGCGAAAATTGTGCCGGTAAATTGCTGGCACCCGCCTGAGAAGCGCCACCCGAACGGCGCGCACTCGCCAGCCTTTGACCACGCGAACGCCCTTGCCGGAGATATGGCGAAATATTTTGCCGGGAAATGACCACCCGAATTCGCTAATAGATGGCGGCAGCCTTTCCCCTCTGGTTTGCCGACTTGCGGCCGGCCATTACTTTCAATTGTACAGCTCCGCTGGTCTTCCTTCTTCACCAGAGTGGAAAGGCTGACAGACATGTACACGTTACCCAAAAAAAGTAGCTAAATACCGTTACTCGTTACTCGCTCAAAAAGTAACTAAATACGTTACTCGTTACCGATTCTCAAAAGGAACGCGTGAGTTACCTCAAAAGTAACGAGTTACTTTCCACGTTACTTTGACGACCAAATACACAACTGTTTTTGTTTCATGGTTTATTGTTTTCTTTTTAGTATAGTCATTGCCCTTCAGCAGCAGCTGCCTGTAGAAGTTTTCATCAGTTATGTTTCCCCGCTTCCTTGAAAATACATCTCCGGCGACGCTGAACATTCGTTCTACCGACGCGCTCGAAGGAACGGCAGTGTTGTGCTTCAGGAAGAGCTGGTGAATCTTCGAGAACTGCGCCTTCATTGAGGACAGCGGGTAATGGGTTATGTTATGTGCCTCCCCGTGTTTGCAACCTCCGGGTTTACATTCGGTCCGTACCCGTTTCTAGAAGGTTCAACCAACGAACCTGATTGTGCTCGCTGGGTGAAGGACATTCCCAGCTGTAGAGTTCAGTACAGCAACGTTTATCGCTGGACACGTCAGTCGAACCGTTCGACTGACGTGTTCAGCGATATACGTTGCTGTACTGTCATACTGGTTAGTTGTTTTTCGGGTTGCCCATCTGCCTTTGTCACAATAGACGCATACTCAGGTTAGAATAAAAACAAGGCCCTTTAAGCGGTGTTGTACACGTTACTCCTCAAAAGTAATGAGATACCGTTACTCGTTACTTGGCCTTCAAAGTAACTAAATACCGTTACTCGTTCCTTTTCTAAAAAAGTAACTAAATACGTTACTCGTTACCGAAAATAGTAATTAGGTACAAGTAACTCGTTACTTGTAACGCGTTACGTACATGTATGAGCTGAAAGTTTTTTTGTCAATTCGTAACGAACCAAAATATTTTTTTTTTCTTTTTCTAATGCCTCAAACTCTACTCGTGGAAAAGAATACTCCTCCTGTATGTGGTTACGCCTTTTTTATTTTTTATTTTAATTACAACAATGTCGCCATGACTTCAAAGTGCACCGCGGAATCTTGAATGAAATTGAAGAAAATATTAATTAAGAAATAACATAGTCCAGCAGCCAGCTTATGATACTTTTTTTTTTTTCGCATAGCGAAGTTCTTCAGAATTTAATTAAGGTACAGCACGCGTGAAACGGCAAGAATTGAGTAACCCTCGACACTCCTGCGTTAAAATAAGAACCCTTTCTTTTGATATACGGTTATACTATCCAAGCGGCTCGTGAAAATGGGTTAGCGATAGCAGGTAATCACGCTTTCGCTTCCATTCGTTAAAAAAAAGAGAGTGTCCAATAAAGAAAAGGAAGAAAAAATATAGCAGAACGAAAACATTTTAACACTTTCATTCGCTTAAAACGACGTGCCACGTCACAGAACACAGAAACGGTCGGCGCCCTCAAAAAAGCGGTCAGACCCAGTTCGTTTCGCTCGAACAACGAACTCAGAAAGAGGCGATTCAAGCAGAAAAAAAAAAAAAAAATAATGAAACGCCGGGATAGAGGGCAAAAAAAGAAAAGGAACGAGCAAGATATTTTGCCCAGTGAGAAAAAAGAAAGCAAATGTAAGGACGAAAAACCCCTTTTCAGCACTAACTGCAGAAATGAAGACTCTTCATCTTTCGATACTTAAAGCCACTTAGGACGACTCGCTTCGCGATGGTTACAGAACGACGGCCGCGGAACACTTATCGAAGCACATTAATTCTCTCCTCACTCACCCCCCCCCCCCCCCCCCCCCCCCCCGTAGTTCCGATAAAAGGAACGCTTTTCGGAAGCACTCCCAGATAAGACAGACGCATCCTTTTTTTCCAGGCCATCCTGTGCCACCTCCTTTCACTCTCTGTCTCTCTCTCTCTTCAGGTTTTGCCGCTCTTCGGCAGACTCTGCTGACATGGGCTTCTCTGCCAGTGACGTCATTTGGAAAAGGAGGGATGACGTCAACAATAATTGAGCAGCCTGCGTGCGTGTTTGGGGCTTGCAGTTCTTTATTTTCGGTTTTGGTAGAGTTGCTTCGCTTCGTGGTGGAGTCACGGAAAGGTCTTAAATTAGAGTGTCCTCTTTTCCGAACGCGGCGGAGGAAAAATTAAGCAAAAAACATCGAGATTCGTCTTGAAAGGGACCCGGTAAAGCTTGTGAAATAAATGAGCGGTTCAATTTGGGCACTCTGATTGCCGCGTTTACATGGACGTCACATCGCCCTGTTTATGTGTGGAGGGAGGGAAAAGGCCGGGTGGGGGGGGGGGGGGGGGGGGTGCGAAGCTTAGGAAAGCGAACACCACTTAGAATAATCAAAAGCCCGTGAACCAACATGTTTACATCGTCTAACTCAGATCTAGCGCAGACACGAATCGGAGACGACTGTTGCGTTAGCGGCTGGGCTTCGTGACCGATCGATGGGTCGAACGACTCTGAGCGGCGGGTTTGCCGAATTACCCAAGCATCAAAGAGAATGCCGGGAACGTAGGTACACGCACTGCGCGTGCGGGCGTCTGCAGCTGGAACTGTTCGAAATCAAACATCTAATACAAATGGCGATTCGCAAGCGCGTTCCGCTTTATTTTGGCTGTTTACTTCAAATCTTCTGTAAAGGGAAGGCGAGCGCGTGCAGCGCGTGCACCTACGTTGCCGGCATTCTCTTTGATGCTTGGGTAATTTTAGTGAAAGGTTCAAGTGCAACGACGTCATTAGGTTGAGTTAGAGAAGGCTCCACAGGCTCTGATCATTCTAGGTTGTGTGGAGTACACACGCGTCCGTGATTCACGTGCTAGCCTTGAACCGCCTCCCCAGATTTGCTTAGCAATATGCCTAAAGGGATAGTACAACGAAATTTCGGCGCTCATTTTTGGGTCTATATGCGTTCAAAGGAGCAGTATCACATCGAATATACCTATATCTTGTTAAAAGAAGTCTCGAAAAGGAATTGTAAAACGAATTAAACGATTTGCAAAGAGCACCTGGTGGATGTCGCTAACGCCTCGCTTGTAATGCCCGTCTAGGAACCTTGACAGCTAGTGACGGTGAGTGTCTCGCCTCCGGCCACGACGAGAGAAGAGAGGAAGGAGGAACTCCCCTCTTTCCGAGAATGCCTTTTGTGGGTCGCAGAAGTCGCTATTGTCCCCCTACAAGATTATAGAAGATTAACCCGTCACTCAAAATTCGTACAAAAGCAGCCACTTCGGTGGCTGGAACGCCTAGGCCATCCTCTCGACGTCAGCCTCGCCGTAGCTTTGCTCGTCCCGAGACGACCTACGTCACGATTGCGTTGGATGTCACGTGGTCTCCGCTGGGCCTTCTCGGAGCGCTTGCCAGAGTGGGCCGTTTAAACGAAAAATACAGCCACCAGGCTCAAAATACAAACGTGCGATTGTCATTTACGGATATTGTGGATCATATTCAACCTATTTTTGAACCCGACGGGAATATTTCAAATTTCGTTGAAGTATCCCTTTAAAGGGCAACTCCGGCCAAAACTCAAAATGACAGAAATTACTGGTATCGTTGTAGTGATACAAAATACGACCCCAGCCAAAATATTACGTCCGGGGGACGTCGCATTCTCAACTAATGCCAATATTAAAAATGCGACCCGCCGCGAGCCGCTGCTCCTTAGCGGGCGGCCAGCGGGTTGCCGATCGCTAAAGCAACATTGGGCCGTGACGTCAGTATCGTTCTCTTTTTTTCCTCCGGTCCGGGCGTTGCGTGGAGTGCGCTTCTTTGAGCCGCTACCACCGCTACTTCGGCTTGTGATTGGCGTGTTTAGCCGTTGCTTTTATCTCTAGCCCGTGTAGCTTCGGTATAGCCTTTTGTTTATTTGCTTGTGAGGACTCAAAGACTCGTTATAGCGAGCAACTCGGTGCTCCCAAGACTGCCCAGCTGTTCCCCGAAAGATGCCGAGTACAACGTGTAGCGCTGTGGGCTGCTCAAACAACCCGCTGAGCGACCCGGAGGTGCTTTTTCACAAGTTTCAAACGAACCGGAAATTGGAGAAGGTGTGGGTGAACGCTGTTCGACGAGTGGACTTTGGACTTCGGCTTTTACGCGGCCGAGGAAAAAAGAACGAAAAAACAGACGTGTACTGCCCAGCACACGTGTGTTCGGGCGCCGCGGCCCACGCCGGAGAGCCTCTAAGCTTTGTGTCTGGGACTGACCCGCAGCGCGAAAGCGAGAGGACCCCCAGTACTGTACGTCACTGGCAGCGCGGCGTAGAGCAACGCCGCTCCATCCGCGGAGCCCCGATGACAATTTAGGCCTAGCGACGAGTACGGAAGACCGCACGCACGGCTACAGCCGCCGAGTACAGCACCGAACGAGTTCACGGGTTTTCCAGTCGCTAGCTTTTGGGTATACGCACTAACTCGTGCTACATATGCTGGATTACTGCCACGTATACAGAATTAAAACAAAATCAGCTTACCTCCTATCTTTAGAAGGCTAGCGCAACAGAGGTAGGTGCCGCTCGGCCCGCGTACTCGTTGAACAAGAACGGTCCTGATGTCACGTTCACATAGCGGCTGATTTGCAGTGTTTCCGGGGCCTCGAGTGGCTAGTTTCAGTTTTGTTGGCCAAGCCACAAACAAAACTTTGAGGCGTCGATATCTTTAAAACTACGCACAATAACGAGAAAAAAAATTACACCTTGAAATTCAGGGACGCTGACTGCGCTAAAAACACTCATAATCCCAAAATCGAAAGTATGGACCGGAGTTGCCCTTTAAGCGAATGTGGGAGGCAGCCGATATGCGTGAGCTGATCCTCCCCCCCCCCCCCCCCCCTCTTCTTTCTCTCTGTCTGCAAACCCGGCGATGCGCGTACACGAAAACGCACAAATTAGGGTGTTGAAACTGGCCTGGTTGATTTATACTTCACAAGGTTTTCCAATTATGTCCCCGGGTACGTTCCGACTCGCGCTGCGATCGGCGGTAGTCCCCTAAGGGAGCTTTCGCTGAACAGCACTCGTTCGTAACAGTCTCTACTGCTCATCTACAGCAAACCCGGTCATAAAAAAAGAAAAAAAAAAAGAATTGAAGTGTGGGTATGTTTATACAGCCTGAACTTAGTCTGTCTCAACGTGCGACTTGTCTCTCAGCTGTAGATGAGCAATTTAGCCAGTGCAGTACAACTGCTAGCCTGGGGTCCTTAAAAAGATGCACTACGCAGTATTGATACATGACCGCACTCCAGTACGATGCTCATTCATGGTCCGTTTAGAAAATTAGTCTCTTGAGGCGAATGTCCCTTTAGTGGAGTCGAGAACATTGCATGCATCGACACGCTTTGTTTACGACGGGCGCCGCTTTGATGTGGTGAGTAGCTCACGGGAAAGGCGGTATTTTGGTGGTTTTTAAGACGACATTGCCAAGTGCGTTCAAGTTTCTTGGCGTCGGCGAAGAGTCCGCCGGCCGTGATTGGCCGTAATCGCACTTGATCTTGGCGCCATCCAATCACGGTGGTTGAATTCCTCGCATACTTTTTTTCGTCAAGTGTCTATATTAGAGCCAAAAGACGAACGATATTTCACAAACACCTGTCAGAACGTCAATTAGCTGTGTTCGAACTGGAAAGTGTTTAATTATTGTCCATACAAAACGATACACGGGTCCAATAAAACTTTATATATATATATATATATATATATATATATATATATATATATATATTGTAAGGTTTTGTCGTGGATCAAGGCTGGAGGAGACACAACGAGAGGCTATTTAAAATATCTGGAAGTCCCACTCTTGATTTATGGTTGATTGCGTAAGTGCAGCTGCGAAACTAAATGTAAAATAAAAAAAGAAATAAAGACATGAAAATCAAAGTTTTACAGATATGCATGGCGATACATCGAAGTGCAAGCTGTAATTCAACGAAAAAGTCTTTCATAAAATAAAGAAAAAAAAAGCAGCTGTAATTTGGGATTACGTTGATTAAAAAAAAAGGAATAAATTCAACAGAAACGAGGTTATTTTCCAGAGAGAAAAATATATATCTGGATAATAAGAAAAAGAAAAGAAGTTCTGGTTTTATTCAGAGCTTTGATAAAAAAAAAATGATAAACGGAGAAACTATCAAACAAAGAAAGTTAGTGAAAGAAATAGGAAGACAAAGAGAAGACTCATCAACAACAAAAAACTAGTATATATGAAAAGAAAAAGAAAACAACGAGCCGAGACAAGACAAAAAGTATCGAGTGTGTAACAAAGAGGCAAAATGGCCATTACATTATATTACGGGTCTGCGATTAATCAATTCTTGCAAAATGGCCATCTCTTGCCCATGTTTTATCTCTCTCTCTTCGCGCAATGGGGGGGAAGAAAACCACGTGAGACCGATTTCTGGCAGGCCTGCCCAAAAAACTCTTTCCAGGCTGCGTTGCCGTAATCGCTCCGTTTAACATACACGCCAGAGGGGAATCCTTGCGAAACCCGGGGGGGGGGGGGGGGGGGGGGGGGAGGGAGGGAGGACCCGCATGGAGCTCAGGTACGGGACGTTGAACCGGCAGCTAAAGATTTCGTTTCACCTTAAGGAGACGGCGTTGCGTGCCGATATGGGCGCAATCAAACAGCGACAATTGCGTAATGCGCGCGGTTCTACTGATAATGCATCATACAAATGACAGCCTCCAGACGTCATCTGAAGCGCGTGTTTCTTCCTTGTACGACGGATCCTGTCACACTAAGTATACAAAAAAGAACAAAAAACTCTCTGCAAACATGCACGAGGCATACATGCATGTATCACGTAAACAACGTGCTTCGAATATGCTTGAGGGGTGTCCGCAGAAAATTCTGTCATTTTGTTTGCAGCGAACGCACCGTGTCTTTTGTTTCGTACGATGTACGGACAGCCTGGCTGCTGCGGCTTCACGCCATAGAGGTCCGTTGTCTTTTTTGTGTGCGCGTGTTTGCGTCGGCCAATCCAATCAAGCAAACACGGTGCGCCTTGACTTCGTGATTTTAGTTTGTGCGTGTGTGTGTGTGTGTGTGTGTGTGTGTGTGTGTGTGTGTGTGTGTGTGTGTGTGTGTTTGTTTGCGTGCCTGTGCTAGCCTCGACTGCGCTCTGACCAGACTTGTGCCCGGTACTTGAAAAAAAAAAATATTATGAATTACAGTTAGAAATTACCGAACCTCAAATGTAATGGCTTACTGATAGAAACACATTTTGATGTTTTTCAAAAATGTTCTGCGGCGCCACTTTTAGTTTCTCGTACGCCCTTGTTATGGTAGTCCTTGTAAAGAATAAAATATCGTATTTAGGAGAAAGAATGTTTGTGCACTCCGCCCACGGCGGTAAGCTGACAAGGCAGCGAACGCTGCAACCACACCCGCCATCCCGCTAGCTTACGGCGACCGGAAATGATTCCTGGAATTCTGCCGACAAAGCTAGCGGTGGGCATGCTCAGTAGCAGCGCCTATCTCCGCTGCGAGATAAAGAAGATATTGTTTGTATATACCTTGCACGTTTTTCTAAACGTATGTAGTGACCGGCCATACAAAAAATTGTTTTTTTTTTTTTCGGTTATTCTCCTCTTCACGATGTTTTCTATTTTGTAGAACTTGTTATCTTTGTGCTTCTGAATGACCTGCTCATATTGCTCCAATTTTTGTATTATGTCCCCCCCCCCCCCCCCCCCGTTTCTTTTTGGAAGCAACGAGTAATGAAAGGAATCCGTTACCAATATTTTGTAACGAAATTACATTACAAATTAGTGCCACAAAAAAAGTAACGTGTCATTTACAAAATTACGTGAAGAAGTAACGAATTACAAGTATACTGTTAGCTGTAACGGATTAATTTCAGTCTGGCTCTGACTAGTGATGAAACGAAGCATATGCATGTATGTTATAGAACATTTGAAGGTCACCGATTCGACGATGGCTCCAATCGGGGAAGGAAGAAAGAGCGCCCTAGAGAAGCGACAGCTTTATAAACTGTGTCGCACTTTTTGCTTTTGCGGTAACTGAAAAAAAACAAAAAAACGAGGGAAGTAGAGCGTTTTCACGCACTTCCAGATTACATTTGTGACGAGAAATAACCGTATTATTTTCAACATGATTTATTTTATACTTGAGTGCCCGTACGGGCCTTATCAGTGGAACTAATGCGTTAAAACAAATATTAAAATAACAATCGACAGGTTTTTTTAATAAGTTTTAACTGGTAATATCCTACAAAAATTTGGATTTGATATGAGAGAAAAAAAAAGCTGTTGCGTGTATCTCTACAGAAGGAGAAGTTAATCAGACCCAATGACCGTGTGGTGTGCCACCGCTGTAGACGATAAATTTCGCCAGTGCAATACCACAGCTTTTCGCCGAAGTCTCTAACGTGCGTCACGCAGTTGGGATGCACCAGCGCCACGCTGCAGGTTGCACGTGCCTCTTGCATCGACGCACCTTGCGTTTCTTTTGAAACATGAAGGGGCTTAAGAAGCGGGCAGGGTTAGGAATCGAACCCAGCAGGATCCATGGGTCCTGCAGCCGAGCTCTCGCGCCCACGTGTTCTGAGCAGCAGTTCGCTAACATTCTCGTCCACTAATTTCTTTAAAAAATGATAAAAAAAATGCTGTAAACAAAAAAACATAAAAATAGTTAGAATTTAGAAAAAAAAAAAGAGTTGAAACATGGAGCACTAGTTGTAAAGCTAAGTGACAAGAGGCGCACGTGCGCATGACGCTCCTATCAATGTCCGACTGCAGCAGTCGACGACCCGAGAGAAATCCTCTCGGGACGAGGCGTAGTCGCGAGAAAGACCCGTTCGAATCAGCAAATAATTAGTAGCGGGGCGTTGCCAAAAAGCGGCCGCTACAAAATGATTGCGGAGATTCCAGACAGCTTCTCCACCCCTCTTCGGACCGTCAAAACAAACTAAGTAGATGAACGAGCCGTAGGAATATAGACCGGCAAAACAAATTGCGACCGGCTGAAGCTGACAGAGGCTAGGGGGGGAAAGAAAGGGGAGGAGGATTGGGGAGAATGGGGGACCAAAATGATTTCCGATGCGACCAAGCGTTCCACTTCGCATGGGAGAACTTTCGATTTGGGCTGGACCCCCCCCCCCCCCCCCCTCCCTCTTTTCCCTCGCCCTTCCATACCCCTTCCCTCACCCACCCCTCTCTTTCTTCATGTCCACCTTTCTCACCTGTTGTTTTTTCCCTTCCTTCGCGCTTTTTCACTCTGTTTTTTTTCCTTCTCCCCTGTAGTACCCCTTTCTTTCAGAGCAAATATTTGCTTCACTGCGGACGTGATTCGTCTGGTATTGACCACAACATTTTGTTTTCGTTACAGGCTTTGAGATGCGGGCGCCATTGCAACCAGACGGATCAAAACAATGCTGCCAGGTTGTCGCCGCCTAAAATGCTCGTTTTAGTAAAAAAAAAAAAAGAAAAAAAAGAATGTTTTCTTTTTGTGTTGTTGTTATTTTTCTGTCTGTTCAAGTTTTGAGGTTTCGCAAGGAGAGTTTAAACACAGTATCGAGATGCTTAGCAGAAGGGCACGGAGCATCTTTCAGCGTCTTCGCGTTTCGTAATTTAGAGCACCTTGTTTCTTTGTGTTTTTTTTTTTTTTTTACAGCGGAGCTGTTAAGGGTTAGTTTCCTTAGGATCGCGTACGCCAGCAAATAAATAAATGTTGACACAACACTCCGGACAGCTAGAACCATTTATGAAAAACTGCGGCAACCAGACAACCGACTTGCCGGTTGTCTGGTTGCCGCTGCCGCTTCTAAATGGCGGCAACCTTTCCAGCCTTTCCACTCTGGCTTGCCAACTTGCGGCCGGCCATTATTTCATTCCAACCATAAATAGAAAAAGTTGAAAGTTTTTTTTCTCTTTTTTACAGCAATAGTTGTAAAATAGACTATCAAGAACTCGGCCATCTCATCCTTTTTCCCGCATGTTCCACGCGCACACTCTGATAGCCAGCAGTTCTGTGCATCGCAGACCGGGACCTTTCCACCCTCTCCTCGAAAATGAAAGAGTTTCCAATATCAGACTCAAAAGATCGGTACGTTTAAGCTGCGGTCCCAATTGTTAATAATACAAAAGACAGTCTGCAGACGCGATCACGTGTTTCTTCTTTCTACGATGGTTCTGGCGCATTGGCCGTACAAAAACTGTCTGTAGAAATGTTCGAATCGTACACTTTAATGCAGGAAACATACTTCGAGCATGCGTGGTGCAAACACAGCGTATGTTGTATAATGTATGAGTAGCGTGAACGCGGCATTACGACGGGCGAACAGTGACACATTTAGGCGAAAAAAGCTGGCTCGGGCGGAAATCGGAAAGATTTTGGACGGATACACATCTAAAGGCCGTTATACAATTGTAAAAAGGTTGAACGAATGGCGATTCCCGAAAGATCGCCCACCCGCTATTTTCTTCATTTGATCTCCTCTCCGTGGCTGTGCGCTCATTTGAAATTTTGGACCCGTGGACTGAGCAGCAGCAAATAATTTAAAACCGCGAAACTCTAGAAAGAACAACGACAACGTAAAGTTGTTGCGGATGCGTGAAGAGATCATATAAAAAAAATATCTGTCTGACGGAATGGTGTTTTTAGGGTCATATTGCCTAAAAAGGTTTTGTGAACGAGGGTCTTTGCCACAAAAGCTATGCGGACTGCGCAGTTGCTTAATCAAATTTTGTCTCGAAGAACAACGTATATGCGCATGTAAATGAATGAAAGGGCGGATGCATACGGCTGAACCCTTCAAATCAGACGGCAACTTGTGCCACCTAGCTGCGCCATTCCACAAAAGCGCCACCGTCATGTCGTGACATCAAAAGCGTCAGTTGGTGACGTGTGATGCGGGGGCTTGCTTTTTTTTTTTTGATAAGGGTGGAGAGTTACAAATCCCCACACCAGCAAGCACAGCTTCACCGTGTTTCACGCACGCGCACAGGAGACGTCTCGCGGACAGTCGGAGAGATTGATCACCTACGCTGGGAAAAGGGAAAAGGGAGAGAGGGGGGGGTTCGAAAGGAGAAGGAAACCTTACGATCGGAGCGAGCGCACAGCTAATTTACGGACCTGACAAAAGGATGGCTACCTAATGAAAATGCATTCGTCCCCGTGAGACAAGAACGATAGATTTTCATGTCCGCCACCGGTCTGTCCCTTTTTCGTGTGGACGCGCGCGCACATCTCTCGTGCCACGTTTCGTGTTTACGTTCGAGGCACCAAACATCGGTCAAAATGGCCGGAATATTTTGTCCGATCCGTCAGCGCAGCCCGAAAAAGTGAGGCGCGCCTTTCGACGCTACGTTACTCCGGTGATGATAAATCACTTTACAAAACTACAGGCAAAAGAAAAAAAAAATAAAACACCAGCAAAAAACAATCAAAGGCGTTGCTTCGTCGGATGAGTTTTCACGCAACATCTTTAGACACCCCTGTCTAGCGCATTTCATATTTGTTTTATTTGAGCGGGAGGGAACGGGGGGTACGCCAGAACCATCCCTATTTAATTTACCCTAACATCCTCAGTTTTTTTTTTCTTTGAGGGAAGGGGGGTGATAGGTTGTTTTTGTATTTTGCTATCGCTCTGGGTGCCGCTTCGACCAAACTGTCGGTCGAGAGGCTCGTAGTAATCCACCAACTTGCACGGACAGCCAGAACCTTCCCGTGACAGCCGCCCGCAACGGAATAGAGGCGGGCATTTATTGGGCGCAAAACGTGTACCGAATGTGTTTGCCCCCCCACCACGCTGATGCTTTCGGAAACCGCGCAGAGAGAGCTTGTGTGCCCTGATTTCTGCGAGCAGGCTCGTTCTTTCAGAAGAGCAACTCCCCCTCGCGTCTCTCTTCCCCCCAAAAAAGCATCTCAAATTGATTGAATGCAGCGCAGAAATCCGTTCGAACGACAAGTTTGTGGAAGAGGACGGACTTCATTTGGGCGGCAGCGAGTTGATCCAATTAACCGAACAGCCCGTGTATTTCATACCGCCCCCCCCCCCCCCCCCCCCTTTCCTTCAAGCTGGAACTTCGACGAGACGACGAAAACAAGCAGGATGATGAACGATACTTTCATATAAACCTCTTGTGTTTTGCGCTACGCGGCCGCGTGTTCCGTAACGCAAGGCGACTGAAACACGAATGTTAAATATATACTATACATATCTCAATCGTCTTGCATCCTAAAAAAAGACAAAAGACAGCGTGAAGACACTGTCCGAAGTGCGTTCCTTTCTTTGTGACAATCTTGTCAGGTTGGTTGTACACTGTCTGCGGATAGCCTACGTACTATGTGCTTAAGTTGAGGCGTATCCGCATAGCATTTTGTCACGTGTGCAGCAAACCCAGCGCCTCTAAGGACAGCGTCGAATAAACTTCGTCGACAAGAAATGAAGTTTCTTTGTTTTGAAGTTTCTATGAAGTTTCTATGGACCGGTCAATTGCCGAGCACTTCTTGCCTCCTACTCTACACTCTAGGAAAATATGGAGGAAAGAAGTAGCAACGGCGCGTCTTCCTCCCTTCTACTGACGCGCCCCCAAGCGGACACGAGAAAAAGGGAGGAACGAAACGTTTTTCTCCTTCTCCAGGCAGACGGGAGAAAGCTTTCGTCCTCCCGACTCATCTTCTTTCGGTTTCGTTTTTCGAGCAGGCCGCGCACGTTGTTTAATAAATGCTGTTGAGTTGATTGAGCTTCAGCGGCAGCGAAGGCCGCCTGTAATTCCGTCTTCTAGTCCAAACGTGCAGAACATTTCGGTTGTATTGACGTTTTTATCACTAATTTTATCAAACGAGCAAACGAAGCCGCTAGAAACAGCGAAGTTCCGGAGCAGCGTCACGTACACTGGGTGAGATGGCCGCACTGATCTCAATGACGATTGCTGGATCGCGCTTCCCGCTCCCGCAAGTGAAGCCACCGGACTTCACTCGCTTGGGATACGATTTGCGGTTTTGCTAGCCTTTTGCTACGGTTTTCCAGCTTGCTTAGACACGTTTTCTACTCGTTCGGCGTCATTCGCCGAAGAAGTTTTTTAAGACTCTGTGTATTGTTGAGACTTGCCGTTGTGAACACGTGGAAAATTTTACGAAAGCGCAGTGTCGCAGGAAAAAGGCACAACTCGTCGAAAGCAAGGGTCTGGCGGCGTGTTCAAAGCTTCCTTGGCACGCCGAAGTGCCTTGTCTCTGTGCCTTCGCGCGCTTGGATACCGACCAAGAATCGACGCCGTGCGGATGTGTTTTGGGAGTGCAATGTGCGTGAAGCCGTATCAAAAGGTACAACTCGTCGAAAACAAGTGTCGCCGGTCTCGCGGCATGATCAAAGCTTCCTTGGCACGCCGAGTGATGCATCTTTGTGCCTTCGCACGCTTGGATACCGGTCAAGAATTGACGCCGCACCAAAGTTCTAAACGTGTGTGGCGCGTAGATGCCTTTAGATCATTTATATATATATATATATATATATATATATATATATATATATATATATCGGCCACGGAGTTCTGGATCGTCCAGCTGTTCCGGTGAGTTGCTATCAATAAAAGGGGGAAGATCTGTCCGTGTTCTAATGTACTATTAAAGGAGGGTTTTCGAAAGCAAAAGTACAAGACGGCGAGAATGAAAATCTTTGAAGCGCGCCGATATGGTCGTGTACAATCTGTTGACCAATAACAATTAGGCGAGCCGCGCTCAAACGTCAAGTGCAATTAAGTAGGTTGATAATGAGCCAGCATTGATCGGTGATGAGGAGCTGTTGTGCACGGTATTGTGTAAATCGTCTAAGGACGAAAAAAAGACGTACAGTTGGCCGTAAAAAAGATTGACACAAGGGAGCGATAGTCTGGCCGGCGATAAGGCGACACGGGGCGCTTCGATAGCGTAAGCACGCTGGGGTCACGATTGCCGGATTAGTCCACTCTTGGATGCACGGGGGACGTCGACACACCGGAGCCGTTCCCAAAGAAACAACACAGCGTGACTGCGCACATGTGTTCTGTTTTTGCTCGCTCGGATTGTGTCGCGATTTGAAATATTCGCGTTTATATAAGGAAAATACTCCCGTCTTCCACGCACAAATTTGAAACAGCAAATAAAATCAATATCACTGCGAAGACTTTGTTTATTACAACGAAAAAAAAACGTCGTCTCACGCGTGACTCGTCACCCTCGAAAGCAGGCCGCACGTAAAAAAAAAAAAAAAGAAATTGCTACAAACGATAACTATATCTCTCTCGAAGCACCCCTGCGATTCAAAAGTGGGAACGTTCCGGCCACCCTCGTTCCCCGTGTTATAGCGAAATAGAGCGCCGCGTTTGACGGTTTCACCGCACCGGCCACGAATCACTTGTGTCAATCTTTTTTACGGCCGACTGTACCTTCCCCCCCTCTTCCGTCGCTAGTGGACGCTGGATTAAGCTCATTCCTAAACCGCGAGGGCCGCAAGTATACAGACGTCAGAGTAAAGTAAGACGCTGATCCAGAGGCACATACGGCTTCACGCACATTGCACTCGCTAAACACATTCGCACGGCGTCGAATTCTTGGTCGGTATCCAAGCGCGCGAAGGCACAGAGACACGGCACTTCGGCGTGCCAAAGAAGCTTTGAACACGCCGCCAGACCCTTGCTTTCGACGAGTTGTGCCTTTTTCCTGCGACACTGCGCTTTCGTAAAATTTTCCACGTGTTCACAACGGCAAGTCTCAACAATACACAGAGTCTTAAAAAAGTTCTTCGGCGAATGACGAGGAACGAGTATAAAACGTGTCTAAGCACGCTAAAAAACCGTAGCAAAAGGCTAGCAAAACCGCAAATCGTATCCCAAGCGAGTGAAGTCCGGTGGCTTCACTCGCGCTGCTGCGAACAAGCGGGGAAGCACGATCCAGCAATTGTCATAGAGATCAGTGGATGGCCGTCTCCGGAGTGCGGGACTCAGGCGGAACTAGAGTAGCGAAATTGGCGAAACCACGCGGAACTGTGTCAACGTTTTTGACGTTATGGAAATCGCAGGAACTGCGTCCGAGACAGGCAGGTTTTGCTGCCGGCTGCCTGGGTGCCTTCCGTGTTGAGCTCGGTTCTGTTTTCCGATGCCGAGTGCAACCGGCGTTCAACGTGGTTCTGTATTTGTGCGTGTCAGCAACATAGCAGCAACATCGTGATGGCAGAGTTGTGGGTTGTGAACAGAAGACTGGAATTATCGCCGATGTGACCGTGTTCGCTTATCAGTGGTGTAACGACGTAAACTGTCGGGCATTGATGCCGCTGGTCGGGCCGTGCTCGGAGGGGGCGGGGTGTCGCAGGTTGACATTCCGCTTTACATTAAAAAGCTTAATACCACTTGAGGGATTAGGTGCAATCGATCAACGTGCGGAGTGCGGATAGTCATGTTGGAACGCTGGTCTGAACAGTAAGCTCCTATTGTACAGTGGCCAATGTGACTGTCGGTTGTTTCGTCCCTGAGAGCGATTGCGCTCTGGGGAAAGGACTGAACAGTACGAAATCGTAACGGAAAGTACGTATATTTACAGTGTGGAATTTTAGCGTTAAAAAATAATAGTAGGTAAAATCGAAAAAAAAGCTACCCTTTATTTTGCTGTTTAAATATACTACGGTTCCTGGAGAAACTGCCCTTCAAGTGGCGCGCTGGGATGAGCGCTAGAAGTTATCGAGCTCGCCACGGCGTAGCTCCGTACACTTATCACCCACCGAAAGTCGCGGCTTTGACTGCATTCAAGTTGATCGAAAAGCGATTTCTCAGTCCGTGAAGCATCACTTCCAGCTGATTGAATATCCGCTCTACAGAGATTAATTCAAGGCGGCAATTGAAGCCAAATAGAAAAACAAACGCTACAATAGAAACACAGGAAACGACTGCCGTACGGGGAAACAAACTCATTGCTTCGAACCGCATTGAAGCGGCTTGATTTATTGGCTTTCAAATAATTACGGCATGATCGAGCGTTTACTTTTTAATAAGAGATTCTTCCCCTGAGCCATTCAAAATACTCTCAGAGGTATGACATTGCTGAAAAAAAATTAACATGCTGGGAATATTTTTTTATTGCTTAGGGGTCACCGAGAAATTCCGTACGTTCAAAACGACCAGTATAAAAGACGAAACGCAGAGCTCGGGTGTAGTGTTCAGGGTAGTGTGCCGTTTTATGTGTATGTGTTCAACGTATGTACACCTGATGCTTGTAGTATGCGTAATGTGTGTACAGTTGAGATTCCCGACGATCCCGAAGCGCAATGGAGGCCTGAAGAATTAAAAAGATTTTTTGTAGAACATGAATTGGGCAGTACTAGAGCCACTAAATGAGCTGCGCTTAGAGTATCGGCACTCCGTTCCCCGACATTGTTGTGGGCGTCGCCATATTGGGGCTTGTGCAGAGCAGACTCAACTGCAGATCGTCATGATTCAAAAGTGTGACTTCCTCAGTATTCGAATCGGTGTTAGGAAGCTCATGTAATATTGCTTTTCTCTGTCGCGGACTGTTTAAACATTTGTGGAGGACGGAAAAGCGTTTCCTGTGATTTCAGATAAAGATTCAGATAACTGGCAACCATGATTTTAAGCCACAATATGGCCAAGTGTCGTTACTCTGAAGCGTAGCTTATTTAGTGACACTAGGCAGTACCTAGCGCCACAGCCTAGCTACTTGCAATTACTCTGCTTGACCCTGCCATCTGGTGGCAAACGATTTAACCTTCTTTCACGCTACGCGATAAAGAGCGGCTTCGAGTTTGTTCTTTTGAGAGCGGCTTTGGTTTCGCGGATTGAGTTTGCCATTCCTCCGTGATGTGCGGTTGACGAAGGAATTGTGACTCAAGGAAACCCAAAAGTAAGACGTGAAGTGCGCGAAGTAACTGGGTATCGGTTGTCTCCGTTTAACATAGCAGTGCTGTCGACGAGAAGACTGAGTAACTGCTTTCGAAACGCAAGTATCTGTACCTGTGGGGGGAATCTGGCTTCGGAAATAAACACAGTTCGCGGAAAGCTCGTGTTACGCTTTTATTTGCTGTCCTCTCGTCCCGTACAAAGAGACGTAGCGTCCTCGTTAAGCCTTATTGAGCTCGATTTGCTCGATTCAGGGCCGCTATATTGAGATGCAGACGACGGAGGAACTAGTTGCTCCCCTGCTTCAGGGACGGAAGTTTCTCCCTTTCTAAAGAAATATAGGTTACAAGACCGTTCCTCCCCTAAGGGAGGGCTATTGATACCCTTTTTTCTAAGAGTGTACGGACTTCACACGCGGTTGGACACGCCGACTCTTCTCGAAAGAAAGTTGCCTAGAGGCTAAGAAACATGGCACTAAAGTCGCTGTCACGGTGCTCATACGTCGTGCTCAAGGGCGCGGTTTTTGCTGCAGACACGGTGATAGGATTTTCTGCGGAAGCGTCTGCAGAAAAAAAAACAACAAAAAAACATGTTTGCTTCGTACATGCTCCAAGCTCGCCTGCAGGAAAGTTTTTTTGCGGCATGACCAACGTGACAGGATTCGTCTTACGAGGAAGAAATAACACACGTCCGAGGCAGTATCTGCGTACTTAAATAATAGTAAAAAATACACGGGCGAGCAGTTCTTTTTTAATATGATTTGTTTTTGTCCGTCTTTTTCACTGTCTTTTGACTTTTTGACAGTCTTAATTACGACCGTATTTTGCGCGACGTTTTGGCAGTGTGAGCGTAGTTTAAGAAAGACGATTTGATGAGCTGTTTAGCAGGGTAAACTATGCACACTTGCTGAACAAGCCTAAGAACAAAATGAACAAAAATAACGGCAGCGCTGAGGGGGAAAAAGAAAAGAAGATCGGCGAGAGGCTGATGATAACGAAGTTAAAATAAGAGGCGGTTGCCGTCCCTTCCGGCCTCAAAACTCGAGAGATCTATTCCTTCAATATACCGTTCGAACTCAGCAGCCAGATAAACGTACGGGTGAAGAGAAAAGAAAAAAAAAAAAAAAAAAGGCAAATATCGAGGGTTTTGGTAGTGCATGAGCTCTTTGAGCATTCGCGCCCACTTTATCAGAGAGAACCTTTAAACGATTGTTTGAAGATGGGCCATTTTCCGCAGCCCCTCTCCCATCCCCCCCCCCCCCCCCCCCCTTAAACTCTGCCTCTTTATTTTTTTTTTCCATTTGATTCTATATTCCTACGCTCGTTGTCGGATTGCTTCCTGCATCCGCCACGGGGAAACGGGCGCCGAGGGGCCAGTCGTAGTTGGGCGAGGGAACAAGCGAAGACGACCGTATAGTAACGCGCATTCCGGGGTGCTGGGCCGCGTTCACAACCTTCCTTTCCCTCTATTTTTTCCTGAAATCAAAAACAAAACGAAACAAACAAAAACAATTCCACACATTCCGACTGTATCTAAAATGAAGGCAAGAGAATTTGCTAAAAAAAAAAAGAAACGCCCTCCCTTCCCCCTAAAAATAAAAACAAAACCCCGGGGGGGGGGGGGGGGGGAGAGTTGAGTAAGAGTCTAGTGAACACCAGACACAAAAAGCAAAACAACAGCTCATTATAAACCACACACACACACACACAGAAAAATAGAGGTGTGAGGAATACCTAAAATACTGTACGTGCGATAATAATAATAAAAAGAAAGACGGAAACGGTCGTATTGGGTTTATTTTAAATGGCAGTAATAAAATAAAATAAATGAAATACACTGAATGTCGAGAGCGCTAGCGTTATTTTTGGTCCGGTTTTCTTAATGATTTTTTGTGTGCTTTCTTTGTTTTTTCTCCTCACTTTTACCTCGACGGAGAGCGGTGCCATGACCACGAGGTAGACATGACATCGCAAAGGGGGGCGGGAGCGGGGGGGGGGGGGGAGGGGGGGAGGGGCGACACCTTTTTAGCGACTTTCTTCGCTTTTTCCGCTTCCCCGTTGGCAAAAGTTTCTCCCCATTTCCCTACTTTGCATCTTGTACTCCCGCCCCTCCCGACGAATTTATCCGTCCCCTTTATTTTTGTACTTGGTTCTGTTTTCGATCTGGAAACGATCGATAAGAAGTGAGACCACGAAAGGCTCGAGTACGATATAGCGCATTACACTATGGGGGCTACAGCGAATCGAGGTTTCTTTTATTTAGCTTCACGTTCAGTTGATCGACATTTAAATCCTCGATTTTTGCTTAAATTATTAAAAAAAGAAAACTGTACTCTACTATGTTTCTCATTGTCCGACCGCGGCCAAAAGTGTTTCGACACGCATCGTTTCGCATCGGAAAATGTGTTTTGTCACGGCGCGCGCATCGTTGTCTTGGTGCCGTTGCTGTCACCAAATTAAAACTAACAGTTCGGCCTGTTGGCTAAGCATCTTAAAAACAATAAGCGCAAAAAGACGAGGACAAGAAAAAATACGAACGCTTGTCCTATTCCTATCTTTGTCTTGTCTCTTGCGCTATACTTCGTTTCACCTGAGGTCCGAGCGCGGCCGGTGTTAGGAGCCGAAGGGCCAATAAAACAGTGAAAGAGGCACAACGCCATGGCGTACTCTCTGCAGTTGATAGGACCAGCCGGCATTCGCCGTTTCTCTGTGCTTGCTCCTCCGGCGGCTAGTCCTATCAAGCGCAGAAAGCACGCCATGACGTTGCGCTTTTTGCGCTGTGTGATTGGCCCTTCAGTTCATAACATCGTCCGCGCTCGGACATATGGTGAAACAAAGTATAATTCTTTTCACGATGCTATCACCGGCTCAATAAATCGCGCACAATGAGTGCGCAGAGACCCGGCGCTTTGCGTGTGTGTGTGATTAGTTTAGGCAGTGACAGCAAACGTACAAATAGGATGAGAGCCATGACGATGCACTTTTGGCACTGCCTCCTTGGCTCCGTCGCGTCGTAGCACGGTCGGTACGCATAAAGGGATACTGAACCAAAGAATTTAGTGTCCTTAATAAGTGGCGCACGTTCTTTTCACGAGCCAGCAGCCGCCGGTGTGCGCGAGCACACGCAACGAAAATGACGTCAAAGGCATGGGCTTCGGGCCAAAGGAGAATAAAGACAGGCTTTTCATCTCTACAAGTGAAAGCTACGTGCTTGTTAGTCCAATTAATCGCTTACCTTTTACACAGACACCCCTGTGTAGATGAAAAACTTCTCTTTATTCTCCTTTGGCCCGAAGCCCATACATTTCACTGTCATCTTAACCGCGAATGGAGGTCTTTGACGTCATTTTTTGTTGCGTGTGCTCGCGCACGCCGGTGGCCGCTGGCTCGTGGAAAGAACGTGCGCCACTTATTATGGACACTAAATTCCTCGTTTCAGTATCCCTTTAATGTGAAACGAAAGCAAAAACAAATGCAGGCAAACCGACGTTCAGGCATTTCAAGAGGTAAACATTTTCCATAGCGTCCATTGGGGCTACACGGTGAGACAACGAAGGAGAGGAGCAGATGAGAGCGTGCGGTGACGTCGGAGAGCGCCGAGCGCTGATTGGAAGGTTTAGTGGGTAGACGCAAAGGCTAGCCGCCTGTCTCTACCCGCTGCCTCCTTCGAGTCAGAGTGAACTTCGCCGCGATGCTTCTCACGCGGTGTCTCGCGTTTGAACACAGGAGACGCCGGCGGAAAGCGGCCATGGCCTTTGCGTCTCACCGCGCGCTTTCGTCGCCTCCTCTCCCCTAGTTTATCTCCGTATAGTTTGCTACTGGTTCAGAATAGCTGGGCTAGATGATCCGACGAAAGCCTCCATTAAGTCTTTTGAGTTTAGCAAAATAAACACCGGGGAGAAGACAAGGCAGGAGGTGGAAAACGTCTATTATGGCGAGCAGAAAGCTTTGTGGGAGTTTTTTTTTTTTTTTTTAACTCTGTTCAAAACCTGCGACAGACTGTAAAGCTACAGCGTAGTTACGGTTGTGTATAGGAGTGCGGTAGTGTGACCTGGAATGGGGAGGAAATTGATGTGTTTACAGCAAGTTGGTACAAAAAAAAAGAAAAAAAAAGATGGTATTTTAGGGAGTGCGCATTTATTAAGTGAAGCCTAAAAAGTTTATACAAAAAAAATTAATAGTAACCTCGGATGATTCTGGTGTTTTTTATCCATGAAACTGCTTCTTCATTATAGCTTCAACAACGACAACAACGACAACAACAACAACAACAAAGATTGCAGACTATGCTCCAAAATAAGGCAATGTTGCTTCTACCGAAAGGAGCCTCGTAGAAGCTGTCTAGTCGACCTTAATCTCACGATCTCATTCTCATTAAACAAATAAATATTTTTTATATGATACGCTAAGTGAAAATGTCAGAACTTGAAACAAATGGCACACGCCGTATAGACGTTTGTTTTATGATCCAATATGTTCTCACTCGCGTATTGGACATCACTGCAATGTCATTGACGCTTCGGTGTCAGGCCTTCGTGTCCTAAAATGAAAACAACAACAACTACAAGAAGAAAAAAATGAAATAACTGTATGCCTGTAGGCCAGTTGGAAATACATTCTAAACTGCAGTTTGGTTTCTTTTATAATCTTGCAAATATTTTGTGGAAAATGTTTATTAATTTTGTAATTATTTTTGAATATGCAATACTTGTGTGGTTACAGATTTTATTTTTCAAATGTCTGCTCTAGGGATGTTCCATTAAAAACCTCTGATTTGTTTTTGTTTAAGACAAAGCAAGATAGCGCAAGTGTTGCGTCCTCTTGCACAAGCCTTCTTGGCTCATGCGGACGTTATTCGAGGCAGGTTTAGAAGACGACAGAAATTATGATGATAAAGCTGGACGACGACGACGGAGTCACGGAGGCTCATGTTATTCCTCTCAGTGTGAACCTTCTCTTCAGGTATGAAGAGGAAGGAGATCATGATAGAAATAACAAAATCCAGGACGTCGCACGATACCACGTAGCCTTTTCACTGCTGCACGCAATCAGCGAAACGCTACCTAAGCCGGTAGCGTGCCGCCGAAAAACCGGCGTGCAATGACTCTATAGCCGGCGCAACTCTTCCGCTCATTCCGGTGGTTTCTGTGGGGGCGGTTTTGGAAAAAAGAAGAAACTACAACAAATCGAAAAGAGAAGCGGGGGAGGGAGCAGCTTTGCAACCTCGACGTCGGGAACAGCGAGTACGCGCGCAGCGCATCCTCGCCTCGACGCGAGCGTTATCACTTATTCATGGAGCCCGTTAGCCAGTTGGCTGCCGCCGCCACCCCTCGGGCAGCATCCGGGAGTTCGCATCTCTCGCCCCGACGAATCGACCCGAAAACGAAGCCTATCGCTCGCCTCTTTGGGGCACCGAAAGATGGCGCAACGTTTTTCGGCTTTCCCGCTAGGTGGCTCAAGCCGCCACCCAAAAGACCATGATGATGATTATAATAATGATGATGACGATTCTGAGGCTCTTCCCCTTGCAGCAGGCGAGATCGAAAAACAATTCGTGCCCTAACCATTAATAAAAAAGTAAAAAAATGAAAAACACTTACGATTCTCCGTAAAGCCGAATTAGAGCGCAGCTCTTGAGTAGGAGGAGGGTAGGGTACGGAGGGGAGGGTATGCCCGTGTGACGTCATGAGGGTGACCCTCGTCACCCAATTGTGACCTCACTTGTGATCCTCGTGATCCTTGTGAGTCACTCGTGACCCTCTTGACCCTCGTGAGGTCACACGTGACGTCACGTGTGTTGTCATTATGGAAAACGTCCCATAATGCAACGCGCGGTTACGCCGACGGCAATCGCAACATGGATGCCGCTCAACCCGGAAACGGGCGCCTAAGAACTGCGCTCTAAAAATGAAAGACGTTTGCAAATCTCTGTAATGCGAAATTAGGGCGCAGCTCTTGACGAGGAGGAGGAGGGGAGGGTACGGAGGGGAGGTATACCCCTCCTCCTCCTCCGTACCCTCCCCTCCTCCTTTTTTTCTTCTCTCCCCTGTTCCTTCCCTCACCTCCTCCTTCTCTTCCTACGTACCGTTCTCTCCTTCTCCTCCATACCCTCCCCTCATCCCACAGGTTCCCCGCTAAATTTAGCTGGATAATTGACGCCACGTGAGCTCAACACCAATTCAGTGTCGCCGATAAATATAGCATGGAAAATGACGTCACATGACTTCGTGTCACGTCACCCACGAAAAACAATTAGTTTCTCCGCTGGATTTAGCGGGAAAATTGACGTCACGTGACCTCACCACCAATTCAATTTCCCGCTAAATTTACCAGGGCGGTTACGCCGACGGCGACGGCGACGCCGCGAAACGCCGAAACGTGCACCCAAGAGCTGAGCTCTAAAAATAAATAACATAAAAAAATTATGAGCCATTCCACCCTGTGAAGGTGGATGACCAGCGAAGCTGTTTAGCACACGACACAGAACCGCCCCGAGGATCCAGAGGAAACTAGACACGCGCGACGGGACCACCACCCGGCGGAAAGTAGACACGCGCGTCGGGACTGCCACCCCGGGAGAGCGGAAGGTAAGGAAACTAGGCACGCAAGCCGGGGCGGGGGGGGGGGGGGGGGGGGGCTTGGAACAACAACAAAAGAGGGCGGTGCGAGCGTGGTCGACGCGGGTCGCACGGCGGCAAATCTTTGAGAAACCTTTATTATCTACTTGAGAGTCTACTGATCTTCAAAATGGTGTCCATTGATAACTAATCTACTTAATAGACCTATTTGCTGAATTACCCAAGCATCAAGGAGAACGCAGGGAATGCTGTTTCACACGCCGCACATGCCGGCGTCTGCAGCAGAAACTGTTTTAAAGCAAAAGCCTAAAACAAACGGCATCTTGCAGGCGCGTCTGTCAACACTTTATTTTGGTTATTCACTTCGAATCTTTTATGCGGGGGAAGGCGTGCGCGTATGGCGGTGCGAGCGTGGAGTTTTTGGTCACCCACACGAAATATTCATGGAACCCTAGCCATGAACAGCTTCGCTGTAATATTTTGTCTTCTGGCACCAGTGCTTCAGTCTCGCCTTCGTGCTCTGCACGCACTGAGCTCGCAAACCTCTGTCCCCCATCGCAGTGTTAGCTGTGGTTACCTCAGTGGCATTCAGGTTTTGACTGGCTCCGTCTGCTCCACCCGTGTCGGCATTGCTGTCACCTAGAGTCAAAGTGAACCCCAAAGCGTCCGCTAGGGTCGTTTCGGGGTGAAGCTGACGATGGTTCATCACAGGTGGTAGAAGGCACTCACAGGTGAGCACCAAATGTTCAACAGTCTCAGCCCCGTCCCCTCACGCCTGACGCACAGTAGATTCTACCTTTGGGTCGAATCGTTTCATGTAGTCCAGTTGGTTCCCCCTCTCGCTTCGAACAACAGTCGGCTGGCCAAACTGTTGCCATACAGTTTGGTGTCCGCCGCTATTACTTGTTTTTGTCCCTGTAGAAAGAAAATGTTTATTTTCGCTGAGCCGCTTCGAGCCACTGTAGGGCCTCCCTCTTACGCACTCTTCTTCGCACTTTAACTTCCAACATCCGCGCTATTCTTGCATCCACGGGCTCTGCGAGGAAGCCGTATTTGATCTCAAAGTGGTAGAGACGCCTGTGCCCATGCGAATAGCCTCCTGGCCCACCGGCACTGATACATGTGACACAGTCGTCCGTCGTATCCAAGTTTGCTGGAGCCTCTCGGGCTTCGAAACTCGACCACCCCAGGTCCCCCTGGAGGGGCTCGTTGGCGACGTTCCCATGACAGCACAGTGACAGCCGAGCCACCTCACGGTGTCGTCGCTTTATGACGTCTCGCACGTCACGAGGGATGCACACAACCGATTTGGCGAAAGTCAGCATTGGGACCATCACCGCCTTCCACACCTCTCGAGTTACAGAGAACCTGTCACAGCTCTACAGGCCGCGTTTGTTGAGGACGTTAGACACTTACACGGCTGACGGGCGGAGATGGGAATGGTACTCCCGGAGGTAGTCTGGAGAGTTGGAGAGGATGACGCCCAGGCACGCGTATGAGTTAGCAACCGGAACAGCGTCGCCACCCAAGCTGAGTGAACAGTTATCTGCTTCTTGGGGGCCGGCGAGATGAACTTCTGCTGCCTTTGCAGCGTTGAAGCTTAGGTGTCGTGGTACAGCCTCCACTTTACAAACCTTTAGCAATGCGGCATACCTTCGACAGTCCCTACGATGAGCAGAATCTCATCGACGAAGGTAAGCCTAGGCAGTACCCCGCTCGCCCGCTCGTCGCCCTCCAGGTGGGCCAATTAGAAGCTTAGTCCCGACTACAATAGCTGCTTCTCCATTCCAGGGGCGTAGTAGCGGGGAAAGTGAGCACCCCTGTCGGAGGCCTTTAGTGATCGTCACCTCCTCTGGTTCCGCTCCTTCCTTTTTCGTTCACGCTGTATTGCCATCGCATAGACATCGGGCGAGTGAGACATACAACGTTGGTAGCCCTAGCTGCTCCAAACACTGTGTGAGCAGTGAGTGTGGGATACTGTCGTAGGCCTTTGCAACATCCGGGAAGCAGCACAGCAGTCGTCTGTCCTCTTTCCTGGCCACCTCAATGTAATGTGTAATGGAAAACAAATTGTCCCCAAGCCGGGGTTCAGTCAAAATCCCCCCCGAAGTTCAGTGAGGTGTCCTCCCTCATCTGCCCATGCTGTCATTCGCTCCTTGACGAGATAGGCAAACACGCGGTACACCGTGCTGGTAACTCGACCCGGCCACGTCTCAAGTATTGTGGTATGGGTTCATTCCCACAAAAAAATGACGTTCAAGGATTGAAGCCAGTTGCTGTCTGGCATTCTTCCGCAAACTCTTGAGAACTGTTGCTGGTATACCATCCAGTCCCTGGGAGGTGTATATTTTCAGTTATGCCAATCCGCGCAGCACACTCACATCCTCGAAGTTTCAGTGGTTGGTGTCGAATTGGGACTCGGCAACCTTTTCGCCATTGCTGTCGGCCGGAAATGCGCAGCGCCTACCATCGCGTAAAGGAGTAATAAAAGGAGCGGTTTGTGTTTCGGTAATATTTCGCGATTTCAGAACACAACGAAATCATGACGGTAACAAAACAGTGTATACGTATCGGCTTTGTATTGCGTTCGCTCCGCTTTTTTGTTGCTGTGTGTTCTGAACTCTCAACGGTAAGAGAGAAGGAATATTTGTCTTTTTGTCTATTGGTTTGCTATATTGGTCTAATTTAGTAAGCATGTTAGCTTTTTTGTGGTCGGCTATTTTAACCTCCAACTTCAAGGAATGGTTAAGTGTCCGAGAAATAGACGAAAGAAGAGATCTCCAACAAATATGATCGTGGTGACGCGACACGTAGTTCGATTTGAGCATTTGCCCTTGCTCGCTTTCTTTTATCCAAGAATTATCCGCCGCAGTATTTTATACAAACAGGCAAATGTAACGTTAACGTAACGAACGACACATTCCGATCTGAGAGGTGTAACGGTGACGTGTTCCTCTCGAAACACTTGAACCTGTAACGGGCACTGGTTCCAGGATTGAGAACAAACAAGGAACGAACTTTTGTTCCTCTTTTGGGAGACGCTTGTACAACACTGCTCTTAGGTATACCAGGGCCATGGGGCTAAATTTTGTGGCGTCAACTATAGAGAGGTACGCACCGCGGGCACGTATTTAACACGAGTTATGCGCTAGCGTTCGGCGCTGTGGCTCGTCTGGAATCAGTGAGGAAAGTACTCTAAGTCGAAGGCTAGCGCACCTATCGCGTCCCATCCACGTTTGCCTCTTTAGGTGACGTTGATAGGTCAACATTGCGGCCTTGTTACGCAGGAAGTGTTGGCCGAACCGCCTTTCGGACCTTGTCATTTGCTGAATACGTTCGCAGGTCGCAGTGATTGGCTCGCGCTTTGCGCTGCAAGAAAGCAAGACGAGCCGGCATTTTTAGTGTTGATGCGGCGAGCAAGTAGAGTAAAACGCGTTGCTTGCTTCGTAAATAAGAAAGGAGGCGAGGAAAAAAATAAGAGAAATATTGATGACGTGCGCGACTAGTCCCCGCTCTATCAGATGACACTATCTTCGGTGGGTAAACATCAAGGCCACGAGTTCTTTGTTTATTCTCTCATATATGTCAATCCACACAAAAGAAGTACCTTTTTAATTATTTGTTTTCCCCTTTCTTAAATATCGATTCCTAATTTGTAAAAAAAAAAAATTAAAAAAGAACATCTGGTGCTTTCTTGACAGTTGCAGAAAAGACAAGACAGCCGTTGCTACATCTGTACGTCGTTTCACCATACTTTGGTAAACGGTGCGGACTACGGTCCCAGTGACCCTGATCCGCCCGGCGCAATCTTCCAATCAGAGCTTGGCGTCGTGACGAAACTGTAACCCACTGCGCGAGCAGCAGACGAACTTGCTCACCGTAGAGTGGCATCAAACAGAGGTAAGGACGTGTGGTGCGATCGCCCAACATCAGAGCCCCCTCTCCAGTGGCCGACTATACGGCTAGAAACTGAGGGAGAGGAGGAGAGGAGAGCGCGCGAGGATGCCAGAGCGGAGAGCTCTGGTAGAAGCGATTGGTGGGAGGACGCGAAGCTAGCTGCCTTTTTTTTCTAATCACTCTTCGAACGCTGGTCGAACGGGTTCGAAGAGCGAATAGGAGCAAAGGCAGCTAGCTAGCTTTGCGTCTGTACCCAATTAAAGCTCTGTGTTCTGACGTCCCAGCGCGATCTCATTTCCTCCTTTCCCTCAGTTTCTAGCCGTATAGTTTGTTGCACGTTTAGAGTTTCGAAACATTTTCCTCCCACAATACTCTCTTCTTGCCACGATTGATGGTGTCCTGCTCTCCAGCGTTCGCTCTTCTGAAGTGGACTATTCTTATCCTGCAACATACTATGAAATGGGCTTGTAATCAAGCACAAAAGGAAACCGAGAGTTCAACGATTAGTTTAGTTTTAAGATTTCATAATTTAGAAATTTTGTAAAAAAAGAAGAAAAAAGAAACCCCATAGCAAATGCTATTAACGACACGATGTTAAGACTGTAATACTCCAGAGTGCGCCTCAGGGACTGCGTTCGCATTACGGCTGGCACGAACGAAGGAAACCATCCATTCAGTCGTTTTGCGAAAAAAATTAATGCGCATAGAGAACAAAACAAACAGTTAAGAAAGACCAACAAAACTCTGAAACGCGGACAGCCGGCCCTTTCGTTAACCACTTTATGCTAATGGTAGCAAGGAGTAATTAATCTCGTGAAGCCTTATCGAAAGTGAGCCACACACACGCACGCACCCATACAGAAAGAAAGATGCATACGCTCACACACGCACGCGCGCACACTCACATATACACGCATACAGACACACAAACACTCACTCACACACGCGCACACACACACACACAGGAAGAAACAAAAATCTCGCTGAGCTGCCTTGACGACGTTTTCAAGAACGAAAAGCTCAGTTTCCTTTTCCATGTGAAGCAGCGTTGAAAGTAGCTTTCTTTTTCGTTCAAACATCGGATAAGTTTTAAGCTCGATAATGGCAGCGCGGGAATCTATCTAACAGCGCTACATTTGTATAATGCTCTTTATATCATACGTACCAAATAGAAAATAAAATTCCTAATGTATACAACGATGAGTAGAGAATCGAAGTGAGCGAACGGTCTGAAAGCACGCAATGTGTACGTTTGGCAACGGCGACAACATTGCTAATGCGATTGAGGACTTTGGGACAACACGTATTGTAACGTGACGAATGCACATACGGAAGACGTGCATACATTTTGCCAATGTCTTCGGAAGCGCAGTGGTACGTTTCGTGACTACCGGCCCGGCCCCTCTTCGAGTCCTGACAAAGCTGGGATAGGCCAAGATACCCCCCTTTCTTTGCCTATAGGAAGGTGTCAGAACCCAAAGGGTTTTGTGGCACTTCTTTTGTATTGAAAGCTATACATTTTTGTTTACCGTGGTTGTGCTTGAACTATTTACTTCATTGCTTGTCGCCGAAACCAGTTACGGTATATTACAACGTGGCAATCGTCTCGCGCAAACGATCTGCCTTAACCGCCATTATTTTGTCGAAAGTGCAAATTGCTTTATGAGCCACCAGATGACACTGAATTTTGAAAATGATGTCATCTTGTAGTTCCAACTGTAGACTAGAAATTTGACGAGTTCAGTGGGACTGTGAACCAGGGGTGTTTGATGTCCAATACGTAGTAGTGATTCCGTATGGGATCACTAAAGTCACTGCGCACCTCACAAATTAATAAGCAGCGCTAGGCATGGCGATTTCCGAGAATCGTAATGTTCCGTAGCCAATCAGACTGAAACATTAGCCAAACAGAACAGCGTTTCTTAAGTTGTGAGCAACAATAGATTGGTAATTACGCGATTTATTATGCAGATGAAGGAGTTTACTCTGCGAGCTGTCGTACTATTGGCGACGTGCGCGACAGTGTCGCTGTCTTCGCGATTGGCCTAGACGCTCACCGTCACGTCTCTATCTCGGATTAAGTTTTCTTGCATCGACAGAAATCGGCGAAGTGCCAGATTATCGACTATGACGACGTTGGTTTAAATATTTCGATGACTCCGAGCTTCCATCGTTGATTTGACACATACCATCGAACTCGTAATTGGCAACAAATGACAACTAGGTCGGAAATTATGACTCATGACGTCACGACGACGTCACGAACGGAGACCATAAGTAGGGCGTCACCCAAAAACGTCTCGATCCTAATTGTCACCGACATCTTAAAAACGGAGAGCGTGACTTATTACAAACCCACCTTTGTCCACACCGAGCGTGGTGGGCGCAGCGCGTACTCAGAAGCGAGATTCCCGCGAGATATGAAACGCCCGCGCGTACAGCGGCGCCGTCGGTGGCACCCCCGCAATAAGGCAACGCCAGAGAGTTGAAAGTTGGTGTACGGCAGACTGGGCCAGGGAAGGAAAGTGGATTACAGCCGGACGAACCCGAGAAAGGAACTCACCCGGGAAAGCGCTGGGAAGCAGTTTCTTCAGGCTGCGCTTGCATAATCCCCATGGAAAGCGCCCATGTGCGACGAGTTGGTCAAAGCCTCTTCCCTCTGCACGCAAAGAAGAAAGAAAAAGGACACGTCATTCGTTTACATCGAGAAAAAGGGTTGCGGTAATGCGACAAGTCGGGTGCCTGCTTTCTGAAATCGTGTAAAAAGGGTGTATGGGCGAATTTTACGCCCTTCATTCACACGGTGTGAGAGGGGCGTAATGTTGATACTGTCGAAAACACCCATGATTTCATAACCGTTCATGTTTATTGCTTTGCTGAAACGGTTGCTGATGTACGGCGGTACAAACATCGTAGAATGATTAATCGCCACACGAAGGCGCGTATGATTAGGAGGTGCTAGAGAATAGTTTTGCAACTCCGATCGAACTCTCCGTCCGACACGAGCCGAAAATTACGTGTCGCGCGTGCCTCAGTTTTATCAGTTCAACTTCGATTTAAAAAATCACCTCCGCTCGCAAAAGGTGACCGAAGACGTGTAAATATACAGCCTAGGAAACACACCGTATTGCGCCGATATTGAATCGAATCGAACCGATTGTGCCCACACCATTTTGGTTCAGCCAATATTTAACGAATGGGATGAGTCGCGCCGACGCCATCCTGACATAACGTACGCGACGCCGTTTTTGGTTGAGTGTTGAGAGTATCCTGCGTTAATCGGCTATGCCGGAGTGGTATTTCTATTTCTTGACCGCCTAAAATACGACGTTAAAAAAAATTAAGCAACACGGAATCTGCTTGCTTTTAGCCCGAGAAGTCTTTCTCGGGCTAAAAGCAAACAAATTCCGTTTTGCTTAATATTTTTTTTTGACTGCGCTGAAGCTCTGAACAAGCTGTGGCGCCCTTATTTTGGGTAGTACAGCCTCACTTGACTGGACCAATAAGTAAACTTCCAAACACATGGAGAAAAAGAAAAGGCAAAGAAGGAACTCAAACGCATAAACAAGACGACGATCAACGAGTTCTACCGAGACAGCATAAGCCACTCCCCGGCTCCACACTTTTCGAAAGGGAACCGCCGCCACTCGAACAGCAACCCCAAGGTCCCGCACGCAAGGCGGCCCTCCCTGTGCAGCGCAGGAGGCAGCAGAGGGAGATTAGCTGCGTTGTCCACCCCCTTTGACCTCGTCTTCTGATAAGCTTCCACACCTCCTTTTCTGTCTTCGTGTGGTTGTGAGCGACTGCGAAGGCCGCTTCTAGCGAATCAGAGGGGTAGAGCGAAACACGTGACCGCTCTCCGTAGGACAAAAACGTTTGGACGAAAAGTTGTCACGCGACCCTTTCTGACGCGCTGATGGGCTCACCGGGGTCATAGCCTTCGCCGTTTGCCAGGTTATGGTGAGTTGTAGGGACCACGCGAATCCGGTTTCCGAAAAGCGTCCTTCAGTGCTCTCCTGTTTTCCGTGCAAGCAGGTCCTGACGAGTTCCATTTCGTGACCGTGGTTTTTCGTCGTGAACGGCGGAATACATCCATGCCAACTTTTTTATAATGGCCGTTTACTTCGTCGGAGTCTATGGAATTAGTGTGCCGTGTTTGTAGAACGCGTTTCGGCAAAGCATCGGCGGACGCGAGACTTCCGTTGAATGTGATCAACCGCCTTCATCCTCAAGATTGTGTTTGCGTTGTTTCGTGCTGCGCGAATCAGACTGTGCATCTATCACGACAGAGAGCTGCTCATCGGTGACCGCGAGACTTCCGTTGGATGTGAGCTACCGCCTTCATCCCCTAAATTGTGTTTGCGAATTGTTCTGTGCTGCTCGAATCGGATTATGCATCTATCACGGATTACATGAGATCACTCCCTTATATGTAAGTACTCTGCAGGCATGCTTCTGATAGTAGTCCTGCCTCCGTCTCAATAGACCATTTTACTGTTTACAAACATGAACTGCCGCTTGCGTCCCAAGTAACTTCCGGTCGTTCCGTCTTTGTGAACGTAGTTAGCAGAGACATGGCTATGGCCAGATGGCCTGCTTGCAATCGTCTAAAGAGAATTTAGTAGAACCTAGTATGATCTTGATCGAAAAATAAAAAGTGAACCAGGCATGTTTCGACTCATTCGCAGTCATTTCTTCATGCAGACTTTTGGGTTATTACACCCTATCTTATGGGTGTTGGTCATTGCGTTTTTTTTACTTACCTTTCTGGCGGCGGTACACCCAATTTCGAGGGCGTACTGCGCAGTCATAACACCCTAATAAAACGGTGTACAGTGGAATCACACCCTATTTTAAGGGTGTTCGGAATAACGCCGTCCTTAAGGGGTGTTAGGAAAAACGCCCTTTTCTTAGGGCGTTTTGCTACACCCATAAGGGCGTTAGTTATAGGACAAGCCATTTACACCCAAAAGGGTGTGATAATGTTTAGTGTGTATAGTTGAAAGACAGCACCAGTCCTGCCGTTTGTGTACCTGTTCGTCCTTGTTCAGTTTGCGCCATTTCATTCATGTCCAGCATGAACCAACTAGCCCAATCATAAGTAGCGTTACAGCATATTGAATAAAATAAACTTAGTAACAAGTCAGCGCCAGTACTGTCGTACGTGTGCCTCTTCGTCTTTGTTCAGCTTGCGCCATTTCATTAAAGTCCAGTATGAACCAACTAGCCCAATCAAAAGTCGTGTCACAACCGACTACAATTTTTGTGGTTAACTGGAAAGGAAGATTGAAGACAAAGCAGAAGGGGCAGAAATGGACAGACGCCGTTTGTACACTTTCTTCGGGCCTTTCAAATGTATCAATATTATCTTCAAGTTTTCCTTTCTGTCTCAATGTTTAAACGTCACGATTAATACGCACCAGCTCGCCTCCAGTTTGACAATTGTTTAGTTTAGTGTTTTCTCTGTATTTCTTGAAAGTGTGGCGGTTATGGGGAATCGGACTTCTCAAGTGCGCCGTGAGTGGAATTAATTCTGCTTTTTTTTTTTGGTGTTTATCCCCCCAAAAAATTTGAGGGTACAATTTCAAAAAAAGTGAAGCGGTTAGGCAGTCCAATTAATCAATTAACGTGCCGATTAATCGACTATCCAGTGATGGTGAACTAAATTTTTGAACCGAATATTAAAAAAAAACAAAAAAAAAACATTATGGACTTGTTACAGGCATTATCTTTGATACGCATGCGTGTACTGTTATCAGTTATGCTCGCGAGGAGCAACCAGATACGACTAATTTATTTTGACTTGATAACTTTCTTGTTTGTACAACTTTGTTACCATTTCTTATACTTTCTTGAAATATAAGTTCCCCACTGATTACCTGTAGTGAAAAAAAAACAGATACGAACACTTAGAGTAAAACTTAATATGTTTCTTAGGTTTTTGCTAGAGAATATTGCTATTTCTTGGCATTGAGTTTTGTCTGCGGTGAACTGAATGAGAGATGAAGAAGGTACTGCTTTGTTGTGTTTTATGTGTCTGATATAGAAAGCGAGTAAATATTTCAAGGTAGATAACACATATATGTGACACTTTTTTATTTTCTCCAATCGGACTTACACTTTGTATGAATTCTGGAGTATCTACTTTCCCGGAAAGCACTTGAGAGGGCCAACGGCAGCAATCTACGCAGTCAGTTCGGCCAATGACGAAACAAAATATATGTTCAGCCATAAAAAGAACAGTCTGTTCTGTTTTGCTAATGTCAAGACGAGGTGTACCCTTGCTGAAGGTCACGGGAGCGTGTGCAAAATCGCCGAGAGACATGCTAAGCATGCCGTCTTGTCCGGGGCCTTTTTTGTCAGGGACTATTTTGCCCGGGACCATTTTGTCCGGATCCCGGAGAGGACAATACAAATCTCCAAACACACCTGAAATTTATTTAACAAAACGCAGCCTTAAATAGACCACCGAGACAAAGAAATTGAGCGCACCAAAAGAGGACACGGATGACAACCTTGACGTCACGCGTACTCAACCGGGAGGCAGGTGTCCAAGCAGGGTACATAATAACCCCCCTAAAGCAAGACTCCGCCACAAAGCGATGGTAGATTTCACCATGATACGTATATGCCTAACTGTGAACAAAGTCAAGGTGTAAAACCCAATGACAAAAAGCAACAAAAATAATTAGGTCACCCAACTACTAACAGAAAATAAAACAGTTATAGATTAATAAACGCCTATATGCTATCGCTTAAAGAAACGGACGCATTGCAAAAACAATTATCGTGTCTATGAGTCATCGACTCTTTCACTAAAGTTTTTGGGAGCACTTTAGTAGTTTCCCAAACAACGAAATAATTGCTACAGGAAGAGAGATGATTCGCCAAATCTGAACTCTCGGATTCGTATTTCACCGGTCGTTTGTGTTCAATTAACCTGTCATTAGGACACCTACCATTTGACCCACATAGCAAGCACCGCATTTCACAGGAATCTTGTATACCACGTCCAGATCGCAATCCACCAAAGGGTCAGAAATGTATGCGTGACCTGTAAAAAGTAACTAAATACCGTTACTCATTTCTTGCTCAAAAAGTAACAAAACGCGTTACTCGGTAGCGATTCTCAAACGGAACGCGTTACTTTACTTCAAAAGTAGAGAGTTACCTTTCTTGTTACTTTGAAGACGAAGTACACAACTGTTTTTGTTTCATGGTTTATTGTTTTTGTTTCAGTAGTCGTTTGCAATTTAAGGGGCAATGCAACGATTTTGTACTTTGCGAGAATATTGCTTAAAACGGATCCCTGGCGTTAATGACCTGTGAAACACCCGTTCGTTTTTCACCACGCAATCGAAGTTGCAGAAAAAATAAGAGAAAAAATGAAAGACGTTTACAACTCCCTGTACGAATTAGAGCACAGCGCTTGAGGAGGAGGAGGGGAGGGTATGGAGGGACCGATGCCCCTCCTCCTCATCCGTACCGTCTCCTCCTCCCTCCTCATCTACTCCCGTGGTCCTCGCCTCCTCCCCCTCTTCTTTTCCTTCTCTCTCATCTTGCTCCCTCCTCCTCCTCCCTCCCAACCGGTGCATTATGGGAAACGTCCCACAAAGCAACGCGCGCGTCACCGCGGTGCATTATGGGACGTTTCCCATAATGCACCGCGCGGTGCCAAAACGTCCGCGCGGCGCATTGTGGAAAACGTCCCATAATGCACCGCGGTGACGTTTCGGCATGGTGACGTCACGAGGCTGACGAGTAACGTCACGACGGTCCCACGCGGTGCATTATGGGACGTTTCTCTTAATACATCACGCGGTTACGCCGTCGCCGCTCAAGCCGGAAACGGGCGCCTAAGAGCTGCGCTTTAATATGAGAAGCGTTGACCCCCTCAACTCGCAGCCAAAACAAGCGGCCACGTGATCTGGAGCCGATTATGTGCCGCCAATGTTCATCATAGACACGCGCTGGGGTTGGCAAGGCACATGACACGCGCTGAATTACAGACATTGTTATGGTTCGGCTATTGTTGTCATTGCAGCGATTGGACACGGGCCACTACCCGACTCCTGGAGCTATCGATTATCACGAGCCCAAATCGAGTGCCCACGCAATGCTCGGGTTCTATCTATGAGCCCCATTCAAATATCGTCACTGGAGGATACTGCGATCCCTGTGTTTCGTGATCAAGTTTTGCGAAGGAGAGATTGAATGAAAACGCTTGCTTTTGTCCTTGAAATTACATCGCAACAAAGGAGTTTCTTGGCCAGTGGTGTTGCGTGCGAGGATCCTTGGGTCCCACTATAGTGCCAGTAAGCTCGTGTAAAGTGGAAAAAAAAAAAAAATACATTCTAATTGAATATCGTTGCACCACCCTTTTAAGCAGTAGCTGCCTCTCGAAGGTTTTATCAGTTATGTTTTCCCGCTTCATTAAGAATTCACCTCCCGCGACGCTGGAGTCATTCTACTGACGCGCTCGAATGAACGGCGATGTTGTGCTTCAGCAAGAGCAGGTGAATCTGGGATACTTCGACGAAAGTGTGCTAAGGGTATCAATACACACCAAACGTTTCTGAATAAACTGAAAAACAACCTGTTGCCAAGAGTCACCTGTGCTAACCACTCCTCTCAAAGGCAAATCAACGTTGTAGTTCTTCAGTAAGAACTTCACACAACGAACTTCCTTCGTACTCCTTATCTTGTTTACCACAGAAGTAAAGTCACAATCCTTTAAATGTCAGCTCTTAACCAATTCCCCTGCACGCATGCATTAAATACATTAGTTTTATTTAACGCAGGCCTAGTCCCCCTTTCTGTTGCTTTTTGTACGATCTCAAGATGCGCGCGTTGTTTGTTTTGTGTCAACTTGATCACTGTGCTTCAAAATCGGAGTCGGATGCGAGTTTCTTCAGAGTTGCGTTTCAAAAGCGTTGTCTGAGGGGTTTCGACTTCAGCTTTTTGGCATTTGCAAACCTCAACTGGCGGCTCATAAGAAGAATACACAAGTCATACAAGAATGGTGTCTGAAACCAGCTCAAGTTCGTGTGTGAGTTGTCTACAAAAGTTTGGATTGCGGTCCATGGCGAGAACTTCAAGTCAACAGTAAACTTAAAATCCTTGCTCCTGCTGAAACAGGAGTCATATCTTCGTCTCTGTTCCGCAAAGAGGATTCAACTACTACAACTCCCGAGGACCAAAGGAACTTGGGAACGTGACTTGACTGCTACAAGGGGTGACCGTCATTGAGCTGTTGCCGGTGGACATAGACGGGAAAATAACTAATTTGTAATCCGTGTCATGTGCCGCTGCCAAATTCTCTCATTCGTGTGTTGGAAAATGGGCCTAAGTTATGTTTAAACACAAAGTCATCGAGAGTGGATATTGTGGCTACTATTAATTGAGTGGTGCACAAAATCCCTTCTAACGATGCGCGGTTAGCTTTTATTCATTAGTTTGTGAAACGGTTGAGTAATGTGGTGGACAGCTCGTATAGATCTGAGAGTATACAACTTTTGGAGCCGTTCGGAGGGTAAGGAACTGGATAGCTTTGATATAATGTGATTGCAAACAAACAAGTCGGGGAAGCTCGGCGTTCTTCCCGTTCCGAATTTTAAGAAAAAGGGAGACTCCGTTGTCACTTCCCTTTTCCAGCCTTTTGAAGGTTCTCTAAAACAACCCGATTAGCAGTCATGAACATTTTGAAGGATTTTGACTTTCTGTACGTGGTAAACAAGATAACGAGTTTGAAATAAATTTTTTAAGTGTAAAGGTCTTACTGAAGAACAACAAGGTTGATTTGCCTTAGAGACTGGTGGTTAATGGAGATGGCTCCTGGTAAAAGGTTGTTTCTCAGTTTATTCAGAAAGGTTTAAAGTGTCTTGTATTGATACCTCTGGCCCACTTTCGTTGAGGAATGCTGACCAGCTGCTAGTTGAGATCCAGCCTTTCTATTGTAAGTCGTTAGGATCTTCTCTTTAGATATTGAGAATCTGTTTTATTATTTGCATTAGGATATGTTTCTTCAGCGGTTGAGGGAAATCCTTGAACTAAATTTGCTGCGGTTTCAATTGAAATCGGGCACTGACGTTGGCGGCTTTCTGAATCTTGTTGAGTCCTATTGGTGTCTACTGTGTCTTAAATGCAGGATAAGTTATATGTGCAAACAAGTAGAATTTGCAAAGGCTCTCGTATAGCTCCTGTTCTGTCGGAAGTCTAACTTCGAGTTATCGACATTCTGGTGTCTCAGTTAATTGAAGCGGTTGTGGAGGGTACAGTACTTGTTCGCGGGTATGCGGATGATATTTTGTTGTGGTTTCTTGGTTCTTCTATTGGTGTAAACATTAAGAAAGGTTTCTTACAAGCTGCCCATTGAGTTGACGTTTTAAGTAGAAGATCATGATGGCTGTTTGCAGTTTTTGGGTATTCATTTTCTTGTTAAGAATGGTCTTTGTTGGGAATTTGGTAAAACAGATTCGAAGCCACCTTTTTCTAGGTTAAGTTGTGTCGTGCCTCATTCGGGGCACGACACCGACACTGGAATGCTGGCTTTTCGGTTCCCTCTGATTCAGGTGTTCCGAACCGTGCACCTTGCTGTCAACCTTGCTGTCCACGGCGCCGAGGATACTACGAGGGGTGACGACTACCATCGACGGATATACTCCGGAGCCCGAAGCGCTGAACAAGACGAGCACCTACCAGCCAGCCATCTTCGCGGCAACCATTTTGCCAGGAACGGACGTCCACCCACTTTTGAGCGTGCAACCATGGTCATCGATAAGAGGCGCGGGACCCCTTGACTGGCTTCCACCGAACCGTCATTCGAGGCACGACACCGCCATTGGAATGCTGGCTTTACGGTTCCCTCTGATTCAGGTGTTCCGGACCACCTTACCGTCAACCTTGCTGTCCACGGCGCCGAGGACACGACGAGGGGTGACGACTACCATCGACGGTTATACTCCGGAGCCCGAAGCGCTGAACAAGACGAGCACCTACCAGCCAGGATTCTTCGCGGCGACCATTTCGCCAGGAAAGGACGTCCACCCGCTTTAGAGCGTGCAACCATGGTCATCGATAAGAGGCGCGGGACCGCTTGACTGGCTTCCACCGAACCGTCATTCGAGGCACGACACCGCCATTGGAATACTTGCTTTACGGTTTCCTCTGATTGAGGTGGGTCCATCACACCTTGAATGTTACAAAGACGATAACCCATTTTTTATTGCGGTGTCGTGCCCAACCCAATCGTACACATTTATTGTTTGTGTCAATTGCTTTGTAAGTCAGAAGATTAGAGCACTACAGCTACTTCTTTCCGGTGACATCGAGGAAAATCCTAGACCAATGTCAAATGAACAAGAAAAGCAACTAAATCTTGTAGTGTCCAGTGTTCAAGGCCTCGAGAAAGGTCAAGCTGAAGTGCGTGTCACTCTAAGACAACTGCGGGAAGACCTAAACAAAAGTGACGCTATCATTGCATCATTATCAGCTAGGGTGGCAGCCCTTGAGACGCAGCAGACCGTTATACCGGATGTAAAAGAAGAAATCACTGCAGCTTTGACTGTTCTGGGGACGCGTTGCGAGGATAGCGAGAACAGACAGCGGCGCTCAAACTTGCTTTTTTTATGGATTATCAGACAAAGAGGGGGAGACGTGGACTGAGTCAGAAAAGCTTGTTCTCGATATCTGCTCTGCGAAACTTGGTTTACCATTAGAACCTGGCATCACTGAACGCGCCCTCAGGATCGGCCGTTTCGGCCCTAATAAAAAACGCCCTGTCATTGTAAAGTTTTGCTCAACAAAGCAAAAGGACTTAATCCTAGGGAAAGCTTACAAGTTCATGGGTGCCACGTTTTCCGCAAGCGAAGACTTTTCCCCTGCCGTGCGTGAAGCACGTCGAAAACTCCTGCAGTTTGCCAGGCCACAGAATAAACCGTTTAAACTAAAATTTAACAAACTTTTAATTGGAACGCAAATTTTTGTTTATGACCCTGAAAGCGAGAGTATTGTGGAAGACAGGCACCCATAACATCTGTGTGGTCGAGACTCACCTCCGTGCCCTTCAAATTAAAAAAAAAACAAAAGTTCTTTTTCTGCACTTTACACTAACATAAGAAGTATACCGCCAAAGTGTGAAGTCCTTAATTTATTAACTGACTCTTGTGCTGCCGACTTTGTTTTCCTAACGGAAACATGGCTAAGACCTGACATAAAAGACTCTGAAGTGTTTCCCAGAAATTTTACTTACAATATTCATAGGTGTGATAGGGAGTTCCGACGTGGGTGTGGAGTACTAATTGCTGTACGAAATCATATTGTAGTTTCTTTTGTTCAAATTCCTACTTGCCTTGAAATGGTATGGCTACGGCTGCATTCCCCCTCCGCGTGTATCTTCCTTGGTGTGTGCTATAGACCGCCCGACTTTGTTAATGTTTTTTTTTTTTTTTTTTTTATAAGCTTCACGACGCACTCTTTTTTCATTTTCAACCAGTTCCGAAACGCATCATGCAATCTCTTAGGCGACTTCAATTGTCCTGACATCATTTGGGATGCTCTTTCATTCTCGAATCACACTTCAGGCGAGCTTATAGACACATCTCTTACATTTAATCTATCACAGACGATTAACTCAACCTACCAGATCAACCAAAAGAACAAGTCATATTCTAGATCTATGCCTCACTACTGACACTACACTAGTTAAAAATATAACATACCACTCCACCCATTAGTGACCATGACGTAATTAATTTTAACATATAATATGAAACTCAGCGGAAATCACCATATTTTAAAACCATTAAAGACTACAACAAAGCTAATTACTCCACAATGAACAATGAGCTTGAAATATGTTTCGATAGTTTTCAGTGTGGCTATATGAGCAGGACAGTCAACAAATCTGGATTCTCTTCAGAAATAAACTCGTGCACCTTGCCGACACTTACGTCCCATCAATAAACGTAACTTCTGACAAATCGAATCCTTGGTTCACAAAAACGCTTAACCAACTTAAAGGGTAACTGCAAAGAAAAAAAAGTTTTTTTTTAACAGCCTAATTGGGACAAGCATGTCAAAAAACAATTTTTCCGCGAAAAAAAAATTTTTCACAGCAATATTTATTGCGTGAGACCGATTTTAGTTTGCGGCTATTTCGTCTGTTTTAAATCGCGCGCCACGAAGTTGGGCTTTCGTGACGTCACAATCCCAATCGGCTGCTATACTTCTCATTGGCTAAGAGTTTGATTGACAGCTTAGATTTTGGTTGTTAAACCTTTGTTATATGTTGCAATTTCCTTTTGAGCGGCATATTTTTACGTTTAAAGAATAACCCATGTGAGGAAAGTTACTATTCTTTACAAAAGGTTTACAAAACGGGCACTTCCGTTTGGATTCATACCATAACAAACAAAAGCTTCGCCATTCTTTCATGGCCGCCGAAGTCTCTGCTCCCGCCTGTCTTGCCTACCTCGACTAGTCGTTTCGCCAAAGTGATCAGTGTTTCGTGCTGACCCAGGTGCTTGAGTGAGACGTCTTAAAGTGAAGTAGTGTGTGTTTAACAGCTGTCGCAGGTGTTGGTGATAGGAAGCGACGCTGGGTTTTGGCTTCCATAGCGCGGTTCTTTCGTTTTCCTCTTTGCTTGCTTAGCGTGCTTCTTTTTTTTTTTTGCTTCTTTGCTTGCGCGTGCAAATGCCGACTTTTCAGAGATGTCAGATGAGTGACCCCGACAGCGAGCCTTCCAGCAGCCATGTTGCCCCGAAAGGAATGCTATTTGGCTGGAGGCAGTGAAGCGTTCGCGTAGCGACAAACGTGTCCAGTTACGTTCTCGTCATATCGCTCCGGAGGCCGTCGAGATTCGCACTGGGTGCATCGAACGTCCGCGACTAGACACACAAAATAAAAAAAAGCACTGTGTTCACTATGTAAAAAATGGTCTCAGTTCATGCATCTGTGGGCAGGTACGAAATCTTGCCCAAATTTATTCACACCGCACGATGAGCGCAACACGTCGCTGTGCAAACGCAGTCCAACAACACGAAGCATAAAAACGGCAGATTTAGGACAATTCGGAGTTCATTGTTCAATTAAAACGACGTAATTTTGTTGAAAACGCCCGCAGCTTTTTACTCACGGTATGCGTCGGGAATCTTCCACATTTTGAAACAAAACGAAGGAAGATTTACTTTTAAAAAGGCTCGCTGCGTCTTCCCGGACCAGTTTGACTGGATCAGCTGACGACGACGAGACTGAACCCGTTAAACATCACACCACAATAACCAATTTGCGCTCCGTATTAGCGTGGGTGTCTACTTCGAAGCACCGCACAACGCACACCACGAACGTTTCAGTTCTTTGTCGCATCGCCGTGTTGCACCAAACAGAACGAGGTCGCCGAAGTCAACGCAGCGCTGTCGAGACCTTGGCTTGTGGTTGCGCACTCGTGAACCCTGTGACTCCCTTCGCTTTCAAAGCCCACACGACGATTACGAATGATACTTTCCGTCTTCCGCGAACATCACAGGGGCACTTCTCCGGTCACGTCTTCGCTATGAGCTCGCAGACCGCGCAGCCAGCGCAGCTTCTGGTTTAACGTGCGTTGTTGCCAGATCTCACCGGAAGTCGAGACGCTGCGTCAGGAGAGTGAGGGGCGGGGCGTACTTCTCCTCCGCGGGGGTCGAAAGGGCGGGAGTTTCAAATGTGGAGAGATTCTGACTCCGACTAAATTACGTCCTGTGGCGTAAATATTGCTAAAAAAAAAAAATTATTTTTTTCTCGGAAAATTTGTTTTGTGACATGCTTGTCCCAATTAGGCTGTTTAAAAAAACACTTTTTTTTCTTTGCAGTTACCCTTTAACAAAAAAAAAAAAAGACTATTTAGCCGTGCCAAACAATTGACTACCGATCTCGCTTGGAAACAGTAGAATGATATTGCTAAAATTTATAAGAAATCTATTACAGAGGCGAAGGAAAAATTCTTTAACAATGACTTAGTAAACATTCTTCGCAATAAACCTAAAAGGTTCTGAGCGGTAATTAATCCGAAAACGTCTGAACCTGTACAACTAATGAGTGATGATCGGTTGCCATTGTCGGATGAAGTAAGCGCCAACAGTCTTAACCACTATTTCACCTCAGCCTTTACCACAGATGACAACAGTAGCATGCCTCATCTTAACAACGCATATCACACTCCCATGGCTGCCATTGAAATAACGTATTCAGGTATTATAAGCTCTATAGAAAGGTTACAGTTGTCTTCCAGGTCTGGGGACGACAAAATTAACTCCAAATTAGTGAAAACACTAAATTACACTCAGCTCGGTCTCTGTTAATTATCTTCCAACAATATTTGTCTTCTGGCGAGCTTCCTACAGACTGGAAAAATGGCAGAGTGGTCCCCATACACAAATCGGGGAATCGAACTTTACCATCAAATTATTGTCCTCTATCTCTAACCAGTGTCCCGTGCAAGCTACTTGAGCACATAATATATTCGAATGTCATGAAGCATTTCGAAAATAACCTCATCTTCTTTTCAAACCAGCACGAGTTCAGACAATCATATTCTTGCGAAACACAACTAGTACCACTTGTTCTTGAAATACACAGTAACATCGATAATAACATACAGACGCCATATTCATTGATTTTTCTAAAGCATTCGATAAGGTATCCCATAGTTTACTCATGCTCGAGCTAAATTAACTCACAATTCATCCATTCGTAACATCATGGATAGGACAATTTTTAAACAATCGTACTCAGCATACTGTGGTCAACAACCAGTCGTCAGCTTATTCTCCTGTATCATCCGGAGTCCCCCAGGGCAGTGTTCTCGTACCTCTGCTTTTTTAACATTTGTAAATGACCTACTTGATCACATAACATCCTGTATTGGACTTTTTGCTGATGACTGCGTAACTTACCGATCTGTATCTAACCTGAACGATAACATAACCCTACAAGCTGACCTTAACCTAATAACCGACTGGTGTAAACAGTGGAAAATGACAATTAACTTTTCTAAAACAAATCTCGTTTCCTTCACGCGTGCTCATAGTCCTCTCTCTTTCACTTACACCATGTGCAGCCAGCGAATTACCAAGTGTTCATCTTGCAAATATCTTGGCGTTCACTTATCTGACGATCTCTTTATCACTTTATCTGACGACCCCGTCCTGTCTAATGCTAACCGCTCTCTTGGCTATCTTCGACGGAATCCAAAACTAGCACCATCATCAGTTAAACAACTAGCCTACACTACACTCGTAAGATAGCAACTTGAATACGCGTCATCCATCTGGTCCCCTTGGCAACATTCATTGATAACAAACATAGAGGCACTTTAAAATCGCGCAATAAGATTCAACTTTTTAGATTACTCACGAGACACCAGCATCACTTCTTTACGAATGAAAGCTAACCTTGATCTGCTCTCATCCAGAAGAAAATTTTCACGCCTGTTTCTTTTTCACAAGATTTACTATCATAACCATGACATCAGAACTTCACTATTATTCCCAGCCACTCGCATATTTCCTCGCATTGATAACGTCTGCAAAGTTCGTCCAATTTTCGCCTCGTCAGTTTCGTTTCTTAACTCCACCTTGCCATTAACAATAACAGACTGGAATAGCCTGCCTAACAGTATCGTGACCCAGACAGATGATAACACATTCATATCCCAACTAACTATCCATCTCCATTTGCACTAATAGCAAAGTCAATTCGTATTTATAGAAATGTTTTATTTGTGTATTTTTCTCAGCTGTTTTTTCTTAAAAATGTTTTGAGTGTTTATTTTTTCCTGTTTTTGTTGCTTCATATAACAATGTTCTCCAGCATGTAACCCACTTTTTGTTTGTTCCTTTATATTATATTTTTTCAGCAGGTACCCCCCCCCCCCCCCCCCCCGCTTGTGTAATGCCCGTAAGGGCCTTCAAAGTTTAATAAATAATGACGATGATGATGATTCCAAAATTGTTAAGCGGGGATGTCAAGTCTGTGCTAATAAACTCACTCAAGTTTTGCTGTTCTCACCGTTTGGGTACCGGCTCAGAAAAGCAGCTTCTTAGATTGTTCTTAGCTTACTTTAGCAATGAGTTTATGTCTTCGGTTATCCATCGTTTGCTGACAAATTTTACCCACAGAAAGATCTCAAAGTGAAAAAAAGTAGTGTTGTTTGTTTGCCTTATGTTTATGATGTATTTCATAATCTAAGGCTCTAGAGGATAATTTTGGTGTGACAGTTGTTATAAAATTCTGCTTTTCGGCTCGACCGGCTTACACCATTTTCGTCACAGAAAGCTGGTTGTAACAAAAATCATAAAGACCCTTCTGTGAACAAGATTCCTTTAAATGGGGTTCTTGCTGTGTGGGTCAGACGGCTAGGTGTTTTAATGACAGGTTAATTAGACCCCAACGAGCGGTGAAGAACAAATCCGAGAGTTCAGATTTAGCGAATTATGTCTCTTTCAGTAGCAATTTTGTCGTTGCTTGAAAACAAAAATACTGATATGCTCCGCAGGGCAAGGGATTGTTGCAGACGTTTAGTGAAAGGGTTGTTGATGATTGATAGGCACGCTTGTTAGTAGTTGGGGTTAATGTGCACCTGTTTTGATATGTGTGCCTTGGTTGGGCACATGTGACGTCAACGTTGCCATTCGCGTCTTGTTTTGATTTGGTCAGATCTTTGCCTTTGTTATCTGTTTAATGCTGTCTTTTGTGAAATATACCTCAGCTGTGTTTGGAGATTCGTGTTATCCTGTCCCTTTGTTTTCCCACTCCAGGGTTAAAAAAAATTATGATCAAATACACAGCAGAGCAATAAAGCATGACTATCAATTCTCATTAGTTGTCCAGAGTTAACATTCCGATCGGATGTCCGATCATTTATTATGGCAGCAGAAATCCGCGCATAAAAGGGCCGACCGCAATTCATTCCACCGAGAAAGCTCGACTAATAAACAAATTTATTCCTAGTCCCCAGTCGCCATCTTGCTAAGCCACCGCCCTGCCATTTCCTTTGAGCATTACTTCTTATGACGTTTTCCTTGTTCCATTTCCTTCCCGGCATTGGAATACGCCACCCGAATATTGATTTCTGCGACGCCAAAGGAATACAATTTCGCGACTTAATAACGCGTGGTAGGACATCATTAGTTTCGGGGACCAGCGTCGCCGTGCAAAGAACAAAACGTGAATATAAGAAAAAGATCCGGGCAAAAGAAATCGCGGGAAGTCATTGATTGCGAGAGCATTACGCTCGGACAAAAGCCGATCGCTTTTCTTTCGCACGCGTGCAGACGTGTCTATGTACGGTTAGAAATGAAAGCCAACGTCGTTCTTATTCACTCTAAAGAAGCATTAGCCGCAAATGTCAAAAAATTATATTATGAAACAGACATACGAAAAGTCATTTAGAACAAAAAGGAGGGGAAACAATAGCAAGGGTTGGTGCAATCAGGCTTGATTGTACAGGTGGCAGTTTCCCACAAATTCGTAGCGCATTCAAAGCTACGATTTTGTGGAGCCAATCAGGCATAGCACAGAGCGCTTCGACACGGCGAGCGTCGTCTTTGTGTGTTTGTTATAACTTCCTAAACCAATCACACTTAACGAATGCGACGTGATTCTGTGCTTTTTTTGTGTTAGACTTCGAATGAAATTGCTTGAAAAAAATAAAAGAAAAGTACACCTTTATCGCTGAGACGTTTCGCTCGGACGCTTTGGACGGAAGCTTCGCAGGTGCGTTAGCATTAGTACCCACACGGCAGGGAAAAGCCGACGGCGTCCGCCTGTGGACAAAACAGTGGAAAGGTAAACGCGCCACGTAGAGAGGACGACAGTAGTGAAGGACAAAGGCGAGAGGAAGGCGAAGTCACAGGGCGGAAGCCAATTGCGTGCGCGGATGCTGAGGCGAGTTCGAATTTGCAGGTGTGCGGGGCGCGTGTGCCTTTGTTTAACAAAGTTTTTGGTAATGAGTAATGTAATAAATTATTTTCTAGGCTCGTAATTTAGTAGAGTAAGAATTATATTCAGGCAGTAATTTTGAGAAAATTACTCATTATTTTAGAAATTACTTGTATCCCAAATTAGAGAGTTCCTTTGCGAGCTTTAAATAAAAGAGAAAACTTATTTTGCATGGTGAAATGTCGTGAAAGAGACACCAGAGCAAATAAGCGACGGCTATCTAAGCGCAAAGCCTCGTACGGAGAAATCGACAGACACACGAAGCCGGTTTGGAAAGGCGGAGGAGAAAATCTTTTGTATAAAAATATCGCTGGAAGGCCACGGCTCATGAACTCCAGGCAAAAAAAGATTCACGGCGTCACGTCATCACGACGGTACTATACTAAGCTAACAGTGTGGTGGGTGGTACGAGCTCACCAGAACCAAGCAACCGCCTTCCATTGATCACCTGACCCGCCCCTTTTTCTGCGCCTGAATATGAACGAGAGCGTGGCTACGTGGCAAAAGATAGACGTGTGACTGTTCACCCGAGCACGTAGCTGCCAACGCACTGTCAGCTTAGTGACCCGAGAGGAGAGGGCAAACAGATCCCCAACCTTCTGCCTTTTCGCCAATCAAAGTCAAACCGTATACGCTTAGACCACTGTGAAAAACAAATGAACGGAATGAATAGTTAGTCCCAAATTCCACGTCAAGGCCCCAGAACGTTTCGCGCGTATCCTTGGCCTTGTTGAGTAAAAGTGCTTTTTTTAGTCAGAAAAGCCGGGAATTGAGCAAAGCTGGTGCCGCTCGAGGTATGCCCCGCTGCCTTTCATTGGTTAGTTTATTCGGAAATAAACCCCGTTTTTTGGGAAAGTACACATTTTTAGGAAGCTCGCGCATCCCTTTTCTCAACAGGCGACGCTTCTGCCGAGCAATTATCCAGCCCCCATTGTGTGACAACGCGCAATAGCTTGGGATTTTCGAGTATTTGGGAATCGTAGTTATTGAGAGGAATGACCGGAAATGCGTTGACTAGTGCTCTTGAGAGAATAGAATTATACTTCGTCGGAGGCGGAAGGAGAACGTTTCGCGTCACGACTCCTTGTAAGAGCCTCCATGGCCCGTCTTAACATACTGACAGGAATTCTAAATTCTTCTGAATCGGGAAGACGGAAGCATGTATCACCCTTTAACTAGGGACATTCACAGGTAAATGAACAGCGAAACCGGTAAGTCGACCGTCTTCGAGTCACATCTAAAGATGAAGTTGTTCATCATGCTCAACACTTATGTCGTGTGCGCCAGCAAAACGACTTTTCAGTGTGGTTCGCTTTGAGGCGCATAAGGCTATTGCGGTGTAAACAGGAATATCTGAGTTTTGGTCAGGGCTGGGCAGAGATACTCCAAAAAGTATTCGGGAATACAAATACTGAGATACATGTGTTTTAAGGCCAAAATACAGATACTGAAGATACATTTGTCTGCAACGGGATATCCCTGAGATACTTCCGCATTAACGGTGAAAATGTATTCCAGAATACAGATACAGATACTCATAGAAATACATTAATGTTCCCGAATGGTGCTACGTGGAGAGGGTGCAGTTCGTGGCGAATGGGAAGGGTAATTTATGCTTGTGCTCCTCTTTTTATGCCTTTTTATCTTTTAAATTTATCTTAAAAAGGGCGGCAAATGTAACGAGATGCATAAGTCGGGCAAAGTATCGCGATACAAGCGATACATTGTAAATGTATTTCACTACTGAGATACAAATACATTTTACATATGTGTCTCGATACAGAGATACAGATACTCGAAAGTACTGTATCTCTAAGATACTATCGCGATACATTTGTATCGCCATACTGCCCAGCCCTGGTTTTGGTACATATACTGTAAATAAAATGAGTACGAATCACTTTCTTCTCCAAGGTATCGAAAAATAATATCGAAGTTATTTCATTACTTTTAGAAAGTAATGGTAATCCAATGTCATTACTTTTAGTCCGCGATAATTTGTAATGTAATTTAATTACATTTTTTTCGTTTTCTAAAAAGTAATTATTAATGTGATTTAATTACTTTTTAAAGTAGTTTTGCCACCTCTGAAAATGGGAAGCAAGAAATAGAGGAAGCAAAAGAGAAAGCCAGAACAGAAAAGTGAAGGGGTCAGTGTTAGCGTTCCTCAAAGGGAGAAGTGTGTGGCGTTTCTTAAGGGTCATGCTAAGGCATTCCCCAAAAATTCATGAATGGACCTTTCTTTATTTTTATGTCTTGTTGGAGTTTGCTCAGAAGAGACACGCTAATTGCCTGCGACTGCTAACTCGTATGCGTGCCTAAAATGTTGATGCATAACTGTGTATGCGAATGTATTTTGTCCGTTGGGATGCAAGCTACAAGTATAAATATAATTAAAGTTGCGCGGATGAATGGATTAATTTATACTTAATCTTAATCCATCTATAGCACGTCTTATGAACGTGACTCTTTGCCGGTGGATGCAGGTGTTTATGTCTAGTTTGGCTATTGGTTTGAAGGAGTCGTTACTGCCAACATCAGTTCCCGCATATTAAAGAAAGTAAAATAAGAATATCATTCATCGCCGGGCTTTTGTACACCGCTGAGAAGACGATGAAAGCTTAAACAAATGCATTCTGATCTCGCGAATGAAGTGATCTTAAGAAATGGAGTGAAGAATCATGGCACCAGAAAAATATAAGTAGCCAATCTGAAAAGAAAATCAAGGTAAGCAAAAATGCCAGTGGAAGGACGATATAATCAGATTCGCGCAAAATAAATACAATGTCGGAATAGATATTGCTGACTTTGGGCCTCATTTCCGTTCGTATCCATCACATATGTTTGTCTTCGCAGCGTAGAACAAACAGCAGCGTCAAAGCGACACCGGACAGCCGACGAACAAATACACATATAAAACGGGAGGAGAGCGCAGGACGACAAACATTGAAAGGAAAAGGAACAGGGGAAGCAAAAAAGAATTGTAAAAAAGGACACAATAAAAAATTACAATAGAAACGAAAAAAAACACACGAAAAAACAGGGAAGAGAAGTAAGCAACAGAAATGACACAAGACAACGGAAGGATTGAGGGCCGTTTGAAAGTAACGCCGAAGTTTGGGTTTAGTGTCCGGAGGATGGCTGGCTTATGAGTCCCTGGCGGGCGGCAGTCCACCCGTCACGTGCACAAAAAAAAAAAAAAAAAGCTAGCAAACTGCAACAACATCAACGAAAAAAAGAGATATTCCTGACAACGGAGATAACAAACAAAAATAGGGCATAAAGACCGTGAGGCAACACCGACAAACACTGCGTACGGCGGGCGGCAGACACGCTCATGTGAAAGCTCCAAACGCGCACAAGCCGCCCCCCCCCCTCCCAGCCCAATAAAAACAAAAGAAAAAAAAAAAAAGATCTGAAACCAGTGTATGCGACGAGCTACAAGCACGAAAACGGAAGATTGTCTAAGACGGAAGCACCGGGTCGGGAGCTATATGGCATGAGTCCCGCAATTCGTAAAACGCTAAGAAAAAAAAAATCAAAATAAAATCACGTCTGCTGTGGGGATGCGTAACACTGTATAAGACGACGGAGGCAAACGGATACGTGGCTGGCAATAAATAACGATACGAGCGAGCGCAAGAAAAGCAGCAAGAGCAAAAAAAAAAGTACGCCAGCAAAAAAAAAAAAAAAAAAAAAAAACAGCGACAAAGAAAGTAAGCAGGTGCGGTAAACAGTCTACATTCGGACTCAAGGACAGAATTGGTTTGGGACATTGCGGCGAAGAAAACGGCGCAGGCAGCAACAACCGCTCTGTGCCGAGCTTGATATCGAACTGAAATCTTTGTTGTTTTTGTTTTGTTTCTTGTTACCGTTTACAAAAAAAAATTTTTTACGAGGTTGCTTGACGCTAAGCAGTTCAGTTTTTACTATTTTCTACATTTATTATTGATTTATCACTGCTTTTAAAGTACAAGTTTGCGCACCTTTTTTTTTTTTTTTTTTTTTTTGTCTGGGCGTTGAATTGAGAGCAGCACGAGAACTTCGGAAAAATGTTGGCGTTTGAAAACTGAAAGGCCAGCAGCGCTGTGTATGGCGAAGAGGATCTGATATTGCATCGGCGAAGCACGCTACCCCCTTGCGGCGTGACCGAGAGTTTTTCTTTTTTTTTTTTAAGGTAGAACTGTCGTCCCGAATGAAAGCGTTCTACCTTTTCTGCGTTAGGGTAGAGGGGATGAAGTTTCCGTACTTCACCTGCATAAATAGAATCGTTTTTTTTTTATGGTGTTTAGAAACGCCGCGTTGGTTGGCAAGAACGACATGGGCATGGTAGCGTGAAATTCGTCCATGAATTTTGTTTTCGGTTTTTTCGCTTCTATAGTCGCCCTCTTTGATCATTTGAGAGCTTCTGCGCGCTTTCTCTAAAAGAGTGACGACCAGTCCGCGCTTTCCACTTTTTCCCCGCTTCCTCCTCCCTGCCCTTCTACCATGTCCACCGTTACCTGTTTCCTCCTCCCCAAGGATGAGAAGGATCTTCTGCCTTGGAGAATCTCGTGTTTGGTCGTCGGCCTTTAATGGGTTTTGTGTCGGGCATGTACTTTCCGTTCAATGGTAGCTGTGTTACTGAGTTGGACCCGTATTTAAAACCTTTAAGGCTGTGAAGCAGAGGTCACACTGCAAATACATCATACAAAAAAAAAACTGTCTGTAGTTATGTTTGAAGCATACATATGTCTGGAGCAAACGTTCTTTAAACGTTCTTGAAGCGTGTACGCAAATAATTATGTCATCATGCCTGCTGTGAACAACGTGCGCCTTGAAAGGTGTGCGAGCAGCTTGAGTGCTGCTTTAGCATTTTCAATGACGTAATGTTGCTCGCTTGTAAGCTATATACCGGCGATACAAAAGAAAAGGAACAAGATAATACGAGGAACATTGATGCGAGAATAGCTTCTTCAGGGGAAGCAAAAAAGTACCGCAGAAACGTTATTGTTACACTATGCTCGTATGAGATTCCCAGAGCAAAATCTCAGAAAACATGGTGGGAATCCTTTATATCATCTTGATACGATGAGGGGTTTTTCGTTTATGCCAACGTACGGGGCAAACCGTAAGTATGCGAACGTATCGGCAAGGTAGTGCATCCATTTGGTGTTATATTAGGACGAGAGCCTAAATCCTAAATTGCATTGAATACTTTAAGTACTCCCAAAATAACAACTGCTTCGAAACTGCCTCGAAAAGCACAGGTCAATGTCAGTCGCGCTGAATTGACCAGACTGTTTATATACAGAGGGAACAACAGACGCCATCTGAGGGAAGACTAACTACCCTCTTTTCAAACCGTCATAACAGTTCTCATGAAAAAAAAAATGGACATGAAAGGGGTAAAACATTAACTTGGTTTCTGAAAATTAAAACAGAAACAAAACAATAGTGTGGTTGTACGTGATATCATGGTCGTCATAAAGTAAAGACGTAATGCATTATTGAAAAAAAAAAAGAATCTCTCGGGGGGGGGGGGGGGGGGGGGTACTTTTCTGAGAATAGAAACTTCTGGCCAGACTTTCGAAAAACAGGAGATGACGTTTTGCGAACATCGCGTCTGACACAGCCCCTGCTAAACTAAGCAACGCGTAGCTTCGTTATAGCACTTGGGGCATATCCTTTTGTTTTTTACTTCAAAGTTCTCTAACCTTTTTCTCTTTGTACTTTTTTTTTGTTTCATGACTATATTTTAAGAGAATAGATTTTTTTTTTCTTTTCGTTCTTCGGTTGTCGATTTGCCCCCTTTTCCACCCTTAAGCATTTCCGGAATGGATACTTCACACAAATCGATTACTAACATGGACGTGATCACCATATTTTGAGCATCGCTTGCAGCGCAAAATGTGCAATCGGACCCGAGTACACACCAAATGCTCACGCAGCATTCGTGTCCAGTAGAATTAAACACGAGTTTCTGACAAACGGTGACACCGCAATCGTGTCCAATCAATGCCGTGCGAACCACCCGGAAGTTTTAATTGTTATTGATTTGTTGGGTGAGTAGAGCACTCTGGCTTTCTTTGCAATCATTACGGTATATGCCAAGCACACTCAAATATTTTTTTAGTGAACTGCAGCACGGAGCTCCTGAAAAAACGGCAAGCACTGCAAGAACCAGATGTGCTGGCTCTAACCGCGACCCCTTCTGATAACAGAAAGTGTGAACATCTTTTGTCGGCGTGTGATTTTATAATACTGCTTCGAAACGCACGTTAAGAAGCACAGGTCAGTGTCAGTCGGACTGAATTAGCCAAGCTGTTTATATACAGCGGGAGCACCAGACGCCGTTTGAGGGAAGACTAACTCCCTTCCGTCCAAACCGTCATAACACAACATTAACTGTTGAAAAAACAATAATTTAGCATGTACAGATGATTTAAAAAATGTGTGTATCCTGTAATTTTTCTTTTAAAGAGGGTTAGTTGTATTGTTTAGACAGTACCCCTCAACACATTCGAGCATGTCACTTAGATAATTTTAGCACCATTCGTTGCTTTTAAAAAGGTTAAATGACTCTTTCAACGAAGCTCAAGAAATGTCGAGTGGTGTAAAGTCCCTGTATACTACTTTTTACAAGTAAGGAAAACCAATTCGAATGGCGCACAATCCGTTGGAACAATTTGGCTTCACGTTACTAAACACTCAGTTGGGAAACTCACCCTTAAAAGCCAAACCGCTCGCGTCCACCGATACCAAACTGGATACGATAGCCGCGCCTCCCTTCAGCGACGAGTCGAAACATGAAAGTTAATTTATATAGCTACTGCGAAATGACACCGCAAGATGGTGCCCCCGACCCTTGCGCGAATAGAACTGAACCGATACGTGCAGCCATGCAGTTCCCGGAGTGGCCGCTGATAGACAAATTGTGGCGTTGCGGTCGCCTTTAGCTCGCTTCTCGAGTACCGGATCGGAGCCACTTTTTCAAAGCAGGCGCTATGGCAGTTACCCAACTGAGTTGTTCTAGTAAAATTGAGCTCAGTCTTCTGCTGTGCGCCGCATTTGCTTCCTAAATCCTGCACCCTCCCGCAGTCGGCGCTTCAAAGAATGTCGGCACTTGTAGGAAGCCCCTGTCTAGGAACTTAAGTGTGGAGTCGCATTGCATTATTTTTTTTTCATTATGGTAGTATTTATTGCGTCATATTGTATTGTATTAACGCGATAGCGGTTAGGAGCTCGCGTCGCAGAAAATCCGGCGTCGGCGTCGGTGGGATGGGAAAAGCCTCATTGGGCGATAGGGTCATGACGTTACAGCCACATGACCTCGCGCGGGAATTTCAAACAACCCTCAGCGCTCGCGTAAAACGTGCCGTCACGCGTGGAATGAAAGTAATTAATACCCAATTCACACGGCAGCGTAAAGGTACCTTTGGCACAGGTATCTGTAGTAAAGGGAGCTGGAGATCGTGATCACACGGCGCATAAATGTCCCTTTCGCTAAGGGAGGTCCTGTGTTAAACGGAGCTCGCCAAGTTCCCTTTACAGCTAAAGGGAGTAGCCTCGGACCCACGGACTCAAAATAAAAATCACATGTATATATATAAATATATATTGTTTAGTGCATTAAAACAAATTGAATATATATAAGTAGCAAATTATGAAATGATTGAGAACACAAATGTGATGGAATAATACACTAACGAGTAACGCATACTCTAGTTAGCAGGTACCAGCGGCGGCACGTGGAAAGCAATGTCTGCTACGAACCCGAACACCATGGACCACTGCGAGCTTTTTTTCGAGGTTGTAGACGAGTCGTCCGACTCTCCCGCCCAGGGCCTTTTACCCTCGTCGTCGTCCATCCCTTTCGATGGCGTGACTGGCGTAACCGTGAGACTCCGACATGGTTCGTTTCTGCCGGGCACTATTTAGCTACTCTCTGAGAACTTTGCGAAAAAATAGAGCTGCTAAACAGAAAAAGGTCGCCCACCTCGCAATGGAAACTCGTAAACGCAGATGATTTAGGGCCAGTGTGGCCAGACGAGTCGGACGTTTGGAAAGCAAGACTCATTTAAGTGCACCCTTAGACTTTAAAAAAAAAAAACAATTGCCGCAAAAGCAAACACAAATATTATTTAGGTTTTAAATGTGATATTTCACACACAATAATCAAAAACTGAGCGTCAAACTGATGTCAAAGAATAATTGTTTATCACGTGCTCCTCTCGTGCTTTAGCAGTAATGCAATCGACATCACCTTAAGTGCTCCGTTTATTTATCGTGTGATTGAGAACGCCGTTTACTACAGGTACCTTCGCTAAGGTACCTAGAGCCACTCTATATGGCAGCGTAGCTGCCAGAGTAGCGACACGACGCGAAATTATCTAGATGCACGACGTCAGAAGCGCCGAGAGTGATCTCCATTTTGGGCCTGGGAGGTTGCCATGGTAACCGTGCTGCTAGCGACGGCGGATGGCAACTTTTTTCTAGTTGATATCTCCATTCGTTCATTGAAATGTGGTAAAAGACGCTTGGCATGGAGGTACGGCACGGGCCTCTGGAGGAACGGTGCCTGTTTCTTCTGTGAAGTGAGACGATTTGCAGTCCGGGACTGTCGGGAGACGAGAGCTGCTAAGTACCGTAGGTGCACGGACAAGGCGAGTGGTTTTCCGCGCTGCCGGGATGGCGGCCGCTTCGTGGGACGTACGTACCGTCCTTGTACTTTCGGACATCGCTCATATATGAAACAAAATCCGATTACGCCGTGCCACGACAGGACGATTGCCTCGGGACAGGACTGCTACTCGACTGCCCCATAGTAAGCGAATGTATGCTTAGCATCATACTTCTTCAAGACCCAATCATTCATTCAAGATGAGATTATCTCACCGACTGGTAAAGAGCGACGTCGTCGACGGTCTCACCCTCGTTTGCGCGATGAACATTCGACGGGGTTAAACCAAGAAGGACAGCATGGTGGTCTCCAGAAGATTGTTTGACGTCATTTTTGTTGCGTGTGCTCGCGCACACCGGCGGCTGCTGACTCGTGGAAAGAACGTGCGCCACTTAATATGGACACTAAATTCTATGGTTCAGTATCCCTTTAACGCCATCAAAAGAGACGGACGCCGGATATGAGGTGTTCTTGCCGACAGGCCAAGTGGTTGTCCGGAAGTTTACCGGGATGCAAAAAGTCAATATTTTTATATGCTATAGCACAGATATCTGTGTTAAAGGGGCCATGAAATTATTTTTTTTTAAACTTCTTCTTTAGCTTTAATCCTCAACTCAAAAGCGAACTGTGAAATCACGCGGTCGCGACATGCTAGGGTACCGGTGCGATGACCCCAAGCTTCCACCGTGCTTTTTAAGCACACCATAGAACTTGGCATTTGCAAGTGATAATAAGTTCCGTCAGTGCACTCACTGGCCACGAACGTGAATTCAGATTTTCGTCGACGTATTGATTGTTGACGAGCGCATACGTCCGAGTGACGCAGTTTTCGTGTCCAATGCGTGAGCTGGGGTCGGCTGACGTCATTTTGGTCTTTGTAGGCATTGCAAAGACAATATTTAGAACCATACACACATGATGATAACATCATAGCACACTGACGTTAATGAGCACAAAACGGGATTCTGAAGGTTTCCAGCTGAACGTAAGGAAAAAACAAGGAGTAGAGAAAAAGAGACACACACTGCTGGAAAAAGAAGCCCCCCAATCCTCTTGTGGTGATGCCATACGTCCACGGGATAACGCATCGCCTAAAAAAGATTGCCGGCCGACAAGGCGTACAGGTCGTATGCTCAGCCCCCAACAAGGCATATGCCATGTGCCGTAAGGTGAATTGTAGGAATGACCAAAATCAGAGGTCAAACTGTGGCATCGCGCACCGAACACCGTACGCCCCGTGCGAGAAAGGAGTTGTGTACAGAATTCCGTTGTCATGTGGCAAATGCTACATTGGACAAACTGGGCGGTGTATTAACGACCGCGCCAGGGAGCATGCAGCTTCCGTTGGCGCACTAATGTCAGCTGGTCATCTTCCGGCGCATTGTCGAGTATGCCAATGCGCTCCTGATTTCGACAACATTACCATCGTCGGACAACACAGAAACCAGCTTGCGAGGGAAATCGTGGAATCTCTGGCTATTGAGGCGCACGGAGATGACTGCGTGAGTGCCGCCTCCATTACGCTTTTTCCGAAAGAAAAACTGTATCTTCTGGGAGCGCCCCAAGTGAGAAACAAAGGCGGGAACACGTGAACGCTAGCCACCAAATATCAAACCGAAGAAGAAGAAGTTACCCCTGGAACTGAATAGTATAATTCATGCGGGTAGATGAAAAGGAAAAAAAGGAAAAATTTCAGTAAATAGTATTATTCATGAAGGTGGACGAAAAAGAAAAAGAAGAATTTCAGTAAATGGTTGATAGTCCAGCAGTGTGTGTCTCTTTTTCTCTACTCCTTGTTTTTTCCTTACGTTCAGCTGGAAACCTTCAGAATCATGTCATACCAACCAGCTCAGCTCCAGGCAGTCACACAAAACGGGCCCAGCTACAGAAAATAAATATTACACTCGTAAAAAATAACTATGTCTGTAACTTCTTAATTACAAAGACGAACACAACTCTGAGCATCTAAATTTAATAGTATGTGTTGATGCATTGTTATATAGCAGGTCATTTTATATACGTCATTTGAGCAAACGCCAGCTTGTCACTTATAAAAACAATCCAAAAAACCCTGCGATCAAATGGAATGTATTGCAACAAAAGCACGCTATATCAAAGTCTTCAGAAGTGCCAATTCGTAAAATCGTCGATTAGTACAAAAGGTTAAAGGTCGCAGACACTTTTTTGCTAAAAGTTGCTGTGATTATTCGGTGACCCAGAGCTGAAACAACTTACCCTAGGCCCTAGACGCAATGTATACCTTTCGTTTCGATTCTCAGAAATTAAAACATTAATAAAAATCTAGAAAAATGGGAAAATTTTATCCTAAAAGCTATATCCTAAAATCTCCGATTAGTACAAAAGGTAAAGGTCGCAGGTGCTTCCTCGCTAAAAGTTTCTGTGATTATGCGGTTACCTGGGGCTGAACCAACTTCCCCAAGGCCCAACATGCGACGCATACATTTCGCATCGATTATCAGACACCCTAACGTTGAAACAAAGCCAAGAGTATGCAAAAATTGCACGCTAAAAGTCTTATCGATCCTCGAACACATTCAGGAATTCGAGCACCGCTACGGCGAAATGACTGATGCTGTCGCACAGGTGCTAATATCCAGAGCGATCTTGCACAGAAAGGTATACAGCCTCATTCTTTCAGATCTTGACGTTATACCTGCGTCAGAGAGCACGAAGAAGTCCGAAATCGTCGGCAAGTAGCGGCACATTACGACTACCGCGCACCGACCAAACTCTCATCCACCAGCTCTGGGCGCTGCCATCTTACCGGTGACATCACGGCTCTTGTGAGGTCACGTGATCAGTAGTCACTCGGTTTCTATGGAAACCGAGCCAGCTGAGCTCGTTGCTATGGTATCGCGTGTGACCAATCGCAGTGAGAGGCGGCACAGGGAAAAACGTGGCGCTACTCTGGCAGCTATGCTGGCTATATACGCTGCCACATAGAGTGGCTCTAAAGGTACCTAAGCTAAAGGTATACCTTTACGCTGCCGTGTAAATTGGGTATAAAACATCCTATGTCACGCGAATTAAAGGTGGCCGCATATCTCAGCCATTCCCCTTTATAAAGGTGTTAGTTCGCGTTAAGGAAAAAAATTGGAAGAATTTTAGGGGGAGGCGGGTTTCGAATTTACGATCCTTCTGTTACGAGCCAGACACGCTACCGACTAGGCCACGCAGACACCTTTTTTTGTTGTTGTTGCTATATTTTGAGAGTGAAAAAAGAATCACAATGCACGCTACATTTCAGTTGAGCATTTAAAATAATATATTGAGCAAAGACGACGTTAGTGAAGAAAACGATAAAACGCCGCCTGGAAGGTTTGGGAGGAGGCGAGAATAGTTGAAATTCTCTGATCATCGGCAGCTTCGCAGAGGCCGACAACCACGCCAGTTCCGGACATGCGTTCTGGTACACAGCTGCTATCAAGTTCAGATTTTCAATGAAATAATACCGCACTGGACGGGCATTCAGATCCGCATAACGAACTGCCATCCTACATCTCCAAATCGAATGCAGGTCCAGTAAGAATGCGAGGTCATATGGGAAAAACGTCCCCTCCACAGACGAGAAACTTCTTCCTCGAGCCGTGAGAGGTAGGTCTTTTTTGAGGGTGCGTTGGAGCACATCCCAGAAGAGGATAGCATCCCAGCAGTCCAGGACCACGTGCTCCACTGTCTCCGGTCTCTTGTACAAAAAACAATCCTCCCCCCATACGCTTGCACAGTTATATGAAACGAGCCGAGGGAGGGGGGGGGGGGGGTATATGTTGATCTATCGCCCCCCCTACTGTAAATTTACATTGTATTTTGGGAGGTAGCAGACGCGGCATGGGACATCTAGCGTCTAACAGCTTCTGTTACAGGTATAACTGTAAAAAACCGTTCGTTAAAAAAAGAAAAGATATTGGTTTGAGTAAGTCATTTGAGTGTAGTAACTATGAAAAATATTGTCTCTTTGTCACTCTGTCAAATAACTGAAGTTATAATAAACGTTAAAAAAGTGTTTCTATGCGAACTTAAAGTCATACATTTGACAGAAAAAAAGACAATACTAACTTCCGCGAGCCATTTTGTAAAGACGAAAGCTCTGTACCCTCACACATACGTAATAAACACCTTTACAAACTAGACTAAAACCCAAGCCAACAAATACACGGCGACTAAAAATGAACGAGAGAAAAAAAAGCACGCGATAACATAAAGATAGAGCTTACCAAATATGACGGTTATCATTTAGAGCGCTTCTCGCTAACGAGCGCATTAAACGGGACGATAAACCAAAAACAAGTTGTGTGTGTGTTTCGTTTGTATTTTTTGTTTCTTTGTCCAGTTTCGCTTTTGGCGCGCTCGTGGAGAGACATTCTCCCGTGGTTACGCGTCTGCTTGCTGCTAGATGTTATAAAAGCCGTGATTTTTATCGTCGAGTCGCGTCATTTGATGCGGACCCCCTCTCCCGCCTTCTCCCACTCCCCATCTTCCACAGTTTTTTTTTATTGGTCCCCGCTGCATCGTAAATGACGGAACAAATTCGTGGCAAGACTAGGAAGAAGTTATGATACATAAGGAAGCAAACGTGCACATAAATGAGGCTGGATTTCATTTTGCCGGCGTATTTATTTATTTAAAAAAATTGAGAAGAAATAAACATAGATGTACAAAACATGGGCAATACAAAAAATATTTGCCATTCGTGCTCTTTCTTTTTATACCGGGGGTGGCTAAGCTGCGGCTCTTCGCAAGTGCGGCTCGCGGCTCATCTTGGCAGCGGACTACTTGCGTATCGCGGAGGAACACTGGTTGGCTCTAATGAGGGCTTGGGATGGGTCTCTGGCGCAATCTGACTTTGTATTCCGACCATATAGTTACAGCAATTTCAGATGGAGGGAGGTCGGAGAATCACGAGGCTTACATTGTTTTGACGTCACACCGAAGTCTCAAACGTAACTATTGGAACTGTGTGAGTAGGGGGTACAGCATCCCTTTCATTTTTCGTAAAAATCGTGAGTGCAATTTGTTTTTTAATTGTAGGTGTAATTTGGGACATTTTAATCCCCAACCCATGCCCGATGAACTGTTTTTACTTGGAAGCAGACGTTAGTCACAAAATAGGCGTCCCTATTTTTTGTCATTAAGACACTACTGAAAGAAAGCGACTTACTTCACCGTAAAATGCAGGTCGAAGCAGTTTTGTTGAAATTATAATCAAAAACATGTAAAAGAAAAAACATCGAAGGGCGTAGTGAGTTCTGAGCACGTTATTATCGTTCCTCAGACAATAGAAAAGATAAATAAATAAGCCACACTTTGCGTTTTGAACACATGCCCGTGCGTGCAATTTCGTCTGCTCATCGCACACGTTGAAAGTTTGTTTACCTTCAAACGCGCCCACGTGCTTTTGTTTACCCCCGAGCTCAACCCCTCACAGCACACCCTTGGCCACCTTCTCATCACGTGTTCCCTGCACGTGATGAGGCGAAATAGAGGGCGCAGTACTTACACCCCTTGTCGCATGTATAACACCCCAAAACTACATTTTGGACGTTCAGTCCACTGGCGTCCAACCGACGACGCCAACATTTACGAGCGACTTGATAGCTATGTGATATTACTTGCTAAATAGCGAATGTGTACGTATCAAAAACTACAGCAAAAACAAAAAAAAAACAAAAAAACACCGAGGTTTTACAGCAGGGCCAACAAATTCCTCAGCGTTTTTCTGTAGTCTTTAATGCGTACAATTGCTACTTTAATAAGTTGTATCACTCGTCTATCAAGCCGTTTGTGAAAGTTGGTATCGTCGGTTCGATGTCAGTGGACTGAACGTCGAATGGTGGTTTTTGGGGTGTTACATATGGAACAAGGGGTGGAAATACTACCCCCCCTATATTTCTAAGAGTGAAGACCCGTTTTGGAACACTCGCTGCCGACGCCCAAAATATCGCGCAAAAAAAAATATATATAACATAGTGTGCAAAAAAAAAGGCCCCCGGAGTTTTTTTTATGATAAAATGCTAGTAGAATAGTTGGTCGTATTTACCGGCACTTGTTTTAATTTTTTTGACTCGACTACGATCAATATTATCGCTCGGAGCAACGAAGCGTTTATTTGAAGCCGCATGCTAACGATGCTCTGCCACGAAGTGGGTCTCGTGCTGGGAAGCTATCAGGCGTTTTCCAGCCTCGCGACTTTCATTTCTTCGATGACGGCGGATTGTCTCGTTCACGAGTTGTCTGTATACAAGTGTTGGCTCGATTGTCGTGTTTTGATTCGGATATCGACTTCAAATAAGGTTAATTTTGTGACCCCACAAAATTAGCTGAACGAGATGCGAAGATACACCCAAAACTGACCGAGATATAGAGCTGTGTGGCAACAAACAAACAAAGAAACAAACAAACTGGTCTTTAGTTGTTTATACATAGAGAGTTTCGTCTGCCAGAACATGGCTTCATTGTTGCCCACTGTACAGGAGCTATTTAGCCAGCGCCGTACGACCGCTAACCTGGGTTTTATAACGCGCACCACGCAGTATCAAAACAGGCAGGGGTGAGGATCTTTGTCTCAAACTACGATCACACTGCTCATATAAAAAACAACAAAAAAAACATGAAGCATGGTGTTTTCTGCAGACATGATGACAGGATTATCTGCGGGCACGCTTCAAGCACTTTGAATTAACCTGAGACTGGGGTAAAACGAAGAGGTCAAAACGTCGAAGAATGCTTCTTTCATACACATGCTTTTGCTTCAAACATGTTAAGGGGAAGTTTTTTTTTGTATGATTAAAGTTACAGAAGCGTCATAGAAGGGGGAAAAACATGCCTGAGACACTCGGTGCAGTTTGTTTTGAATTACGAACTAGAAGCGTGAGCGCGGAATTACTTTGTCACCTTGTGTTCCTGGCTTTTCCTTCTGCGGTTAGAAAATTAAAGTATGTTTCTAAAATGCCATTTTTTATTCATATCTATGAAAAACGCGAATCCATAATTTATTGCCGATTCCTTTTCAGTTCTCTAGCAATATGTGGTTTCTAGATATATGCATTAAATCATTTTTTCGAATTCCATAAAACACGCCATTATGGGCATTCGCATAACTCCGTGCTGGTGCACGTTTGTGATAACTTAGTGCTGCCGTTACGCCGACGGCGACGCGCGGTTACGCCGACGTCGACGGCGACGCCGACGTCGCTCAAGCCGGAAACGGGCGTCTAAGAGCTGCGCTCTAAAAGTATTCAAATAGATGTATCACGTTACTTGTAGCACGTTACCTTCAAGTCTGCCATAGAGCCACTGAAAAATTTAAAAAAGAGGTGTCCGTAAATAAAAATGTATGTAGTATAAAAAGAGGTGTCCGTAGATAAAAATGTATGTAGTATATAAAAAAAAAGATTTGACTGAGATAAACGCGAGAGTTAAAAGAAATAAACAACAATCAAATAAGGTGAAGGGGTTCGTTTCCTGACATTTAGGGAAGAGTCCCCCGATCGGTATCAACCTTCTTTTCCCTTTTTTTTTTCCATCGTTCCCCTAAAATCCCTAACCGCACGAATCAGTTCCCTTCCTCTTCATCCGCGACGCGACAAAGAGGGGAGATCGGTGGATCGAAGCTCTCCGCCGTTCTCCACCGGCACATTCATTATTCTGACGGCTCATCAATGCGCGCGCGCTTGTGCGTCGAGCCAATGCCAGCCCGACAACAAAGCCAGAACGCATACCGCAGCAATAATAAATAAATAAATAAAAGGATATACACGTCGCGAGCGCGCTTTAGGCAAGCCCTGGGCTCGCATTTGCCTAATGGATGGAACAAGCATGCCGAGCTCCCCAGGGATCCTCCAGACGCTCTAGACTCTATACCGCTGCTCTCTTGTTACTGTTGTTGCTGCTGCTGCTACTACCATCCCCTCCCTCATTCTCTTTTAACTACAACGTGGCGCACTCGCGGGGGTATATACGACGGCTGAGGGGTGTGGTTGCCACGACCCTTCCCGAAAACTCTCTTTCGCGTTCAGCCATCAAACTCCCGGCGCTTTGCTTGAAGTTGTTAATAACGGGTTGTACGTTCTCAATGACTGGTTGTCATCCACCTTTCAGGAAGCGGAGAAAAAAATGAGGGAGGGTAAGAACGTGGCAAATCTGCGCAAAAGGAAAAAAAAAAAAAGGAAAGAAAAAGAGTTCGAGAGATCAATGCCCCCGCGACTAGCATTTCTGCCAAAACAACTGGCTCGTGTACCCTTGTAATGAAGCCGCTTTGTCGCGTGGACGTGGCAACGTTCGCGTTGGGCGGGGTTCGCCGCTACGGGTTTTCGGTTAAACGGGTAAAAAAAAAAAGGGGGGGGGGGAAGAGAGAAAACATACAAAAATAAATCGGGCGATAGATTACTGTGGTTCGGGCTGGGTGTTGTGACGCGCCCGACGTGTTGCGCCCCGAAATGACCGAACGCCACGGCGCGTGGGAATAGAAAGATAAGAAAAGAGGGATATAACGTCGATATGGTCGTTCGTTCCCCAAAATGCGACGTTGACGCATCGGAACGCAACGTGGGGCCAGAAGGAATTTAAGGGAGAGGGGACCCCTTCCAAAAGCGACTTTTTTTATAAAATTATATTAAGAGAATGACATACATCACCTTTATTTTAGAATGAAGAGTTAGCTTTTCGTGACGGCAATTATTAGGTTAAAAAAAAAAAGAGATGTGACCAATTGCTTCGCCCCTTGCCATCCTACCCATCCGTGACGTCGGATCTCTCTTCAGAACACCCCCCCCCCCCTCACTCTCCCCATGCCTGACCTTCAAATCCGCCCCTGCTAAAGCAAACGAATAAAAGAAAAGGGAAAATGGAAGACGTTTACAATTCCCTGTAACGCCGAATTAGAGCGCGGCTCTTGGGGAGGAGGAGGGGAGGAACGGAGAGGAGGGTATGCCCCTCCTCCTCATCCGTTCCCTCCCCTCCTCCTCTCCTGCTCACCTCCTACTTAGGGGAAATATTTCCCGCTAAGTCTAGCGGGGAAATTTTCTGCTAAACTTAGTGGGGAAATTTTCCCGCAAAATGTAGCGGGAAAATCGTTTTCGCTAAATTGCGCAGGGAAAAATGTCCGCTAAATTTAGCGGGAAAATGTTTTCGCTAAATTTAGCGGGGAATTTTACCCATAATGCAACGCGCGGCGACGTCATCTATGACGTCACTAGTGAGCCCCTGACGTCACACGTGACGTCACGAGTGACGTCATCATGGGAAACGTCCCATAATGCCCCGCTCGTTTACGCCGACGGCGACGGCGACGCCGCTCAAGCCGGAAACGGACGCCTAAGAGCTGCGCTCTAAAAGAAAACGCGCAGGGAACTGAACATCAGAAGACAGACAAGCGCGTACCATCTTTGGTGGATTTTGGGGGAAGCAAAAGCACGTGAGTCTATCTGGAGGGTAAACAATCACGAGGTACGCAAAAAGCAGAAGAACTATGAGCAGTGCGGCGATGCGCTTCCACATAATCACCTACAACATAAGAGGGTGTGGCTTGCCATGTTCACGCTACGTGATTGGTAAAAGTACGGCGGCAGTTGTTCTTGAAAATCTATCCTTATGAACGCAAGTTAATGGACTAAAAATAAACACAAAGAAAACTAAATGCATACTGTTTTGACTACGGAATCGTAAAATATCGTTGCCTTTAAATATCACGATGAATTCACCTCCCTTAGAGAATGCAAAATCTGTTAAAATTCTTGGTGTCATTTTTACCGAGTCACGCTCTTGGACTAAACACGTTGAGTATATCCACCGGAAAGTTTGCAAAGTCTTAGGAATGATATCTAAAACTCGTTGTATGTTTCCCGCACGAGTGAAGTTGCTCTTGTATTACTCTCTGATCTGCACACATTACGTGTACTGTCACCTGGTTTGGGGAACCACAACGAAACAAAACTTAACAACACTGCTACTAACACAGAAGAAAGTATTTCGCATAATTGAAAATGTTTCTTTTTTGCATTCTTCTGAGGAGCTTTTTCGTAAACATAAAGCTGTGACAATTAATCATTTGTACAACTATCGTGTGATGGGAGTCTACAATACGGCAGTAAAACAAAATAACAACTTTTTTCTTTCTGTACTGTCGGGCTTGGAGAGAACAACCCAGACGTATGAAACTAGACACAGCGAGGGCTGGTGTGTTACTACTTCCAGCACGAACTTTGGACTAACTTCTTTAAAACATGCACAACCGTAACTTTTAAATGAACTGGAAGGTGGAAATATTGACATTACTAAAAAATCAAAGGGTATGCTACGCGACATGCTATTGGAAAACAGTGATAACGACTTTTTTTTTTGTAGATAATCGATGCAATAAGGTGTAGTACTTTGTTTTTTGCTTGTCCTGTTTGAAATGTCTCTGCTGCTTTGCTACAGGGAGTAGGGCCTCGTCAAGCTGCAAGCCATGCAGCTTTTTGCCCTATCTCCCTCCTCTGTATATAAAGGAAAATAAAATTATTATTACTATAAGCAGCGCCAAAACGTCCGCCATCTTTTTTTTATTCGTTAAGCTAACTGAGCGCAGTGAATGCGCCGTGAAATCGCACTTTTTGTATGGTGTTTGCGTTCGTGTGGCCTTAGTATCGGGCTGCTGACCCTCCCCCCCCCCCCCCCCCCCCCCTGGCTACGTGCCTGTTGGGAAGCAAAGTATGGTAGCGTTTTTGATTAGGGGTATAGTTTAAGATTGGTCCCCGGCAACGCGTTCTTTTACGGGTGTATTCTTACACTGTTTATGCTCCCAAGAGACCGATCTCACAGCAAGTTTCATTACGCCAGCGCTGCCGCCATGCACCGCGAGGAACTGAATGCTTTCTGCACGAGCGGACTATTTTGTACCTTGTTTCCTTCCAAAGCTCACCGCCTTTTCACTTTGATACATCCGCGGTTCCCAAAGCGCGTCAGCGGTGCCAACCTGACGTCAGCCGAGCCCAGCTCACGCATTGGACACGAGAACTGCGTCACTCGGACGTATGCGCTCGTCAACAATAAATCCGTCGACGAATATTCGGGTTCGCGTTCGTGGCCAATGAGTGCCCTGACGGAACTTATTGTCACTGGGGAATGACGAGTTCTATGGTGTGCATAAAAAGCACGGTGGAACCTAGGAGTCATCGCACCGGTGCCGAAGGAATGTCACGACCACGTGATTTCACAATTCGCATTTGAGTTGAGGATTAAAGCTAAGGAGGAAGAAGTAGGAAAATCGTTTCATGACCCCTTTAAAGGGGCGGTGCAACGATATTCAATTGGAGTGTTTTTCTCTTTACACGAGTGTACTGGCACTAGTGGGACTCAAGGTTACTCGCACGCAACACCACTGGCCAAGAAACTCCTTGGTTGCGGTGTAATTTCAGAGACAAAAGCGATCATTTTCATTCAATCTCTCCTTTGCAAAATTTGATGACGTAAAGCGGGGATCGCAGTACACCCATATGACGATATTTGAATGCTGTTCATAGAGTGAACCCGAGCATTGCGTGGGCACTCGATTTGGGCTCGTGATAATTACTAGCTCGAGAAGCATTCGGGTAGTGGCCCGTGTCCAATCGCTGCAACGACGACAATAGCCGAGCCATAACAATGTTTGGAACTCAGCGCGTGTCCTGTGCTTTGCCAACCCCAGCGCGTGGCTATGATCAACATTGGCGGCATATAATCGGCTCCAGATCACGTGGCCGCTTGTTCTGGCTGCGAGTTGAGGGGGTGAACGCTGCTCGTTTTTCTTTAATTTTTACTGGGACTTTTATTGCGTGGGGTGAAAAACGAACGCGTGTTTCATAGGTCATTAACGTCAGGGATCCGTTCTAAGCGGTATTTGCGCAAAGTACAAAAATTGTTGCATCGCCCCTTTAAGGCTGAACTCCATGGGGCGAATATGCTGCGAATAACCGACGAATTTTGGCCGGCGGCTTTTGCTCTGCGCGTGGAATCAACACAGTGGCTGCTACGTCGCGCGCAAAGCGAGCGTGCCGTCGGGCGGCGTTCGCCAGTTATTCGTCACATAATGGACCTTTTGTAGAAATACGCGGGGCGCATGCGCGGAGTATTTCATGCGCCTGGGTTCGAGAGTATCTAGTTCCAAACAATCCGCCATCTTGCATTTCTCGCCTTTGAGCGGTTTCGTTGTGTCGACCTCGGGGCGGAAGATTACGCACGATGGGGACAAAGGTGAGCTTGGGGGAGCCGTACATCGCCTCAATGGGTGAACAGGATGTAGCTGACGTTTTGGGTGTGGAACGGGTGGGAGAGGCCTTGGGCGCGCGTTGTTTTCCAGTCACCTAGTCTCGAACCGATTCGCGTGTCTAGGTGGCAGCACATATTCGCCAAGAGGTCCATTCGTTCCATGGAGTTCAGCCTTTAAGGCTTAACTCCATGGAGCGAATTATGCGACGAACGCCGCCCGACGGCACGCTCACTTTGCGCGCGACGTAGCAGCCACTGTGTTGATTCCACGGGCAGAGCAAAAGCCGCCAGGCAAAATTCGTCGGTTATTCGCAGCATGTTCGTCCCATGAAGTTCAGCCTTTAAACTGAGACCAGAAGCTCTGCCTTCAGCGTGATCTCGCTGGCTTCCGCAGCGCTTTGGTTGCGCGTGCCTGCGCGTTCACACTTGCCGTTAGCAAGGGCAAGGTGTTCGGTTTATTGTACACGAAACGGCGACAAATTAAGTCCGGGCTGGAAGCCGCTAGAGAAGTACCAAACATTGTCATGTTTTTTATGATTGGCTGCAGTAGAAACCTCGTGTAGCAACGAACTGGTTTCCGTGTTGGTCGCGTCGCGGTGTCAAAAACTGTGGCTGCCGGAGTTTCTGTCATGGGGATATAAAAAAAAAAAACGTGCCTGCCGTATTTTCCTCATCTGCTGCCATGCTACTAAATAAAAATAAAATAAAAAACACGCTGGTTTGAAGTGTTCATTTGAATTTGACATCAACGTACGTAAACCAAAAAGATAAAATAACGAAGCGGTAAACATTCCTAATTGCGTGTTGTTTGTTCTTTAGGCCCTGAGAAATTGGTCAGCCCCAATGTGTGCGATGGTGTCTACGCTGTTAATTAGAAATTTAGCCAGTGCGCTAGCAATGACAGTCCGCCGTCTTTAAGGATACGTAGCCCTCATGCAGTGGGTTACACGCGAGTGCACTCCGATACGATGCCTATCCAGATCGAAACGGGCGTGGCGGGTATTGAGCCCCGCATGGTCCCTGGATTCTGCAGCGCGAGCTTTCGCCCCCCGTGCTCTGAATCGCAGTGCGCTAACACGCTCGGCTGGCAGACTCGGCTGTGCCAGCTCATGTCGTCGACCACTGTACGTACCTCCCTTTCAACAAATCCCTTTTCTTTTTTCTTTTGGAACATCTTTAGCATATAAGAACGGAATCTTCAAAGTTTTAAACGGGCTAAGAGATGACATCTTGAAGGAGCACCAGCACATTCCGCGTTGAATCTTTAAACGTGGCAGGACCCGGTGTTTGTTTCTCTTCCTCCCAAAACAAGCGAGACGCGGGCGCTTTGTTCGCAACGACGCCGGCCCATTTCTCCCAGGTGGCTAACTAAGCTGCAGAGAGAACGGCGGGAGCTAAGTGAGGGGTAAAGAGAACGAGGGAGAGAGAGATATATAGTAAAAGAGAGAGAGAGAGAGCGAAAGCTGGCTTGCACTATTTGGGAGGAGCACCCTCTTTGAAGGAGCCGAAGGAGCCAGTCTGGGTTCGAGAGGCGCTTGCCCACTCGGCGAGGTACTTGTGAGGCGTTTTGGCAAAGTTGCCGACGGACACTTTCGCTAACCCGATGCTGTCGGTGAAACTGCAAGCGTCTGGGAGAGCAGCGTCGCCGAGGTTTACTCTCGTGGGTTGCGAAATAAAACTCGATTGTCTCTTTTAGCCTTACCCAATCGAATGTACTATTTATTTTACTTGGGTAGAGCTGAAGTGAAACGTCGGGGTACTAAATGTTTCAAAACTTCGAATCATCGCAAAGTTGGCATCACTAAAGTAATAAAGTTGAAAAAAAAACACGACTGCTCAAGTACTGTATCAAGGAGCATGAAGGAACCAGAACGCCAAAAAGCTATCCTGGTGTCTCTCCTAGACTTTGTTATAGTTGGCGGATATCTAGAACATTATTTGTATTAGTCACAAGCTTATAGCTGCACCCAGAAAACACGGAGGTGGCACAGCCCGTATTTTGTGCAAATTCGAGCATTTCCAAGGGGAAGTGATGTCGTATCGTTCATGCTGCTGGACACACATCGAACACGCGCATTCGTCAACAAGACTGCAGGTGTTATAGATAAATGTGTCGCGCAGTGACTGCACAAACGGTCAAGTAACAGCTCCCGCGAGAAATAGTCTCTCGCATATTCTTGTTAATAGAAGGTTTTAGCGTAGACTTGTCCGTTTTACCGCTAGCGGCGCCACCAGACAGAACCCTTTTCACGGGCAAATTCCCGTGGTAAATACCGCAAGAAGATACCAACGAAAACGCCATCCAAAACTTTCTAAATCAACACCACGTAGAATGATCAAAGCCCGTGCACTAGAATTTCTAGCGTCATCACAGTGAGACTGCAAGGAAACGCGGATTGATCACGAGTACCGCGTCAGCATGTGATTTGGCTTCGTGTCCAATCAACGCTTCGAAGGACGCTCGCCATCCGGCTCGGGTCCAAGTGCTGAGTGGTCTGCCTGTTTCGACCTGGATGAATATCGTACCGGTGTGCGGTCGTGTATTATTACTTCGTTGTGTACAGTGGCCCATTTTTTTTAATAATATCAAGAGCGTCGACCGCGGGACGGCCAGCGCTGTGCCGCGGAGAAATGCCTTGCTTTTTTTTTACTGCTCAGGCGTGGCAAAACCGAGCGTCATCTCAAGTTTAATTTACTTTTTTTCATGTCATGTTTGAGTTTACTTTTGTGAACAGCAACAAAAATGAGAAATACGGTGACGCGACAAACTGAATGCAACGATGCATTAAACTATATTCTGCAAACAATGCTACGAGCCATCAAAACCAATCCAGTTCTTTCACCCTGCCACGTGACATCGTGCTTCCCCGTGCAGTTGTACCCAACGGGAAGGCCACGTGAAACACTTTTAGCTATGAACTGGCCAAGATGGCTCGTAGCGTCCGCTGCGGTACAACACAAAGTAAGACGGAGTATAGACAGAGTTTCCGCTTGGTGTTTTGTATTATCAACTACGTTGTTGCTGTCCTCATCTAGCCTATGTAGCCGGGTAGTCACACTTTTCTTTCACAAGTGGGCGCGCGCACATTTTTATGCCTCCTAGAGTGTCCAAAGAAACACGGGAACGTGTTGTGAGAATGTCGATGGGCGGCATGACGCAAAGGGATATAGCAACAACAGTTGGGGTTATACAGGCTGACGTCAATAGACCCCTTTCAAAATACGGTACTCTGTTCGCAGCTGTGAAATCCCTGTACAATGGCGGACTAAAACCTCAACGTCACGGAAGACTAAAAAAAAAAACACCCATTAAAAAAGGTGATGATCGCAGTGACGTTGCACTTTCGACGCTGTTTGATTGGATGGTCGACTCGTAGTGTTGACCGCGCCCCGACGTTCGCTATCTTATGGAATGACTTGCACGTTCCTCGATGCAGTCGCTCCGCCATTGTGAAGTGGTTCCGACCCTCTAATATTCGGCACGTGATTTTTGAAAGGGGTCTATAGGATTGTGAACGCATTTCAAGAGGAGGGCCGTATCGGCGATGCACTTCAACATTGCAAACGCCCTGCCCTCTTTTGCTACGGAGCAGGGGCTGTGTGCGATCAACGGAATAGCCTAGCAGACGACACTCCCACCAGAAAGGGATTTTGTGCGCACGCGCTTAATTTCTCCCGTATCGCCGCACACCTCCGCGGAACGGCACTGGCCGTCCCCGGTGGTCGACGCTCACCTGATATTGTTAAAAAAATTGGGCAACAGTACGTTAAAGGCCTAAGCTAGCGGTTGTACTGCACTGGCTAAATTTTTCATTTGCAGCTTGAGGGCGAGTCTCCCCATTAAAATTGAAAAACATCCGGCTGTATTAGCATAAATACAACACTATAACTTTATTGTTGAGTTGTCGCTGTCCGATTATGATGACGTTTCAAGAAGGAAGAGGATAATGTTTTCAGGCTTGAATGATTCTAGGATGTCTAAAGTCACCGAGGGAACTCCACATAATGCGGAGACATAGCCTCCTCTATACTCACAAAGCCTGGCAGTTCAACGACGGATCTAGACAGTGCCCGGTCACAGATTTGGAGCGCGACGGTCAGGTAGCACAGAGCACCAAAGAGCCATTTCTCGGGGAACCTGGACGTCAGCGCACAACTTTTACAGCGGCGAGGACCCGATACACACTTGTTCGCTCGGGAGAAGTGTGTTTCGGCCTCTCGCCGCAGCGGGGCGCCAGTCACGTAGTCACGTGGCTCTCCTCCCATCCGTTGTCTACCGCTCCACCTTTTCCATTTCGGCGGCCGCTTTTCGTGACGATCTGCCAGGCTTTGTCAGTATATAAAGGAGGCTATGGTGGAGAGCAAGCCGTCTGCTTCTTGCTACAGGAGTTGCGGTGACGTCAGAACGACGCGAAGTTCTGATTGGGTTTGATTGAAAAGATAGTGGGTAGACTGCAAAGCAATCCGCCTTAAGGTCTACCCACTACCAGAGCCGATCAGAGGTCAGCGTTCTGACGTCCCCATAACCCCTGCAAAAAAAGCGGACGAACTTCCGCTCTGCATAGACCCCTTTTAAAAACGTGCGCCATCTTGTGGCTGCTGCACTAATTACCTGAGATTGTCACTGTTTGGGAACGTACACTGGGGGTGCATTGGATGCGAGGGCTGGACCTTCTTCCTGCATGAGCTCGGCCGAGCGAGTATAAACATAGAACATTGCTGAGCAATTGTATTGCACGTGAAACTGAGACGTCTACACTCTCGGCGCTCTTCGACTGTTAGTTTAGACGGCTTGCTTGACGCGGCGGCATGTAGTATACTCGATGGTGTTCCTGGAATGGATTTACCGGCACTAACCCGGTTTTTAAAAACGTGTTACAGTGTGTGTCAAGTTGCTATCTGCCGGACGCAGAGTGGATGCACCGCAGGGCTTCCCCACCAAATGGCATGCACGACGATGTGTCGTGACGGGTGAGTTCGCCTCCAACTTTCGACGGGAGCGGATGGTTAAAAACAAATGCTGTCTGATAACAGCCCGTTATCGGTTCCGGCGAGCCGAGGAAGCAACGATGCCACTGCCGGCAGTAACGACGTCGAACGTGTCTTATCACCACGTTTTTCCCCTGGAAAACTGAGTATGAACACCGTTTTTCTGCTCGCCGACTTCGCTGGTCGACCGTATACCGAGCCGTGGACTTCCGTGAAGGCTTGAAGGACATCGTCGACACCAGCGCTGGGCCAGTTTCGCTGGGCAAGTTTCAGATGAGTCAAATTCGAATTGCGACCTTAACAAGCAAGGCCGCAACGGAGAAGTTGAAGAAGGCGGGTGGGGATGTGGCGGGTGACCTTCCGACGACCTTGCATCCCAATTGCGCTTCCGTTAGTTCAGGCGGCTCCGCAGGAACTGGCGAAAAGCTGCCTGACGGACCTGCCACCAGTAGTGCAGTGGCGACGAAGACCAGCACCGCCCTGAGCGACGACACCGGCAAGGATGCAGCGGGCCACGATCAGGTGGCCACTTACACCCGCGGAGGCCAAAGGCCATCAGGTGGGCCAGTTGGAAGGACCAAGGCGATCCTAAGCAGGAGGAGGCCCGCGACATGAACATTACGTCTCTGAGGGATGGCAACGAAGCCAATAGAAAGCGAAATGCACCGCCCACTGCCGTTGCGAGTAAACGACTGAATACTCTAAGGTCCAGTTTAATAACCTTCATCAAGAGCGCTATGAATGGGCAGCCGTACGTGCCCGAGCTGAGATATTTTAGGGGAGCAGCTCACAAAAAAAAAAAAAACGAAAAAAAAAAAACCCAATGCGATGGAGGACAAAAAACGGCACGCAATGACCAATGAAATGTTTAGAAATAACACACAACAGGATCATTACTGGGCAACAAGCGATACGATCCGAGGCGTTTATGTAGAACACTATCGCTCCGTTCTTGGAAAATCAGTGGATCGGAAGGACGAGGACGGCCTGGCGAAGCTCTTATGGATGTTGCACCGTTTTACAGCTTTAAATCGGTAGTGCATTCTCAGGCGGTTCCGATATAGGTATAATATTTTGAAGTGATTTATCTTCCTCATCTTCTTTCAAACGGGGCGTTTGACAGAAGAGCAGAAGGTAAACCTTGAAGAAGCTATTAGTTTAACCTAAATCGAATCTTCCGTCGACTGTCTACCTCAAGGAAAAACGCCTTGCCCAGATAGGATTATTTCCGGAATTATCAGGGTACACAAGAATTAAATATTCCCAGCACTGCTGAACGTTTATCAAGAGGCGTATAACCTAAATGGGCTGTCACCCTCCTTTTAGGGGCGAAGCTCCTTAGGGTCTAGCCTTGTCCGTCCGTCCGTCCGGCGTCCGTGCTCACAAAAAAAGAAAAAAACATTTTTGCGCAGTCGACAGGATCCAACCTTTGCAGGGAGACCCCAATGGATTTCTAGTCCATCGCCTTAACCACTCGGCCAAGACTGCGGGACGAGTAGGGGGCTCTGAGATGTGGTAGTAACTCAAGAGCTGGGGATGTCATGGATGAAACGTTGCATGTAGCCGCTCAATGTCTATACAGGAGAGGGCGCTGCGGTCTAATGCGTATACAATCGCGTTAAGCTTTGCATGCATGGCTCTGCATTTCACCGACCATAAAGCAGTAATATTGAAGTCGAAACGCAACCTGGAGCTCAGCACTACCTATGAGCAATAAAAAAAATCTGCACCATCAGCGCTACCTATGAACAATAAAATCAGTATCATCAGCACCACCAGAGCTTCGCCCCAATCAACATCATTCACCACGTAGAGATGCGATCATTTTTTGTGCAATCACATAATTTTAATCTCAAAGAGTAAGAACGTTGACAAACTTCGCTTTGTAGGTGGCCATCGACCTTGTATAATGTTGACTATAAGGTTTTCTATAAATATTAACTAATCGACTGCAGAGTACTGTTCATGAACTTGTTGGTGAACATCAAACTTCCGGAATTGAGGGGAGGTCCATACAAAGCAACATTCATATCGCCCGTAGTAAGTTAGAGTGTATCGAGTAATTATAATCAAACTGCAATGCTCAAAATTTGATCTTGAAAAGGCGTTTAATCAGGTTCAGCATTATGTACTTTACATAATTTTGGCACATGTTGGCATTAAAAATAATTTTACAGGGAGTTAAAAGTCTTATAGTGACTGTCATACGAGCCTAATAAATAATAACTCCGTTACGAAAAAAAAAAAACGGTCCAATCTTTTGTGGGGCAGATGTGTCTCTTTTCTCCCTTGCTGTTTGCCAAGCTTTTGCGCTCACGCGCAGTTTCTGCGCACCCACAGGTGGTGCAGTGTATCTTGAAAAGTGTCCAGGGTTCCGGAATGGCTCCTGGGCAACGACAACCACTGAATTTGAAAGTATTGAATAGAGCCGTACGCCGTGCGGATACCTCGGAGTGCCCTTGGAGTACTTCAAGAACAGCACGACCTACTGGTCAGGAGTGGCTGCAGACCTGGAAAAGCGCGCAAAGCGTTGGGTTCACGGAGATGCCTTGATCTTTACAAGGTCCCCCTGTCAGTAGTGCAGTGGCGACCAAGGCTGGCACCGCCCCGCGTGTTTCTGGTAGTTCAGGCTTGGTATTTTCGGCAGGCTCTGCACTGTGCGAGGTGTAACATTGAACCATTCCATCGCATATTGCTGTTTTTTGTGGAAATCATCGTGGGAACCAATGCGACGAGACAACTTTTTTCGTCGCATCTCAGCTGGTATTATTGGTCTTCTTTATTTATTTATCAGGCAATTAGTATCGATATTTCTGTTTCTGAGAGACCAAGAGACACCCCTCATCCGTGAAATAATGCGGAGTACATTGGTTTGTCACCTTCCTACTTTTGTCGTGTCAGCAGTTCGTTTCAGTGCACAACCAACGAGATCTGAAAGAGGTTGTCAATGCTTTCAATTTTTTGGCAGTTAGATTTTCCATGGTGTATCTTGCGACCGTTACTAGGAAAACGTTATCCCTCCCTTGACTGTGTTGAGGTTCTTTTCCAATGCCAATTTTACGAACCATGTTTGGTGATTGCCCCGGTCAGGATGTTTTGTGCTGGGTAAAAAAAATGGGCGTCCCACCTGCGGACAGAACAATCTTTTTAAAGTGTCATATTGATGTTCTTCTGGTTAAATGAAAAAGGTATTTTTGTTGCATGGACTGAAAACTGGTTGTTGCGCAAATCTCGTGAAACTGAGGAGCACATATTTGTAAACTGTTGGGACCCGTTTTTTGTTTCTTGTTTGGGGGGGGAGGGGGGGGGGGGTGCGGAGGAGGGGTGTGTGTGTGTGTGTGATGTGTTGAAGCGTATTTCAGAAATTTCAAGGTATTTTTAAAAAGGAAAAAAGACCTCGAAGTGTCTAGGCATTTAATACGATGTTTGCCCATCTCACCGTCTGACACTGTTCCTTATAACCTCATGATGTTGTTGGGTCTATATTGTATATGTAGGTCTCAAATGGATGTAAGAGATGCCATTCCTGCAACCAAAACTGCACGTTTGCATTTTATTCAGTTAGTAACACAAGTAAAAGCGTTTACGATGGTCGCGAAATTGTGCCCGGGTAGTTGCCTTCACTTAATCGCTCCGATGGAAATCAAGAAATTTTAATATGCCCACATGGACGGTGCCTCATCGTCCTTACTTGTGTACGATATCTACTCGCCTCATACCCTTCCATGCAATAAAGAACAAAATTTTGACGGGCTGGAAAGATCTCTCGCCTAATAATCCAAATAATCTGGGTTCGATCCCCGTCTGACGCAAACGATGTTTTTTTCTGCGATGGCCTCTTCTTCCCAACTCAAAACTAATCAATGTCGAGCTTCGCGGCCACACTTTTACGCAGGCTTCGCCTTTATCCAGGCGCTCCTTTCGCCTACAAACCGCTCCCCTTTCCTTTCCCAGCAAGAATCGCAGCCGGCTGAGTCGTACATTGGTCGTACTCAATAACTGTTATCCGATTAGTTTAATAAAGACGTTTGAAACTACAACAACTTTATTCCGGATTCACGAAATGCCGAACACCTGGCCAAAGAAAGTATCACGCTAAAAACAAGCTCTTGTCAGCGTTAGGCGAGGACTTGGAACCGGTCACACCTTTCTTGACCCCCCAAAAATGGCGACCCCGAATCTTACGGGGAAGGGGTTTTTTTAAGCGGAAGATCATCTGCTTCTTGCACACGGGTTGCGATGATCTCAAAAGTCCAAGCTTATTATTGGCTTATTAAAAAAAAGAAAAATAGTGCGTAGACCTGAAGGCATCTAGCATTGAGGTCAGCCCAATATCCGTTCAATCAAAGCCAAACAGACCTCGGCGTCGTACTGACGCCACCGCAACTCCTGCGAAAGAAGCAGACGACTTGTTCTCCGCATAAGAGCTTTGCAGCAGCTCCTCATAAGCGTCGCCAAAGCCGACCCTTTGGTTTTGTTTCCTCTTACTCCGTTTACGTCACTTCGCCATTACCCCACGGAGGCAGGTTATTGCCTTCTAAGATCACACTGTGACCTTCTCCCCAGCACATACCTTTGCGGAGGCTCGTCAACTCTTGCTTGAGCGGCTCGGCATCTCGGTAGGACAAGAGAAGGTCAGCAATGGCGGCTCTAGTCTGGCGCGTGTGGAAAGCGTCTATATTTAGACAGCCGCCATCGAACTTTGCAAAAGAAAAATCGAGGTGGTGATAGCCAGAACGCCTTCATTCGCTTTGCTGGTGTAAAAAAAAAAAAAAAGAACGCTCTAAAGGTAACTGTTTTATTGCATGATTAAACGTTCTACTGAATACCGAGGAATCTTTACCTACTCCTCCTTTACCGTCGAAGGGTAAGGCAATAACGAGAGGCTCATGTCCGGTTAGTCGCCGAGCCGCGTTGACCTTCTCAACCCTCCTCCCCCCGACGAATTCCGGGTATTCTCTTTCTCCACAGAGGGAGAGACGCGAGCGACGTCGGGTGAAAGACAGCCCAGCCGCGGGTCCGACTCCGAGCTCCGTCGCCGCCGCCACCCGTTGTCAAGGCAACAGTACAAGTCCTCCCTCGCCTTTTCTCGAGGACGCGGAGCGGGCGACGAGAGAGGAGCCCAGGGTCTCGTATTCACCGTCCTCCCAAGGGGCACGCTCCTTTGTGTTGCCGCCGCGCGAGGGTTGACTTTCTGACGAGCAGGGCGAGCGACGTCACGCGCGGCGCGCATACGAACGTTCGGCTACGCCGCGTGGCTCTGGAGTAGTGTGGGAAAGCTGTATTACGGGTGTGCGGCCGGCGGCGGCGGTCGGTCTGATTGGCTTCGTCGTCCGCGCGGGAAGAAGAGAGCAACAGAGGGAAGGGAGGAAACAAGTAGGATGAATGAAGAGATAGAGATAGAGAAAGAGAGAGAGGGATGGGCGTGGTGTGTCTGTGTGTGAATTTACGCGCGGCTGGTTAACGGGGCCGGTTAGGTCAGGTCAGTGTTATTCGAGAACATTTCACGCAAATTGCGTTAAACAAGAATTAATTTAAAAAAAAGAGAAAAAAGAAGGGAGATATGAATAATCCTTTGAATTAGCAGAAGATAAGAAATAAGACGGATATAATTGCACTCAGTTGGAAGTTGCACTACATTTTCGTTTTGTGATTACCTCTTTTGAATTAGAAGTGAATTTAGAAAGTTCTTCGATGTGTTAATACTGTAAATAAATCGATGCACCATAGTGCGAAAGGCAGGCTAGTCAAAAGGGTAGATTTTAGAAACTGGAGCACGCACTCGATATATATATATATATATATATATATATATATATATATATATATATATATTTGTAATATATGGAAAAAGCAAAGCGTGAGCTTAGTTTTGAGGACGTTTAAATGAAAATCACAGCGACCAGAAGAAAACAAAATAAACCATCTTGCTTTCTGTCACTGAACTTGTGTTGTGCGCAGTATATGCAAAGGACTACATGTGTACAGGTTGCTTGGCCGAAAATTTAATCTGTCAATGCTTTAAAATTACGTTCCATCACTGTGCAATTCACCAAGACGAATAAAACTCCCTTCCACGTTCTACATTTAAGGCACGCTGGAGCTTGGTCTAGATGCTATTTCTTGCCTCGCAAAAACCTTTTTTCATGTCGATTTGCTTTTACGGTGACGACTGCATTTTACCCATGACAATAAAAGTACTCCCGAAAGCAAACGCACATGAACATTTATTGTCCCTTAGGTGCGTCGGATTTGCCTGTAAAGCTATATAACCTTGGCTTCCATTTTTATGTCATTAAACATAGTTCCTAAAGTGTTTGTAGATTTTTTTTCAAAAAAATTGTGTTTGTTTTTAAATTTATGCATTGCGACCGTTGGAAAAGCTTGGAAGGGTGGAGAGGAGGGTGGGGGTGTCGAGGGTTAAAGGGAAGAGAAAAGTAATTTCAAGCATTTTACGTGTTACGTGAATCATACGTATTATTTGGGTGCGCTGTAAGGTTATTGCGCCTTAAAAGTATGTGTCTTTGTTTTTCGGAAGCTTTTATCTGAACCAAGTTTGATTTAAAAAAAACAAAAAAACAAATAGCCTTTCTTCATAATTTTTTTATGAGATAAAGTGAACATGCTTACGTGTCCTAGGAGTAGACGCGCAGCATCTATGTTGTTTCCAGTATGTGTAAGTTGTTGACATTTAGAAATAGCCTTTCGATTATTTCGTTTTAGTGAATTGCTATGTTTAGACGAGCCAGTATTATTTACTTGCCTTGGAGAAACGTTTATGATCAGTTCAACGGTTTTCTTTTACCTACTGTCCTGTTTAAACGAGATATAATAAAACATTGGGAACGAATTAGAAAACAAAATGCAATCTTGCATATTCAGACGGGTGAAGTGAGCCACAAATCAAAATTTCAAAAAAAAAAAAAGAAAACGCGTGCTTCAACGAGGACGGGTGTTTACGGCGCGTCAGGTGCGGTGCGTTTTCTACCGAATCTATCTAAACTGACAAAACCGTCATGTTGGATTAGAAAGCTTAAAAAAGTAGAAAAGCGCGTAGAAAAAAAAAAATTCCTTGGCAACACGCAAGTACGTTAAACAAACGAAACCAGGTCCGGTTTGTTGATCTATGCAGGCATTTCCCCACGGCAGTTAAAATTGCCGCAAGAGAGATTTTGAGGTCAGGTGACCGGCTCCGTGGGGATAAAGTTCCTAGCGTTCCAGCCAATTTCGCTCAGCAGACGTAAGCCTTGCATAATGTTTTCTTTAGTTGTCGGGTAACAAGACCTTTCCCAGAAATAAATTTACCCGCCGTTCCTTAAGTAAACAAATTTGTTACTATTTTTTTTTTTTTACGTTTCGAGCTTTTTCACCCGTTTCTGAGCTTAAAATCGGACTTTAAAACTCCAGCGAGGCGACTTATGGCAGTAATTCGCCTGGAACGCCGGTACATTTAGTTTCTTGTCCCTATAGACCTTTTTCTCAAGGGCGCCGCCATTTTGAATTGTCGTCACTTCCAGTATGGGCGAGAACATTGTTTTGCCGTCGCCACGCCAATAGAATACATTTAGGATATAAGCGTAACCGTTACCGATTTTCGTTTTGCCTCCCCTCTCTTTTTTACTATTTGCAGGTTGAAATGTTTTATTATTTTTCCGTCACCCATATCGGATATGCCTATCAGGTGGCTGGGGACGAGAGTACACAGAAAAGGTCTATAGAGCCGGCCACGTTTCTCAATATATCTTTTGCGGGTGAGTTGACCCCGGTCGATCAACAACCTGGGCCAGGGCAAGCAGCGTGCTGATAGAAAGACATTATATGTACATGGGGAATCGGGATGCTTCGTCATAGAAGCTCTGCAGCAAGGCGGCACCACAGGTTGTAGCATATGAGGAGATTGTGCAGCAACTTTCTAAGTTGCCTTTTTGACCCACGATCCCTAAAAACAAAACACAACAGTACGCAACAAGTATCTTCCGCACTCGTTGTTCGTGCTTGAAACCCGACACCCCTAAAAAAAAACCAAAAGAGAAGGAAAAAAGTAAGAACTAAAGCTTGCTCTTTGGTGCGGGGCAGCAGGAGTACGCCCAGCGAAGCGTTCAACTGTTGCCCCGCCAGTCTCCAATCTAATTTGGGAGAGGGAAATCAAAGAAGGGAGGAGGGTGATGTGGCAGTTTCACGAGCTGGAAAGAGTCAACCAGACCTCCTTCCTCTCCTTCCACTCGGAAAATCCCTTCTCGGACCTCGCAAGCTTTGGGAGGAAATTGCCTGTCTACTCTCTTGCTGTTGGGCTCGCTAGCGACTCGAGCGCCGTTCCCAAGCTCAGCGGAGTTCTCTCAAGCTGAAGCCAACTGCTCGGCTGCGATCGGTGGTTCTAGCTCGTGCCACTCTTGTTCTCTTTCCCGCTGACTCCACGAGCCGTCGGAGCCAATCCCATGCCCTGTGAATGTCACGAGACTTTGGGAAGAGCGCAGCTGCAACGCGCGGGGAGCGTGGTCACGTGGAACGTTCAGAAGCACGTGATTGGCTGGGATGGCTCGTAGGGTCCGCCGCAGCTCATCGTAAGTTGAACCGGGGTATAGACGGAGGCACGCGAAGCGTGGTTAGTCGCGCACGCCTTTGGTCTTTATCGAACGGGAGGAAAGTTTTCGCGGCGGTCTGAGGGATCCGAGGCTTCTCCGTGCTTGGGTCGGCAGGGAAGAAAAAGGGTCACGGGCACTCGAGCAATCTACGCACAGATTGTTTTAACGAGGCATCGTTGATGTTTTTTTGGTTTATTTTGGTGTGCGGGGGCAAAACTAAAATGGACAAACAATTTAACGAGACAAGCTTTGGCGGACCGCCGGATCGTTTGAGAGGGGTTACCACCCCATGACGTCTGAACCTCAATGGGGCACTCAAATGGATTCTGAGATCGCCTAGCTGTTTATGGTGATAACTCAATCCACGGGCTCTAAGCATCCTTAAAAAAAAAAAAAAAACGGAATTGTACTCATGGGCGGCCGATTTTCCTGTTAAAAATCTAATATTAAAATTGAAACATGCTCTCTTTCTGCTCCTTAGAGCAGAAACCACAAGATGCCGTCAGCCGGGGTTTTCCTACGTCGTTCTCTTACGTCTCCTAGAGCCATGGGATTTGACGTTTTTGTCAAAATAAAAGGCACAACATGTCTAAAAAGAGCAATATTAGTAACGTTCGGAATCTCCACGTAATCAACTACTTTCATTGGTCAAATTTTATGGGGGTGGTGGTGACCCGAGGCCGGGCCACCCAAGAAAAATTAGTTCCCGTATATTTCTATTGTCGTGAGTTTACTAGGACGTATTGCCATCTAGAACTGGCAGTTTATATTAACTGATGCCCAAAAAACAAATTTTTGTTCGGGAGTCTCTGAATTATTTTAGCGGTCCGGTTGAAACATTCGAAAACGGATAAAATATTGTATAAATAAATAAATTATTTATCCATGATATATTTCTCAAAAAAGAGAAGAAAAAAATTATACTGGATGCTAATTCCAACTATTTGGTTCCCACCTTTTTTAAAAAAAATTGACCTGTATGTTTTCTACGTGTCTTTATAAATTCTAACTCGTGAGGACGTAGTTATACCCGTGAACGTTCGACGAAAGAAGGAGTACGTCCTTAGGAAATTAATTGGCGCTCGTGCACACTTCCCCTTATACTTTTGACTGCCTGGCCACAAAACGTTGTCCGCGAGTAGAGAGCGACCCTGGAACGAGCTTTAAACATTTGAAAAGGATCGTACGTTGCACTAAAATACACATACAAGACGATACAGGTAAAAAAAAAAGATTATAAAAGAAACCTTAATAATAGGATCCTTTTTACCTTCTAAATTATGATTAAAAAATCAAAAATAAATCTTCGGTAACCGGGTGTTGACAACGCGCACCAAACGATCCACAAATTCCAGACTCGAAGCAAAAAGAACAAACAAGCAAAACAAATCAGTTAAAACAGGCCGTTACGTCGAAGCCTTGCGGCGGCCTCTTCTCTCGTTCAACGAGCCACTCATCTTTCGCTCGAATAACGTTCACCTTGCGTGGGTTAACGCGAACACCGGACACGGCGAGCGCCATCTCTTTTCGGGGCGATCAGCCACCTTCGCTGGCCCGCTCCTTACGGAGGCCTTCGGGTGTCATGGCGGGTTATTCCGCCAAAGTGGATTCCTGATGAACGAACGGATTCTCGTGAGTGAGGTGTCACACTGGGAAGAGTTACGACTACCACCCTCTATCGGAAGAAAAATGTCTCGGTGACGGCATGAAGGGTTGGTTACCCCCCCCCCCCCCCCCCCCCTTTTTTTTTTTTTTGCCTGCTTCTCCCAACAAACAGACACACGCACGCACAGTGATCCACGGTCAAGATAGAGCCCTTGTTTGCCGACGAGCACCGCCATCGCGGTGGTCTCGTGATGGAAAGATGGAAGGAATGGCTTCTTCCGACGAACGCGGTTTTTTTTTATCTTTTTTTTTTCCAAAGAGTGCGGCTGTGCTTCGGTCGCCGATGGCAATAATAAGATATAAAATGAATCTTTGGCGAGTCGGAACAAAAATGGCGACTGTACGCTTACGCTGGGAGGATTGAGCGACGCCGAGAGAAATATGGTTGCGACGGCTAATCGGTTGCGGTTTTGGGGTCGGGACGCGGAAATGGTCCGTGGTCATCGGCCGGCGGTTGGTTGAGTGCCGTTAGTGTGATGGATTAGTTGTAAACGCCGGGGAGATATAATGGTTGCGGACTGGGCCCGTGATCCACGTGCTTCCTGGTCGTCGAAGAGCTATTTTTATGATTAGACAAGATTAGATTAGATGATACCGTCTCTAAGTGTTGCGTTGGAACGCTACTCATTTCACCTCGTGCCTCACGAAGTTTGTGCACAGAACACTATACACCAATGGCCTGTTTACACACAAGCGTGCGTTGCCCACACGAGGTGCGCGTGCGCGGTGCCGACAGCAGCGCCACCACAGTAGAGTGACGTCAGAGAGCGATCTGAGTTGGTGTATACGACGCGTAAGTTGGTTGACTTCTTGCGCATCTCGTGCGCGTTTGTTGATCCCACAAACCCCCAAACGCACCCATGTGATTTTGTCCCCCCTTCCCAACTCAACCAATGGCGGTGCGCGCTTGGCTGCCTCATCACCATCGCGTCTGCTCTTCTCCTTCTTTATGTTTCCATTTGATTGGCGAGCTCCACCTTGCATTTCGATGCGCCATAAACACGCATTTCGGAACACTTTCTCGCCGTATAATCTTTATATATTTTCTCTTTATTCTTTCTTTCATTTCAGGTCCCTATCTGTTAGGCGCGAATGCTTTTTGAACATGTCATCATTTGGCATACACCCAGCAAACGTGCACAGTCTCTGAATCTACAGGATGCAAAAGTGAACGAGCGGTTAATATCTTTTTGAAGAATCTATACATGTCTATCTATAATAAAAATTCAGTGCGTTAAGATTGATATTAGGAAATTACCGTTATCAGGAAAAAACTAAAAGAAAAGAAAAACGTATCTTCGCCATTGTAAAGTGTGAAATGCAGCCAATGCCAGGGGGTTTAGGCTACCCCGTCAGCGATCAGAAAGCAACGCTGCAGGTTATGCGCGATAAACAAAATAGACCCTCCCCCCCCCCCCTTTTTTTTTTTCGTCTTTCAAAATTGCACGCACCCTCCAGTAATTACTGCGTCGTTCCTCCGATCCCGCCATATTTCGGGCACGCGCTTCGAGCCCGCACTGGACCCGAGTTGTGCATGCGTCAGAGTTCGGTGCGTACCCGAGTTCAAATGTATTCGACACGAATACTGCCTCAGCGCTCAAGCGTAAACTCCCGACCAATCGCACGCTTCGCGCCTATTAAAAAAAAGAATTTTGAAAACAAAACTAAATCATAGAAGCCACGCGCATTTCAGGCGGTCGCTAAAGCAGTGGTCACACTCTTGCTGGATCAAACGAAGGACAGTCACTGCAGAAACTGTCTGCTGCATGTTTCTTCCCTGGTCACATTGTCCAAACAAAACAAAAAATAGCGAGAAGCCATGTTTGTGACGTACGTATGCACGAAACAAACATGCTTGGAACGTGATTGAGGCGTGCCCGCGGCCAATTTTGTCGTCACGTTTGCAGGCCGTGTTTTTTGTACGATGTGTGAACAGAGTGTGACTGCGGGCTATACGCCGTGTCTCTGCAAAGCATCGTCTTATATTAAGGCGGGCCATTTGCATTGGGTACACGTGCTGTAGTTCTCTGCGCTCCTGATTTCGGGGGCGGGGGGGGGGGGGGGGGGGGGGGTTGAGGGGAGGGGGGGGGACGTGGGCACTGCCACGGGTTTTCCCCCTGGCTGCTTCTTTACTACGCACGGTTTGCTGCAAGCATCGGTGACCCGTGAACCCGCCCGCCCCCTTGCTCAACATTTGCTCAGCCGACCGCGGGAGGCCGCTGCACTCGGAAGAAAAAGGAGGAAGAACAGAACAGGGAGAAAAATAGCGGCAAAGAGGCGGGTGAATGAAAAAAAAAAAACAACAACAACGAAAGATGATGACTTTAGGTGTGCGAAACGAAATGAAGGTAGAAAAGCGTGAGTGGTGGTGAAAAAAGAAAAAAAAAGGGGGGGATGAAGATGAAAAAAAAAACAGTAACGAAGAGAGAAAGAGAGCGAAGGAAAAGTGAAATACATCCTCGTGATAAAGCGGGAATTAAAGCTGGAAGGCAAAACTGATCAATGAAAAAGGTAGCAAGAAAACGCGTGAAAGTATATGAACAAACAAAATTGTTTGAGGGGAAGAAAAAAAACCCTTTCACAAGGCAAGGTTGAAAGGCAGAAATGTAATGAACGATATGATAAAGAGAGAATGAAATAAAAAGGTTCGGCTTATTATAAGGAAAAGAGGTGAAAGCTATAGTCCGTTGCAACTCAAGAAGGTAGGGCGAGGAAAAGGAAGGTCGGGGAGGAGGAAGCACACGAAACGCTGGAGAGGGGGAAACCTCCTCCTCTCTCCAGCGTTTCGTCTGCTTCCTCCTCCCCGGCCTTCCTTTCCCTCGCCCTACCTTCTTGGGTTGCAACGGACTATGGCTTAATGACGGAAAATATGTAAAGTGCGAGAGCTAGATATGTGTGCAAAACAGAATTTACCAGATATTGAAACGACGAAGGAAGGTGGAGGACGATGAAAGCTACGTAAGTAGTTTGACGAAGGGCGTCACCAAAATAATAGCGAAGTTTTGTACATAGAATTTGCAACGTGAAATGCGATGAAAAATAAATTTAAAACAACTTCACTCGTAGAAAAAAACCGATGCATATTTATTTGACTGGCATAAAATTGCCTTCTGACTTCCTAGTACTATAAGGCGGCTGCAAATATAAAATATTATTTGTGTAAGAAACACAATGAATGCGATACCTTCTGTGTAGGAGTTTGCATGAAGTACTGAAAAAAAAAAAAATTACGGCTGTAACCGCCATTCCTCATACCAATTTACATTGAAAAGTTCGATAGAAGAAATGAATGTATCTTTTCGATTTTTATTCTCAATTTTAAAATTTTGCGAGAAATTGCTTTTCAAATCAGCTAAGATTTCGGGTTTTGTTTCTCGAATTAAGGAGAACAAAGGACGCCTCCTAGCAGCAAAAGCTCGCGCAGCAGAAGCCAGGGACCGTGGGTTGAATCCCCGCCTCTGCCCGTTTCGATCTGGGTGAGTATCTTACCGGCGTGCACTGGTGTATCACTACTGCGTAACGCACGTTAAGGACCCTAGGCTAGCAAACGTTCTGCACTGGCTAAATTACTCATATACAGTCGAGACGCCAGACGCCTATTGAGGCTTCCCAGCTCCCGGTTTTCCAAACATACATAAAAACACAGTTACAAAAAAAAAAAACGCCTTGGGTAAAAAAAAAAAAAAGAAAAAAAAAAACCCTTTCCGAAAACACTCAATACCCCTGTCAGACTACAGCTCGGCCAATCTGCGTGTTTAATACGCCACGCTGCGCGTGCACCCGCCACGCGCAGAACCAGCACCAGGAGCTGATACGCCGAGCGGTGAATGACATTCAATCAAAATGAGGTTTACTTTCCCGTCTGACAGGGGTATAAGACTGCTTACGTGTAGGAATGCGAAAGCATTCCTACACGCAGCGCATTTTTACAAGCAGCGCACCACGTCTTCCTTTCCCACACGGCACTCCGGCGGTGACGTCACGCTCCCCCACTGCGCAGGCGCGGCGAACCCCGCCGGCCTCACGACGGCTTCCGTGACACAGCATCTGCGTTGCTGTGCTTTTCTTTGTGTATTATTTCTGAAGCGCGTCCGCTTTGACCTTGAGCGCCCCGCCGGCTACCGTGACGAAGCATCTGCGTGGCTCTGCTTTTCTTTGTGTTTTATTTCTGAGGCGCGTGCTTGATAACGTAGTTTTATGACCATCTTTCGGGGACAACGCCGACGGCTTTTCGACTAATGGGACAAGTAAGGCTTTCGCCTTAGTAAAATGCGATTCAGTTCTTTTAAAATAGCCAAAATCCTCGGTTTGTCTAAAACTCAGCATCCTCAGATTTTTCTATTAATTTTTTAATAGCAGCAATCTACATATTTTGCTGGCCTCAGGATGTACTTCAAGAATAAAATGTCAAGGTCGTGCATGAAGAATAAATTTACATACTGTTTCTTCAACGTAAAAAAAAAGCTTAAAATTTAACGTTGAGAACAGAGCTTAAGAACGTCAATAACGAATTCCCAAGTCAGGGAGTAAGGGCCTAAATTACAGATTTGTGTAGATAAAAAATAAATAAATGAAACGATTTAGCATTTCACGAAATCGAATAATTTTTTTATGAAAGCTGATAATTTTTTTCTAGGTTTTGAACGTTTTATTTATTATTTAGGCTATTTTTTGGGATAAACAAGACGAAAGGGAGCGAACGCTTTTTTAAGAGAATTTTTTCCTAAATAAAAATAATAAACCCCCCGTTCGTCTTCACCCAAATCAAACGCGTAAAAAACAAAAGGCCAACATATTGGTACAGCACGTGCCAGGATCCCCTAGACAGTGAGTTAAACAGAAGTAGAAATAAATACACGAATGAAAAAACAAAAAAAAACGTTGAGATACGCTCAAGGCACTGGGACGTATGGTGTAAACACTCGTCTTTACGGCGGCTAAACTCCCCCCCCCCCCCCCCCCTTCCCCCCAGCCCGCTTTCCGCCTTGTCCGCCGTGTTTAGGTGCACCTCTATTTATAGGCGACCGGAGTGACAACTTCAAAATACGCATGGCTAAGAACACTCTTGTTTAGTTATCATTTCGAAAACAAACTACAAGAGATAGACTGGAACCTACTGCGCCCATTGGCCCGGACAAGACACCGTATCCTTGTCCACCTGTAACAGTCGGGGGTTTATTGCACTGGCTCGGCTATGGCAATTTACGAACAGAGACGTACAGACTCGAACAATATTAAAGACCCAGTCGATGAGACAGTTTCGGGCAACTGTGCTGGAGTCGCTTTGGCTTGCACGGCGTGAGAAAAAACAACGTACCCTCGCTCTTAAAATAGAGCGCCTCTGGCCAAGGAGTGCTTAGCACCTATATACGCAAAAATCACCTCGGCGAATTGGTCTTTCGTGTTTGCGGGGGACTGTACATGCAATGTTTTCACTTCAGTTTCTTACTAAGACTACGACGTAAATGCACTGCGTAGCTCATACGAAGAAGGCACCCGCGGGTGCCTGAACGCAAAAGTAACGAGAGATAAAAAGCGTCCCCCGGGAATGCACGTAAAAGTCGCGCTTACCAACTGAACCCAAAGCCGGGGTCATATACACTGCTTATACATCGTACGAAATACAGTTTACAGGGACTGTTTGAGGCGTGATTTTTTTTCTCGCATGGCAATCCTGCCACATTAATGATACAAAAAAGCAAAACAAGAAACAACTCTATGCGAACATGTCCGAATGCATAATGAAAGACGCTTGCTCTGAACGTGCTTGAAGCGCGTCCGCACACACTTTTCTAGCCACATATGCGGCGACCACCGCGTATTTTGTATGGTCTTTGAGCAGTACGACTTAGGTTTAACGGAGTGTAACAGGGACTTTTATCAAACCGTTACCGCGTTCCGCCTACCGCAATACGCGCTTAAAATCATGCTTCAAAGGCGCCGCGGCAGTGCGGGACGCGTAACGCGATGAGTGTTTGCTAAAAGTCCCCAATGTCTCTTATAAAAATATGCCTGCAGTAATCTTTTTTCTTTATGCAATAGCGTTTTAACTTTTAAGAAAAAAGTCTGATCGTCACATCAAAACACGGGCACATGCGTGGTCACGGGTTGAGAAGCTCGCTAGGGCCGCAGTCTTTTTAATGCCTCGCAAGAGGGCGAAGTGGACCGAACAGGAGATAGCTCAACAGAAGTGGCGAGGAACTGAGTACGACAGTGCTCGACATGCTAAGGAGACGCCGGAGGAGAGAGGGCGACGTTCGGCTAGAAAATAGAGAGGTAAGCCTTCAAAAAAGACAAGCATTGCTATCGCATTCGGACGTAGTCTTGAGCGACGTGACGCAGAAACGCACAGCTGTTTTCTTTTCTTGTTGTATATTGAGCACGGCAAAAAGAACGCATGGGCGAAGAGCCTCAATATAGAGCGCTCCACCGTTCCGACGTTTTATAAAATGCGATGACGAAAAGAGGCACACATATAACACCCACAAGAATTTAAACCAATGCCGTTACATGTCGCTTTGATTACACGAGCGCTTCTCTATTTCGGGGCATGCATACCCCGAAATATATATCCGTTACGCATCCGAAGATTTAAGGGGACCTATAACATGTTACAGGTCCCCTTAAATCTTCGGATGCATAACGGATATATATTGAGGCCCGGGAATGTAAAAACCTGCCAATTAAAGAAAACAAAAAAAAAACAAATTGACTAGAAACGCGAAATTGCGCGATGTTCTCAATCAGAGGAATATGATTTTTTTTTAGATACATTATACAGGGTGATTTACAAGAAACTGGCCAAATCGCTCCTGGGATAAATACTGATCGCAAGCACAAACACACAAACACACACACACACACACAAGAAGAAGAAGAAAAGTGGCTGCCATATTGGTTTCTGCCTAAAGGGCATCTTTTGGGAAAATTAATAGAGTTCGGTATAGTTATGTTCTTAATTATTTTCGAGTGATTACATTTTTTTATATAAATAAAGGTATATACTCAATCGGAAGCTTTCTGAGAAACATCTAAAATCACTAATTTTAAAAATTAATTTCTCTTTCGCTTCTTCCGTGAAGAACTAACTCGACCCCTTGTGGTCCTACCTCTCAGTCCTCGCTCAACAAGTTCGCTCTCTCTCTTTTTTGCCGACTCTCCTTCTGTCCGCTATTTTTCCCACTCCCGCGCGTCGTCAGCGTCGCCACCCGATACTGCCACCGCACACGGCTCCAGAACCGAACATATGTCTCAGGGCTGCCCGGTGTTTATTTATTTTTTTTTCGCCCACACACGAAACGAAACCTTATGCAGAAACTCGTGGTGTTCCAGGAAGGGGACGGGGCGTTATTCCAAGCTGGTCGCGACACTGCCCACGGGTCGCGCCACGCTCGCGTTAACCACGGTATGCGCAGCGTCGGCAACGTCTGCCGATCTCGACTTCGCTGATGCCGGCGCTCGGCAGACCGAGAGAGCACACAGCAGCTGCCAATGTCACAAAGCCCTCCCCCCCCCCTCCCCCTCCTTCCCGAGCGTCGGGCGGTGTGTACTCCGTTTCCCCTTTACAATAGCCGCATCGAACGCTACGAGCTGCGATCTCGAACCCGATCCAGCGCTGTGAACGTATTACGTGACTACACGCTCCGCGCTTCGACTCGCACGACTCGCATGAGCGATGCAGTTCTCCGGGATTACGTATGAATAGGATTACGTGTTTTCGAAGTTCATTGCTCGTGAAATTCGGAGGGCGTTTTTCGAAGTACAATCTTCGCTGAACATTCAGGGTTTATCGGAGTTTATTTGAGTTAGAATTTGAATTCTTTGAAATTCTAAGGTAATTTTACCGTTTTATCAATTTTTAAGAAAATTAAAAAAAGAAATCTAATGTCCGGGTACCATGACCAATTGTCCCGAAGGAACCTTGACGAGCCTTTTGTCAGTAGTCCGAGGTTTCAAAGGAAACTGAAGTGGTATCTCCTCAGAACCCTGCAGCATCTTATTAAGTTTATTTGTAAAACACAGTCTCTGCTTTCTTTTTTTTTTTCTCCTCTTGACCCCGATATTCTTATTTTTTTTTTTATAAATCTGAATTGACGAAAAATTTACTGCCGAGTGTTTTTCAGTTTTTTTTTTTTTTTCGGATTTATCGGAAGACGAAGCCCTACATATAAATCTACATCTGCTCGAAGTGTGAATACAACGTTACTAGATCAGCTCAGTTGACAAGCTCCGCACTAGCCGCGGTTCGGAAAGCCGGCCCCTTCCGTTCTCGAGAGCGGGGTGGCGCTGTCGTTGCAGCCCGCCCGGTCGGCCGGCCAAGCTCTGGGCAAGCTCGGTGGTGGTGGTGCTGGCTTTTCATCGCGAAATCAGGCGGTCGGCGGCACGTCGGTGGCCCTTGCGCCCTACGTTTTAAGAAATAGACTCTGCAATTAGACTCTGCTGCAGTCAAGATTGTAATTATACACGCAAACGATTTCTTTTGATTTTTACTCTATAATTCATAGGATACCAGCATGGCTGCCTAGCTTTGGGTTTGGCTTCGGAGTGCGATTTTATGCTGGTGTAATATCAAAGTGTAACGGGATTTATGACATAGTTTATGTCTCTCATATTCGTCTATGACCAGCAACCACAAGCAGGGGCTCGCGTGCGCTGTCAGCGCCGTATGCAGTTCTCGATAAACGCTCCCACTTGTCACAAGAAAACGAACGAAATTCGTTTTCTGCATTATATTTGTTACCACAACAAATCTTCGGCAAGGCTAAAATTGCAGATAAATACTGTGCAACGTTGTTTTTTTTTTTTTTTGCATAAAAATCGCGAGCAGAATGCAAAACACCAAGGCTGAAAATACCTGTAGTTGGCGACCACAAAACCCAAGCTTTCTTTTGATACTGCCACCTTCTCCGTCATTTCTCGATTGGTGTATCTCACGTAGAAGAGCATTTGCGTTATAACGAAGAGGCATTGAAGTTTTCAAAAGTGGTCTTTGCACCCCAGCCTTCCTATGTCGCATTATCAGGGTAGCTAAAACGTCTATTTTGGCTTGAAATATATCGCAGAAACGTCGCGAGATCAATAAAACAACATTATTATTTATGGACAAGTGCAACGTTAAGAAAATAGTAGTTAACATAAAGCGAAGGTTTACATTGAACCAAAATCAGCGGGGTGCGTTACGTAAATAGAGACTTCATGTAGTGGGCACGATTGAGCTTCGCGTCGCTAGCTGTGACTCCTGGCGTCACTTCGAAGCATGGATTGAGCACGCACCTGCTAGACGCACAATCCGCAACGTGCGGTCAACTCAAACTCTCTCCTGTGAAGAGCGGGTTATTGAGTCCGGATCCAATACCGCCTTTCTTTTTTCTCATGTCGTTTAACACCCGATACTGTGGTGCAGAAGAGAAGAAACTTTAATTCAAAGGGACAGGTACAAAAGGGAACGTCTCAACAATTACAGTTTCGGGAGTTATACGACATCATTAGCCACCCCCGGCTCGCCTTCGCCCGATAAAATTACTGCAACTGAACAACCAAGTGGTGGCAACAAAAACCTTGAAAATAAACGCTGTATTCAGGGATCTTCACTGAAATTGCTGATATACATTTTGACGCATGTGATGCGATGAGAACTTACAATCCTGCAACGTCCATCACTATTCCGTTGCAGTCGGCGACATTTTCATTAGAAACAAACAAAACTAAGGCTCGAGAAACACCAGGTTTCTGTAAAGAAACACGCGATGTTTAGTAGTCTGAATCGGCTGCAAAATAAACGTTTCGACTTACTCGAAAAAAACAATCCCGCCAGCTGAAAACGAACATCCACCTTTGACAAGTCACATTTCTTTTTGGCACTAAGGCCAAATAAACACTCCCGATTCTGCGGTGACCTTGCTTCAAAAACAACCCACTCGCCTGCAGTCAAAATACACCTTCTCGCTCGTTACACTCTGACTCAACCGCTTCCTACAAGCGGCGTTGTATACCATCAGCCGGCCTTGAGGGCATTCCATGATAACTCTCTCGCGTGCCCTGAACTGTTTGGAAGTGAGGGTCTTATTCAGAGTCTCCTTAGGATGCGTTGCATGAACCCACGGAGGCAGTTTTCAAGTACTGTTATGAACAACTCTTGAAACAACAAACTAATATGCAGCATTAGAACGGCGGACAGTTCAGCCGCGGTCAGTCTGCCAATGCATCATACTTCATTCGAGAAAAACTCACCAGAGAAAAGCTCGACGGAGGAAAGCTCACAGGAGATAAGCTCACCGAAGAAAAGCTCAGCGCAAAACCGTCCGATGAGGAGAAAAGCTCATCGGCCTTTTGACGGATGCGGAGAAAAGCTCACTCGCAATTCTGTGAACCGAGCATTCACACAACTGAAATACGCTCGCTAAACTGAAGTATGTCCGGATGCCATACGTGCATGCGGTCACTCTGCATTTCACTAACAAATAATATACGTTTAAGTGTACCTTAGTTATACAGAATTGGTTGCGCGATAAAAGTAATATAACAAAACAAAAATCTCTAAACCGGTAAATGAAGGACAGCCGGGGGAAACTATAAGCAGTGTAGTAGGCTGCAGACCGAGCAGTCCTTTTCTGAATTGTTATGTATTAAATTACTTTTTATATACCGGTATCAGATTCTACATTTCCAAAACCTCAAAATTTGATATTTAAGAAGGTTCGGTTTCAGTATTCTAAGCTCTTCCAATGAGCAGCTTAATAAAATTGAGATTTCCTCTCTCCCAATCACGTCACAATTAAATATGGCAACAGTCCCGTGAGAAAATGGTCGATATAAAAGAGGAACGAGGGCTGCAGCAGAGCGCGTTACTTTGAGTTGCTATACCACCCGCATATGGGAAACGACCTTAGATTTAATTCCGCTCCGAAATTGTCCAACCCGGTCCAAGAACAAATTGGTCACTCGACGAAATAAACATTGAATAGATGAAGACCAGCTTGCAAAAAAAAAAAAATAAAGAAATCGAATTTTAGATGTGCTTTTCTCCGGGTCCGTCTCAAGAGTGGTGTGCTTTTCTCCGGGCCCGCACAAAAGTAGGCGAGTTTTTCTCGGGTGAGCTTGTCTCCGGTGAGCTTTTCTCCGGTGCTTTTCTCCGGGATTCGGTCTCATCCCAATGGGCGTACAAGGACTGTCTGCGGAGAGGTACGATGTACGATCCGCGTGACGGCGGCTTAATGAAAGAGACCAAGCCGATGACTACCCACCGGGGGATTAGCATAAAGTAGATTAGCGCGATATAGCCACCGACAACTCAAGAAACGCAGGGGCGTGGCGAGCCCCGAGCATCTCATTATCAATCCGTAGCCAATCTGACTGTGGTATTAGCCGGTAAGAAGTCAAGAGGACCAATCACGTAGCACGAACATGATAAGCCACTCCCGGTGTTTCTCAAGCTAATAACTATATATTTCTAAAAAAAAAAAATAACGTTTTTTTTTTGTTTTTTTTTTTGGGGGGGGGGGGGGGGGAGGGCGGGAGGGGGGGAGGCGGTATGCAAGAATTGTCTAAAACATTCAGCACAATCGATCGCCGCCAGACAGTGGACGAAACTTCGTGACGTAAAGGTAATAAAAAGAAAAGCGGTAGGCCGCCGAAGGCACACTCGGAAGTAAGCACGCACTCCCCCATTCACTGAATGATATTCAAATTTTTGCACGTTATTCTCTCGCCAACCCTATGATCATCTTTTGGCGAACGTCTTTTTTTTTTTTGGTCCCGTTTACACGAACATTTGGTGGGCTGAATCAGCTAGACACGATGACCATTCGCCATAAGAACTGGGCGGCAGAAGTCTAGGCCCCAACTGTTGACGGGGTCTCAATGCCGCCCCCTCCTCTCCCTCCGCACACACATTTTTTTTGAGAAAGCCGGCAGCTGTCTCGTTTCTCGAGACGGGCAAGCGCTGTTTCTCGCCAAGAATTTCATTCCCCCCCTTCCCCTTTTTTCCCAGAAAAGAAGAATAAAAACAAAAAGACCGTTCTTCGACGCGTTCGAGAACGTGTGAGAACGGCACACGCACGCACGCACGCGCGTTGGGGCGGCGGTGATGTCTATAAATAATGCTCCCGAACTCTTCTTCCATGTAAAACCCCAACGAATGAGTGTGTACGTGTGTGTGTTGGTAGAGGTACGTGTTTGGGGGAGAAAGGAGAAGAGGGGATATCGCCCCTCCCCCCTCTATCTCCGCTTTCTCGCTCTCAGTCTTTCTGCCGGGGAAAATGATTTGCGAAGCGAAAGTTGGGCAAGCGTGAAGGTTCCTGCTGCGTTCAGCGCGGCCCAGACGTCGTTCTTGCGGGTTGCTTTCATCGTTCACAAAACGTGCTTCGATTAGGCTCGGAGAACTGCGTTCCGCCGACGCGATGGGGGAGTGGCCGCGGTGTCTAAAGGCCGAACAAAAAGGAGGCATGTTTGACGCATTCACAATGAACAGAACGTTCAACTTTTTTGGGGGGGAAGCGAACTCGACGTGTCGGTTCATCTTTCAAAGTTGGAGCCGATTTGGACGAGACGCCGGGCGTTGAATGCGAGTCGTGGTCCGGCGTAGGTTCCCAATTCACACCTCTGAATCTATACTCGTTGACAGGATGAGATGGACAGGGCGTTTCTTCGGAACGCCCAGCTTCCAGCACGCGCACGCTGCTTTCCGCCGAGCTTTCGCTGCGCGTTGGGCCATGGAGAAGAGTGGCACGGTTTCGACTGCCCCATTGACGAAGTAGTGCATCCCAGCACTGCATAAAAATAGTAAGCGCTCACTTGCATTCCAGGCATTCATCTTCGTGAAAGCACCCGTCGAAACACGGACCTGCAGCGGCTGTAAGGACTTGTCTAGACTTTGCGACGAGCAGGAGTAGGGCCGGCAGCGTAACATGCCTCCCGAGTCACGGATCATTTGAGAAAACATAGGAAATTGAGACGGTGGAACAGAATGATCGGCCCAGTACGCTTATTCCTGTGTTTACCTGCGCACAAACTCTGTTATGTCGGAGCCCTCAAAACGTGGCGCAGCATTTTATACGTGTCGGTAGGCAACACTGTTAATTTAAGAAAAGTAACATATTCAAAAAATCGTGCACTTTATTGGGTCGTGACGGGATGTCGTGAATTGAGGTTAGAAAATCGGAACCGAAGCTGCGGTCAGGGAAGGTGCCCAAGGCGCTTTGCGCGGCACAACGCCTCTAGGATCTCTCGGATTTTACGAGAGATCTATTGATTTATAGATAATGTTAGATTTTATATGTTCTATCACAATAAAGTTTGCGACGAAGGAAGTATATCTAATACAAGCTTATATGCACCCAAGCGATTTATTCTGCGACCAGACGCGACTCTAGGAAGTATCAACTGGCGGCCATATCTATGTGCGCGACTGCTGTGTGCGTGCTGACGGCATGTTTCCACGATTGTTTTGCAACGTACTTTCCACACCATCAATATCTCCGGTCTTAGCAGCCAATTAATGTGAACTCGTTCAGAGCCTGCAATCCCTTTCTCCTCCCTCATAAAACATGAGTCCCAACAGGCAAGGGTATTTATTTATTTATTTGAAATACCGCTGGCCTTTTTCAGGCCCTGGCAGGTTACCCTATATTTCACACAATACATGTACAATAAACAATACAATACATGTTCCCGAAGAGCTCGCTACTCTAGCGGTCAGCAACGTTGAGGCGGTGGACGTTCACCCGAAGTTGATTGGTTTCGCAGCAGACGACTGTCGGTTCCTTGGCGCAGTGACACACAAGTTCCCGTGATGTTACGTGCCTCGCTCCGAAGCTCTTGTTGCGAAGCGGAGGCCGTAGCCTCCACAGTTCGCCAAGTTATCGTGAAATTGAGTATAACACGTGCAGAAACGCAGGGTATGGTGTACCATCACCGTGTTGTTTGTTGCTTCGTGAATGGTTCTTCGGCGCCCTTATCGGCTAATGTCGCGATCTCATTGGCTGCGGCGCGACGATGATATTCTAGGGTCTTGGCACCGTTTCTTCAGCTGTCTTTGACTATACGATCGAAAACAAGTGTGCACCATGTCCCTTAAAAAAAAGTTAATACATCTTGAGAACGACAGAAACTGTACTTGGAAAACGCGAAACAGTTTTATCTTCGATAAAGCAACCTTCGAAGTACGCTAGAATTTTCAAGGCGGAGAAATCACGTCGCTGGACGGTGCTCCTTGTTGCTTCCGATTCACAAGGTAACTGCTCCTTATTTATCCGAGCAAAGTAAACCTCACGTGAAGAGAAAAAAAAAAAGGAAATCACAAACACAAGGTCTTTAAAGATGTGCCATTCCGGAGTCGCTAATACGCAGACCGCATTTGCCGTCCTTCGTAGTCGCCAAATTTATCTTCCAGTTTTCTCTTCCTGTCTCAACGCAACGAATCGTCTATTTTCGTTTTGGTACCAGCTCTAAAAACCCGCTGCTTCTACCTCTGCGTTTTTTTATTTGGAGTCCCAGTTGTACACAGGCAGGGTCGTAACGCCAGCAGTCTCGAAAACAATTTGGGATGAGCGGATGAAATTAGTGAGAAAATTAGATCGGGAATGCGCGCGCTACCGCGCTTCCTTTCACCTTAAGATGGAGCGCAGTAGACGCCAAGAGCCATCAAAGCCAATCCCGTGACGTGTGAGTGCCACGCGTGACCTCCGGAAGGGGCGAGGCGACCGGCGGGACGCGCAGTCACGTGATATGTTGGCAGCGTTGGATTGGCTGGGACGCCTCGTAGCGTCTGCTGCGTCAGGACGCCGAGCTCTGGTTCGAATGATCAGTGGGTACAGCTAAAGCTATGCGGAAAGCAAGTCGTCTGCTTCTAGAGCAGGAGTTGCGGTGACGTCAGAACGTCGCCGAGCTCTGATTGGATTTGCTTGAAAGCATAGTGGGTAGACCTCAATACTAGACGCCATTGAGGTCTACCCTCCATTTTGTTTTTCGATCAGCCAATAAGAGCTCGGCGTTCTTACATCATCGCAACCCCTGTGCAAGAAGCAGACGAACTTGCGCTCCGTACAGCTGCCTTTGTCTCGACTGCACTCGTTGAACGCGTTCGAATGCGAGAGCCAAACGCCGGAGGCCGCCGTTCCGCGTTCTAGCGCGTTCGACGAGTGTAGTGGAGACAAGAACAGCTAGCTTTAGGTCCACTCACTAATCATTCCAATCAGGGCTCGCTGTTTTGACGTCCCTTCGCGCACTTGTCTCCTCCTCTCCCTCAGTTTCATGACGCATAGCAATCTGAGCTTAGTAAGAGTTGCTTCCTGGCGATATTGATCGCATCAATTTATCTAGTATCCGGCAACATCGAGTCTCCTCGTAAATTCCGACTTTTGAATGCACTACTCCATCATTATTCATAAATATTTAAGATGGGAAAACAAAAAAGAAAAAAAACAAACAACAAGGCAGCACGAGTTAACGACGGCCGCAAGAACGCGGTACCAAAACAAGCCCTGTTCCTGGTCGAATCCACTCTTTACCTCACAATCGAGCGAACATTAACGACTCGCGAGCTAGCTGCTCAAAGATTCCTTCGCTGCGCTTCGTTGCAATTCCGTCGATGCTAAGCATTCGTGGTACTGACGTCTAAACGAGCGAGCTCACTCTGCGCTCGCAGCGTCGCGGAATCCAGCGTCCCACGCGCACAGTTTCGAGATCGAGGCTCATTACATGAAGAAACGCACTCGCCCCCTCCCCCTTCAGCCCCCGCTCTCGCCACGCAGTTGTGGCATGTATCTTGGCCCGGAGAACACACCAACCTCGAAAACGATTAGCACACTGCTTCCAAACTCCCCACGCTTACTCTGTTCCACGGGATTTTTTCTTCTTTTTTTTTTTTTTCTTCTTCAGATTCGCATCAAAACCATTAATCAGACACGAGGGCGCGCTCGTTCGGTCCCGTCTCTTATCCCGGCCGCGTCGCGTCGCGTCGGTCGAGTCTCGCGGATCCCGCAGAAGCATCCACAGTCGGGAAAGCTTCCTTCGCAGGGGCGGTCTCTTCAAGTAGCGTTTTAATTGAAGCGCATCCGTCGGACCGCTGCTCTTTCGAACGACGTCACTTTAGAATGGCTTTTTCTCGTTGTTCCTCATACTATAACCATCCTTTGAAGTTGGCGTTTTATACGTTTACGATTTTAGTCAATCTGGTTGTGGGAGAGACAATGGGTTTCCAAAAGGATCGGAAGGGCACTTGGGGATCGGCTGAGCTGCCGAGAAAAATGCGGGACCCTCTCTCGAAGCGGCGGTGGCGTCGGGCGCATTCAAAGGCGTCGAGCCTTTCGCCCCTCGATTATAAACGAGCGGCTGCTACCAGCCCCCTTTTGTTCGCGAAGCTGCTTAATTATTTTCGAATAAACGTTAAGTAAAAGAGACGCACGGTTGATGTCGTCCCCCCCCCCCCTTCCCCCTCCTCACTCCCTATTTTCTTTTCCTGTCTGCTCCTTTTGAGCCCCGCCCTTCTCTTTTCTCGGGGCATGGCCCCTCGCCCGGTCATAAAACGCTCGTTGCCGGTCCTAGAAGCGCGCGAAGGCGAATCGTCGAGACGATAAAACCGGGCTTTGAGCCCAAAGAAAGGCCAGTGGGGAAAGACGAGCACCCAGCGCGGGTGGCGGGGGGGGGGGGGGGGGGGAGATGTTTCGTCAACGTCATTTGCCTTGCAGAAGCCGCTTCTGCGAGCGAGCGATCGTGGAGGTGAAGGAGAGAGTAGTCCGCGAGTCTTGATGTTCGGGAGCAATGAAACCTTTCCCCTGCTTTGTATTCGATTGGCACGTCAAGCAGGGAGGAATACATGTGTACGGGGCGACGACTTATCCGCGGAGCACGCATGACCGTAGCCGTTGCGCCTGTACTCCGTTCCGCTATATATGACGGCGCTGTCAAAGGTAGGTGCGCGAGAGTTGTGCAAGGATAGCGAGTTCTAAGATGACGTGTGCTCGCGCCCGTGACGCACTGGGCGCTGCACACAGCTCGGAAGATGGGGTCATTTATGAAGAATGTTCCGATGAGGAGGTGGGGAAAATGCTTTACGTCAAATAGGCAAACTGCGCTGGAACACCGGGCGTGTGCACCGTTCCAGTCATTGCGCATCCACAGCCCGTGACGCGGGTGTTCGTTGCTTGCCAAAGCAAGGAAAGCATGCCAAGCACGCGAAACACGTATGAACACCGAACATGGCACTGGCCGGAAGCCATGTTTAGTACACCATTCAAATATTTACAAGCCCTCAGCTTGGCGTGCATTCTCAGTTCAGCCAACGGTTCAGCACGGGCATGTTCGTCTCTTCTTAAAGCGAGCAAAGCACGCGCCATGCGCACGAACACTGAAATTAAAACCGGCCAGGAGCTTTTTCTTATTTTTTTTTTCGCTTGGAAAGGTCTATAGTAGTGTCACTACAATCAGAGCCGTTTATTGAGAGAGTTTGGCCATACATTGGTTTGAATAGGCGAGCATCTCGGGGCCAACCACAGGCCGCGAAACAGCCCCTAGCGGTGGTCGTGTGCTCTAAATTTGTGCCACGACTATACTTCGTTTCACCTTATGTGCGAGCGAAGGCAAAACTGGAAGCGCGAGCACGGAAGCTCCGTGCGTTCAGGCTTTGCTCGAGCGCGCGAGCTGGGGAGAAATGCAAAAGGCGCTGGTCTCGCGCTTCTAGCTTTGGCTTCGCTCGCAGATAAAGTGAAACGAAGTATAATTTGAGCCGTGCCGAGCGGAACTCCGCGTCTCAAGACGCTCGCGCACCCCATCTTTGCACTGCTTCCTTTCAGCCAGTCTCAGGACGCTGTTCTAGCAGTGCAGACAAAGGCATGGGCACGAGCGCGTGGCTTTGGAAAGTGCCTCCTATGCACGAGGTCTCGTACAAACAAAAGCATTTCGCTGAGCTAGGCTCACGCGCCTGTGCCTTTGTCTTCACTGCAGACATTTGTGAGATGGAGTAGAGGTCTCCTGATTGGTCGACGCTGTGTCACAAATTTAGTTTACGCTCTAAGCGTGGGGGGAATATTCGGCGCTGGCGGCGGCCTTTGCTCCGCCTATTGTCCAAACTCTCCTAATATACGGCTCTGACTACAATGAACTAGAATATAGGGGCAGTGGAAAAAGCGTCGGCGGCGCCCCATCGGCCGTGTGAAGCCAGAAGTGTAGAATGCCGCTAGTGGTGCTGTTGTCGAAAACCGGAGGACATGGCCACCGCAACATGGGATATGGCGTCGCGTACGTTCTCAGATGGTTTCTGTAGTGTCTATAATGTTTTTTGCAATTCGTTTTCGTGAATTTCAAGTGCTTAGCATTGTGATTACATAGGTTCGAGTCTTGTCACTAAGCAATGAAAACAAGGAGAAAGAAGACGGATGCGCACCGCTACGCGCCAGCATGCAAGACTGGTTACCCCGGTTTTCACTATATTGTCCAAGTAAGCTTTAGACATTAATTAATAGACGTTGAAACACCCATAAAGCATACATAGGCGACACTAATGAACCGCTAAGATGAAAAACAGCCACGCTTGGCGTGAACTTCGCTGGCAGTAGTGCTCCGGAATCGAATACCAGCGCTACCGTAGGTTCTACACAAGCGCCTCCCCTGGAGGGCGGCTATTTTTCCAATACTCCTATTCTATACTCTGTTTCATACTTAGCGTGCAACGCTGTCAAAGCTACTGGCGCGAGCGCGTGGCTTCGTCTATGGTTTTGTTTGCGCGAGAACGCGTGCAAACGTTCAACGAGATCAAGCCCCACGCTCGCGCCAGTAGCTTTGACAGCGTTGCACGCTAAGTATGAAACAGAGTATAGTTCACTGTAGTGACACTAAATATGCTACGTTTCAGAGTAATGACACTCGGCCTAACTTGGCCATATTGTGTCTGAAAAGCATGGTGGCCAGTTATCTGAAGCTTAATCTGAAATCACAGGAAACGCTTTTTCGTCCTCCACAAATGTTTAAACAGTTTGTGACAGAGCAAAGCAGTATTACATGACCTTCCTAACACCGAATCTAATGCTGAGGAAGTCGCACTTTTGAATCATGACGATCGGCAGTTGGGTCTGCTCTGCATACGAACCAAAATGGTGGCTCCCACAACATTGTCGGAGAATGGAGTGCCGATACTCTAAGCGCAGCTCATTTAGTGGCTCTAGTCTATAAATTGCAGTAATTATTTTAGAAGGTCGTCCAAATACTGAAGTGAAAAGAAAGAAAGATTGTTAATTTAGTCGCCCTGAGATACGGTGTCTTAAACATTTTTTTAAAGGTGGAATTTATTTATCGTAGACGCGGTAAATGAAATCACTCTTATCGAAATAAAAGATAAAACAGTTCTACTATGAGAGGTATTTATATCATCATGTCGCGGTGCTAATGACTGGTCACTAAAGGTTAACAGAACAATTGGCGAAAAATGATTTAAATTATAATTTAATTCAGCTCGTTGTGTTATACACGCAACATTTTTTTTTCTTGCACAGGAATAAATGACACACAATTTCAAAGGAAAGAAGTGGCACTTTCGAACCGATATTTAAATACACAAACAGGATCCACGGGCGTGCACTTTCAAATACGATTTTCTACACGAGCCATAATCTTCGCGAAAATTGTCGCGTATAGTATAATATTGCCTAAACATGTAGATCATTGTCAAAAAAAAAATAAATAAATAAATAAAGCAGCACACGAAAACGAAAATTGTATCGGACAAGTGAACGGCAACATTCGTTGGTCCGAACGCAAAACGATAACTCTTCCGCAGTTTCGGCCCCGCCAGTGGCAATGGTGGAGCGAGCCTCTTCCATCTCCTCGAGAACGTGATTTATGAAGTACGGGTCACAAACGGAGACGATTGTCTGCGCACTTATTGTGTACTTTGGACGCCCTTCGTGCACAAGGCTGGTATTACAGTAGTGGAATGGTCGATTTCTTGAGCGTTGTTGCTGTATCACTGCGTGAATTTTTCATTTTATAAGCTTGTTTCTTTTCCACCCACTTTAAAAAAAAAAGAATGTTATACAGTGCACCTAAATTTTTTCAATAGAAGGCACGATTTGTGTTTTTTTACAGGTAGTGACGTTCATTGCAGTGCTGGCTAGAGTGACGGTGCACATTAAAAAAAAGAAGAAAAATTGACCGCATCTCCACGTGGTGAATGATGTTGCTTGGGGCGGAGCTCCGGTGGTGCTTGTCTGCGTAGACGCCGAGCCGCAGCATGCCGAGCCTTTTCATTCATGTCAGTAGGAGAATGTGTGGTTTTCTTCTTTTTCTTTTTTTAAGCAGACAAATGGGATGGCATCTCAGAACCCCCTACTCTTTTTTTTTTCTTCTTTTTTCTTTTTTCATAATTTTTTTCATCTTTTTTTTCCATTTTTTTTTGCCCTACACGAGCACGTGATCATGTGTTCACGTGCTCGTGAGCACGTGATCTCACGAGCAGAAGCACGAGCACCCGACGCCGGCCTACGGTGGACGGCGGATGGACATACGGACATGGCTAGCCCCTAAGGAGCTTCGCCCCTAAAAGTCACCCCTTTGCTGTACTAGCGTACATAGGCGGTCATAAAACAAAGTGTCGCGTTTTAGTGTGTAGTCTGAAACTGTGTACACAGGTGGAGACTGGATGACGCGAATGGTAACTGGGTGCAAATTTCTGCGGCGGCAATGTAAATGCGACTTTCTCTGGGCCTGTTGGAGTTTGCGACGAAGAGGAAGGAGCACGCGGGAAACAGAACAATTAAAATTTCAGGAGGACTCTTAAGCTTCGCCTTTAAGAGAGGAACGCGATAGCGAAACATATAAACATATAAACTTCTGCCCTTTCCCAAGCTGTGCAAGCGTGCTTTGCGTGGCTATAGTCAGTAGCTTGTCTGGCTCGCAGCCAAAGGGCCGTGGGTTCGAATATCGCCTAAAATTATTGAAACTTTTTTTCTTTGAGGGCAATGATTTACTTTATAAAGTGAAATAATTCGAGACATATGGCGACCTTCGATTCCAAATACATGTCACGTTTTCTTCACTTTCATTTCAAGCGTGACTTCACGTTTCACCCGAGCGTTGTGGGTTGTTTCAAATTCCCGTGTCTGATCCAGGCATTTGCGCCGCAAGTTGCTGCAGATTGTGGCGGAAAGGCCGGTTCAGGCATTTGCGTTGGTTGCGTCCATAGCAGACGAAACGACGACGACACATTCACCGGTACAGCCGTGATTCACGATTGCTTCTCGAAGGTACTACTTGCATTGCTTGCCACGTTGTGTACGACAAACTGTTTTCCGATGGCGGGCAAAGAGTGTTGTAACAACATGTTTGAAACATTTTGAGGTCAGTCGCGTACAAGCTGCATAAAACGGAATAGCAACTATTGGGAAACGCCGTCAAATTACCCGATAAAAACACGAACGACCATCAAGTACTGCGAAGTACTGCCATCATACTTCTGCACATTCCAGAACGTGCAAAGTCGCGTTCCTAGATCTCTCTGGATGTGCATGCAGTACCTATAGACCTTTCCAATGTTTACAAAATCACAGTCCAACGTGCGACCTTCACAGCCCGGCACGTGCGTGTTCGTCGCTTCGGAAAGCGAGCAAAGCACGCGCCATACGCACGAACGCTCAAAATGGCACCGGCCACAAGCTCGTTTTTGGAAAGGTCTATAGACCCGTTATTCTCGGACAGGGGGCGCGAGCGACCACCACTCCAACTAGTGCACCGACGAGAAATTCTGCAGACTCTCCGACGACGAATGGTGGACGAAGGGTTCGTCAACCCGTACGATTTGTGCCGTAACTGTTTGTCCATGTATTAATTTAATTTTTCAATATTTCTGGAAGGGGGAGTAGTGAGGAAATCGCATGTCTAGTTTCGGTTTCGCCACACGTCTAGTTTCGGTTTCGCCACACGTTTAGTTTCGGTTTCGCCTCCGGCGTCTGGCAACTAGAGCCCGCTGAGGTATGCCGCCGGAGGGCGCGGGCGTTTGAGTAAACAGTTTCGGGTTACACTTTCGGGGATCAGAGAGACACGCCCGCACCGGGGCCAACGCGCTCATGTATTGCTGTACCTTGTGTAGTCAAGTATAATAAATAGTTTTATGTACCGGACATCTCCACTACAACATGATAGCGAAGCTAAAGCTACTTGCAAAAACATGTTCCCCTGAACGATGCTCACACTGCACGAGCGCGCGTGCTTTCAAGGGACACTGCAAGCTCGGAGCTCGCTCTTGCCTCTGCTACGCTGGCACTAAATGGAACAGAGTATAAAAAAAAAACTGTAGTGGGGAAGCGTGATGACGCACGTTCGAAACGCGATTCAAATATTTTATTTTGCTCACCTGGAGCGCTGCTCAAAACTTGAGAGCTACGGGCCTATAATCCGTTCATCCTTAAAGGGGTGGTGCAACGATATTCGTTTTGAGCGTTTTTCTTTTTGTATGAGCTTAGTGGCACTAGTGGAACCCAAGTACACTCGCACGCAACGCCACTGACCAAGAAACCTTTTTGTTGCGGTGTAATTTCAAGGAGAAAAGCGAGCGTTTTCTTTCAATCTCTCCTTCGCAAATTTTGATGACGTAGCCTGGTGGTAGCAGCCTCCTCCAGGGACGATATTTGAATGCGGCTCATAGATTAGACCCGAGGATTGCGTGAGCACTCGATTTGGGCTCGTGATAAATGATAACTCGAGAAGCATTCGGGTAGTGGCCTGTGTCCAATCACTGCGATGACGACAATAGCCGAGGCATACAATGTCTGGAACTCAGCGCGTGTCCTGTGGCTTGCCAACCCCAGAGCGTGGCTACGATTAACATTGGCGGCATATAATCGACTCCAGGTCAGGTGGCCGCTTGTTCTGGCTGCGAGTTGAGGAGGTGAACGCTGTTCGTTTTTCTTTAATTTTTTCTGCGACTAATACTGCGCGTGGTGAAAAACGATCGCGTGTTGCATAGTTCATTGGCGTCAGGGATTCGTCCTGAGCGGTATTTGCGCAAAGTACAAAAATTGTTGCACCGCCCCTTTAAAGGACACATGCAAAGAAAAAAAACATTTTTTTTAAACAGCTTAGATAGAAAAAGGATATTATAAAACGATTTTACAACGAAGAAAAAAAAAATTTAGAGCTATATTTACGGCGCTATACGAATTTGTAGTTGGCGCCCGCTGGGGCCGCCGCTGGTCACGTGGTAGGCCCGCGCGCCGCCGCCCTGCGTCGCCGGAGCCGTAAAGCGACGCCGCCGCCGCACGCTGAGCGTTGTGCGAACGCCGCTTCAACGCGTTTCTCCACGCCGCGGTCGCCGCCGCCGCACAAGTTCGTCTGGTTCGGGGCGCCGCCGCCGTCATCTGACCGGCGCACAGGTCGATCACGTCTGCTTGCGCTTTTTCAGGAGTTTCCTTTGGGCTCTAAAAGTTACTTATTCATCTTAGTTTTTTGTTATACTTCAAACAAAGATGAATAAGTTACTTTTAGAGGCCATAGGAAGCTTCCGAAAGAGCGCGAGCACCACGTGACAAATATGGGCCCGTCACGTGATAAATAAGGGCCACTTTTCCGCGGCGCCCGCGGGCGCCAACTACAAATTCGTATAGCGCCGTAAATATAGCTCTAAACATTTTTTTTCTTCGTTGTAAAATCGTTTTATGATATCCTTTTTCCATCTAAGCTGTTTAAAAAAAATGTTTTTTTTCTTTGCATGTGTCCTTTAAGACTGGTTCACACATTTGAAACGGTTGCGTTCGCATGCAACCGAAATTTCAGTAACGACCAAACACCGCAACAACCGTGACTCATGGATTGCTTTGCGAAGCTACCCCATCCATCGCTTGCCATGCTGTGTACGGCGAACACTTGTACCGGTGACTTTGTCGTTACGGTCGTTTCGGTTGCATGCGAATGCAACCAACACGGATGTGGGAACCAGCCGTTAAGCTGAGACGAGAAGCTCCGCCTGCAGCGCGAGCTTTCTGCCCTTGCTACTACAAGTATGAACGCGCAAGGACGCGCAACCAAAGCGCTGCGGAAGCCAACGAGCTCGAGCTGAAGGCAGAGCATCTATTAGCGGCGAGATGTTTTGGTGGCTCCCTCGTATGGTTACCTTTCGTGACGTAATTACCTTGCGAACAACAAGTTTGATGGTGTTTATAAGGAGCCTGGCGGAAGCTTGAAAGCATAGCGGTCGTGAACCAACACTGTCAACACCGTCATAATTGAAGTTCTCACGTTCCTCTTATTTCAGTCCTTGAGAACTCCGTTGCTGACGTCATAGTCAGCCTTTGGCCAATCGTGGAAAGCCGACCACCATGACACTTTTGATCGCGCACGTTGCCAATGGTCTGAGCTTAAGAATGGGGGGGGGGGGGGGGGTGTCGTGATGTGGGGAAGGGCAGGGTTAGCTTTGCAAACGGAGTATGCACCTTTTCCACAAGGGTGCAGCCATCTTGAATGTCGTCACTTCTGGTATGCGGTAAAACATCGTTTTGATCTTATCACGCCACTGAAAGGTGTTCACGAAAAATGTCACACATTATTGTTTTGTTTCACCTATATTTTCTCGCATATTCCAGGCCGCGTCAGCGTTAACGTTGGACTATAATAGAAAATGAGTCCCGTGCGAACGCTGACGCGGCACTCGTATCCAATCAGCGCCCGTACAAGCCTTCGGAAAGTGACGTCATGTCACGTGATGCGCAGGCTTGAAAGCTGTTTAGGAGGTGCTGTCCATACCCAAGCTCAGAGAGCCGGGTCAGGTGGGGAGAGGGAGGCGGCTGATTGGTCCGGCGGGACCCCACTGCAGTCTCAGCTTGGGGGTGAACGGAGTTTAGTATATTCCATTTGAATTTGAAAATAGAAAGGAGTTATTAAATGCGTTAGTAGATTCGGAGATGCGCTGTACAGAGGCGTCGTCGTCATCATTAGCGTAATAAATTTATGCGCTGTGCAGTACACCTCACTACACCCCACTACACCCTTGTTAGAGCTATGATGGTAACTCTATGTGTTGCATAGTACACCCTGTATCATTGACGATAAAGAGGCTGCCGACAGGATCGTGTGCAGAGCAACAAGAACATAGTTTAATGGACGTCGGCGGTATTTATCAAATAGCGCCGGGCGCACTACGCATGACTAGTGCCTTGTCATGCGAGGCGTTGTACATGATAAGCCCGATATACACCCCAGTACACCCTTGTTAGTGGTAAATGTGTGTGCTGTAAGTGCACCCTATATTATGTTGCCGCTAAAGAAGGTAGGGCGAGGGAAAGGAGGGCCGGGGAGGAGGAAGCAGACGGAACGCTGGACAGGAGAGGGGAAAATCTCCTCCTCCTCTCTCCAGCGTTCCGTCTGCTTCTACCTCCCCGGCCTTCCTTTCCCTCGCCCCACCCCCTTGAGTTACAACGGACTATAGTACACCCTTGTTAGAGCTGTCGTGGTAATGCTAGTGTTGCATTTTATTGTACACCCTAGTACATCCTTGTTAGAGCTATCGTGGTAACTGTACGTGCTGTATAGTACATTTTCATACTAGGACTGGGAGTCGAATAAAATTTTTTAACCCTAAACATCGACACCCTTTATTAGATTATTTAATCGGTTAATAGTTTACGTTAATTCTCATCAATAATAGTTTAAGAAAAGTCAAACTTTTTTTTTCTTGCCGTTGCTGATTGGTGATAAACCGCGCAATGTACAATTTCAGATTTTAAATCAACCTTGATGTGTAGTTGAGAACGGTCAAAAGACACTCACACTCACCAATTATCACTCCAGCTGCAGAAGCAAGGAGGTTCGTTAATATTCTCCGGCAACATTGAACTGCGTCAATTGTTCAACACAGTCACTGCTGCGCTAAACGGACACTCGTACGGCTTTGACGTGGCGGGGACACTTTTACCCTTTCCACTTGTTTGGAGTTACAAATCTTGCCCCTACAGTTTACTTTAGAGCAATATTCCATCTAAAGTTTGTCTTCACAGAGATGTACCCCTCCACGTCTGCGTGGTGAAAGCGCTAAATTTTTACTTTTTTTTTCTGCTATTGGTCAGCTTTTATCTGTTTAACCCGTTTAAAAAATAATCGCGGTTAAAGCAATTTTCGACTAATCGTTAGGTTAATTGACAAAACGCCAAGCCCTACTTAGTACACCCTTATTAGAGCTGCCGTGGTAATGCTATGTGATGTATGGTACACCTTAGTACACCATTGTAAGAGCTATCGGATTTATCTAAGTACTCTTTTATTTAGATACTGATGCTACTCATGAGAGGTCTCGCAGGGCGGGGCTTCCAAATCAACGACAGCAAATGCGGCGTAATTAGAGAACGTTTGTCTAGACGCGGCTCTTCCAGGGAGAGAAAAAAAAAAGTTTTATTAGTTTAGGGCGAGTTGATCAACTCTAGTGTAATTCAAGCCACCAATTTCAAGCTCTGAGTTCGGTCGTCTCGCCCCGGACACGTATCATCTATATGAACTGATTTTCAACGCTGAAAGGAACTGTGTAATGGCCAGTTTAAGTAGCTACCGAGGTTTCGTGTTACATAAGGCGGCAGTAAAAAAAATGTGCTACAAGAAGGTTCAAATAACGTTTTTGTTCCATTAGTTTTCGTTAAGTAGCCTTTTTATATTAAATGTCAACGTGTGTGATTACAACTTCAAATATGTTTCTTACATGACAGTTAAATAGAATTTTAAGGTATTCCGACCATATAGTTTTTGCTGATGTGAATTGTATTCGGAAAACTATTTTCCAGAGAGCTCTCACTGAATCTGTTGCTGAAATGTTGTTAACCAAAAACCCATTGCCGGGGGGTTATTATTTTGAGCTACGCCAAAGATAGAAATGCTGTCGTGTGGCCAAGAATAATAATAAAAATCAGCAGCGAGAAGACGTCTAGGACAGGCAAATAATGCACAACATGCAAAAAAAAGTGCGACACCATTTTAGTTTATGCAGACGACACGGAGCAGAAATATTAATAAATAAATAATAAAAATGTCTCCCGATGCAATAAAAAAACACTAAATCACATTTTGTTTTGCTTTTGTTTAAAGCTCTTTGCAAAGCTGACCCAACTTTTTGATCGAGGGTGGTCCGCATACTTTTGAAACGCTTCTTTTTATATTCTCTTTATTTTTGCGCCGAGGTGGCCATGGATCTTTATGGCTTTCTTGCAGATGACTATATTTTCGCGCAGTGAACGGTTTTCGTATACAGATGCGCGGCTTTATGTAGATATTTCTCTAGTTGAGCAGCCGTCATTGCATTTCAGGGCTTGCTCAAGAGTTCATTTTTCGTGGCACAAAATGACCGACGTACTCCCTTGACCCCCAGTTTTTTTTTTATTATTATTAGTTTGGTAGAAGGAATGCTCTATGAGACCGCTTGAAATTTGCGTATTCGCGCAATATAGCACAATATACAAAAAGTTAATGCTGCAACTAGAAAGCAAAATATCCCCAAAACGATTTACGACACCGTTACGGTCCCTTCCTTGGTTACATTATGTAACAAATAAAAAAACAAAAAAAAAAAGTCACGTTGGAGGTTAGATTGCGCATGACTTTCGCGCTTTTGGAAGAAATGTAACTTTTCGTTCGAGAAGCAGTGTCGATATTTTACGATCTTTCATCGGTGTACTTGGACACGTTCAATTCGCTGGAGAAAGTTAAGGTACGTTTGCATAAAACATTCGCGAGCAAAACCAGCCTTTTTTAGATGCATCGCGCAGGGTACTTCTCAAATGTCCCATCGCAATGATGAGTCGGCGTGAATTATGCAAAAGGCGTTTCAGACTTTTTCCTTTTTGTTGAAAAATTTTGCCAAGTGATGAAGTCTTGATGTAGACATTTGGAAAGTAGGAGGTTATTCTCGCAACAAAGATAAATAAATATTTGTTTGTGTAAAAAAGAAAAAAATCTAGTGTTGATTTTTATTAACAGCGGAATGCCTATGACTCCCTCCATCGCGCTCGACAACAAGCAAAAACTTTTAAAAGGAAAAAGACTCTACAACAGAAATTAGACTCGAAAGCTGCGATTAATTTTCGAAGTCACGATGATTCGCTCTATACGGGCACTGTGAGAAAGTACAGAGCCGAGACATAAATATGAATCTACTGCACCTTAAGAAATTTGGAGCGCCTGCGCTTCCGCAAAGCACCTTTCAGAGCCAATCGCTGTACTGTGCGAAGGGCGCTCGGCGAATGATAAGGCGAATAATATGTTTAAACCTAACAAAAGCTCTCTGAACTCTGGCGCAGAGCTTCACGTTTCACCGTGCTCAGTGCCCTAGCACAGACCGTTTTTTTTTTATAGGTCTGAACTTCGGCGTGTAAACTTACGCTTTTTAAGGACTTTAAACGACTCGCGAAAATCGCTTTTTCGACGTATCGTGCTCCGATTCACTACAGATGAGCAAGCAGATGGTGCAAGTTTACAGTGAAAAAATCAAGAATGAATTTACCTCGTTCGAAAAAAAAAAAAAGAAAAAAGGACAGAAACCTATTTTGGGCAATTTACGCCGCCACTTCGCAGACGATGCAAGCGTAGTGAAATGTTCTGCCGGCAGATGGCGCACGCCACGTCGAGGGAGCGTCAGCCAATTCAAGTTATAATCGCAAACAATCCCGCAAAAAAAAAAAAATTAAATGGTTGTTGTTGTTTAATAAGGTGTACGCCATCTGTCCGCAGCACTTCGTACTACATGATATCGACGTGGCGGCATAGATTGCCCGAAAGAGGTTTCTGTTTTTGTTTCTTTTGAACACTTTAGGTTATTTCTGTTCTTTTACCGTAAACATCTATTATCTGCCTGCGCCTCTCTAGTAAATTGCAGCGCAATAAGTTGAGAAACTGATTTTTGCGGGCAGCCTAAATTGCCCTAAGAACGTTTCAGTTTACGTGCTGGATCTTGTCAGCGCAGTCCTTCTCTGCCTTGGGTTGCAGCGACCGGCTCTCCCAGATGCTTTGCGGGAAAGCAGACACTTGAAATTTCTCAGGCCACCAGATCATTGGGAACGACAATCGTCAAGCTCCTAACCCGCTAACTAGTGCCACTTAATAAGCTACACTTCAGAGTAGCGACACTTGACCATATTGTGGCTAAATATCTAAGTTGCCAGTTATCTGAAGCTTTACCTGAAATCATAGAAAGCGCTTTTCTGTCCTCTACAAATGTTTAAACAGTTCGCGACAGAGCAAAGCAATATTACATGAGCTTCCTGACACCTAATCTAATGCTGAGGAAGTCGCACTTTGGAGTCATGACGATCGGTAGTTGCGTCTGCTCTTCACAAGCACCAAAATGATGGCGCCCACAACAATGTCGGGGAACAGAGTGCCGATACTCTAAGCGCAGCTCATTTAGTGGCTCTACCACTAACCAATGAAGAGCTTCTCAGGTGTGTCCAAAAGGCGGTAGGGAGGCTCCAACCTTTTTGGTGACAACAAATGCGCGTCGCTGTAAACGTACGGTGCCAGAAACGCGCGTTTGGCTGATGTGTTTGCCTTCCTATATCCGCCCATGCATCGTGGACTGGTCCCGAAAGTGGCAACATACTGCATCACAAGAACCGATGTGTCATGTTGTCGGATGTCCCAATCCTGGTGATCCGGTGCAGAAATGCTGGCGAAAAAGACGTGCAGACGCGAGGGTCGCGCCATCGTCGCGGCATTCCAACTCGTGTCTGTTTCGGTTTCCACCGGCTGGTCGGCCACAGAGCAACCTGTGGCAGTACAGGTACCAGCCGCATCCAGGTTGGGTGCTGTGCCGCCACCAGGATCGCGGCCGGCGACGACATGTCACATCTATGACATCATAAGGTGAAAATCGAAGGACCACTTTTGAGGACGGGGTAAACACACCGGTCGGAGGCGTGCTCCAGGAACCATATAGTAGAGCCTTCCGGTAACGAATTGGTGTCCGATAGTTCTGTAGTGCGTTGCGACTCAAAAACTGCTGGGATTGAGGCACCGCCTCCGAAGCGTCGGAAGAAAATGGCGTCTCTGCGTTACGCACTACACAAACCCATCATTTTTATGACATAACGGAGGGAGTGGAGCCACTATATACTCCGTTTTACATTAATTCGGACCGCAGTTAAGGCTGAGTTCGGATTGAGCTATACTTTGTGAAAACGTTTGTTGACTATAGGCAGTCAAAGGTACGGCCACGCGTGCCCTCTCCCCATTTTGAGAGCTGAATAAAGCTGTGCGTGTGCTTTCCTTCGTTACTCTGAAATGCAAAGAAAAAAAAGTGGCCCCAGAGAATAATCGAACAACACCAAAGAGTGCATTCTTGCCGCGCTCGTTTTCTTTCTCGGTTTGTTCTCGCAGAGAGGCGCCTGTTGTGTCGAATAGGCGGTAAAGAGGCTCCAACCTTTTAAGGTGGGAACCTCCCTACCGCCTCCCTACCGGGCCAAGCCAATCACTGTTCATGATTGGCTTGGCCCGGGAACGCAAGCGCAAAAAGACGACGAGCGTGGCGTCGTGACGATGCACTCTTCGCGCTCTTTGTTTGAATTTTTCAGATTGTAGAGATGGCCGCGGTCGGACTGGGTGTGAAACGGGGTACAAGTGCTAGTTACACCCTTCACGAACGGGGAAAAAAGCGCCGGGTCATGGGGGAATTCACTGTGCATGATTGGCTTGGCCGGGGATTGCAAACGCAAAAAGACGACGAGCGTCGTCGTGACGATGCACTTTTCGCGCTCTTTGATTGGATCTGTCGGACTGTAGAGATGGCCGCGGTCGGAACTGGAGTAAAACGGGGTATAAGTAAGCTAGCTACACCTTAGAGTGGCTTTGACGCGTACTCTTCCGCTGACGGTCCCAACCAACACCGCCTAGACAGCTTTCAAAGACTGCGCGGCGGAGACCTGCCCTGCACGGGCACTGATTGGATGCGAGTTTCGCGTCAGCGTTCGCGTGGTACTCGTTTCCTATCATAGTCCCACCCGAAGGCTGACGCGGCACTCGAATCCAATCAGCGCCCATACAGGCCTCCGGAACGTGACGTCATGTCATGTGACGCGCAGGCTTGAAAGCTGTCTAAGAGGGAGGTGTTGTCCTAACTCAAGGGAGTTCCGGTGGCTGTCACCTCGCGGAGAAAGCACTTCCGATTACAGGTTCTCCACGCACGGGACATGCGCCAGTCGGGAGATCATGCCCGCAGTTTGCGCGACTAGACGCCAAGATACCCATTATACGAAGCACGCGTGGCACCACTTTCGCGCACGTCTTCCGGATAAGCTGAACGCCGAACCGCGAGGGTAAAATTCCATGCGACAGAACTCAGACAGACTTTATCCCATTTCACTCACAGCAACCCCCCCCCCCTCCCCCCCCCCCCGCCCCCTCCCTCTTCTCTCAGACGAACCCGAAAGACGTGACTGCCATGCCAAGCAAATACACGGACGCCCTATTTCGATATAAAAGGGACATGGGAGAGAGAAAAAGTGAGAGAGAGAGAGACAGAAAATAGAAGGTGAAATAAAGCAGGAGCTGAGATGAGAAGGACACCGGGAGAGGGAAACGAAACAAAGAAACAGGTATAGAGAGAAGGGAAAAATTAAGATGATATAAAGTAAGAGTAGAGATGAGAAGGGGAAAGGGTAATGGAAGGGAGAAAGAGCGAGAGATGAGGAGCTTCTTCCGGCTACGTACACACGCATGTGCGGGGATCAACTCCCTGACATCAGCAACGTGACAGCGGAGGAGGCTGGGCCCGAGAAGGCTGGGCGACTCAGCGCCTAATCCACCCGGTCTAACTAATTGTTTTCTTCCGAACGGAACGTGCTCCCATTCTTCTTCCCGGCAGGTTGTCGTGGGAAGAATATTTTTTTTTTTTTTTTTAGTATCGCTATTTTGGGGAAAAAGAGTGAAGGATGAGCACGGAGTTTGTTTTTAATAGGTGGAGCGGAACGAATGTGTGAGCACGTGTTCTAGTCAACGCAATTGTCACACGGCTGTCTTGGAATAAATATCTCCGTAAAATCAACACAGCGCACAAAAACAAGAAAAAACAAAAAACAAAACGAAAGCGAGGTAGGAGTGTTACACAAGACAAGCGCTGTGTCCAGTTTACTTAGTACGAACCAACTAGACTGCATCGCCGCCCTGAAGCCGGCGTCACACTGCTTATTCATCATGCATAAAACAGCCTGCATACAGATACGAACGCGGGTCACAGCGAGATGTGTGCTTTGAATGCCGCGGGGCAATTGAGTTCAAGGAGAAAACTTGACACGTTGCATCCGGACCACAGATATTGGGGTGACTCGTGTTTTCAAACTGTCTTTTTGTATGATGTATCAGCAGTGTGACTACGGCTTTATAAAGTAATCAACTGCGCTCCCCCTCGTCTGCTTACTTAAAGCCCAAGGAAAGCTAAAGACCCGAGTTAATAGCTTGAACAATTAAGGAAGACACATTTGCAACACTTCAATCAGCTCTCGATCGTAGCCCCCCCCCCCCCCCCCAAAAAAAAAAAAAAAAAAAGGGGCTCTTTAACCTGCACCACGCAGTAGTGATACACAACCGCACGCCGGCACAATGCTCACCTAGATGGGAGCAGTTGCGGGTGGGGGTCCTTTTTTATTTTTTTTTTATTTGCGACTTTAGAGCTTTATTAATGGGGTATATTGTGGATACTGTGCCGTTCTCCGGCTGGGCGGGAGGGAGCAGAAAACGGGGAGAGGGAAGGGGAATTATAGATAGAAAAGAGGTTCGCCTCATGGACGTAGTCTATGAGGCTATACTGTCGATTTTAACATTGAACTCAGGATTCTTGGGTTCTGCAGCGCGAGCTTTCGCTCCACGCGCTACGAGCTGCGGGGCGCTAACACACTCCACCACCGATCCCCCTAGATCGTTGCCAGTTTTCTCAAATTTTATCTGGAGTTGCAAACGAAAAAACAACAAAAAACCCCACGCTTTTCTTTTAGGAGTGTTAGAATAGTAAGCAGCAAAGAAAAACGCCATCTGTCGAGTCTCCTCAAACCGCACGCAAAGCTTAGGAAGTCGCACTTTCGAATCATTGCTATCGTCACTTGCAGCCGCTCTGCGCCAGAAAACAACATGACGGCGCCCACAAGACCGTCATTAAAGGCACGTTCATACACTTGTGACCGACTGCGACCGACTCTGACACAACAGGTTTTGAAGCCGCTTACGACCGGAATCGCTGCTGCTGCGCGGCCCGTCGTCGAAGTAGTCACAAGCGGCTCAAAAACAGGTTGTGTCGGAGTCGGTCGTAGTCGGTCGCGAGTGATTGAACCAGCCTTAAAGCCCGACCTACAAAAAGTTTTTCCTGCAAGGTAGAAAAACCCTCTTCACCACCCCTCCCATTTCCCCCTCTCCCACTGCTATCTTGACGGAGAGTGACTTCTTTTGTTGGGATTGGATGAGTCGGGATAAGCTCCCGGCTTATCCGGCCCCAAGAAGCAACTACAAAACGAGCCCCCCCCCCCCCCTCCCCACCCCCACCCCGCCGTCAAAGATAAGAGTGGGAAAGGGGGAGATGGGAAGGGTAATGAGGAGAATTTTCCTACCTTGCGGAAAATTACCTTGTGGGTCGGCCTTTAAAGGAGTCATGAAACGCTTTTCAAAATTTTCCTGTTTAGCTTTCCTCCTCAACTCATAAATCGCGCATTTTACCAAACAGCTTAAGAAGACGGAAAGGGGGGAGTCGCCTCTTGCTCGGACTCTGGTTTGTGTACTCGGACACAGCCATTGTCCCCCTAAAAGATTAGCCCGTCGCTCAAAATTCAGACAAAAGGTGTTTCCCCACCCCGTTCACCCTGAAGCTGACAGTGCTGTGGAAACTACGTGTTCGTTGGGCCAGCCACACTTTTGCCACGTGATCACGTTCTCTCGCGCATACCCACGTGCAGAGAATGAGGTCAGGTGATAAAAGGGAGGCGGCTGATTGGTCCGGCAACCGCGTAGCTTCCACCACAATGTCAGCTTAGGGGTGAAGGGAATAAGTGAGATCCCGTGTCTTGTGACGTGCGTTTGCGCCCGGTGACGCGCTGCGGGGGCCCGGTGACGCGCTGCGGGGACTACGGATGTATCACAGTGAAAAGGCACAGAGCTTAGGAAGGGAAGGAGGTACGAAATAGTCCGCTGTGTTTTCAGATTTTCGTACCGAAAGTGAGGCTTTTGACTTTCTACCATTTTTTCTTTTGGCCCACTGAACGATGTGCTATTAGTAAAATCCCAATATAAATTGATTTATTCCAGCCCAAAATTCGTTTCATGGGCCCTTTAAGCATCACCTATTAATTGGCTTTAATTATAGCTTGAAAACAACTATTACCGCCTGCTAGCTCGCATCCTAGAAGCAGTTCGCAAATCTAAGAGCCCGTGCCATTGGCCTTCTTTATTCTTCGATTTTGTTAGTATAAATGCGTGGACTCCATCAGCTGAGCTGACGCGAGGGATTCGATCTTTGGCCCAACGGAAAGTGTATTTTCGGTGACAAGCTGAGAATGAAGTAGAGGCTTCGCCTCCGGCGCGATCATTTTGCATTTGATGGCATTTCTTTGCACGCGGAGCGAAAGCCCGGCAAAACGAGCGTCTGTTGAAGGCGTAGCTTCTACTGAATTTTTAAGGGAGGTTCACACAGCCTCGTTTTCTTACGTTACCGTACATTACAAAAAACTTACGTACAAGACATCGGGATATCTGTGCTTTGTATAAAGCGTGGCTATCTGTTCAAGAAGATAGCCTGGCATGCGACATTTGAGACACGAATGCTTCGGTGATTAATACATAACGTGAGAAAACGGCGGTTTGTGAACCGGCCTTTAGTCTGTCACCGACTTTAAATACGCCGAGGTCTGCAAGCTTTTCAAGCTGTCTTTTCCACATTAAGATGTGATATTGGATCCGGGGATAATAATAAATATACGATTAATGGCACACCGATCATCGGGCACCACCAAGAATGTGCAAGGAGTGCCTGTTGATAACGCGTCTAGGCATGCACTGTTATTTGTCAATTTCAAAGTTAAACTGAAGTTTGTAGGTGAGCTTTATAAATAATAAGAAAAATATATATGCGCGAATGTCAGAGCTTGCAGACTGCGTTATGTTAGTGAACGGTGTACGGTTGTTATGAGCAGACCGCCAGATAGGCTATATCCACAAAACTGCGCGGTAATGTTATTGTTTGATAGATTGAAGTTTATGAAGATGTAATATGAACGGTCACATACTCGCTTGTTTTGGTGTACCGTTTTAATCTCTTTGAATTGTTTTCCCGTCAGTGTTCGGTTATTTCCTAATTTTTATTTTCGACCACTCTGTTCGTTGTTTTTTTGTTTTTTTTTTTTTTTTTTGCTGTACACTCGAGGCACGACGATGACCAAGCTTGGTATGGCATAATCTCCCCAACACAATGTTTGTATTCATTAAATTGCAACATCGCGTTATTTATTGCAGCACACATTGTACGCTAGTACATTAACTTCGCTAGTCAGCGCTAACGTAGTTCTGATATATTACCGACGCCTAAAGAAACTGGAAACCACGAACGATAGAAGCTCAACCTCTGTGCCCATATTTCTCCTCTTACCTCGTGTTTTTGGCGCTGTTTCATTTATTAGAACTATGCGTAACGAACCAGTCCAAAGTTCTATTGCACATGTATTTTAATATGATTGATGACGTCAGTCCTAGAGCGTCGTCTCGTCGCTGATTTGGCTCAGTCACTTCGCCTTCTGGCAGATTTTACTTTCCCAGACCCTGCGTTCGAACGCCGAAAGCAGGGTCTGGCGTTCGAACGCCGAACGCTTGACTCCGCGTGAGAAGCAGACGACGCTCTCGTTTATTCCGATTGGAAGAAGACAGTGGGTGTTACAGTCGAAGGCACCTTACGTCTCCCCACTAACCTTCCAATCAGACCTCGACGCTCTGACGCGCCCCACGCTATTATCTCCTTCTCTCCTTCGGTTTCTCTCCGTACAGCGTCTCATTTCGGCGATGGCGCGTGTGGATCAAACTCAAAGTCAGGATACCGGTTCGAGTAAGCACCTCTGCCGGCGTCGTACACAGACTATTTGAAAGGAAGTGTAGACGCACGCGCGTGGGCCCATAAAAAAATACAGGTGCACAATCGACCAAATGCACGTATACGGACACGCACGCACGCACGCGCGTGCGCACACCTCCAATTGACAATCCGTTAGTGCCCAGAGATTCGCCGCATCAGCCGCTGAGCTCATCGGCAAGACGCTTATCGTGTTTCATTCTCGACGGACAGCGGGGAGCCTGGCGAGCTTCGACGTGACGCCGAGGCTCCTCCGCGCTTCCGTCGGCACCAGGAGGGAGTTCGCGTTTCTTCCCTCCCCCCTCCTTTTCGCCCTTCTTTCGGCGGAGCTGCCTCCGCGCCGGTCGATGCGTGCGTGGAAGCGCGCGCGGCCCTCCACACAGTGCTCCTCTCTGGCTGCCACATCTGCCGCCGCCGTCCGCCAACGCCTGCGCTGTGGAGCGCCGGAACCACCAGCCCCGTATAATTAAAATGAAACCAACGGCATGCAATATTGGATGCCCTGACATCGCGGCTGGTTGAGTTGTGAGCAGTGGGGGGGTCTCCGAGCTGCTGTGATACGCAGAGCAGAAGAACCCCCCCCCCCCCCCCCCCGGGCAACACTGCCAAAATATTACGAAGAAATTAAAAGGTAGAGTTGACAACCAATACAAGCTGTGCTTATAAGGGTAGGTGTGTTGCGGTTATTGTTCTTTTGTTCAGTTTTTCTCGCGTGTGATGAGTATCGATTAAGAAAAAAAGATAAAGCTTAGAGGATGAAAATATCGGTTCGGTTGATTTTATGGGAATGCAAACTTGGGGGGGGGGGGGGGGGGGGGCACACTAGGTTTTTTTCAGTGTCTTGTTCTGTACTGTATTTGTTTTTTTCAGCGGGAAGTTGGTAAGCCTTAGTGGACACCTGGAATCTTCGCTGTAGAGGAAAGATACGGCCAGTGGAGTACGACTGTAAGCACTGGCGTCATTAACGTGCATCACGGAGTAGGGATACGCGACCACACGCCGATACGATGCTCATCCAGATCGAAACGGACAGCGGGGAGAAGGGGGGGGGGGGGGGAGGGTTGAACCTTGGATCTCTGTGTTCTGCAGCGCGAGCTTTCGCTCCACGTGTTCCGAGCTACGCTGCCTTCATACACTTGTCCACCGAAACCTTCGGTTTTTATCTTTCCCACGCAGTGTTCTAGAATGTGTTGACTTTGTGTGACTTGCCCATTCACCTTCTGATTTCACACTTGCCCTACAAAATGTACTTTGAGTGTGTGTGTGTGTGTTTTATGTTGTGCTTGTACAATTCTATCATAGCACAGTACATATCTTGATTTCTACTTTTTGTCGTTGATTGCCTTCGGCCGCCCCCTTTTTGTAATGCCCTGTCCAAACGAGCCAACCCGTACGAATTATTATCAGTCTCAAACTACATGAGCTCAAACAACTTCATTCCTGTCGGCTTCGATGGCAAAAGATTGCGTTAGCACTTGTCTAAAAACTATTGCTGGCTGCATTTATTAAGTATTCATATTTAAGGGTCCACTACGTAGACTAACCAAAATATCCCTCCGCGACGGAAAGTGCCGACGCCATTTGAATCAGACTAAATTTCCGGTGCGTATAAGGAAGGTCACAGTGAGTTCAAACTGCTTTAATTAAGTTTACTCGCCTGCTTTATTTTTTTTTTTTTGACTTCAAAAACTTGCGAGTTGGCGTTAAAGCCGGATGTTTTATAGTTCCGGCTCATTGCAAAGCCTTTTTATGATAAACTAAGAATGCGGGGGACATGATATAGGTTCATGACAACAGCCCAAAAGCTTTTTAGATTGCTTTCTGTCCATTTTGACCGCGTTTCCTCTATGTGCACTCTTTGGTGAACAACAAATATATCAGTGTACACTTCTGTGGACTCAAAAGTTGCCAAACAACACCATAAGTTACACAAAAAAACTTTTTTCTCTGGAAACGTTTTGAGAAAGTAAGTCATGATTTTTGTACATAGTATCCAGTTACTTAGTACAGCGATTCAGCAAAATATGAGACAGATAAGTTCATCGCCATTCACTGCGTTCGATGAGGAACCTATGTGGACTATCCGTGGCGTGGAGGAATACCGCTGTGTGGTCTTCTGAATGAAATAACGTAGGATTTATGGCCCGAGGAACAGTTTCGATGAAGCACACAGCTACTGTGCGGAAATGTATTAAACTAGCAGTTTTCAGAAAAGAGACAGTGCTTCATAAAAAAAAAAAAAAACTTGGAACGCAGCCCTTGGGGTTATAATGAGAGCTCCTGTGTACAAGGGAATTGAAAGAGAGTACCTCCATCCTCTACGCAAGAAGTTTCATATTGTTTAAATAAAGACCAATAAGAAGAAAGCATCTGATTGAGCTACCCTCTACGATTGAAGTTTTAATGAGGTGTTTGTTAAAGCGAACAAGCCAGTCAGTTGTGAAAGAGGTTTAGCTTTATAAAAACACAGCGTTCCTGTTGATTTTTCAGCTGACTAAATAGCTATTATTAAGTGACAAAATTGGCTTACACACAACGAGACAGACACATTCTATTTTATAATGGAGCAAAGTAATTTTAAATAAAAATTAAATGTCTAAATTATTGCATGGTCTGTTTTGGACATTATGGACACAATGAAATTGTATGTTTAATACATTTTAGATATGGTTAATAAATACGATACTAGAAATCATATACTGAATTTAATTTTCCCAGATTTATTTTCTAAGGTGTCGATAACACACAGTTTGAATATATGCGATATTTCGGGCATAATTTAGAATCCGATTGTCAGTCACCCAGCTGTAATTTCCACACTATTGCAAAGTAAGAGCTTCGGAGAACTCGGTAGCAATGCAACCTATAAAGTATGCCCGACAGAAAACTATGGCATTTTAATTCAACTTAATGTAAAATAAGTATTTTTTTCTCTTTCACTTTTTGTTTTACCGATACTTACTTTCAGTTTGCCTAACTCAAGCAGCTATTGAAAACAGGCCATTACTTCGTAAATCCCGTCTTCTTAAAAAAAAAAAAAAAAGAGAGCACATTGAACGTCAGTTATTATATTAAAACGATACCTTTATTATTTAATTTTTAGTCTGATCGCAAATGAAACCTGATCAATGCGTAACCTATTAGATTGGTTAATACCACATGCTCGATGGAACAAAGGTAACACGAAAATTGCCGCTATCCGCCGTTCCTCTTCCCCACCGAGCTACGAAATAAACTACGCTTTAAGAATGGACACTCCATTTACCAATTTTCTTTGAGGGCGCCGCCATTTTGATGCTTTGAAAACTGCTTTCGGCATTTTCGGATCAAGCTTTAAATAAATGGCAACCTTAACGTTAAGCACCGAGGTAGCTGAAGTGGTGTTACATTGAAGGCTAGCTTTTTCTTCTTTTTTTTTGTGTGACTTCTAAATTGTTACATTTTTACTGCCGCATATCCCACCAACGCACCAGAATTCTCGGCAGCGAAACCTAGATAAATATTGAACAATCCCAAAGTGATACTCAATGTTTCATTTCGAGTGTCGTCGTAAACCTGCCTATTTACATATTCCATTAGAACGAGAGAGAAATGAGAACACGCAATTGGCAGTGTACAAAAGAGAAGAAAAAAAAGTGCAAATAAGCCTGTTTGATGAGGGGCATGGAAACAAAAATTAAATAGACATCGAATAAAAAAAAAAAAAAAAAAACTTTGGACGAACTTAGGTAGCGGACTGTTCGAACAGGGTCACTATCCTCAAGCACAATCTACGTGATCTGAACGATATGAAAAAAAAAAAAAAAAAAAAAAACCGGAGGGGCTGAGCTAATTAAATCGTCGAAACTTTGGCTGGCTCTCGACGATTCACTTTGCCTGGCTTTATACCACGTTTGCTTTGATCTTTTAACAATCGTGCCTTACACTCGCGGTGAAGTAAGGCACTCAGCTTTGGCTTCGAAGTCGAAAGGGAGCCGTTATTCTTGGAAATCGGAAGGCCGAGTTGTGAAGGTTTGAAAGCTTGCGTAGTCGAATGCCGAATCTTGTATGAACGAGGTGCCGTGCTAAGATAAAAAAAAAGCATTAAAAAATGTTGAATTCGTTTTTCTGGGATGTCGGCAGTGAGTAAGATTTTTGAAGGAGACTTCGAAAATTAATTAAAAAAAAGTGGTAACGCTGGCTCATATGAATGTCTTGAGAGGCCGAAATCTTCTTTGTGAAATGCGCTACTAATTGGATTATGAATGAAATGTGTGCAAAGGGGCGATTGCAAAACACTTGAAGTTCGAATACGAAATCTAGAGGCTCGTGATAATCGAAGTGAAAGCTATATTTCTAATGTTTTGTGCGAGATTAAAAAAAAGTACCTTTAGTTTACTTGTATAAAGTTTATTTGTACCAACCGCGCTTTCTTCCTGAGCGCAATGCTTCGTAGATGTTTACGAAGCATCGCGGATGATATTATTTGGGATAGCAAAGATACAATTATTTTATGATACATGTTCCGTGTAGCGCCGACGCTTTGTATTAACGAACCTAAACACATCCCCAGATAGCTTGTTAAGCATCTCTTCTTTCACTCCCAGTCAAAAATACTGACTTTAGAACCAAACCAAGCTAAATATATGTGCCACCTTTCAGAATTGCGTACTGAGATGATCCGAAGTTTTCAAGCAGGTCAAAGATGAGAGAAAGTATTATATATATAAAAAAGTAAGGTATATAATAAACTAGGAATCTATTGATAAATCAAATTATCACATTTTTAATTGACGTATTTTGCTGTCATTAATATGTAGTCTTTATGAACAGTTAAAATTTTCGCGCCAGTCATTACGTTTATTATCTGTAGACAGAACTTATCGCATGATTGCTGCGGCCTAAAAATTGTGTTCAAACTCGTCCCTTTAATAATACGAAGCGAGCGTATGAGAACAAAGTAGGACGCCATATTTGTAAATAAAAACAATACCGCATAATCAGGGCGAAATGATCATGAAATTTACGTTTTGACCGCACTTGTAATGCAAGAAACAATGCGCAATGCAAGACAAGGGAAGAAGGAAAAAACTCATGACGGATAGTAAATTGAGCAGACTGGCCAGCGCCCTATTCGTCAGCCCTTTCACAGTAAAACTCGGAACGATTTCGGTAAACTATTGGTAACGCTCCATCTGCAGCAGTTATCATGTTAGAGACCATAGTACAGAAAAGCCGGCGAGTACAAATAGTTAACATATTTTTTCATTTTATTAAATAAATATATATAAATATATTATATATTTTGTTTTATTTTAGATTATTTTTAAAGGCATTGCTTTGAGCGCGTTACCTTTAGGGAGAAGGTGGTAATACACACGCACGCACGCACGCACACGCACACGCGCACGCAAAAACACAAGAAAAATAGAATATTAGTTCGCGTATGCAGATCCTAAGTGTCCCAATTCATCTACATGACAACAAAACATCTGGAAAATCATATGTTATATCAAAAACTCCCTTTGAAAAAGTGTAAATAAAAGCTCCTAAAACAAACACTGCGGGACATTGTTGGCGTAAACAGAAAATTAGTGCTTTTTCGCACTTTACTCAGACAGAATATTGACGGACGCCTAAATTTACCGCTTAGGTTACTGCACTCAATAGGAACTTTCTTCCACACTTGCAGTTTTTATGGCAGTCATTTAATTTTAAGAACAGATACAACGGCGACTGGCTGTTTGCACTAACAGTGTCGCGCTGTGCTCAATGTATGACGGCAAAACAGTGATAAAAGAATAACTGATTACTTAAAGATACTCCTCACATTTTGATTTATAGGCTATGTAACTTTCCTGTATAGTTTTTCCATTCTTTTTGTGTAGCCTGTTGTTTTGATTACCGATACACATAAAAAGAGATGAAGAGTATGATAATAACGTGTGTCATTTGGGTATTAATAAGGCACGGGCTTGAAATTGGGTGATAATAAAGACAAGCTTACTGCCCAATACTGTGACGCTACAAAAGAATAACTCGGACGAAAAATTTCAATATCGGAAGCTGGAGCCAAAAGGCTGAAGGCCGAAGGCTCGGAATTTATTTTCATCGCAAAGATACCTTTTTATATTATCTTTTGCAAGAAAACCTAGCGCGACATTAATTGAGGCAATATTGTCCTCTTCTTTCAGTTAGGTTAATGATGCATTCGGGTTTCTTCATTGCTCTCTATAACCTTCGTGCACTATGATAACGCAATCATACCCCATCTCAATTTACACGGTTTTTATCGGCAAGTGCTGCGCACACACGACTCTCCATTCCAATTAGGTACAATGTACGCTTCTGATACGTGCATTGTGAGAATACGACAGATTAGGGTTCGTTCAAGGGTACTCTCAAAGTGTGAGCGCGGTTTTTTCCTTTCTTTCTATACATTATTATATTGATAGTCGATAGAGCCTGGGTTAGTGTACTCTATGAATAACACCCTGAAAACGTTTGTTCATAACGTTAATAAATGGTAGGGGACGACAGGTTAAGGCCTGGTTGTATTAGTCTGCACTTGCGTAATATTTCATGAAAGCAACATCATTTATTGGCATTCTATATTCGGACTATGTCCACGATCGTCTTAAATAAACGGCACATGCTTGGAATCTGTCGAGATAGGCAAAAAATAACAACGCGAGGCGTTTAACCTAGTGAATGTGCTGAAACAATATTTAATTAAAAATAATGGATGAGCTAGTTGGTCACACACGTTTAAATGAACACAGTGCAAAACAAGAGAGATAAATTGAAGAGGGAATGCGGGGCTCGCTCTTTCTTTTTCTTCTACTTGTCCTTGTGCTTTAGTGCTCTGTTTTTTTTTTATTTCAATACGCTAAGAAATATGACAATATCCGGTATTCGCAGAATGCGTGAAGTCATTGTTTGTGTAGAGATTTGGCATCTCGTGGAAGGTACCTCTGAGTCAATTTGGCGCTCTTCGGCGGAAGAGTCTAATTTAAAAAAAAGAAGCATTTTTCTGTATAGAACGTTAAAGTTTAACTAAAATATACGAATAAGTTTGTAAAGTTAAATTATTTATTTTGATTAGGTTTGGTACATCGTAGTACAAAGAAAGTAATCCACTCTGTGAATGCTGACCGTTTTTTCTTTACACATTACACGATCGCAAATGTGCACCGTTTTCAAACTTGTACCTCGTACGACACGTAGTTTGTGCTAACACGACATCGACGCCTTTTTACATCTGACTAATACAACGTATTGCGGAATGCAAAACCTTACCGCTTCAGTTGAAGCCCCAAGTAAGCGCTTTCCACCGCAGTAGTAGTTTTAGTTGCATCAATTGAATTCTTGAAGAAGAAATAAAAAAAAACTAAAACCCGTCTACCAATTGTTCGTGCTGACAGCGGTCTGCTGTTTGCATAATCACCGGATATTTCACTCCCATTGGTACCTTAAATAAGTTACACTTGTACACAGTTTGTTTTTCTAAAAGATATACATCATGAACTTAGATGACCAACACTTGAACTATAATTTTTACCAAAGAAAAGTAAATGACTATGATGCGAAAGAACAAAACATACCCTCTCATTAAAATTTCAGGCAATAATTCAAAGAAACTGAGAGCCCTTCTTCACACAATATAGAAGTTATCTTGGTGGACTTAGACTCGTTTCGTTGAAACCAACAAGCAGAAAATAATCTATGAAGTAAAAAAAAAAGACAGGCTCTGTGCCAGCAAGTCCAGTGCCTAATATAATCCATCTAAACGGATGTTAAACGGAGCACGCATATATCGGCCTGCGAAATATTCCATCAAATTTATATCGGACAGTGAAAATTTTTAAAAGATTATCGTATAGCTCTTTAGGTGGACTAATCAAGCAGAAATAAAACTATCTTCTAGAACGAGCGGTTTTCTTTTAGTGCATGTCTGATAATTTTGTAGCATTCCTTTACGCCCCTATATTGTTTTCTTTTTTATATTTGCTCAGATATCCAACAAAACTAAAATAGCGATCAAAAACGTCAATCGTACTTCACTCTTCCCAGACGCCGCAGTGATCTTTAAAAGCCACAAATTGCAAATTTCGTTAACGAAGACGGATGCGGGGAAGCTGAGGATGAAGTCACGTACCTTGGTTGCTAAAAGATGCGGGGACGATCCCTTCCCCGAGCGTCCTGTCTTCCGACGCACGCCACTCGTTGCGAAGGGAAGGGCTAACAAGACGACATCACAGACACGCAAAGCAAATTAATCCCTCCCCCCGAAAAAAACAAACAAATGAAACCCGGTGGCTTCAGCTTCCGGTCGCGCTGGGCGACGGATGTGATGTCATTGCATGCCGTTCTTCGGCTTCCGGCGGACCCATCACTTCCGTTTGCGAACAGACTCCAAAAAGGATTCGCGGCGCCCGGGGCCGACTGCTCGCTTCTAGGCGCAAACCCAAGGCCGTGCCGCCGGGGAACGCGTCGGGAAAGGGCGCAGGGTCCAGCAGGCTCCGCCCCCATTTTTTTTCCCACATGACGTCGGTAAGTCACATGGTTTTCGTGTTCCCTTCGCGAGCGACATCACTCGGCCGACGCGCGAACTGAAGCTGCGAGGATGAGACTGAACGGAAGAGGTGGGGGACGGCTTTGCTCGCGCGCGGATGTTCCACGTTTCTTTTCTTCTCGATTATTGGGTCGCAATTATTTAGAGTAAATTCGTCCTTTATTTTTTTAGTGACGTCATTAAAAGGCTTTTAATGAAACGATATATCAGAGTTTTTTTGGGGAGGATTTTGTGCTAAAAATAGAACTCATATTGCCATTACGGCGGCCGGCATCGCGCAGAACCAGAAACAACATAACGGATAATTTAAAGCGTGTATTTTAGACGGACATTTCCTTGAGATTCCAAAAGCGATCTAAATATTAAATGCAAAAACAACTTCGTTTATATTTTTTTGTTATAAATTAGTGAAGATGCATTGCTGATTACTTCTGGGGGGCTATGTTCGACAAATGTTTCCTTTCTCCTAAAAAAGAAACGGAAATGACGGAAGTGACGATATCGCGTCTGATTGGTTAGAGGCTCAAATGACGAAAGTTCCCACTTTCGTCATTTGAGCCTCCAGACAATCAGATGTGATATCGTCACTTACGTCATTTCCGTTTCTTTTTAGGAGAAACGAAACATTTGTCGAACATAGCCCCCCTGCTCACTGAACAATCTCGCACGCGACGCAGCACTCAGTTACGATGATTCAGCTAGTAATTACACGGGTATCATCGATTGAGGACATGAAAGGGGATTCCCTATTTGAAAACACCGCCACGGAGGCAATTGAATTTGGAAACATTGACGCAGAGGTGGAACATTTTGATCTTCTTTTATCTTAATTGACGGCGTAAAAAAACGTTTGAGATTTCATCACCAATCGGCAAGTGTCGGTTTCTCCCTGTTTGTCTTTTACCTTGTCAAAGCTCGCCGATAAAAAACAAGAGCACCGACAGACAATACCATTGTAGCACCTTGAAAAATAAACGTACATTCCGAAATATTAGCGCCGCAGGCTCCGAGAGTTCCGGGTCTCTGTTTGAGTTGCCGAGGTTGGCATATCCCAAAGACAATAGGAACGAATCCGGTGAAATGAATATTTGCGTCCGGAATGGTTCTCGATTTTTCCTGATCCGCCCGAATATTGATTGTCTGTATTTCTTATTTTATTGCTCTTTTCTTTTTTTTGCTGTCGCTTTTCTTCAATGATTTATATATTTTGTGATCGGAAAAGACGGAAGGATAGTGTGGCTCGGGACGACATAAAAGGGTCCCTAACTGTGACGGGGATTGGTGGCAAATATTTGCGTTCTGCGCGCTAGCGCGCTAAAGCGAGTTCCGCCGTCTCTACTGGACGGAAAAACAAAAGAATAAAATTGACATAGTGCGTTTTTTAGCCTTGTTTGTTTTCTTCTTTTTTTGACGAGGGAACGTAGTGAAACGCGCACACACAAACGCGGGCGGTGAAGCGTTGCCCGGGGTAAAAAAAAAAAACTTACTCTTTCTAGTTAGTCAGCTACGTCCTCTTTTATTTTTGAGGAAGAAAGACATTTTATGAATACTTAAAATGATAAGACATCGAGGACGGGGACGGAAACAAGACTTCTAATAGACAGTTTGTATTTTTTTTCGTGACTTTTCAGGGGTCTTGTCTTCAATGTTGTGACTAAATATGGTTCACTTTTCACGTTGTCTTTACATCGAAATTAAGTTTTTCAGCAGAACTTTCAGTTTAAGCAAATGGAGCGCATGTATGTTAACACACGCGTACACGCACACACAAAGAGCAACGCACCTTACATATTATGCGTCAACTGGGAAACAGTTACCGGATGCATTGCGTTCGCGATATTTTATGTTTTCTTGCGCAATTGAGTGTCAAACGCGAAATTGTTACCACGGACAACTTTTCAGCTGTATAACAACAACGAAAAATCGAGCGTTTTTTGTGTCCTATTTGTCTTATTTTTTTGTGTGTGAAAATAAGCCGATTTGTTGACTACAAGACGTTAGAACGTAAGAGATGTACTCACGGAGGTATAGATAATATACTTGCTGGCTATGTCCACAGATGGGCAATAACGTCATGCCAAATACACCTCTTTTGATATGGTTGGCTCTCCTATAAAGAATTTTCGAGAAAAAGTACAGAACTATGTTTTCTGAACAAATTTGTTATACAGTCATGTGAGGTGCTGCCCACTTACTTATCCTAACCTAAGTAAGGCTAAAAAATAGAAAGAATGGCGGCGACCTCTATCTTTAAATACATACAACGCATAAAAAGCTGTATTTAAGGAGCGATTGTTTTAATTTGCCAAGAAGACAATATACAGTTTAGTAAAGAATAGGTCGAGTAGTAACGTTATATATATATATATATATATATATATATATATATATATATATATATATATATATATATATATATTTTTTTTTTTTTTGCGAGAGTTTGGCGCCTGCTGTTCTTGTGGCTGCCCCTCCTCCTCCCACCGCCACCTCCTCCTCCCTCCCCCACCGTCAACTCTTGAGAGAAACCAGATGTTTGGAATACCACGTGACGTAGTCAAGGAGCGTCAATCTTACATCTCATGTACCAGTCTCGAAAAAGGTCTGGCTCAGGCCGAAACGTCGACCTATATGTAATAAAACTCCACGAAAAGCTTCGAGGTACGTTTACTTTCCTATGCACTTTTCGTCGTCCTACGCAACAGTATTTCTCTCTCTCTCTCTCTCTCTCTCTCTATATATATATATATATATATATATATATATATATATATATATATATATATATATACAAATTCTAGGTCACATGACATCGATTTCCTCGCCAACTATGGTGGGGGAACCCGAATTGTTGTGTAGGTCTCGTGGTCAAGGCACGTGACATAAATGTTTCCACCTGTGTTGTATAGGTCTCGCAATGTTAGGTCACGTGACATCAATTTTCAGCTATATTTAGCGGAGAAACTGAAGTGGTGCATAGGTCACGTAATATCAATTTCCCCACTGTGTATAGTTCACGTTACGTTAGGTCACGTGGCGTTAACTTTCCCGCTAAGTTTAGCGGAAAATACACCGACAGACGGACGAACATGACCTCGGCATGGGGGGGGGGGGGGTGCTGTTAAAAAGTATTTCATGCTCTAAGGGCACAGGGTAAGGTAAAATCAAAAACAAAATCGATCTTAGTTGGTTTGTCTTTTTAATTCTAAAAGTTTTTTCTGCAAATTTTCCATTGTCACACTGTTCTTAGAAAGCCATGTTTAGGACTGCAAAACACTTCTTCCTATGTCGGCAAATCGCGGGTGGCCACACCCCCTTTTGGGATGCACTCCTTGTTTATCAATACATTTTCCAACAAAAAATTTACCACCGCATCTAAGAGCATGTCTTGAATAAGCTACATCTGAAAAATGATCTGGCAACTATTGCATCGCTCATTTTTAAACAAGACAATACCGAGACGCCGTGCACGTTTTTTCTACGTGTGTACTCTCAAGCGCTTGCGTTCTTAACGACAAAATGACGGCATTGGATGCGGTTCTTTCATTCAATTTTAGTAGCATCGCACGAGCCAATATTTTGAAGTCCTGTAAAATGAACCCTGGCTGGAACACCACCAAGTGACTGAGGGAGCTTGATCGCACTCGACTATACTTTACGGACCAAGCGACACGACAGATCGCCAAAGAGGCCCGGCAAGTAAGGCGATAAGCCGAAAAGCAAAGACATGACTCTAATAATGAATTCCAAGCTTGCTCCTATTGAAGAAATGATTCTAAGGGGGTTGGTGCAATTAGCAATATGTTGTACTCCTTTTTTATTTTTACTTTAAACTCAATTAACTCAAAACAGCGTTTTTCAGTGTATAGGTACCATTATTTTCTTAACCTGACATTATAAAGGGTTTATTTTTTAATCCTGCCACCTACATAGGTGTTGAAAAGTACTGAACTAGAATTAAAAAAAAAAATATGCTACTAACAGTTTCTTTGTTACAGATTTTTAATGCGGTTAAGAAAGCTAGAATTTCAAGACTAAAAAACAAAAATTGTTAAAGAAATAATTTTTAGTTGGTTTAAATAATTCTAGTTCAGTGAAAAAAACACAACATTTGGGACAAAACGATATATAGATGACAGGAATACTCCTAAGAATTACCGAGAAAAATGTTCCCCAACATGGCCTAAAATGCATCGGGAGTACGGGACTTACCCTGCGCGCTTAAAAAACGGTTGAATGGGTCTTTCTCGTCCTCCTTACATTTGTATGGTTGGTTTGTTCAGCTGGTGTCTCCTAAATATGTTGAACCAACGTGCTCAACTCTTTCCAGTGGTTAAAAAACCTGTTTGCAGTGCTCTGCAACGCATGCTTCTTTGCATGGGTACCCCTTATGAGGGAAAGCCATCTCTACGAAGGGGCAGCTTGCAGTTAGGAATCTCCTGTCCTCTATAAATTATGCACCTTGTATGCAAAAAACAAAAACAAAAAAAAAAAACCATTGATATTACACGATTATATACGCCGTTTCCCAAACATCTGCAGTGCAGACAAAAGCACGGGCACGAGCACGTGACTTTGGTAAGTGGCTTCTATGCACGAGTTCTCGTACAGAAAAGGCATTATGCTGAGCTAGTCTCACGCCCCTTTGCCTTCGTCTTTACTGCAGCCATTTGTGAGATCGAGTATAAAAACGAAAGTGGATTCGGTGTTCTCCCTTGCGAATGTATTCGCAACTCCAACGCCCTATAGGTGGCGGGGCGGTAGTTCCAAGATGGCGGAAGAGACGGGGATAGATTTTCCAGGGTATCCCGTGCGCCTGATCACTGACGCTGTTCAGCGCGCTAAAAATGACTTATTTGTCTACAAATGCGAAGCGGTTAGGGAAGGATCATATTACAGGTGACGGAGATGTTGATACACGTTAGGAAAACTAGCATGCTGTTATTTAAAAGTTGCAGAAACCTCAAATTGCGAAGCTTTGTGGTGGGCGAGCGCGTTTTACGCACCGGTCACGTCACTGTTTGTGGCAGAATATTTTTGAGGGTGATGAAGGTATGTTTGCGCTTTGCCTGGCCATTAGTGCTCTAAAAAAAGAGCCGCGAACGGTGACCGTCAAGCTTCCGAAGAGCAGCGTTCACAGTAATGGTGTCTTCGGCGTCACAGCCTCACAACTCGCTGCTCACCGTCTCGGTTTTAGTGTATTGCAACACGTAATCAAACTGCTCTATGGTTATTGATAGAAAGTTTGTCACCGCAGGTTACCGTGCGGTGTAGCATTACAACCGTGAGCTCGCGCTGCACCTTTGAAGCACAATTTTCAGTGCGCGACAGGAGCGTTGCCGTGCTCATCACTCTAAAAAAAAAAAAAAATGTAGTTCTTACACTCCTTGTTACATATCCGACACTCCAAATCTTCAGTTCGCCGCGCAGCCCTCTGGCGTCAAACTGAAGGCCCCAACTTTTACGAGAAGCTTGATGGCGCAATATAAGATATTAAACAGCTAAAGTACGCATCAAAGAGTACAAAAAAAAAAAACACACCAAAGTTTTGCAGTAGGGCCAAGAAAACACCGCTTACCTTTTTTTTACGGTCATTTACACTTAATTAAGCTATTTTAATAAGTTGCACAACTCGGCTTTCAAGCCGCTCGTAAAAGTTGGTAGCGCCGGTTGAACGTCAGTGCGCTGTACGCCCAACTGAAGTTTAGGGGTGTCGTACGCTATGCAAAAACTGCCTATTGACATAATCGGCGTGTTTAGGGGTTTTATTTATTTCTCTATCAAAAATAAATATTTTAATTTACCGTACATTTGTTGTACCGTGTTATTTGCAACATTGCGGTCCCTCTGGCCGAAACTGGGCGTTCTAAGCTCTCGTCACGAACGGCTGGCCAACACAGACGCGCTTAAAATGCTTCGAGCATTTCTTTATTTGCTTTGTAATTACCTGAAAGCAAGTAGGGGTATTCTGTCTTTTTAAAGTGCTTAGAATAATTGGTCATGTTCCTTGTCACGGCCTTAAAACGCGAACCCATTCCCGATTTGTATTGCTCGACATACCGTTGCGCGACGAGTTTTCTTCTACTTATGGCAAAGAATAGACTTTTCGTAGACCGTACTATACAGTGCTTCATTATTAGCGGAAGCGTTTTCCGTCATGTTGAGCACAGATTGAGCTGGCGGTCATGCACAAGACCATATATCCGCAGCGTATGCGATAGACGAAAAGTCCCTAATGAAATTAGACATCCCGGTCCTTCGTGCAAGGCTGTTGCAAGGCGGAGTACAAGAATTCCTATTTTAATGCGCTCACGTTTTTTGTTAAAAGGGCTGCACGCATCGACGCCGATAGTCCCTGCCACCGTTTCCGCGCCGCCGCCGCCGCTGCCGTCCCCGCTCCTCTGGTTCTCCGTTCGTCCGCGGGAGGGCGACCGGCGCGCTGGAGTTGCGAATAGACCCTTTTTATGGCAAACGCACCCAGATGGTGCTCCAGTCTTTGACGTCTCGGAGAGCTTCCGGTTCATAAAAATAATGAACAAAGGCCACCAAAACGCCGCTCCTTGAATTGTAGATGAAACGCTTAACCACCAATCGTCCGGGTGAACGCCAAAAGAACGAAGGAGTGCGAGATCTGTTAAAATGTTTCGTGTATTCTTGTAAACCAACTCGCCTCCTCCAAGATGAAATATTGTACATCCGAAGACCCTCGTTAAATCTCGCAACTTTGTTGTCCGTGTAGCATTCATTATTTCTAGCACTGGTGACGTATGCAAGTTCAACAGGCTTGCGAAGACGGTGCGACTGGAAGTCGCTTGAGACGCGAGCGGCAGTTTATGTCTGCAAACAGCAAAAGGGTCTATACACGTACGCCGTTTGCCTCTTTCCACGGATCGCAGCGAATGACGAAAACTGCGAGCGAATAGCACTGGCCATTTGAAGCCGGAAAACTAATTCATAACACAAAAGACAGTCTGCAGAACTGAGGCGTGTTTCTCGCTTGTATGACACTCCTTCCGCATGATCAAACAAACACTGTCTGCCGACATGCTTGAATTATGCATGAAGCAGACATGCATGCGACGTGTCTGCCGACAGCGTTTTTTGTATATGATGCGCGAAGAGTGCGGCAGCGGCTTTAGGGGGTATGTGGCGCCCATGCCATCAAAAGTAATGTTAATGAAGGCTGGTGCGTAGTGGATCTCAGTCTTTTTAACGTAAGGGTCAGCACCGTACAACGGAATTTGACAGGTTTTAACGCTACAGCGTTTAAGAGCCCGTGTCGCAGAAAATCCGGCGTCGGCGTCGGTGAGACCATAAAATACCATAACGCAACGCGGGCAGCCGCGTGTGACGTCACGCGTGTGACGTAAGACGTGGCTGTGACGTCGTCACCCAATCGACCGGCTGAATTTGGCGGGAAAAAACTTCCGCTAAATTTAGCGGATCGATAGGGTCATGACGTCACAGCCACGTGTGACGGCATGCGTTACGTGACACTACGTCACACGTGACGCTACCCACTAGGCCACGCATACCATTCGCGTATCACTCTTAAAGGCGAAGCTTAAAGGGGCGATGCAACGATTTTTGTGTTTTGCGCAAATACCGCTTAGAACGGATCCCTGACGTTAATGACCTGTGAAATACCCGTTCGTTTTTCACCACACGCAATTGAAGTCGCAGAAAAAAATTAAGAAAAACGAGCAGAGTTCACCCCCTCAACTCGCAACCAGAACAAGCGGCCACGTGATCTGGAGCCGATTATATGCCGCCATTGTTGATCATAGCCATGCGCTGGGGTTGGCAAGGCACAGGACACGTGCTGAGTTCCAGACATTGTTATGGTTCGGTTGTTGTCGTCATTGCAGCGATTGGACACAGGACACTACCCGAATGCTTCTCGAGCTATCGATTATCACGAGCCCAAATCGAGTGTCCACGCCATGCTCGGGTCCAATCTATGAGCCGCATTCAAATATCGTCACTGGGCGGTACTGCTACCGCCCAGCTACGTCATCAGGTTTTGCGAAGGAGAGATTGAATGAAAACACTCGCTTTTGTCCTCGAAATTACAGCGCAAGAAAGGAGTTTCTTGGTTAGTGGCGTTGCGTGCGAGTATCCTTGAGTCCCACTAGTGCCAGTAAACTCGTGTAAAGTGAAAAACATTCTAATTGAATATCGTTGCACTGCCCCTTTAAGCTTCCCCCCAATTTCGAGTGCAAGTTGTGGGATCCTCTCACATTATTGTTTTGTCAGTGACGTTGTTGAAATACATTTTTGAAGGTTTAGAATAGACAAAATTAAAGTAACAAAATTTCACATCGCGTTTTGGTACAACATTTTAAGCATTTATATTTTTAAATAAAATTAAAAAAAAATTATATATTATTCTATATTGTGCCAATGGCATTCTATTATTCCTGTGAGAATATCGTTGCGTTTAGCGAATTTTCTTACAAAGACCTATTTTATACGGCTTGGACTTCATCTTATGTTTCTTGGCTGCAATCGCGTTTGTTAAACAAACAAGTTAGTGTTACTCAAATCGGGCAAAGCTGAGCTCATGCGCGTATTGCTTTTTAACAAGCGCTTGTTAGATATGTAGACTAAAAATAAACTGCCTTTTTTATTGTTACTTCTGTGCCTTTTCCCCGTGCTACTAAATGCTCTTCCTGCCTCCTCTCCGGTTGCTCCCCGGTGCTTTCGCCAGACGGACTTTCACAGACCAAGCTTTCTTTTGGAACTATAAACTGATTGATTGTTTGATTAATTTTAACGAAACATTTTTATCATTTCACCTGCACTTAGCACACGGCAAAAAAAAAAAAAAAATCACCGAGTAGTTTGTGGTCATTTTTCTCCGAGCTGAACTGGCGCAGAGATTTTTTGACTGAACGAACTCGAGAGTGTTCATTGAGGAAACAACAAAAACAACAAGAACAACACAAACTAGAACATAAATGAGAGGCACCGTTCGCGCGCGTTTTCTTTTTTCTCTCGTGTTCGCGGGTTTTACGTTTAATTTTATTTTGGCGCCATATCGTCTTCTCGCCCAATATCGGCCGTGCGTTCCCCCCGACACGTTTGGCGCCAAACGTCTGGCGCGAAAACTCACGAGAGCGAAAGTGAAGGAGAGGGCGCAAAGGTCGCCGCTTTCCGCAACGAACGGCTGCTTCGGTATGGTGCGTGAGCGTGGCGACACCTGGTGGGTTCAACGGGCGTCTAGACGTGGAGCGCCAGTGCCGAGGCAGCGAGAGCGCGTCGGGCCACCGGCACCGCAAAGAGAAGTGCTCAGCATCGATTGGCGTTTTCGTTTTTTTATATGTTCCCCGGAGAATCCGCCGCACCTTCCCGTAGAAAAGGAAGGAGCGAGGACCATCGGAGAGAGGGAAATAGGGAAGCAATGGGGCGCGGTGGCTTTGATAATTGCGCGAGGGATCCAGATGTGACGGCCGAGGATTTCGTCGGCGGGCGATGGGACGAAGTGCTCGGTACATTAGAACGCGTCCAGCATCCGACTCGGCGCAACGTGTTTGTGTGTGGAGTGACGGGTTTGCACGGGATGTTTTCACACCGGCGGACAACGACTTTGCGCACGGGTTAAGACGGTTGTTATGGGAGTGTACACGGCCGGACGTTAGAGTGTCTTAAAAGCATTGGCAGCTCTATTTTGACATTTCGATCAAAGCGTCATACACAGAAATAGAAGGTATGAGAAATGGTGGGATTTCATGCTATTTTTGAAAGCATGAAATGCTTTTAGCAGAACTCCCCCCCCCCCCCCCCCCCCATCCAAATTTTTGTCTGCCCGTCCGTGCTTTTTCCGCCAACTTTAGCGGGTGTAATTGACGTCACGTGGCCTATATAGGAATTCAGTTTACCCGCTATATTTAGCAGGAAAATTGACATCACGTGACCGGATGTCACGCTACGTACAGATAGATTCAGGTTCCCCGCAAAAGTTAGCGGGATAATTGCCGTGACTTGAGCTACACACCAATTCGGTTTCCCCGCTAAATGTAGCGGGGAAATTAACGTCACATGACATTACGTCACAAAACCTATACATCAATTCAGTTTCTACGCTTAATTTAGCGGGAAAATAGATGTCACGTGACCTACGTCACCTGACCTATTACACCAAGTTAGATTCCCGCTAAATCTAGCGGTAAAATTGACGTCACGTGGCCTTTGCTCCAAGTAGGTTTCCTCGCTAAATTTAGCGAGGAAATTAATAGAAATATAGGTTCTTCACTCTCTGAAATGACTCTTTTAATGCCTTTTAAACAATCGCTCCTTAAATGCTGCAATTCATGCGTTATAAGACCTTAGAAATAAAGGTCTCCGACAATTTTTTTTTCTCTTGACACACACTACAGGTCACGAGACGTGACCACGTAGCGTCACGGTGTCGAATAATAATGTCAGGTGGCTTCCCGTCCCGTGACATAGTTCTACGTGACGCCGTGACGTCATGTAATCTTATGTTGCAAGGCGCGGTCAAGTGGCATAACATCATCACGTCCCATCACGAATTTACATCGAACGTTACTGTACCCAATAATGTTGCTGCCTCCGTGTTGTCACGTGACTCGACGTCACCTGACACCAGGTCAGTAAAGCGACACGCACATTACGGGCGAACACACAACCTGAGTCAGGCTCTCTTAGAACACAAGTGTGCGATAAAATGCCCTCATGTGGAATCTATTGTGGACACCCGATTTGGAAAGCATATACGGCAGCGGGCGTTTTCACATTTATTCTGAAATAGCTACTGTACGTGGAGTCATAGCCTTCTATATACTGACAAAGCCTGGCAGACCGCCACGAGAAGCGGCTGCCGAAATGGAAAACGTGGAGCGGCAGACAACGGATGGGTAGAGAGCCACGTGACTGGCGCCCCGCTGCGGCGAGACGCCGAAACACAGTTCTCCCTAGCGAACAAGTGTGTTTCGGGTCCTCGCCGCTGGAAAAGCTGTGCGCTGACGTCCAAGCTCCCCGAGAAATGACTCTTTGATGTTTTGAGCTACCAGATCCTCGCGCTCAAAGTCTGCAATAGGGCACTCTATGGCTCCGTCGTCAAACTGCCAGGCTTTGTGAGTATAGTGGAGGCTATGGTAGAGTCCATGACGGCACAAGCTCCGTGCTTAGGAAAACTGAAGTAAAAAAAAAAAAGAACTAGCCTGTGTGATTGTCTTCGCGATATTTGGCTTTAGTCGTTGCTGTGATGGTTCGTGTTAACGGATCCGCCCGTCTCAATTACGTATGACCTCAATGCTAGCTGCCGTGGGGTCTACCCATTACCCTTCAAGCGGGGAAAATTAGAGCTTGGCGTTCTGATGTCAGCGCAACTCCTGCAAAAGAAGCAGACCAATTTGCGCTCTGTATAGTCGCTGATAGCTTAAGAAACACTGGGCGAGGCCTCTTATGTTCGCGATATTTTCTTTGTGACTAGACCTTCGGCGTTCGTATCATCAATGCTGCAACTTGATTGGCTGCGAAGCGGCGATGACGGAATATATGGGACTTGTCACTACGAGTGTGTGACAACCGATATTTAAAGCGAAGGTTTTCCCAAACAACCGAACCTCTATGGGAGGGTTATTGCTGTGTTATGAAGGTACAGTACCAAACGCATTACTTCGATCAGTACATATATAAAAAAAAATATAATTATAGTGTAAAAAACACACACGCACACACACACACAGAGAAAGATAACAAAAAAAAAGGAAAACAAACACTCGATCGAAGAAAAACGAAAATGTTAAATCAGCGCTGAACGACGTTTAGTCGAATTGCGGATTCTAGGATGATTACTGAGGTACAAAAAAACACATGTATAGATATTTTAACGTTCAGCGGGAAACAAAGAACAAAGTAGAAAGCGACGTAACTATACGTACCAGAAAAAAGGACCGAAATTGGATTTGTCAAGCTCGGAAAGTCCTGCTTTAGATTGAAATCGAGAAATTGTTTTTTTTTTTTGTTTAAATGGAATCTAGCGTCGTTCGTAAGTTCTAGTTAACGTTGTATAGTTTTTGTTTGTTTTGTCTTTTTTTTTTGTTAAAACCCAAGATTCCTGGGAAAATCGGATTAACGTGCACGGTTTCGGGAAAATCTTTTGCGGTCCAAACCGTATGCAAAGCTCTGCGCTGCCGTTCAAAAGCACTAGTTCCGAATTAAAAATGTATACTTTTATAAGTTAGGATTTCAAAGAAGTAAAACAAAAATATCTATTAAGTACTTCACGTTCAGAACATAAGACTAGATGACGAACAGACACAACGGTTTGGATTATGCAATAAGGCTCAATGAAGAAATTAACAATGAATAACGAACGCGAGCGACGACAAATGTATTTGCGCAACTAAAGGAGTGACATATTTTGATATAATAAGCGTATCTACGGTTATGTGAATTTCCCTCGATAAATGCGAGTTAGACAGCTATGTTTGCACCCAGTTACAGGGTCGGGTGCTAAATGTGATTGCATTCGGTGGATTTAGCTTCCTTGAAACTACGCATTAACTCGAATCATTGGCACGACGTTCTTCAACAAGGCCTGCAGTCTCTTGTACCGTAAATGAACGCGTTCAGCCCGTCGTCGCACGTACGGCCAATCAACACGAAACTGGCTTCAGCACCGAGGCAGTGAGCATGATGTTTAACGCGCCAAATTTCAAACACAAATAGTATTTTCTAAAAAAAGAACAACTTTGTGGCTTAATATTTTCTACAACCGTGAATATGTTGAGTTACTTCATGTAAAAAAACAAAACCTCTCCCGAAATTTAGGCGTGTGATTGATTTTTGTAAGATAGCGTCAGTTATTCCTGCACTTCTATGCGCCTACGTTCATGTGTATGATGTGGTGAGCCAAACACCGCGATATCTCGATGTGTGGTAAAAAAATGGTGATACCCTAGAAAACAATTTACGCATATACGGGCTTTGGACCGAAAAAAAATGAACAAGGAACCGAATTTAGCTTGATTGTTCCTGTTGAAAGTTTGTTCCAAAATGTTCTTAAACATCTCACAATTAACGTGGGTTTTGTGCAGTCATTGGATCAGTCTAAATACACAAACATTAAACTATGAGCTATAAAGAAGTTAGAACTAATAATAAAGAACATGTAAAAAGCGCCGAAAAAATACAGGGACACAGACGAAGGGAAACAGGACAAGGCGCTTTTTACTTGTAATGAACCAACCAGCCCAAATCTCCACTTTACTTAATAATAAAGAGCCGATTGAAAGTGACAACACTATGATGCAACACGCTCAAGTCACAAGCGTTTGAGATACTACCCAAAGCGGGAGAAGAAGAAAAAAAACGTAGTTGTAAATTAGTCCTTTAAAAAAGCATACACGGCATGCTTCGAGCATTTAAAGTGAAGAACGCAATTCAGCGATCACTCGGTCGCCTCGCGTACCAAACTCACACGTTCAATTTTATTGTCCCACGCGACGCTCAGAGTAAAGATATATTTATTTCCAAATCTTCGCAAATGTAGGAGATCCGTATCCATCTCATAACCTCCAGACTACGTCTCGTGTACTATACTAGACCAAGCGCAACCCCTTCTCTCGCGCAAACACACATTTGAACGCACGAGTCACTCTTTTTTTGTTTATATATTCCTCGACTCGCTTCGCTAAAGCTAGCTCTGTATATAAATACACAAACGGACGGGCCAAGGGACCCAGGGGCGATGCTTGTCGATAACGCGAGTCCGCCTGGACGAAAACGGCGCCCGCCAGCCCGGAGTTTCGATCTCCCCGAGGCAACGCCGAAAAGCAACAGTAGGGCGGCGGCGGCGGCGCGGAGGGCACAGAAGCAAGCAGCAGCTTCCACGCAGCCGAAGCCGAAGCCGAGCCAGCAATGCAGCCAATATCTGCGCCCGCTGCTCGGAGCTATCCGGCCCCTGACATTGACGCCGCCGTGCGCGAATGAGACGGTGACACCGCCGGGTGCTGTTGTATGAGTTGCGAGCGAGGAACTGGAAGGAAGGGGAGGGGGAAGGGGAGGGGGAGAAGCGTGGCCTGCACTGACGTTATGTTTGGGAATGGCCCGGGGGAGGAGGGGACAAACGAGCGAGGAGCGGGAGCGCGTTAAAGCTGGAACTTTTAAGGTTGGCGGAGCGCGCGGTGTTACTAGGGTTTGAGTTTAAACTAAAATTTGAGGACCTTTATGCCGCGTGGTCACACTGCAAAAATATCATGCAAAAGACATTCCGAACATGACCGAGGCGAGTCTGCGAATAAATTTGTCATCGTGTCTGCAAAACAAAAAAACAAAAAAAAAAAAAAAACTCCGTGTGTTTTGCACGATGTACACCCGTGAGCGATATGAAGGCGAACAGCCCTCTTCTTGTTTTTGACGCTCCTGCAAGTTTTGGAACAAGCTTTGTTCCAGAAGAGGGCTAGAACGCAAAGTTTAGACCCCAAGCCACATACCATTTGAGACGCTGAGAGTTAATATAGCTTTCGGCTTAAACAGACAAGAAACCAGGTAAGGTGTTCTCCTTCATATTGCCGGCGGGTGTACGTGCAATACGACTACGGCTTTAAAACTGAAACAGGTGTGCGAAACGAAAACTAACCAAAACATTGCGCGGAATTTTCGGAACGCGCGAAAATTATTTTATGCTATCTTTTTTACATCAGGGTATTTACTGTACGTACACTCTAAATATGGCTACTGCACGTTGTTACTTATGGGGAGGCGGTTACTCGTCAACGTGAGTAACATTTCGAAATTTTGTTTTCTCATTCCTCTCGGAAGCACAGTCATTGATAGCAGCCTCGTGGGCAACAGATAGCGCTAAGATGCGAGAAACAGTGATTTCGTGAGTAAGAAACTTGTTACCCTTAAATTGTGACTTGCGTTTTCGGGGCGTTACTCATGCCGGCGGCAAAGTGAGTTTCGCGAAGCCATCAAATTCAACTTTTATGTTATATCGTCTACCAACCTTTGATGAGTACAACGTGAGGGGAAAAAAAAAGGCCCTCGGCGATAAAAGCGGGACGCTCCGGAACTAAGATATTTGACTCTGCTCATAGTCTCACGGGGGGAGAGGGGGGGGGGGGGAGGGGGGTAGCGGGAGGGGGAGGGGGCTGGAAACTTCACAAAAAGTGAGTGCAAAAACAGCGTTGTGTTTAACGCTTTGAATTTACCACATTTCTAAAGTATTCAGAAGTTTTCAGTAGAGCTAGAGTGTGAACCCGACCAGGTCTCACAAGTACCGACCTTGCCGGCACCGCCCGGGGGTTCTGCGTTTTGCAAAACTGTTCGTGCGGCGCATTCCTCCTAAACAGGTGAGGATGCATTTGGACACGCCAACTGCCAGGCTGGGTGGTGACTGATCTGCAGGCATCCTACAGCACAGAACGGCACCCTAAGTGGGTGAGTTTAATAAAATGGGTTCGTTTGATCGCTTCTCACTTTTAAGCGCTCGCTTACGCTGAAGGGTCGTATGCCCCTTTTTTTTCCTCTAGTGAGTTTAATTGCAGCAACATCAGCAACGTGCGAGTCCGTGCTTGAGAAGGGAGAAGCTGGTAAGTCCGTATTTTGAAGAGTCGCATTTGGCCTTCTTCGTTTTTATGTGATTGTAGCTTTTACAGCTTTCAGGAGACTAAAGTTATCGTGTTTCATTATATGACTGTAGTCATTTTAGGTAGCGTTCCTAAAGTTACTTAGGTGTACCTGGCTATTTGCTAGAAATTACTTTAAAATATCAGGTGATGCTGGCAGCATTAACAAATGTTTGCTTGTTAGCATTAAGAAGCATTAACATGTGCCAGTCTTGGTTGAAATAAATTTCTGTGAAATTCAAAATACCCTTTCTGTATTTTTCCTGGTTTTGTTTTCCCCAGGCTTGTAGAGTTAATAAAGAGTAAAAATAAGGGTGTATGTGCCTTAACAGCAAATCTACATGACACGTGATATCGGATTTACTAATAGGTGATATGTTTCATGGTCATTTTTTGCAGGTGTAGCTTTAACTGCTGCTTTAACTGGCAGACGCAACCTCGGTTGCAAGCACTCATGTAGGCAGCTCGTCGTCCCCAAAGTATTTCGCTGCTCTTTTACTGAGATTCGGGAGCACACGGAGCCGAGACATTAACTGAAAGCAGCGTGAAAAAGTTCAACTCACGTGAAGCATATTTCTCGGCCTCTTAGTGGACAGTTTTGCGTGTGCCTGTGCTCATCGTTGGCTCCCTCTCCGAGCGAGCGCATAGCGCATGCGCAGCCAGAGCGCCTGCTAAAGCGCCGAGGACTATGCCTCGTGGGAGCAGGCCTCCAAGGTCACGGGCATAACATGTCACCTATGAAACTGTTACCCATGAGACGTGTTGCCAATGAAACGGGTTAACTATGAGACTGCTTACCCATGGTATCATGCGGCACAAAAAAAAAGGCATGTTCAATACTCCTTGCACGAGAAACGCGATCATGAGTGGGCGTGACTAGGTATTAATCAAGCGGCACAAAAGGTACACTTTTGTGCCGCATGACATGAGTAACCGGATTAATAGTGTAGATACCGGATGCGGTTTCGTTAAAAAGCATACTTAAAATTCTTGGGAAAAATTAAAAAAAAAAAAAACGAAAAAAACATTTCGGTTTGGGGATTGTTTTTCAACAGATTAGCGAGGGTACTATATTTTTATGTTTCCATTTTGTTTTAGATTTGCGCAAATATTTTCGCGCATGTATTCTTGTACTTAGGACTGAACCCGTGTGCGAAAAGCCAACAGAAAACCGCACGACATTTGAGCCCTAAACAAAACAAATCCTAGCCATAACAAAAGAAAGACAGAATTACACGCGGCTTTTCGAGTTAAGACAACCGCGAATCCGGTTTTAACTCATAACATTTGAAGTTTGCAAGCTATAAATGTGCACACTCGTTTCTCAAAAATAGCGTGAAACAATTTTTGCGTGTTATAGCGCGTCCGATGTTTGGTTGGATGCCAGGTTTTCTCACATCTGTTCCCGTTTTTAGACTTGACTCTAGTCTGCAAATCACGTTTCTTTAAACTTCGAGGAAACATTCTGGGGGAATCGAGGTCTATTTTGGTTTTGTGCAATTTCCGGTTGAATGGGGATAGTTCTTTGTGATGGAGTTTTTTGTGTTTTTTTTTTATAGTCCGTCGGTTGTTTAATCTGGGATACAGGGCCGTTGTGCCTTTGAAAAGTGTAGAAGAGAAATGTTCTATTTGAAACTGAAATTAAATATAAGAACATTTCGTGCAACCTCGAAAAACTTTTACGTCTATTGACGAATGCTTTTTGCCCAAAAAAGCGACACAATAATTTTTTTGCCGCATTTACAAACGTAAAAAAAATGCCACTTCCATTTTTTTTCTCCCCCCCCCCCCCCCAAAAAAAAAAAATAATAATAAAAAAGCTTAGCTGCAGTAGGGTTTTAAGTCGTTTTGGCGGTTCCGAAGGTCACAAAGTCGACCGGAAATTGGATATAAGGAAGCGCATTGCGCTAAAACAAATTGCAATAAAAACGCCGATAAACTGCGTGCCGAATTTTTGAACGACCGACCTCCGTGAATGACGTAAAGTCTCAAGAACTTCCGGAAATGAGCCAACCACTCGAGCTACGTTTTGAAAATATTTCTGTTCAGAGGAAAGGGCACGCCTGGGCCATTCAAAATTATAAGTTTATAGCTCAAGATAACTTTTTTTACTCAGCGCTGTATTGGAATAGTATTGTAGTTTAAAAAGCGTTAAGCCTTAAAAGTCTCTTCCGGTTTATTATATATTTTTTTTTTTATTTACCGTGCCTGACGAAAGGGGGGACTCAAGAAATGCAGTAGCTGAGTTTGTGACGTACTCTGTCTGTCCCCCGTTTTTTTTTTTTTCAATTTTAGAGTTACGTTTTTTGTTGTGCTCCAGTCTCTCTGTGATATCATCAAAGTAAACTACCACTAGCTGGCCCGCATACTGACTGTATTAAATTTTGTTGATTGAACCTTGATATTAGCTTGTCACCTTAACTAAGCTGATTGAATGACGCACAAAGTCGCCTTATCAATTAATTTTCAACTTGACGGACTCTGATTACCAACTATAATAAAACCATTAGGAGTATTTGACTTAATTTACAACACTACAAATTTGACTGGAGCTCGAGATACGTTAAATGGAATCGCTTTTAATGAGCGAAAGAAACTTAACTTTATGAGAATAAAAATTGTGAACTTCATGCAACATCCATAGTCTCTGAAGTCACAAAAAGGTGGAGCATCTATCAGATCCGTGAATTTTTTGCAAGACTCCGTTCAATAAAAGATAGGCTGCGCTTAATGTTGAGTAGGCATAGACGCAATACAAATTGAGCTGAGTCATTTCCCGCACTCTCTGAAGAAAGGAAAAAGGGTATATTTTTACACCCCCTGTCCCATATAAGACACTAAATATTTAGTTCGACGGTTTGCGCGATGACGTCGAACCGACGGTACCAACTTTCAAGAGCGGCTTGATAGCCGAGTGGTACAACTTATTCAAATAGCTAATGCACGCGTTACTGACTAAAAAAAGTAATCGTTTTTTTTTAAACTTTACTGCAAAACGTCAGCGTTTTTTTTTTTTTTTTGTTGTTCTGTTTTGATACGTAATTTAGCTGATTAATAAGGTATATCTCGCCGTTATCAAGCCCCTCCTAAAAGTTGAGGCCATCTGTTTGAAGTCACTGCGCTGTACGTCGAACTAAATGCTTTGGGGTACATTATTTGTTGCGGGAAACAATAGACATTCCTTTTTACTTGCATGCTTCGTTCTTACCACATGTATGCAATGTGGAAGTTTGCGTTTAAATGCCATAAAGTAAAGATGAAGTTGCTGTCTCTTATACTTAATCCGCAACCTGCTTATTGCGTTTCGTCAAATAATTAGGTTCACAAGAAATACTTTTGTTTTGTATTCTGTAGAAGACTTAGAATAACAGGTGATTACAAGCGCATAAAGGCCTCAAACCTAAAGAGTGGACCACGATGCCAATTTTTAAAATTAATATATCCTGCCTCACCGAAGAGCGAAAACAGGCCTTCAGCAATAAACGTTTATCCCATCTATTGAGAAAGTTATTGTAGGCATTTTCTTCTCTAAAAAAAAAAAAAAAAGACTCGATAACATGATGGCGACGGCAATCAATCAAACACTTTTTCCTGCGCGTATGTGAACATGTCCTGTGTTGTAAAACCAAGGCAAAAGAATGATAAAAAACACAAAAAACGGACATAACAACGAAACTTCTGTTTCAGGTTTACTATGAATGTCATTCTCGCCCGTGGTTTTTTTTCCCTTCCTTGTGAATGTGTATCTGTTTACCTTTTAAATGCCCGCTTAGTAAAGCCGCGGTCAGACGTCTAATGCATAAAAAAGAGACAGTGTGGAGGCACTGTCTCTTTGTGCAGTGTGCAGTGTGCAGACATGTCTGAGACGTGTTTCTTCCTTGTACGATAGTTCGGTCACATTGGTCATACAAAAACTGCCTGCAGACATTCCCGAAGCACACATATATGTACAATGTGCTCAGATGTTAGATATAACGCGGGAGCGGTGGCCCAAAACTGATATCATAGTGTCTAGCGATTAAATCAATGATGCGACAGAGAATAAAGGCTCGTTCACACACTTGCAACCGAGTACGACCGAGAGAGACGACACCTGTTGAAACCTTTTGAAATTTCTTAGGACGAGAGAACCTACTGGCACGCTGGCGCCATCTATGCGGTGACCCTGGAACTGCATTTCACAAGAGCGAAGGTTTTGCGGGATTTCCGAGGTCAAATATGTGCGTAACACCTATGAGAAAGGCTCGTTTATAACGTTGACGAAAGTTGTTTGAGCCAAGAAAGAAAGGATAATGCGCGAGAGAAACAGAAAAAATGCCCGACCGTCAAGTGTGCACTGCTACCCAATAGATGGCGCCAGTGTGTCCTCTTGCCGTAGGAGATATTAAGAGGTTTCGAGGCACTCGGTTCTAAGAGGTAGCAAGTGTGTGAAAGGGCCTTATGGCGGCTCTTCTCGTGATTGTCGCCACTCCCTAGTACCACCTACGCATTTACCATGCCGGGCCACCATATCTCGGTGATCATGTAGTTTCTCTGATAAAGGGCTTCTTTAAACAACAACAAGAAAATCAAAAAGCGACTTTTTTTTTCATCGCCGAGTCACGCATCGGTGGTTGTTTCGGAGCTGGCTGTAGCTCCAGAAAACAACAGCGGTATAAGCTGCCAGAGTGAGCCAGCAGATGACGCATGCAGTCTCTCCGGCCAACGCTTCCGCGTTATATTTAACAGTTCAGTACACTGTACGAAACAAACAAGCTTGGAATATTCTTGAGGCATGTCTGCGGATATTTTTCTCTTCATTGTCTGCTAAGAAACGCCATGTCTTTTTTGCAGGATGTACGAGCAGTGTTGCTCAGTTTTTATGGTGGATCAAGTATACAGACGATAATTTTCCTTCGATATACTATACTCTAAGAAATGCTTGCGCGTCTGCTTACCCGCAAAACACTCAAAGAGCCTATCTCTGCGATATACGAAATCAGACCAGCGAATGATGAAGCGGAAGATCTGTTAAGACCTCAAAATCAAGTCTACACTGCGGCATTACGCAATGAAAAGCGTCATGCTTGCATCGCGTAATGCCACAACGCAGACTTAATTTTGGGGTCTAAACGGATGTTCCGCCTCATCATTCTCTGAGCTGATTTCGTAGATCGCAGAGATTGACTCTTCGAGTGTTTTGCGGGTAAGTAGACGCGTAGGCATTCCTTAGAGTGCACAAGCGCAACGTTTCGCTTCGAAACCACTAACGCCTAATCAACGCATAATGCCGTCCCACAGGGGGCCGTTCAGCGGTACGTAGCCGTCCGGCTTCATGAAACCGAATTAACGCAGCAAAAACTGATCCGAGCTCTTCCGGGAGAGGCTGTAAATGTGCGATCTGTGAAACATTACGCTCCCCCCTCCTCACTTCCCCTCCAGCCCATCTCTCCTCCCGCGTACCCAGGCGCACGAAGTCGGGGAGATGGTGATTAAAAATTCATTAGTCATTGGCCGGGGTTCCCGATCATTTCCCAAGCGTTGGGGTGACGGCGGCGGCGGCGCGCTGGTCCGGGTTTCCCAGATTACCGCGTGCATCCTGGAGCGAGCAACGGCGACCACGGCGGCTTCCTCTCTAGATCACCATTGCTGATGCAGCAATCTCGCGACGAAGAGGATTAACTTCGCATTTGCAACCTCCGCATCTATTTCTCTCTCACTCTCTTTCTATTTTCTTTCTCACACTCACTCTTTTACAATGGTACTCGCTTTCTCGCTGTTCGCTCGTTCTTTCGCTTGTTCTCATTTTTTTTTTCGTCTCACCCTATCGCGTAGGATGATCTCGTGCCCGTTCTCGACTGCCGTCCATCTATAGTTTCCGCGTTTTCGCACATTTTGTTTCTTTCACTTTTCATTTTAATCTTTGTATCAACCTCTTAACACCTCCTTCGATCAATTTCTCCCAATAATGTGGCTCGCTTGCTAAGGAGTTATTATCACACCTACCCCTCTTTTACGTGATGTTTTTCTACCTTTTTGCTTGTTTAGTGTGTACTATCTTTTTTATCTGTAATATTTTTATTTTGTTACTGTAGAAAAATACTCTAGGTCGTTACAAAGACACTGTTTTTGTGTTTTGTAGACTGACACGTGGCCTGTTAAGAGATTGTTAGCCAGGGTATTTTCGCGCGTTTATTCGCCGTCGGGACGCCATGGGGCAAAACTTGTCCAATATTTAATCCACTTGAATATTTCCTTTAGACTACATTAGAGGTTCACTCTTACTGCCGTACTCTAAATTTTTGATAGAGATTTAGAGCTACCGATAGCCGAAACCGGTAGGCCTATAACGCTGGCATCGATTGGTCATAAATTACTCCCCTTAGTTATGACGACAGTCATATCATTTAAAAATAAACTTAATACGTTCAAACTAAAAAGAGTTAATCTTGTAAAAAAAAAAAAAAAAACACGGAAAAAAATCAATGTAAGAAGAACATACAGAGACCTTAAGGCTCGACAACTAACCAAGAACATCCAAAAACAAGTTTAAAGTTTTATTCGCTTTCAATTTAGTTGACGTAATATGCCGAGACATGCCCCACCCCTGAAAGATAACCCACCCTAATTTTTGGCAGGATTTGCTATTTTTCAGAAACACCGGAAGATAGCCACTCCTAGTAATTGGAGGGCCCTAGCCAATGGCGACCTCGGCAGAAATGGTCTTACTTAGCCACGAACGGAGATAAGCGAACATTGCTGACTGGAAAGGACTGTCACCTTTGGCTCATCGCCCCCCCCCCCCCCCCCCCCCTTCCCGGCCCCCTCAATCACAAGTTTCGCCGGTCACAGAATGTTAAACTAGCACTTTTTTAACCTTTTTAATCTCACAACGAAAGTTAGCCCACTTCATATTTACATCCAATTTGCTTTTGCTATTACGTGGGCTATTTCTCAAGATATTGCATAGGATCCTACGCATCATAAAACACACGAATCTTAGGTAGTGATTCGTACCGCTGGTTATGAAGATATAATTTTTTCAGTTTATTATCAAGTAGGCGCACATACACGCGGTGTAATCTGGCTGACACAGGCCAGTATAGGAGAGGTAAATCTTTGAATTCAGGCAGAAATTTCCTCGAATATTGGCTCGCAGCAATGAGACCTTTGATCGTGTTATTTTAAATAGATATCAGCAAAATAGACTAGTGCCTAAATGTTAAGATAGTCCGCGTAATTATTACGGGTGGAGGAGGGGGTACAAACGCTTTCGGTCGAAATTGTAATTCTCTTGCTCTCTCCTCCCTTCCTCCCCTTTCCCCCCGACCCATCTCCAGGAAACCAGAACACCATAGGTTGCGCCATCTCATCGCGTCCCAATGTCCAACATTTCCCAGATGCCGTTTCTTCCCATTCAAGCCACGACAACGAACGGAAAACTCACCAAGTACTTTCCTAGCAGTATTAAAATTCCACCAGGACTATGTCCCACTCTGGCACAAGGTAGGAACGTCGCCAAAGTCGAACACCCACCCAAACTCTCGAACGCAGCGGGACGCCGCGCGCATAACCCAACGCCCATGAGCGCTATCACAGAATGTGTCACGTGACCATTTCGACCGCAAAACAACCCTCCTCCCCGTCAAAATACAGGCAAACATTCACGGGGTCCGAGAGGATCATCAGACAGCGCTGACTGCATTCTTGGCTATCAAAAAAAAAAAAAAAACCCTCGTATCAAGAAGCTTCGGCGAAAGGTTACTGCAGAATACCGCCGAGGTTCCCCGACGACCCGGTGCTGGTGAACATTCCCCCGACTTCGCGAAGCATCCCAACAACGCGTCGCTTGGCCATGTTTTTTTTTTTTTTGTTATTATTTTGCTTTCTTTCACGACCGGTGTGACGCATCGCACCTTCACTATGTGGGGAAAAAGAGTAAAAGAAATATCAGGCTACAATTCTTCTTACGGGAGTATGCCAAAATCGCGCGGCGGTGCTAATGCGTTCAACCTCGGATTAACGCGAGTCATCAGATAACTATTAGGGTGATATACGAAACTTTTTTTTTTTCTTTTGTAAGCTTTCGCTATAGAACTTGAAGGGGAAAGTGTACACGTTTAGAGAGTCCCGAAGTAAGCTCGAGAATTTTAATGCCCTGCGAACGAGAGTTTGTCACTGTTGGTTGAGCGTTCGCAACCAGCCCCCCCCCCCCCCCCCCCCCCCCCGTCCCCCCGACGAAGTCTGGTTGCGTTAGATTAGTGTATGTCGAGCGCTGCATATACCCCACCCATTTCGTAGTGAGCGATTCGAGGAATGTGGACGGCGGGCGCGAACAATTTGTTGCGAGTATAGATGATGTTGGTCGACGTGGGAGGGGAGCGGGACGGCTCGCGAAAGAATACGGTGCCGTTGACGTCCGTGACGAAATCGTCGAAGGAGCCTTGTGAATACGCCAGCTGACTGCCGCGCGTTTCCTTGTTTTTTATCTTTTGGTTTATGCGTGCATGCCTGCAAAGTCCCTATGATTCGAGTATTGAGTAAAACCTTGGAATGAGCAAAGGATAGCACCGGTTCGTTTAACTTTATTTTTAGAGCGCAGCTCTTAGGCGCCCGTTTCCGGCTTGAGCGGCGTCGCCGTCGGCGTAACCGCGCGGTGCATTATGGGAAATCTCCCATAATGCACCGCGCGAGCCCCCCCCCCCCCTAGGTCACGTGACCCCCACGGTCACGTGACCCCCCCCCCCCCCCCCAGAAGTCACGTGACCACCCCCCCCCCCCGGAGGAGATTGAAGAATGAGGGGAGGAGGAGAAGGAGCAGGAGGAGGAGGGGTATACCCTCCCCTGAGTACCCTTCCCTCCTCCTCAAGAGCTGCGCATCAATTCGGCGTTACAGGGAGTTGTAAACGGCTTTCACTTTTTCTTTCACTTCTTTTTTTGTTTTTTTTCTGAATGTGTATGGTATTTGAGGGGCATGCATAACTAGGCCAATGAACCCTGTAAAGTATACCCCACATACAATTCTGCTGGGCTTGATCCACTTAGAAGTCACGTATTCGAAGAGCTTAGAGTTATATGCCCCACATTTGTAATTTTTTTTTGTATGGACGAATTTGTTTTGTTTCGTCGTTTTTCTTTTGTGGTTGGTAGCAAGGAAGAAGCGAAGCATTTAGCTAGGATTTCGGCACAGGCGACGATTTAACAAATACGACGCTAATAGCATGTGTGCACTGAATTAATAACGAAGAACGCGAAGCTCAATTAAATGCTCATTACTATAGTCTATAAGCGGGTGTTAAAAATCTGTTTGTCTGTGCCTGGACCTACACCACAACGTAATGCACAGAAGAATGCAATGTGCAACCAGGCTCCCCAGCTCCCCAATTGGACTTTACAATTGTTTTTCGAACATTTTGCTTCTGCGTCGTTGCGTTAGCCTCGCACAGATCAACACCTTCCCCACCCGCTTCCCTGTTACCATGATCAAGTCAAGAGCGGATTTCTAGGTCAGGCCTGGGGGAGGTGGGGGGGGGGGGCATGGGGGGGGGAGGACTGCCGAGAGATGTAATGTTGTAATGTTACGATGTGAATGTGACGCCACAGGCGAAGCGCTGTTCAGATCTATTATGTTGACCTTCTAATTGCCCTTTCTAGCATTACTTAAACAAACAAAAACACTAGTGTATGTCGTTCTTAAGTAAAAAAGAAAGTCTCCCTTAAAGGAGCTAAAGAAGCGCGGTTGACCACTCCCCCCCCCCCCCCCCCTTCCTCCTCCCCTCTAAATCCGCACTTGGATGAAGTCAATGTACATAGCGAATTTTCCCTTGACAAACATAGGCGCAAAACACAGTATAGTACACTCAACACACGAACACTTATTTTTATATTTTTTATTTCGACTTTGTTCGGGAGCATCGTCGCCTCCTGTCGTTGTCGTCTAATAAGGGCGCGGATAGGCAGCGTGAACCCTCCTGACACGTGTTTCTGAAAAAGGCGGGCGGGGCCCGAACGAGGCCCTAGACGATTCAACGACCGCGCTTCCACGCCCACGCCGTGTCTGTTTATACGGCTTTGTATAGTTCCAGCTGAACGCGTCAGCGATTCGCTGAACTTGAACGAGCGATTCCACCAATAAATTTGCCGGTGCTACTGTACCAGAACGTTGAAAAGCGTCAACTTGATCAAAGTTTCGGGAAGAGTGATCGCCTGCTGTAGGTAAAACTCAATTTCTCTGAAAAGAAAACAAAAACCAAAACAAAAACCTTTTCGACAAAGCGAACATACCGAAACCGAAAAGAAAACTTTGAGCGGAATTCAATTTTCCATCGGCGGACAGTTTGTCAGAACTTCCGCCTCTTCTTTGGAAAAAGAAATACAAAACAGAGTTTCTCCTAGCAGTTTCGTGTGAAAGTCTCGAGATTAACGTAACAATAAAAGCTGAGTCTGTTTTATTTATTTATTTTTTTAAAATAAGATATTGGAGGACCTTTGCGTACGTTATGGGGAAGAGTTTGACACTGAGGCGATGCGCCAGCAACTTCAATCATCGTCAATTCTGCGACACCTTTCACGTCTGGCGTTTTTCTAGTCTTAGGGATTTCTATGTTGTAAAAATCCCAAAAAACTGCAGGATCATTAAAAATCACCCTCATCACCGTAATTATAACCTTCGTATGATCCTATTTTTTTTATTTTATTTCAATTTAATTAATGAAGTTTTTTTCTATATTTGTCACTATAACTTTAGTGAGTGCTCTTGTTGACTAACAGCCTGAATATTTCTTTCTCTGGCTTGCCTAGCGAAATCCAGTTTTCAGTACTTTTCTAGGATTTCTTTAAGAGCTTTATTGGGCTGGTTTTTAAGTCAACAGCGTCGTGAAAAGCGATTCAAAAACTTTATAATACGGATTCCCATAATAAACCGCAAAATTTGGCGAGACAATTTTGAGTTATTTCGCGTTTCGCGCAAATATGTTTTACGTGTTTATCTCATATTTTTGGCGCGTTTGGTGTCGTAATGACCTTATCTTGCCAAATGCTGCATTTTTCGGTACCCTGGTGTTGCTGTTTTATTTTTGTAATGGCTCTCCCACTTCACTGGAAACGCTGTGGCTTTAAATAGACCGATCTCACCAGGCAGTTTGACTACGCCACCACTGCCGCAATGCATCGAGGGGAACTTTAGTCTTTCTGCACGTGCGACAACCTCGCTGGAGCTCTGCGTGTGAGGAGCACGAGACAGCACGAGCCCTCTCGTGTACTGGCGTTAACCTCCTGTGAACTAAAGTTATGATGGCGTCACGCATGCGCCGAACGCTCGGTGAGATAGGTCTATTCAGGACCCGAAGTACTTCGCAGTTTTCAATACTGCAAATTTGGATTCTCCGTGAGTTCGAGCGAAGCCGAAGCTAAAGGCGTCCGCATGTTACCTCTAACTACGTTTCCGTTGACATGAGCGCGTGTGTGTATACTGCTCTGGAAAATGAACAGAGTATAGAGAGCGTAATGTACGTCTGCTTCTTGCACAGGGGTTGCGATGATGTCAGAACGCCGAGCTCTTAATGGCTGATTGAAAAAAAAAAAAATAGTGGGTAGACCTTAAGGCATCTCGCATTGAGGTCTACCCACTATCCTTCCAATCAAAGCCAATCAGAACTAGACCTCGTTTTGATGTCGCCTCAACGCCTGCGCAATAAGCAGACGACTTGCTCTCCGAATATACGTTTTTCGTGTGAGCTCAATACGCGAAAATAAATAAATACGGCGCTGTGGAGCGAGCGTAGTTTATTGAAGGCATGAGTTAGTTCCGACTAGTTCCTTGTTCCCTGAGAACATGGCAAAACTTCTTCGTCCGTAGGGCGATTTACTGTGTCGTCTTTGGCTCCTCGTTACCTTGCAGAAAATGAGGCGATAAGCACAAGTAGCTGCAGCGCGAGTATGGCTCCAATGTTTTTTTTAACCTGAAACCTACCCTATGAATTTCGATTTACGACCTTTGGATTACGAGCGTCGATCGTGAGAGCTTTTTGCCAAGCTCCTTGTCCAAAGGGGGCTCAAATCTTTTTGTAAACAGCAAGCGGACCGAATCTAACCCGGTGCCGATGCTTTAGTTATCATGGCGCGGTGCGCCACTCTTTTAAGGCACAGGAGGGCCATAAGCGAAGGGCCCTATTGTGCCATTATGGCACAAGAGGGCCCTTCGGTACTTGGTATGGTCAACCCCACCTACAGAAGAGAGGTGTCTGCATCGGATCGTGCATTGCCCCTGTCCTCAGCAATCTCTATCTTGCGCACCGCGACAGGAAGGTAAAAGAAACATTAGGCACCTCCAAATAAGAGTGTTCCGGTACTTCGACGATTATTTAATCGTTCTCGCTTCCCACGATTGCAACTTTACCAGCATAGTTGCCGACGTCCTCGACAGGTTTAAAGTCTGCATGAGTCCTTTGGAACTCACTATTGAACTTCCAAAACGAGCGCTCTTTAAGATTCCTCCATCTTCGACTCTTCATGTTACCCCACTATTCATGCTGGTCCTATGAGTCCAGGGGGAAAAAAACGCTATTACCATTCGACTCGGGGCATTCAAAACTTGTTAAAACGATCCTCGTGCGGTTATGCCTCAAAAACTAATTCACAAAATCGTGCTCGCATTCCATCCCAACGAGCTTTGACGGGCAAGTCTCTCGACTAAAGCACGCAGGATATCCAATCTCGTTATTAACAGCAGTGGCCGAAAAGCTCATCAACGAAAGAAGGCAAGACGTTTGCACTCAAAAAAAGCAAAGAAACAGAACAACGAAACCCATCATTGTGCCATATATTCATAATTTTCCCACGAAATAAAGAAAATAGCCAACCGAGTAAACTTGGAAGTCGTCATCTCAGCTCCTAACAAACTTCGCAGCTTGTGCAAAAAAGTAAATACCTCACCAATTACAACTGTTCGTTGCAAAAAGATGCATACGAACATCTTTGTTTCTTGTACAGAGAAGGTGGTGTATTCCTTTCGCCTCTCATGTGAAAAACTCTACATAGGTCAGACCGGAAGGTGTCTTAACGATCGACTTCAAGAACGTAAGAAGAGATTTACCAACAAAGACACCGGACATTTAGGCATTCACTGTCGAGACTGTGGCTGCTCAGTGCTACTTAGTAACTGCGCCGTGCTTACAAAAGAAATTATTGAGGCAGAGAATATCGCAAAAAATGACGAGAGATGCGTTAGTACTCCACGTTTAATTTATTCACAAAAAGAATTAGACTACCTAGCCTTACATTAATTTCAATTTAGTTAGTTTTCGGTTTAGCTTCAAATTGAAAGAAAAAAAAAAGAACAGTTATTCTACCTGGCCCTAGTTTGCAAATACAAATAGAATAAGAGAAAAAGTGCAAATATACAAATAAAAAATCACAAAGTCAAGGTTTAGAAAGAGGAGGAAGTATTAAACCACAGTTGGTAGTCCAGCGGTACGCCCGTCTCTTTTTCTCTATATTCTATTTTTCTAAGTTCAGCTCTCCTTTTATAGTATTACGCACCAACAAGCTCAACTACAGTCTGTTATACCAGAGAGTTGTTAGTCAGCGCTGCGTAAATGTCTCCTTCTTTTATGTGTGTTGACTTGAGTGACTGTATCGCGGGTGCACTGTTCCCCCTGTACATCAGGCTCAAAAAAGCCTGCGTGCTACCGCTCAAGACGCAGATATCCATTGCCAAGCACAAAAAATTTCAATCTACATTAAACTGCCTCTTTGTAGAAACATAATCTAGACTTTCCAACGTTTCTGATCTTGTATTTTCGAGGGGGAAAGATGAAGGTCTGCCATAAGCCAACTCGTTTTGACCCTGCAAAGTGCCCAGCCAGGTCTGCACAAAATTAACCGCATCCCGGACGTTGGCTATCCAGATGTCTGCTACCAGATTTACAATTCAGTCAAATGTGCAAGCGCTGGGCCGGTCGTTACTTTTCTCATTGTTGATTAAAACCATCCAAATGCCAAAAGCCACCTCAAGCGCGTCTTCAAAAAAAAAAAAGTATGGCAAATTTTTAGGCATTTGTTTTGCATACGTGAAACGCTCTGTATTGCACCACAAACGTTAGTGATGCTCTGAGTTTCCAGACGCCAGACGCCCCCGTTCACGGTGCTCTTCATCCGATAGCTTAACGCGTACCATGTGCACACTTGATAGTTTTCCTTGAATGAAGCGATACTACAATAATTGGGCTGACGAACCTGGCGATCTTCCAGAGCCTTCCGTACTTACGAACTCATTTCCCTTAGTGCGCACAGGTGGTCGAGCTCCTCCTTGCCTAAAACCTCTGGTTACACGACCTCCCCGTTAACCAATCAGCGTCGAGCACCTCACCTCCTCTCTCCCAGCCGTCAACCAATCAGTGTCGAACCTCGTGGCCACACATTTATCCAGGCTTCACTTTTGGGCTTAGACAAACGCCTAACGCCTAGCTAAAGAACGTTTCACGCTATAAAAGAAAAGCAGAAAACAGAAAGACAGGCATACGCACACGCGTGCACACAGAACAACACACATACACGCTTACGCACAGACAGCCCCATTTTTTGCGAGTTTGATGCGAAATGCTGATATCTTGTCTACGGGCAAAAAAAAAAAAAAAAAAAACACCTGGCATCTGTTTTGTTTCGTTAAAACACCTTCCGCGTGTGGAGCCCGTTTAAACATGGCGTCGTTCTCCACGGCCAGTCCCTCTCGCGGGCGTAAAGGTTATAGGGGTCGCTGTTTACGACCGCCCCTACTGCGTAGAAGGCGCGAGAAAAATACGGGAAAATAAAGTCGAATCTGAGGGGGGAAAGGGGGAGAGGGGGGGGGGGGGAGGTGCAAACGACTGACTTCTACTGCGGTCTGTTCCACCCATTTCTGCTTCCGCCCCGTTGTGTTCATTTTTATATATATAGTTGTTTTTTTTTTTTTTTTGCCCAGAAGAGGGCGCTCAGACCCTCCTTGTTTGTTCTCCGTTCCCCCTCACAGGAGCCATTAAAGTTTGTCGCCATTTGTCCCCTCCGAGGAAAGAAAACGGGGCCAAGGCTGTAAAACGAAACAGTATTTCGCCTTTATCTTATCTCGAATAAAATCTTTAAAGGGCCACCCTAGAAGCGGGCTGGATTAGATCCCCCCCCCCCCCAAACGCACACACACACACACGTTCCGGAGGAAGAGGGCTTTGGCACTGAGTTTCCAAGCCCCGGTCCCGGAACCCTTACGGCGAAAGCATTCTAGTGTTCGATGCTCGAGCTCGGGTCTTGAAAGAAGGCCGCTCCAAGGACCCCCAGGATTAGGAGCCCTGGTACTCAGATTGGCGGATGGGTCAGCCGAAGATGCGGCGGCGTTGGAGAGGGCGGTTCAGATTGGCGCGACTTAGGGTCTTTATGTAACTTCGTCAAGTTGGCGGATTTTGTTTTGTTTTGTTCCTCTTTGGTAGCCATGGTTCATGAGGCTCATTCGGTTGGACATATCTTGTTGGCGCCGAGGCGCAAAGACGAGCTATGAAAGGTGCTCGCGTTATCTAATGCCGACGAGCGTCTGGAAGATCCAGTCGTGGTGGTCCATTCAATGGCATCTTTCTAAGTTGGTAGTAGTTAACTTCGAGAGTCTTCGGCCGGCTAAAAAAAAATGCGTAAGTGGCTCAACAAAAAAAAAAAAAGAAACCGGTTGACATTGAGTTATTGACGAATTTTGAGTTTTATGTGTTTTTCTGTTTTTGTTCATCGGCACAATGAGCCGATTGTGTCGCGTAGGCGCAACTGCCAAAGGTTTATGTTGAGGTCAGTATTAAACCTACACAGTTTCTTTTTTTTTTTCTCGTTAATTTGAGCTGCGACAGCTTAAAATTGTTGAGGACGCGCGGTCTAAGAGCACAAGCTTTATTTCCGTCCGAATATAAGTTGCATGCAACTCTGGCTGTTTTGGTGTTGCCCAACCCATAAAAATAAAATAGAGAAGAAGCAAAAAACAAAAAAAAAAGAAAATCAAAAGTCAGCTTGTCCACCTCCCTCCCATAAAAAAAAAAACAAAAAAAACTTTTTATACATTTGACTAAAAACCCCGAGACAAGAGCGAGAAGCGACGGACATACACAAAGTCTTAAACACAGCTGAAATTTATTCGACAACGAAATGGCTTATGTAGGCATCAAATCCTACACAAAACACCAGAGACGAGAAAGAGAGAGAGAGAAAAAAATGTTTCAGCACGAACCGTAATCTTATTCAAAAGATGTAAGTGATCTTTTTTTTTTTAATTTTCAGTGTGAAAATGGTGCGACTTTTAGCCCGTTTTCGGTAATTGGCGCCATAGAGTTCCACGTATTCAAGAGGTCCTTCGGCTGCCATTTTCCATATGAAAATATGAGAAAATCACTCATAACTTTTGAATAAGATAAGGGTTAGTGCTCAAAATTTGACATCTGGTTTGGCCCTCTAGTGCTACATTTGGTTGAATTATGAGTTTTCGACAATGCGTAGTTTACTTTTGAAAAAAAAAAAGGGGCCAAAAACTATATATGGGTGATTTCATCTCAACTCAGGCACGGATTTAAGGTCGAATTTTTAATTTTGACGAAAAAAATATATGTTTTGGGGCAATTCCTATAATAAAAGAAGACGCAAACGGCAATGTCGTCGGATTTTTTGTTCTCAAGTTATGGACCGTTGAAGCGGTCAAGGTGGAAACTGACGTATTTCCAGCTTATCGGAGGTGCCATATTTCACTCCATCCCTTTTCCATACTTTTTACACTACATCAATATAACTTTTTGGGAGCACTCTAGACAAAGGCTTTTTCATGCTAATTAAGTTTCTAGGTCATAAAATGTTTAGTTATTTATTTTTTATTTGTCAAACCACCTCTCTGCGACGATATTTGACGAAGATGAGCAAGCTGTGCTGTGCGACCTAATTAACATATGTTTATGATATTTATATCACCGTAAATCTCCAATTAAGCTCTTTCTTTTGATTATACTTTCAATGTTTTGAGTTAAGTATATATTGCGCTACACGTGCCTGAAAAACGAAAATTTTGAAACACTAGCAAGTTTGGAGTCGATTTTCTAAACAACCCCACTTTTTATTTGTTTTATTTTTTATTCACGGTTAGTTGATATAGTAGTCTATCAGAAACTACCAACATAAATTGTAATATATTGTTTGTATTGCCGCTATTAAGACTCGAAGTTTGTGCTATGAGTGTTTTGAACGGGACTTCGCACAGGCGCTCTGCTGAGCAGAAATTTGGCCTATGTAAGGTTTTCTATTTATCGTTAGCAGTTACCTCAATATCCAACCATAAACATTAATAAAATTTGGAGTAGTGTACTTAAAAAAATTTACTTCAAAGTCCGTATCCACAAGTCCGGGCACATCGCTTACTTCCTCCCAATACGGGGGAATGCAGATCGTTAGAGAATTCCTCTGGGGCCTTTTGCTTTCGGCTTTGAGTTTGAAATACCGAACTTGACATGTAATTGTCATATTTTCTTATGTCAAACAGATACGCAGTGCATGTACATATGTACGATTTAGTAACTGACGCTTACGAAGTACGGTTTATTTTTTGCGCCTACGGACTCTTTCGTAAAATAACAAACATTTCGTCGCGTGTAAGGCTTCAAACGTGTTAGTTATGTGTTTAGGTTTCATTTCTATTTTCAGTGATTCATGGCAGGTTACTTAGACTTTTTCTTCTTGACTTAAGTTTGTCAGGGAGTGTAGATGTTACGTATCTTCTCCGTCAATACATAGGGCGAAGCTCACACACCTTGCAAATCACGCCAGTGCCAAGTAAATAAATATTGTTAGGATGAATATTGTTGCTTCACTGGATTTTACGCTCAGATATTGAGGTAAGTACTAACATTAAATAGAAAACCTTACACGTCAAAATTCTGCTCAGCTGAGCGTCTATGCGAAGTCCCGTTCAAAACTCTCACAGCACGAGATTCGAGTCGTAATAGCGGCCATACAAACAATATATTACAATTTCTGTTGCTAGGTCCTGACAGATTACTATTTTACCTAACTGTAGATTAAAAATGAAAGAAATAAAAGGTGGGTCTTTTTAAAAAATCGACTTCAAACTTGCAAGTCTTAAGAAAAACTTGCAAGTTTGAAGTCGATTTTCTAAAAAAAAAACACCTTTGATTTCTTTTATTTTTTATTTAAATTTAGGTAATATAGTAGTCTGCCAGGACCTACCAACAGAAATGTTAATATACTGTTTTTACGGCCGCTACTAGAACTCGAATCTCGTGCTGTGAGAGTTTTGAATGGGACTTCGCATAGACGCTCAGCTGAACAGAATTTTGACCTATGTAAGGTTTTCTATTTAATGTTCCTACTTACCTCAATATCTCAGTGTAAAATCCAGTAAAGCAACAATATTCATCCTAACAATATTTATTTACTTGGCACTGGCGTGATTTGCAAGGTGTGTGAGCTTTGCCCTATGTATTGACTGAGAAGATACGTAACATCTACACTCCCGGACAAACTTAAGTCAAGAAGAAAAAGTCTAAGTAACCCAGCATTAATCACTGAAAATAGAAATGAAACCTAAACACATGACTAACATGTTTGAAGCCTTACACGCTACGAAATGCTTGTTATTTTACGAAAGAGTCCGTATGCGCACAAAATAAACCGTACTTCGTAAGCGTCAGTTACTATATCGTACATATGTATATGCACTGCGTATCTGTTTGACATAAGAAAATATGACAATTACATTTCAAGTTCGGTATTTCAAACTCAAAGCCGAAAGCAAAAGACCCCAGAGGAATTCTCTAACGATCTGCATTCCCCCGTATTGGGAGGAAGTAAGCGATGTGCCCGCACTTGTGGATACGGACTTTGAATTAAATTTTTTTTAAGTACACTACTCCAAATTTTATTAATGTTTATGGTTGGATATTGAGTTAACTGCTAACGATAAATAGAAAACCTTACAAAGGCCAAATTTCTGCTCACCAGAGCGCCTGTGCGAAGTCCCGTTCAAAACACTCATAGCACGAGATTCGAGTCTTAATAGCGGCCATACAAACAATATATTACAATTTCTGTTGGTAGTTTCTGATAGACTACTATATCAACTAACCGTGAATAAAAAATAAAAGAAATAAAAAGTGAGGTTTTTTAGAAAATCGACTCAAAACTTGCTAGTTTTTCAAAATTTTCGTTTTTCAGGCACATGTAGCGCAATATATACTTAACTCAAAACATTGAAAGTATAATCAAAAGAAAGAGCTTAATTGGTGCTTTACGGTGATATAAATATCATAAAACTATGTTAATTAGGTCGCACAGCACAGCTTGCTGAACTTCGTCAAATATCGTCGCAGAGAGGCGGTTTGACAAATTAAAAAAAATAATAAAACATGTTATGACCTAGACACTTAATTAGCATGAAAAAGCCTATGTCTAGAGTGTTCCCAAAAAGTTATATTGATGTAGCGTAAAAAGTATGGAAAAGGGATGGAGTGAAATATGGCACCTCCGATAAGCTCGAAAAACGTCAGTTTCCACCTTGGCCGCTTCAACGGTCCATAACTTGAGAACAAAAAAACCGACGACATTGCCGTTTGCGTCTTCTTTTATTGTAGGAATTGCCCCAAAACATATATTTTTTTCGTCAAAATTAAAAATTCGACCCTAAATCCGTGCCTGAGTTGAGATGAAATCACCCATATATACTTTTATATATTTAAATTTTGGGGGCACTGTGTAGTCATTTTAAATTCAAACGAATAAGTCGCGTGTGTTTTGTTTTGTTTCCGTCGGTGCGTTTTATACATTGGTGCTACTTATATGCATTGTCTTCTATGAGTATGGAACTAAAAACCCTTTGTGTGCCGGGTTTTCTTATTCCCCTACGTCGAACATCAATTTTGTTCCCGCGCAGAAAATGTGTAGAATGCGTAATTCAGTATTTTTATTTATCAAAGACACACTAATCTATGCGCTTGAAGTTAATTGCTGTCTGTGTGCGTTCAACCTGGAATAGTATTCATCAATTTTATTTCTAAAGACACTGTATATGTATGTGGCACCCCGCCTCGCGACCTGGGGTAACTCTGACTGGACTCAGCCGATATTTTTTTTTTTAATTTGGAACATGGACTTTTTTATTTAGTTCATTACTAAAGTAGTCTATTACTAATTTCTAGATCTCGGGTTTTGCCATAAAACGCGAGGTTCAATGGCATACATTCGCCTTTTTGGAACAGCGAAGAAGCAAGCCAAAAGCAAAAGTTTCCCACACAAAAACTTTTCATATGCCGTCCACAGGTTTGAATACAGGACAAATACTTGCTTTACTCGTAAAAAGCAAATCGACTGCCCAGTTGTGAGGGGTGGGAAGAAAGTATAAACTGGAACCTTGTAGGAACCATGGTGGTTCCCTCTATCCCTATCTAGGCCTAGCTTTAAGCAGGCCATGGAAGTCGTCGTCATCAATGGCGTCGGCCTCCTGGATACAAGGAACCACGAGGCCGAATTTCCCGAAGGGGCCGACTCTCCCTTGCCCATTTTGGGTGAATGCGCCTTCGGCACACCCTTGAGAGTTATAATGGACGCGACTGCTAGTGGCCTCCCCGGGCGCGTCCATTTTCCGAGGTTACATAAGCTGGCCCCGAAGGAGGGCCAGGGGCTCTCGTCGGCGGAAGCCCTGGCTCTACGGAGCTCGGTTTTTCTTCGTGGGCTTCCGACTTCCCGTGAATCTGTCTATTGTGGAAGCGCGGGAAACCGACCGGGTGATACTGGCTATTGAGCCAGCGCCCAGACTTTTCTTGTCTAAGAGCGAAGCGTGTTGGCATCTGAGTCAATAAACACGTCGAAAACGGACTCACTGTGTTGGTGTTGTCTCTCGGCCACCGGTGCCCAAAAAGGGGTTAAATTTAAACTCCCACATTTGGCGCCCAACGCGGGGCTTTCCATAGACTGCAAAGACAGCAGCATCCATCTCCTTCCGCTAAGATAGCGAACCAGGTCGATTTCCGGCCAAGGATTAAACAGGTGGACAAAGGGAGAGGCAAACGCCCGACACCCGACGCCACTCAACGGCTTAGTGGCCACGTCAGCCACGCACGGACACAATGCAGTGTCTTTTCAGCCGAGCTCGCTTCCAAACGGAGGTGACTCAACGCCCGGAATACGTCCGAGACATTCCCTTTCGGGACGACGCCAGCCTACTTCGCTGGGAAGAGCGCACCTGAGTTTTCGAGGTCAACCCCGTTCTCGAACAAAGTACGGTGACGCAACAAGAAGCAAGTGCAGCCTTTTGCCTTCGAGACGGCTCGCGGGGCCCACCCAGAGTGGACATTCCGTCAGCGCACAAACTAAAAGCGTATCTCGGAGCGAGAAAATGCGCTGTGCCTGCATCGCCCACTGCTAGAATAAGCAGCGCGGGTGATTGCGAACAACACCGGTGCCCCCAAAAGGCAGTCTAGGGACGGACCCGGCCGTAGCCGCACAAAGAGCGAACTACGGAGTGGGTATTTTCCTCAATGAGGACAATGGGGTTAATTGCGAATTCCCACAACCTGCATGGGCTCGAGCCCGACAGTATACTCGGATGAGGCCCTCAAATGGTTAAAGACTGATGACCAGATACAAGATTTTGCAAGGCAGAAGATCCTCCTCACAATGGGGGAGGAGGAAACAGGCAACGCTGGACAGGGTAGAAGGGGGGGGGGGGGGGAAGAGGAAGCGAGTGAAAAGTGGAAAGCGCGAGCTGGTCTTCGGTCTTTTACTGGGGAAATGTTACGCGGGAGTTATATTTCTCGTTCCGTTCGCTTTCGAGAATATTGAAACGTTCTCTCTCTTGCGCGTATATTGCGATCCTAAGTCGCACATGCGGGCTTTTCAATGCAGTCCCACCGCGTCGACACAACACACAGTGAGACTTTTTTTTTTTTAATAATCTTTATTTTTCGGGTGCCCTAAAACGGCCGAGCGGCCTTCTCTTAGGTACACCAACTCGTACAATAGAAGCTCTTAAACAATAATCCTACTCATTAAAAGAGAAATAGATATGAATATACACTGACGCGCTATGAAGTGATCAAAAGTTCGTCCAACTGACAGCGAAATGTAGACAGGGGTGTGGTGATGTCAACGTGAGGTGGCACAATGCTGTTATATAATGTCTGTAAACGAGAAAGAGGTGACACACGGCATGGTGAGCAAATATCAAAACAGGTGAACTGTCTCGTCGCGCGGAAAGGAACATGGAAATTGATTTTACTAATAAGCCATGAAGAATCAATGGCACCATTAATTATCTTATGCAGGAATACCAAGTCAAGGACTGTTCTTCTGTGTGATAAAAGCTTCAGCAAAAATCTATTTAGTAAGCATTCATAGTCATAATACACGCGTCGTCCAATCCATCTATCATAAACAATTCGAACAAATCTTTTTTGCACACGTTCTATGATCAAAGCCTGTGTTACAGATATTGAATTCCAAATCACAGAAGCAAACTCAAGCCTTGAAACCACTAAGGAATGAAAAAGATGTATTGAACAATGGGGCCTTTTAAAATGCTTGGTCAAACGCGATATAACTCCTAGAACTTTCATTGCAGAGCTGACAACAAAAGAGACATGATTTTTATAAGTCAATCCGCAGTCAATGAACACACCAAGATCCCTTACAATTGACACTCGTTCAATCGGATTTCCCTCAAAATGATAAGTGTTATTAATGATCGCACGGCGTCTGCACAACGATATCACTTTTGTTTTTAAAGGATTAAGAAATAACTGATTTTGTTTACACCACTGTGCTATATTAGACACATCATGTTGTATCAGATCATAATCTAAAGGACAATGAACACTCTTGAACAACTTGATGTCGTCAGCAAATAGAAGCAGTTCAACGTTCTTTACACAGGACGCTATATCTAAGGACTTATACGAAGGGGTGGCTTAGAAACCAGAAAATACGGTACTAGAAAAAAAGGCTTTAGTAGTATACTTTCAGCTGATTGCAAGAAAGATTGCACCAAGGTTACCCAAGGTCCTTTCACAGGAGACTTAGATGTGGATGTTTTTACCCGTCATTTCATTTCAGTATATCTCGTTCAAACTAAACACGTAGCATCGTTTCCTCTACTTGAGTGATCCTTCAAGGGTCCTGCCTCGCGTTAGCTTGATATAAACAGTTTTTACTTTTTAACTTTAGATAACGTTTTATAATAACACCCTTGCTTTCCTTCAAAGTGCGTCTTTAAATCGAGCGTTGTCTACTTCACTTATTTTTTCCTAATGTTAAAGCCGATGTCGTCAGACAATTACTTCTGCAATAGGTGGCCACTGGCATAACTGCATTCGTCATCACAATGCTTTTAACGCAGTCAATCCATAAATAGTAGACGCAACTATACCACTTTCTGTTGGGTTACTATCGTGCTAACGCGATTTTGCGAGGTATAATTTCCTTAACACGTTCTCTTGTTGCAAAGCAACCCGCTGGGACCGCATACGCACGTCAGTACCACTATGTCATTGTCTTTACTTGATGCTTCGAGCACCAAACTAACTCAAGCATACAGCCTCGAAGCTCACTTTGGGGGACTCGATGCCTCAAGGGAAAACCTCACAAGATTTCTACACAGACACACACACAAAAAAAGAAAAGAACCGGCATGATGGCATGCTACATTCGCCTCATTACAGATATAGACGGAAGAATAACCAAGACTCGGTGATTCTCCAAAAAGAACACAAATGTCTTATGGGAAGGAGCCGTGTCTATACTCGTACAGAAAGGACTTGGACCGACTTTGGGAGACAGACAGTCCTTGCAGAAAAAAGAAGGACAACTTGGCGCGAACCTCTCATGGACGGCATCACCGGAAACTTTGCGCACACTTCGGCACAATGTCATTCGTTCTGGTTCTAATGCAATAAGCAGTCTCGAAGAGACATCGGAGGAAACGCAGGCTCGGCGGTGTCGCGTTAACGGACGCCCCAAACGAGGTTAACGCATTACGGCCTCAAATTACGGCGCATGCGTGCGCCTGTGATTTCGGTAACGGTTCACAGAACTACACCGAATGGCCTCGTGAACATGAAATTAACCTCGCTGCAGATAACAAAATATACGGCGGGTGGAGACTCGAGCCACAGGCCACGAGACAGAAAGTTCAGGAGGAGGTCGCGTGTATAGAAATAAACCCTATGTTATAAAGAAAAAAAATCGGGTGCCTGAAATCGTTTTTGTTTCTACGTGAAATGTGAAATTCTTGAAGGGTGCAGTAGCCTCGATTTTATAAAATGATTTTACAGCTTTAGAAACTTTGCCGAGAATGGAAGGTGACCCGTAAGTTCATTATCACACCCATAGTGAGCAGATTGTGACTTTAATTATTTGTTTCGTAATCTGCAAAAAATTGTGGAACCACTTCTTATCGCATGAAATGCGGAACTTTATGTACCTTTACCATCTAAAGATATTACTGTCGTAACTTGAGGAGAGGGGGCGGGGGGGGGGGGGGAGGTGACCGCGCCAATCACTACTAAATAACTTTGAACAATTCAATTGCTCTAAAAAAGCTGGTTCATATTCGATGGAATTTATTTAGAACCTTAATTTAGCAGATGCTAAACATTTAACGTGATCGAGTCACACATTCATGGAGAATATACTATAACTCATTCTTAGCATACAGTTTGATGTTTTTTTACTATTCTTTATTTCTGAAATGCCTTCGAATTAGAAGAATAGAACATTTTGAATAATTTTTTTATTTTTTTATTATTTAGACAAAGATTATACATTGTGCTATTTGAAATAATGGTTAGTATGAGAGAAAGCTGACTCACATGGAGTAGAGCTGCAAGTGACGGCAATAACAATCACGAAAAGAGATGCTATTAAGCGGTACATCTAAGGAACATAGTTAAACGAGCAGAAACACCAAACTTGGGGCCGCGTTTTCTTGTTGTTTTTTTTTTTTACTTCAAATTTTACGCACGACATCACTATTCACGAAGCACAACTGCAATTCGTAAAGACGCAACAAATATTTGATTGTCGCGTTAGTTTGAGTTAGTGGTTTTTGGCTTTAAATGCTGGCAGACGTAAAGTCTGGGTGACGAGCCCAGCTTGGGAGGAATAACTGCGGCAGCGGTCACATGAGCACAAAAACTGTGACGCTGTGCATACGCGCTCCGTGCGTATGCACCGCGGACGACAAGCCATCACCGTGACACCGTTTGTTTGATCCACGTGACCACCGATATGCGTCGTGCTAAAAAACAAAAAGCTTGATTTCATTAATACGAGACTAAAGGTTTTGTGCCTAGTGAGCGAAAACTTAGTGGTGTTCGGGCATCGCTCTATGTAAAGTCATTGCAGGGTGTTCCCTAGCGCTATTTTGGCGTAAACGATTCCCATAAATAGTCAATAAACGGAGTGCAATGGAACTCTTTGCATTTTCTCTCTCTCTCTATCTTTCTTGAGATAGTGAATTTCTTATATTCACAAGTTATGAATGTAGGTTTCTAGATAAAAGAAAAGAAAGCAATCTAAAGCCAAGAAAAATTTGTCATATCACTATGCGCAAGAAATAAAACGTAAACAAACCGTCTGGTTGACGCTCACACTCACAGATGGCGCCACACACGCTCAAATCCGCTGGACCTGTTTTAGGAGGTTCAGCTTTTTTGTTTCATGTTGTGCCATTTATTTATACGATTTTTGTTTTGACGCCCGATTAATATTTAGAAAAACCTCGTAGAAGCACTCTGAGGGACCGTTGCAAAGCTCGGGCTCTATGGGCGGAACAAAAAAGTTTCCTGGTGCGAACCCTAAGTTTGACACGAGAGCCTCCCGTAGCTGGCAATGCACTGAGAGCAACGCTGGCTACGCCTATACTTCCATCAGTTTCGCGCCTCATACTGATGACTACGTAGGCGTGAACCCGGTGCTCTGCCGTCTGTGCGAACGTTGCAGTATAGAGGTCGAATTGCACGCAAATGCTAAGAGGCGTACAAGCACAATTACATAAAACTTCAGTTGTGAGGTCACAGCGTTTGATTGATTTAGCCGTTGATAACGCAGAGTTTGAAACCCCGTTCAAATCGAATAGCGCAGCGTTATTCCCAGCTTTAACGGTGCTAAGAAAGCCGGTTGTGGCGGCTTTTCCTTCCATAGTGAATACTATGAATGATGCAGTGCAATGCGAAGAGCAAGTCGTCTGCTGCTTGCGCAGGAGTAAAGGCCCGTTCACACTCTTGCAACCGAGTACGACCGAGAGAGACCAGACCGATTTTTAAGGCTCTTGCGACCTCTTAGGACCGGATGCGCTGCAGCGGAGCTGGTCCTAAGAGGTCGCAAGAGGCTTAAAAACCGGTCTGGTCTCTCTCGGTCGTACTCGGTTGCAAAAGTGTGAACGGACCTTTACGGTGAAGTCAGAACGACACCGAGGCCTGGTTGGCTCTGATTGAAAGGATAGTGGGGAGACCTCAATGCTAGATGCCTTGAGGCCTACCCACTATATTTTTCAATCAGCGAACAGGAGCTTGGCGTTCTGACATCATCGCAACCCCTGTGCAAGAAGCAGACGAACCTGCACTCCGCACTCGATTCGAACAGGAACAGAGGGAGGGGGAGAGCCAGTGGCCTATCTGAATGTCACACGTCTGAGGGGGGTAGCCCATGCTGCGCTTTGATCGAGCCAATCAGACAGCGTCGAAAGTGCATGGTCACCTAGCTTGTCTTCCTTTTGCGTTTGATATCACCGGCTAAATAAAATAGGGTAAAAAAAAAAAAAAAAACGCGCAAGACTACGGCGATGACGCGTTCACCCTGCGTGATGGGTTTGGCCATGTGATGCGAAGCGTACAGAGAAGGCGACTGACTCCATCAGTTTCACTCCCTGGCCTGTGAGGTCATCCCGAAATCCTGGCTCCCGGGAACCAAAACTGAAGCTCCGACGTGCAAATAGCGTGAGCATAAAATATTTAACTCTTTTGACGTACTGTATGCCGCATTCCATAATTAAGTATTTGAACGCAACAGGAAAAAAAACAAAAAAACGCGACCTAGCAGTTTTATGTCTACACTTAAAACATCACTAAACTAAAGCAAAAAAAACAAACAAAAAAAAACAGGTGTCCAAATAAAACACATGTGTCACAAAAAAAATTATACGGAAAAGAGGATTAAAGAAATATTTAGGTCGCGAGACTCATTTTGATTTATTTGGCGTTGGTGTGCCGACATAGAGGTACGCTTCGGAATTGCTGATGATCCGAAAGGGGTCTCAAGGCGTAAATATTGCGCTCAATTCTTTTTTTTTTTGCGGAAGGTTCGATTTGTGACGTACGTCTACAATCCGGACACTTAAACCTTTTTTGTTTCTTTGTTCGGGATTTCTAAGACAGATAAAATAAAAACCTTTATTTCGTAAAATAAATTTTGAGCTAAACCTTTTCTTTCGGGGAAAGTTTATTTTGTGATGGAAGTGTTTTTTTTCTCTTTTTTTCTTTTTTAGCGCATTAAAAAAAAATGTTTTTGGGAGTTCAATGTTTCTCAAAGTGACTCACGAGTCAAGGGGACCAACGCTTAAGAATACAACTTTTCAGCAATGTTTTCTGTGCGTTTCGTTCAGACACGCAAAGATTTAAAATGAGAGAGAGAGAGAGATAGAGATCTGGTTAAAGTACTTTGCGCCCAAGAACGTTTTCAGCTCGGTAGAAGACAGAGATGTCACAACAAAGCCAGAAAGAGGGCTGAAATTTTACTCTAGCTTCGCAAATCTCCCGGCAGAAGCACTGCCGGTTTAGGGCTTTGAGGCATGCGCGATCGTGCGTCGCATGGCTTTGAAAACGTGTGCGCGAATAAGTGCGCTTCTTCGAGCTTCTGCCATGTTGCTCATTTTGCGGCGTTAGCCAGAGATGCGAGGGAATCTTCGACGGGCTTGTTCCATGACGAGGCGGTGCCCGTTCAGACATCTCAGTCTTCTTCCGTCGTGATTCTCAGATAGAAGGTGCACTGTGTCTGTCTCTCTTGAAGCCGCAATATATGCGGTACCGATGGACACGCCGGATTCGGTTTTAGAAATAAGAAACTGGAGGACGCTATATCATTCTTTCGAAGCCTTTCACTGTAAATCTTCATTGTTGCTGTCAGTGAGTTCGGCGCACAGCCGCTTGCCCAGAGGTTCTTTCGTCACAAGTATCATAAATTTGAGCAGTATTACTGCTAAATAAATAATCCTAAATATTTTTTTTATCTTCGGTAGAGGTTAACTGCTGATATTAAAAACACTGACTATGTTGCGCAAGTAGCTGCCCTATTGAAATAACTGAATCCTATACATCTATCATTTCACTCGTTCTTTAGCGATTAGTATTTACTTTTCATTGTGATAACTTTTGCGCGCTGTATTTTTTTCAAAGGGTTCGCACTCATCGTCGAAACTATAAGAATCAATGTGCCAGTGACAAAAGGTAGAGTACGTAAACCCTTCTCCTCGATACTCTTTCCTTCCCAGGTACTCCAATGACCAGTTTACTGCGAGCAAGTTTGCCTGGTTCTTGTGCAGCCGGTTCAGCAACGTCACAGCATCGAGCTCTGATTCGAAGAATAGTAGGCAGACACAGATACTAGCTGCCTTGGTTTCCAACCATTGTTCTGATTCGCTCCAATCAGGCGATCTCGCTCGCTCCAATCAAACGATCTTGCTCGCCCCAATCAGAACCAAGCAAGATCGTCGTTTCCTCCTCGCACGATGACGTCAGGGTCCGGCGTTCGGTTGCCGAACGCCCGGCGTCGTCTAGTAGTTCTAGGAATAACTGGTTCTTTACAAACATGCCTAAAAAAATACGTATTTTTCTTTTTCTTTTTTTTTGTTGACAACAATTGTTATTAGACTCGAAACCAGAAATGAGGAAACGGCGGCTGAGATATCGCCTGCTGTCCAACCACCGAACTGCAACCAGCAGCGGCGGCGGAACAGCTTTGATGCGCATGTGATCATTCCTTCTCACCGCGCCTCCTCTCTTAGGTTAGCTCCCCTTCTCATGCGCAAAGGAGGGCGGCCTTCCTCCCCGTATACACCCACACGCCGTTTACAAACAAACCCGCGTTCGCCCTTGCCAAGTGTGGGCCTTGCGCATGTGCAGAAACCGGATTCGCAGGATATGACGCCTCTGCGCATGCGCGGTGCCGAGTTTCGTCTATACTGAAATGCGAGGCTTTATTACGTGCTGATGCTTACGCAATGCCCCTTCAAGCTTCACTCAACTCACGCAAACGGTTAAGTTACCAAACACCTTCTCCAACCGCGTGAACGAGGAAAGACTGCGGGCATTTCTTGAGAAAAAAGACATAGCAAACATGAAGGAATGAAGAGTGCCTTCACACTTTCTATGCTCCCTAGGCGCGCTTCAACGACCTTTCGTCGACGCTACGCGTACCTTGACCTAAAGGGAAGGGGGGGGGGGGGGGTTCCCACTAGGGAAGTTCAATAAGCAGAGTGTGCGCGTCAGCGCGGGCCGTCTGAAGGCTTGCGTCAGCCCTAAATACCGAAGAACCCGGGAAATGAGGAGACTGAGGTACGGACGAAGAAGATGGGCCTGTGATATGAGGCGTCCCGGCGAGACGTCCGCCATATTTCCTAATAAGCAGCTTCCCCGAATCGGCCGAGGCTTTCTCCTCTCGCGTGCCCTTCGCGCCTACTCGCGTTAAGGTGGCAGCCCATCCTCTTGGGCTTGTGTTCCCTGTCACGATGGAAATTGACGGTCCTGGGCATATATCCTCGCCGAAGCTGCAATACGAGCTGAAAGCTGCCGAGATAACACGTGACGGCACCACCATAAAAACAATTTTTTTTTACATTATTTTTTTCGGTGGAAAGGGGGGGGGGGTGTTGTTTAATCGGATACTATACTATATTTTACCTGAGGAAAGTAAAGAATGTTTTGAGCGTAGTCCGTACGGTGCGTTGCGTTGTTTTTACAGGTCTGCTTGTCGGAGACAAGAACGAGTCTTTTATATGCCTGGCGTTTATAGTGCCAGCCATTGGGATTTCGTGCCCACGGATGCAACCTCGATGACGTCACAACGTTACGTGACTCCATGACGCTGTACTGTCACGTGCCATAACGACGTCACATGAAACTGTTACCTCACTTGACGCAGTGACGTCCCGTGACGTTTTCGCTCGACGTCAAGTAAACACCGAGACGTGACATCGTGGCGTCATGCTACGTGACGTTTTGACGCCAGGCAACACCATGATGTGACATCCTGACGTCACGTGACATCACAGTGTGACGTGGCACTTTGACACTGAGACTTTCACAGACCTAAGGGCGTCACACTGTGCCGTAGGGCCGTAAACTGTCGTCTTTGCGCCGAAGTTAATCGGACCACGACGCACGTACTCGAGATTTACTACGAAACCGTACAAGTTTTATATCATAATGCTTTTTTATTATTTGCAATTTCCGGGAACACATTTGGACCCAGTCACTGCTTTGCGCACCAAATTCTCAATTCGACGCACGCGCTCGCGCGCGCCACACCTCGCTTCCCTTACTCCCATGGAAATCTCACGCACCCGGGAACACAGGTCTGGGGAGTTCCCACCGCCGCCGCCGCCAACGAAGCAGATTACAGACACGGCTACGCTAGAGCGAGGATCGAGATTCAAATGCGGGCAGCGCACGCCAAACTGCAGTGCCTGCTTCCACCCGTTCCCCAACGCGCAGGCATCCCAATCGGACGCGCACACCGAACGTCGAAAGATAAAGCTCTAAGCCTAAAACCTCCTTCCCCTCCCGCCGTTCCACTGGGAACCAGCATTCGCGAATGCATCGCACGGGCCAAAGAGCAGGAATGGGACTCATTACCAAACTTAAACTAATGACACACCCCCCTCCCCCTCCCCCCTTTCCCTCCTCACCCTCCGCGCCCCTCCCTGCTGGCCCTGTTGTGGCCGTGGTCGCGGCGAGGCCTGGTTTCGGCCTCGAGAAGAGTAGAACAAACAGCGCGCCGAGCCGTAAGATAACATCGGCCGTTGGGGACTCAAACTACCGACTGCGAGTCCGACAACCACGTCGTCGCTCAAGCCCCCGTTCGCTGCGCAGCGGCAAATGAGCTCCGTTGGTTCCTCGCGTACTGTCACATCGACTGCTTCAACGAGTTTTAGTCCCCACGTCGACTGTTGTCCCAGTTTGCCTCGGGAATCGGTCGCACGCGAAGAAGGGAGGCTGTGACATCGAGGGTTATGATGAAGGTAAACACCGCGCGAAATGCGAAACTGCTGTATCAGTATGCGTCGCAACATTTAATGAGCGTTCTTGGAAAGCGTTTCAGGGGAACGCCTTTGTTTGATATTGAGCTTTTTTTTTTTTTTTTTTTGCCCTTGGCGTAATGTTTGACAAAGCGACGACTATTCTCTTTCGTGGGAACCGCGACGAGGGCACTAGGCCTTACGTTGTTAGCTGTATACTAGTATTGACGTATACAGAGCGATTCTTGGAATATTGCGCGTGACATGTGCTGCAGAAAGCGTTCTCTCGCAATGAGATAAACATTTGTACATCGCGCAGACTTACTGCGATTGACCAAAATATAACTGTCAAAACGGAGCAGCCTTTGATATACGGTTGAAGGTTGCACGAGTTGGTGGTATACGTGTTAACGGTAAAATACACGGCACAAAAACAAAACAAAAATGGTACAAGAAAATTAAGTACACACAGAACAGCGCTTCGTGTGTGTACTTTGTCTTCTTGTCCTTCATTTTGTGGCACTTTTAATTTTTACCCTTAAAAGTCTTTTTTTCGTGTGTTAAAGCTAACCACGTCCACCTCACTACATTCCCGAAAGAGCAAAAGAACATGCAGTGATGCTTATTAGGTTTTAACAACGCTTATGGAGTTTAAAAGCTTCACAATTTTTTTTTCGCATAAATAATAGCTAAAGGTTTGATATTAATTTAGGTACAAATCTACAGAGTGTGATTTTGGCAGCCATAATCGCATTTATCTTGTTGGTCGACGTTTCAAAGCACAGAAAAAAACTGTCGCTCAAGTTTCTAAACCCACAAAAAACAGAACACTCACACAGCGCTCTTTGTATTTTTTTGTTGCGTGTGTGTGTGTGTTTGGAAGTTTGAGCGACAGCTTTTCGAATGCGCTGTAACATGGACCAACATAAACAACAACTTGACCCAATCTGCAGTTTTAACCACATTTATCTGTTCACAAAATTATTTCTCCTCGGATGCGCTAAAGATATGAGGAGATTGAAAACTTCTTTCCCCACATTGATACTGGCCGAAGAAAAAAAAAAAACAAAAACTGAATATCATATTTTACTCGCTGTTATCTGGGACGCATTGCCAAGGGCGATCGTTACGACTGACGTATGACGGTGAGCGTTTATCTACTATACTACCGCGAACCAGACATGCATGTAACGCGTTATTAAGAACGAGTTACTTTTACATGGTAACTGTTCTCGGTAATGAGTGATGTATATGGTTACTCTGTTTAGAAAAGGAACGAGTAACGTACTCAGTTACTTGTAAGGGCAAGCAACGAGTAACGGTATTTTGTTACTTTTGAGGAGCAACGTGTACTACACCGTTCAACCAGCCTCGTTCCATTTTTAACCTGTGTATGCTTCTATTGGGTCATTCCATGCCAAAGAAGACGCCGCAATATTTTTATGTCTGGGTTGAGTACGAAAAACTTATTTTGGATAAAGAAGCCTATGAAACCCAAGAAAGGCATTTTATGTGGATAAAATAAATTTTATTTTGGCTGACATCATGTTTACATTTTTTCGGAATTGGCATAAAACCCGTATAGTTACAAAAAACGTTGCGAAATGAAAAAAAAAAACAGCCCTTCCCCTCAGGTGACGAAGGAAGACCAGCGAAGCTGTACTATGGTGGGAATGAAGTAATGGCAGTCGGCAAGTCGGCAAGCCGAAGTGGAAAGGCTGGAAAGGTTGCCGCCGTCGCTCATAGATGGCGGTAGCTGTCCAGAGTTGTGTGTCATCTTTTGTTTGCTGGCGGACACGATCCTGGGGAAACTAGACCTTAACAGCTCCGTTGTAAAAACAATTGGGTTTTCCGCAAATTTAGGTGGGCACCTAATTACTTAATAACATGCCCTATCTTACAGTCAAATACAAACATTGAAAGACGCCCTTTTGAGACCTAACAGGGGCTCCAAATAGAAGAAATTTTATGAGATGTCTATTTTTTTTTTAGTCAACTTGAAGTTGGTGGTTATGTACAATACTTTTTTTCGGTTTGTTCTCATAGAAAAAATATTTAAATTGCACTTGTTAAATTTTAAAGATTCGTTTGGTTGCGTTTTAATGAAATCACAAATTCTCCAGTTTCTGCAGAAACGGCCGTATTGAGAGTCTGAAAAAGCAATGTGAACATCGGTACCCTATACTTTCGAAATAACCTAAAGTTCAATCCACCTCATCTATTTAACACATAAAAAAATTAAAAAGTGCTTTGTGCTGTTGCTGAGAAACTATTTTTTAAAGATGAACTTTTCCGACCGTGTCTCCAGGCACCCGCCTCGTAGGCGACGCACGCTGTCGTTCACCAGCGAGGCGTCGTGAGACGCCACCACAAGGTCTTCGACGCTCACGTGAAAACATGTTTTATTCAGTTGAAGTGGAGGTTATCCTGACCTCCATGCATCCGTATCCTCTTTACGTTACGTAATGACACTGGCGTCTTAATTTTACTCTTCTGCCCAGGTATCTGCCCACGAACGCAGGCCTGCATCGTCTGCTTCCCGAATTCGGGAATGCATACTGCTCGTTGGCCTCGTCTTTCGTATGTCCATATATAATACAGTTACTAGATAGCTCTCACCGATGCGAAATGGTAACGGTGATGTGTACAGACCGAATGTAAACCTGGAGGTTGCCAACGCGGAAAGGCACAGAATCCGTTGTACATGTGTGTCAGAATCGTTTTACATGTGTCTCATGACCTTGAACTTGTTTGTGTTTGTATTTGCTCGGCGTATAGCAAACTTTTACTTATAGCATGTTACAGACCACCCAACAGAGACGGTAATTTTACTACTAAACTGCACTTTTCCTTGCTAGAGATAATAACCCACTTCCCTCATGCCAACTTTTTAATGTTTGGTGATTTCAATTTTCCGGGTATATGCTGGTCAAGTCTCTCGTCTAAGGGCCCTAGTGAATCGCGGAAATTCCTCGAATTATGTTTAACTTTCAACCTAGCACAAATGGTCGATTCCCTGACTCGGCTGAACAATATCCTGGATCTTGTTTTGTCATCGTCACCCGATCTGGTTTGCTCCAGCAATGGTTTCAGCGAGCCTAACACAGCCCAAAACTGTGAAAACCAAAGTCTCGAAAATGATTCATGATTTAAATAGGGCTGACTACGCGGAAATAAATCGAGAACTAATTGCATATTACGTACAATTTTTGCCGAACACTCTGCAAGAACGGTCGAATGCAACTGGCTGTTGTTTAGAAACAAATTGTATGATCTTATTGAGCGTTTTGTGCCATTGATTCGTATTCACAGTGACGCCTGTAAGCCTTGGTTCAACAATGTTATTAGGTCTCTGGGGAACAAGAAAAAGCGTCTTTTCAGAAAAGCTAAACACAACCCGTCTGCACTAGCATGGGGCTCCTACTATGATTGCCTTAAAGAGTATAAACGCCAGATTAAAGCGGCAAAAAACAAATATTTCAATACAGACCTACCCACCCTCATGCAAACCAACCCCAAAAAATTCTGGACCCTTATTTCTCAAAGTGACCATTCCCGGTCTATTTGTTTGATTGATGCCAAGGGCTGCACTGTCCCTGAAGCTTCCTGCCCTACAGTAATGAACGAGTACTTTGCTTCTGTTTTTACTTGCGAGAACCCTTGGAACATCCCTACTGTCCCACCAGCTCCTTATAACACCATGGCACCTATTATCATCTCCCCTGACGGCGTTGCCGGACTTATAGATCGCCTCAAAGTTTCATCATCCCCCGGACCTGGCAACATTTCTTCAAAAATCCTCATAAACACAAAAGACATATCAAGCGAGTACCTCACGCTCTCATATACCCAGTCATTGGCAGAGAGACGTCTTCTTCCGGACTGGAAGGTAGGAAAAGTCATACCGGTCTTCAAGGACGGTGATCGATCATTACCCTCTAACTACAGACCTATATCGTTAACTTGTATCCCATCTAAACTTCTAGAGCATATAATGTTTTCTCATGCGATGTCTCATCTTGATCAAAACCACTTCTTTTTCGACCACCGACATGGCTTTCGTAGGGGTTTTTCTTGCGAGACCCAATTGTCACTGTTTACCCATGAAATGCATGCCAACTTCGAATCTCATCATCAGACCGACGCAAGTTTTCTAGACTTTTCGAAAGCATTTGATCGGGTTCCGCATCTTAGGTTACTAACAAAGCTCTCTGCTCTCAAAATAAATGATAGCGTCATTTCATGGATTCACAAATTTATTTCTTCGCGAGTACAGTTTTCAGTTGTGAACAGTCACGAATCTGGTTTATGCAACGTTACGTCAGGAGTACCCCAGGGGTCGGTCCTCGGCCCTCTCCTTTTTCTAATATTTATTAATGATCTCCCTCATTCAATTTCCTCCAAAGTGCGTCTTTTCGCAGACGATTGTGTATTATACCGACCAATTGCTTCTCCGGACGACCATGTGCTCCTTCAGAATGACTTGTCTACCATAATGAATTGGTGTTCCGACTGGCAGATGAGCCTAAATTATTCAAAGGGCCAACTCGTACGTTTCACTCGCAAGCGCTCTGTTTCGTCATTCATATATTCTCTTGGTACCCAACCCATTGTAGACGTCCCATCATACAAGTACCTTGGTGTACTCCTTACCTCCGATTTATCCTGGGCCGCTCACATCGAATCCATTTCACTCGCCGCATCAAAAACTTTGGGATACATCCGACGCTGCCTACACTCTGCTCCTCCGAATCTTCGTCCTTTAGCCTACCAGACATTCGTCCGACCAAAACTTGAGTACGCCGCCGCCATCTGGAGCCCTCACCAAATCTACCTTAACACCCAACTTGAAGCCACCAAATATCGTGCCGCTCGCTATATACTCTCTGTATACGATCATACTGCTAGCATTACGGCTCTAAAGTCTCAATTAAACCTAACTTCATTTGCTACCCGCCGTAAATGCTCGCGTCTCTGCCTATTTCACAAAATACTCCATCATCATCCGGACATTAGGTCGATGCTTTTACAACCTCCTCTCCAATCCTCTCGTAGATTAACAAACTCTAACTGTGTGCAGCGCATCTCTGGATCCACTAACGCATTTAATAACTCATTTTTTCCACTCGCGATTTCAGAATGGAGCGTACAACCTGAGTGCATCGCCTCAATAATATGCCCGGACGCTTTCCGTTCCTCCTTGGTTTTGCATTTTCAAGGGGAATGATGACTGCCTCTTTGCTCTCTATTTTTTGTTTCCTGATGGATTAATATTGAGTGCGTGTTTGTTGATGAAATGGTTGTTGTTTCATTGTTTGTTGTTGTTTCATTTTTTGTTGTTGTTTCATTCTTCCTTTCATTGACTGATATGTGATTGATCCCCCCCCCCCCCTTATGTAATGTCCCCGAAAGAGGACCTTTAAGGGTAAATAAATGAAATGAAATGAAATCAAATCCATTGTCAGCTTAGAACCTTAGAAGTAGAGAAAAGAGAGAGTGGAATCTCAGATTCACCAGCTCTTCCTAAGCTCAATACTGCCGTTACATCTTGAGCGAGTAAGGAATAAAAGTATTTCGTTGCTTCTTTGCTATCAATCTTGTCGTTTCAACATAAACATAAATTCCTCAAAAACCTGGTATCATCGACAAAACTTTTATTATACGGAGTTCTGGTGGCGCCCTATCCGAGGTCAACAGAACCTTCAGGTCTATCTGCTACCGCGAACAGCCGCCAAAAGCCAGAGGGGGACGGGGGCAGACCCGGACGGGGATGGCCAGACCCGGATGAGACTTTCTTTCTTTCGCCATGTTGATCACGCTGCGCAAGCACTTGGTCACGTGGTCGCGAGCGGGTGAGTTCTTGCTGCTCACTGATGGCTCTAGAGAGAGAGCTTCACCGGAACTTCGCGTGTCCCCCATTGACGTCACAGCGAACATGACTCGGAAGATGGTGAAGGAGTTGAGAGGTGCCGAAAGCCTCAATCTTCGTCCATTTTTAAAATAAAAAGTAGGACATGCAGACGAAAGCATTTCTTTGTTCTTTACTTCAGAAAGGTCGAGACACCAACTGCCAAATTATTTAAGCAAAGCCCTGAAATCGTTGCACAGCTCCTTTAAAGGCCGACCTACAAAATCATTTTCCTCAAGGTAGGAAAACCCTCCTCCCACCCTCCTATTTCCACCTCTCCTGCATCTTGGGGCAGAATAAGCCCCCTGGAGCTTATTCGAGCTTATGGAACCCCAACAAAACAAGTCCCCCTCCGTTAAGATAGCAGTGGGCGAGGGGGAAAGGAGAATGGTGGTAAGGGGTGCTTCCCTTCTTGCGGAAAATCTTTTTGTGGGTCGGGCATAAGTGCAAGGATTATTGAAAGGTAAACAACAAACCATAAAACAAAAGCAGTTGTTTATTTGGTCGCCAAAGTAATGAGAAATAAAATGCGTTACATTTGAAGTAAGGTGACGCGTACTTTCCCAGCATCGGTAACGAGTAAACTTTTTATTTAGTTACTTTTTGAGCGTGTAACGAGTAACGGTATTTAATTACTATTTTGGGTAACGTGTACATGTCTGGTCATTACCAGTTCAAAAAGGGCCTTGCATCTTATTTTAACGCATCCTGCTTCATGATCATTTCTTGGATGTTCTTATCGACCAACGCCGCGCTCTGATTGGCTGTAGAGCGATATTGAGCTTCTCGTGAACTCGCCACGCCCTGCGCTTCTTACGTTGTCCGTGACTGTTCACCAACGCACTGTTAACAAACAAGCCCGCGTTTGCCTACAGGAGGTGTGGACAGTGCGCCTGCGCAGAAACTAGACTCGCGTGAGGTGAACCGTCTGCGCATGCGCAGTGCGACAGCAGCGCCACCGCCGTGACGTTACGTCAGAGAGCATTGTTCCCAAGGAAGAGGGTTCACATATGGGTCCAGCTTCGTGAACTTCTTTGACCTTAAGGTATAACTCCATGGTGTGAATTATAGAACGATCAGCTGACAAACGGCGCGCGACGTAGCAGTCATTGTGCTGACGCCGCGCGCAGAGCAACCGGGCAAAGTTCGTCGATTTTTCGCAGCATATTCGCCCCATAGTGTCCGGCCTTTAGCCATCCTATGTCCACACCATAGTGTGTAGAGCCACTAAATAAGCTGCGCTTTAGAGTAACGCCACTCTAGCCATCTTGGTGCTTAAAATCATAGTGGTGAGTTATCTGAAGCTTTATCTGAAATCGCAGGAAACGATTTTCCGTCCTCCAGCCATTTTAAAACAGTTCGTGAGACAGCAATACGAGATCCAATGAGCTTCATAACACCGCATCAAAAGCTGAGGAAGACGCATTTTTGGATTGTTACTATTGACAGTTGCGTTTGCTCTACACTAAGCAACAAGATGGCGGCACCCATCAGCAGATCGGGGAACAGAGTGCCGATACTTTAAAGGCCTATACACACATATGCGTTTGAGCGAGGTGCGTTCTGTAGCGGCAAGTGGACACATAGCGTTAAGAAGAGCGCTTGCGCCAGGCTTGTGAACACGGTTGCGTTGACACGTAGTCGGGCGCAGTCAAAAACCAATGACAACGCGCTATCGTCGCTAGCGGCTCACCAACAGCCAGCGAAATTCACGGCAACACGGCGGGATCCGGCGATAGCGTCGAAGTGGTCGATCTTGGGACAATCCCGCTGGCTTCCCCGACATACTGTCCGGCTTGAATCATCGCAGCCTTTGAAAAACTTGCTCGCGCATTCCTCACCGCTCCCAAAAACGAGAAAGCAGGTTCCGCGAACTAAGAACCTGATACGCATCGTCGAGTGGCGCGAGTGAACGCGTGATCCTCCTCTTCCTTCTGGACTTCTGATTGGTCGAACGCACCGCAACGCTTTGGAAACTTGAGCGAGTCTCTACTCCCTGGCGTCGCGCTACCGAGCGTTGCGGGACTGCGCGCGTCGCACCGCAAGCGACCGCTCCTGGCCGCAAGGACGCCGCAACGCACTCAAATGCGTGCAAACGCTAATGCGCGTATGGGCCTGAAGCGTAGCTCATTTAGTGGCTCTAAGGGTACGTATACGCCATTCGAACACTACGGTACACGGCCAAGTGCTAGAAGTGATACAAAACGACGAAGAAGAGGGGGGGGGGGGCAATTGGCGCGGAAAATTAAGCTTTGTCTCGTGAATCGTACCAAGAGTTGCCGAACTGTGTGACAACGAACATTCGGGTCGTACTGATGCCGCTGACTAAAGAAAGAAAGAAAGAAAGAGAGAGAGAGAATGGAAGAGTAAAAAAGTGAAGGAGTGAGTGAGAGCCGGAAAGTCTTTTGCTAATGATGTCAAATCACCGTACGAGCGCGCGGCGTTCATCCTGTGGCTCGGGTTTCTAGCTGGGAGGCGGAGAGCGGACCGCGGCTCCCGGTCTCTTCCGAAGCTCCCGAAAGACGGATGCCCTGGTAATTAAATTCTACTCCGGTCCACGCTGCGGTGTCCCCAGCGGGAATCCACCATTATTTATTGGCTTCTCGGGGCGCGTGAGGGGTAGGCGGACCACGGGTTGCCTCACGAAGCCGTTTTGTTGGCTTTGCCACCGCGCTCTTTTGCAATGTCCCCCGTGGGGGCAGGCCGGACGAGACGAGCTCGCCTGGCGTATTTCAAACTTTCTCCTCGCACTTCAGGCTCGACCCGGGGTTTTAGATGAGTTTTCCCGCTGCGAGAAAAAGCGCATGTGACGGGCATCTGATTGCTTTCGTTGTTTGTCGTGGTCGGCCCGGCGGCGCGCGAAGAAGGCGGCGTGTTAGGTGCGGATTTAGGCTGTCAGGTTTAGCGGCACGTTGATGTAATACTGATGCACGGAGTGAGTGGGGAAGCTCCAACTCTTTCGATGTATCCTCATTTTCGTGCGTCTTCTACGCTGCCTTTCTTGGGTGGTTTCTGTGTGAGGCACTTTACTGCGCGAACGGTGGTCGTAACCGCCTGCTCTATGTCGCGGCTTTCGCAACGCACTTCGACTGCGCGAAAATCCAATTATATTGAGCCGGTTTCTTAGAAACTGAGGCCCCTGAGGATAAACACGAAAAACTACATAACGTAAATAATTACTCGCCTTCCCTAGCCTCGGATAGAGCCCACGGCACGTTTAAGCGATACCTTCTCATCTCAACTAAATATTTGACGCTTCAGAATGGGCTCTAGGTCAGGACGTAAATAAATTAATAACGTATTATTTGATTGAACGTAAGAAGCGCGAGGACGTTTCAAAACAAAAAGTCATATCAATAAATTATGTCGCATTTGTTTAAAAACACACTCTCGCTGAATGCTCTCGTAATGCTTGCACGTTAGGCCACACACAAATATCTAAAAAAAAAGTATCGGGTAAAATTAGCTATTACTGTTTTATATTCAGTACCATAAGATGTTAGTTGCATAGCAGTTTCGGAAGAAGTCATATTATTTAGGGAATCATTATCCTTTTTTAAAAAATCTTTATTAACATCGCTGTCGGTGCACTTATGGCAGCATAACAGACTTGATGCGAGATGGCCACGTATTTCTTATATTTTTTCAAGACCGCAGTGTGCTGAATAGCGTCGCATTCCTTTGACTTCTCCACCCCAAAAGAGTGGTTCCACAAACTGCTGTAGGCGACCCGCAGGTTTCCGTGGCAACATTGGTGCAGCTTCGCACTAGGTGGCGCAAGCTACCGCCCATTATAAAGGCCGGTAGCTTCCGCCCTTCCATTCATGATTCGGGGATCGCCCCATCGGGGATAGACGAGGCAACAAAGAGGGTTCGAAATCACCAGACCCAATGTCTTTGCAGCTATAGCGAAGTCGCAGTCACAATTCTCGAACAATCGCACAAAAGACAAGGTGTATCAGTGCGAACATGCACTGTAAGAAAAATCTGATCAGTCGTAAAAAAGCCCTTGGGGTTTTTCGACTCGTTTATATTTTGCACACTAAAAAAGTTATTTTAAGCCCCCGCTAAAAGGATTCTTTGTGAAAAAAACAAGGGGCTCTTTGAAGCTCCCTTTTTGACGCGAAAGAGTTCTTCGTCGCCCCGTTGCCTTTCTATAGTGTGCAAAGGGGCGATAGGGCTTCAGGCGAAACCGTTCTTCACGAGCTGAAAGAGTTCTTGGGGCGTCGAAGAACCTTTCAAGAACGGATTTTTCTTACTGTGTTACAACATTATTTGTGGACACGCCTCAAAGTCAAAAATGTCCAACATGTTTGCAGACAGGTTTTTTTTTGTGTATTTCCAACTCGACATGACCGACGCACAAGGAAGAAGAAACACGTCTCAAACAGTTTCTGCAGGCTGTCTTTTTTGTTGTTGTTGTATGATAAATCAGATGTGTGACCGCAGCTTTAGGTTTCTGTAAGGGTGACTGCTGCGAGCAGTGTCTCGTCAAATTACGTAAACACGACACAAAATTTTCATCACATGTATAGAAGTTTGCTGTTCCGGACTTCTTTACCTGTTCTGTGTTCCGGAAGCGTTCCTGTCGCTCCCTGTTCGCCTCTCCGGTGTCACTCTGTAGTGGAACCTTGAGTCAAGCCGGCCTTTCACGCGAGACTCCACACGTCACTCCCAGCCTTCTAATTATGCCTGGTACGAACTTGTGTCTCAAGGAATACCGAATTTCGGTAGGCAATGCACGGTCGAGAGAACTATGCCTAATTCGGAGAGATCCTCGTGGTTGTCAAGACTGCGTCCGTCGACCGCAGTGGGTCCGTATTCTGGCTTGAGTGTTCTTGTGGACGATGAGAAAGTAATAGGAAAATACAGAAAGAGAGATGAGATTGAGAAGAGGCGAGAGACGTAGAAGAGAGACAAGGACGACGTGGGAAGGAACGCCCATAGACGAGGCAAGATTAATTTTGCAATACGATATACTAATGGAGAAGACAATTTGAAATACGAGAACAAAATATTCTTTGTTACGAAAGAGTAAATAAGGATAAAGTGAGGGTAAAGAAGTAAAGAAGTAAAGGCACACTGGGGGGAAGTTAGGAATAAAGTTTGGAAAGCTGTGGAACAGTAAAATAAACGTTTATGGGTAAAAGAAAGCATGTGCTCCGCACGAAAAGCAACTAATATTGCCGAAAAAGTACGATGGAAATTTCTACTCAGAATGTGAAGGCAAAACCTGAGCAATTGAACGAAGAAGGATGAGAAGAATTACGGGCCACACTAACGAATCTACCCAGATAAAACAAAGAACCAACGTAATGGAATTAATTGATAAAGTCGGAACAGTAGGTACCGTCAAACAGAAGAAACAAAAGTAGGATACAGTAAAACTACGAGAATTTTCAACAAAATAATCGAAGCATACGGGGGTGCCGAGCAATCGGAGACGTACACTGCAAACAAAACAGCCAAAACAAAATCAAAAGGGATTTGACGGCTACTGAGAGACACAATGCGCGTGTATGGCAGCTGTGGTCACTGGAAGAATGAGAACGGCCGGGAGAGCCCAAAAGAGATCATTCACACAGTTGCGTCGACTGCGTTCCGTCGTGCAGCACAGCGCCTCCCGGCTGGTTCGTCGGAAGGATCGCTATAGCAACAGCTCTACGCAAGCAGTTTTAACGCAGTCAAACGCAGGTGTCTGAACCGACCTTAAAGCTGTTCGTCCTCCAGCACAAGCTTGCTGCGTTTAATAGTGCTTCGGCGTCTTGTGTCCCAGAGGGCACGCGCCGCTAAAGCACGACCATAGCCTCCTCTATACTCGCAAAGCCTGGCAGTTCGACGACGGAGCCGTAGGGTGCTTGCTCGCAGATTTGGTAGCACAGAGCATAAAAGAGCCATTCCTCGGGGAACCTGGACGTCAGCACACAACTTTTGCAGCTGCTTTTGCACTAGTTTGCTCGGGAGAAGTGTGTTTCGGCGTCTCGCCGCAGCGGGGCGCCAGTAACGTGGCTCTCCTCTCATCCGTTGTCTGCCGCTCCAACTTTTTCATTTCGGCGGCCGCTTCTCGCGGTGATCTGCCAGGCTTTGCCAGTATATAGGAGGCTATGGCACGACAAACGGCAACTAGCGACTGCTGGAGGCAGGGCACCAGAAGGACAGGCCCTGCCCTTCTAATTTTTTTAATACCTCAGTCAAAACGTTTTTTTTCTTTCTAGGATATGAATGTGATAAGAGGTTGGAAGTAAGCCTAAGAAGAGACCGCAACATGGAGGTGCTGTTTGGAGCGTGAGTCTAGGCGAGTTTGGCTTCAACACAAGTGGTTTCAACGTTGCCAGGCTTGCGAGGTGGCCGCAGTTGCAGCTCCGTCCGCGTAGTTTGCGGGTTTTGAAGGCGGAGACAACTTCGGGGCAAGAACATGAAACGCGCACGTGCTTGTCCGGATGTTGTGTTCGCCCTCGCACCCGAGTCCCCGTGTGGTTCTTGTTGCATGGCATCCGTCCTGTGCCACCGAGCAAGACTTTGGTCAAGGAGATGGAAGCTTGAAAATAAATATAGAAGTAAGACAAAATAAATTTTATACTTGGAAACGTTGGGACCATATGTTTTGTATCGCATCTGGCTCCGTATAAGACCCAGTAGTTTGGAGTGGAGGGAACAACCGCTACAAACGTCTGCTGAGTATCTCCATTCATCAGGGTGCTGGTTCCGGTTGTAGTCACTGAAACATAATTTCTTCTATGATTGATACTTGAAAGCAAAGCTGACCTTGAAAATCACAATGTTGCGATTACTAAAAAGGACGTCAAGCTTATAGTATGTTACATGTATAACGTGCTGATAAAGCACTACGCAGAAAACAATGCTTTAGAGGTATCGCATATGGTTCTAATTGCATAATGAACAGATCATAATTTAGCATATTTTGCTTCAAATCACTCGTAATATAGGCAAACTCAAAGCGCCCATCCATAATGTGAATATTAATTGCCTCCCTTATTAGGTATTTGTCGGACTTTGTGTGTGAATATTGAGCAGATAGTTATATAATTAGTGTCCTTAAAGTGTTAGACGAAAGACCGTATTAGTAAGTGTTACTGTTAGGATACCTAGTAACGACTTTAGATTAAGTCTGAGGTTGCCACAAAACTTGCCCGTATTCTTTGAATAAAATTGTCGACAATTCTAAGATAAAACGAAAATAAACTAAAACTACTCTTTGAAATCAACGATGCTTCTGTGAATTTTGACGTAAGGAAAATAAAACAGAAAACGTTCCATTGGAACAGCTGTCTCACGCGGAGTTTCTTTTCTGATTTTCACAGGAGAAAGTTTCTAAAATATCGCTTTTGCCGGGGATGCAAAGTCGAATGATCGAATATCAGATTTCGGCTAAAAAAAGATGCGGCGCTTGCAGAAATTTTATACACCCGCATATTCGGTGAAATGGGATACCACTGTTGAAAGCCGTCAAAATTGTTTTCTTTCTTATTTTTTTTAAAGGTTACTGCAACATTTTTATTTATTTGTTATTACTATTTTACGCGAACGTTACTCGCACAATATCAAGTTGCTTTCTTCGCTCTTTTGTGTCTGGTCCGCGAGGTGGTTTCTTTTGTGAAGCTGCCCCAAAAAGAAAGCAGTGTGTAAAATACACGCAAGAAAAATAAAAGAACACAGAAGATCAGCTAGGTCCTGCCCGCTTGCTTTGAAAACTTCGTTTGCACAAGAAAGCTCGGGAAATTGAATTAACTCGACGTCAACTAATTATGTCGCAGCGGCAGCAAATGGAAGAAAAAAAAAAAAGTTTTCATCCTGGGCGTACGACGAAATAGGAAACTGGTAAAGGTCACTTTCATTGTTCATTTGTAATTGTTTTGTGTGTTTGTGAGAGACAAGTTATTTGTACAATCGTATGTTCAGTTTTCTTTGTTTGATTTTGTGGAAATAGACATGCCGCCTCTTTCATATCTTTGTTTTGGCGCTCCAGAGTCTAGTTTATACTTTGCTAGTGGCTTAATTGCATCCACTAATTAATTGTTTTATACAGTTTTTCCGGGTTCGAATATATGGGATTTGATTTTAACGAGGTTCCGTTAATATTTTTTTTTGTTAAAAGTTTTTTAGCTTTATTTCACTTCTGTTGGCTTGAGTGCTAGCTGCTGGGGTGATAGCATTTCTTCGTTGTATTAGTTATTTTTGAGCTAAAGTGTTGGTTAGAAAAAAAACAAAAAAAAACACTTAAAATAATTTAGTGGGAAAAGAGCATTTCGTGCACTCAAAATACTAAATTAATATTTAAAAGTACCAAGTTTTTAGAGAAATTGCCCGGCCTGAATATGGTACAAGCTGCTCTATTGGGCGACTGAGAAAGTGGCATGTTAACACAAAAGCCTAAAAAATAGTGTAATTGTTTTTCACCGCAAAGCTTATTTTAAGCGCCTCGGTTCCACATGACGCAGAATATTTGTTTGCTTTATTAGTTTTTCTATGCGCCCGTCATGTCACTCTAATTAACATACTCCCACTTCTGGTTAACAAAAGATTGTGCACGCGAGAAAAAAAAACAATACAAAACATGTCCCATAGTCTTTTCAATTGCAAATGTACAATTCAAATAGAAAATTATCCTGTCTTAAAAAAACAAAAAAAAAAAACAGCGTAGTATAATAAGCGATACAGTACTAAAGTTGTTCATCTTTTCAATCGATAAAAAAATAATAGACGTTTTGACATATCTTTTACCATGTAAACATAACCTAGAGAAAACGATCAGGTCTGTACGGTGGCAAGTGCACGAGACCTGAGGGCTCGGACCAGGCTCAGATTTAATCGCGACTATAATCAGTCGGTCAACTTACGATGAATGGTGCCAGCGAGAGACCATCTCTCAAACTCGAGAGCCGACGCACGAACAAATGTGTTCCCTGGACCTGACAATTCACGCCTCGCCGAACGACGATCACTTTGCCGTGCGGCGCTTCTCGGTTCGATCAGTTCCGGTCAGCTCCACAATGGGCCACGCACGGCCGCCCGGCGCCTGGAGGTTCCCCGTGAGATTGATAACGGACTACGCGGTGATGAAACACGACGTTCGACGCGTCTTCGATCGGTGCACGCGGAAGCACCCTGTAAGAGTGCGTCCGCCCTGACGAGTCGGTAATGACGAAACCTAATGCCGCAGTCACGCTGCCAATTCTTCGCACAAGAGATGGTTTGTACACACTGTCCAGGGCGTGGTGATTCTTCCATGTTCAAAGGTTCTGTCACATCCCTGATAAAAAAATAATAATCTGCAGACACGTTTGAAGCGTACACGTGTGTATGAAGCAAACAGGCCTCCAACATCATTTCTCTGCTTGCAGACCGACTTAAAATATGACGATTGGTTTGCCCCATACATCAGTCGTACATTCTTCGTTCCCCTCCTTCAAAGAACGATAAATATTGCAGAGCCGCCAGGCAAATCTCATCACGTACAGACAACACACAGACACTTCACCCACCTCTCCTGGGACTAACCTTTTCAAATTCCCTCCTTTACAGTCGTCAATTTTTTGACCGGAAATCACTTTCCGACGACGTTGTAATCATACAGGAGCCCATCAAATTCCGAGCCTCACGTGACTCTCTCTAGATAATGTTAAAAAAAAGAACCTAACCGTCGTTTGTTTTAGTATTTTTTTAGTGTTAGGATTCTATACCTTGATGTTTGTTACCCCTGATGTAAAGCCCCCAAAGGGCAGAGGGTAAAATGAATGAAATGAAATGAAATAAAACTATGGTTGAGACGTCTCCGCAGATAATACTGTCATCATGTCTGCGGAGAACACTTCTTCTTTTGTCTGATGTATGACCTACGTGACTGCGTCTTAAGGTGTGATGAGCGAAACACCAAAACAAAATGCCTACGAAAAAAAAAAAAAGATCTTTTCGGGCACCTTTTACATTTTTTTGCCATCATTACGTTTGCAAAGCACACGTGTTCATAAGTGTTCGCGCGATGTTATCGAGAAACCATGTACTCACCGACAACTTCAAAAACACGGGGCGTGACAAGTCGCGAACATCCTATTATCCCTTCTCGGGCAATCAGATTGCAACATGAGCCGATAATTCACAATGCCGGCTGCCTGCAGTGACTAAAGCCTGTTTACCGTTCATTGGGAGGCCCTGCATGTTCGTTCCAGTGTGGGTACCGTGGACGACTCTATTTGTTAGCGTTAAACGAAGCGGATCAGACTGTCTACAAGACTGAGGACTCCGGTAGCCAACGTATGGTGCCTGGAGCGCGTCTTCGACTGGTGTGTTTAGCGTCCTATGCTGCCCATACATAAAAAAATGGTCCCGAAGTGGCGAAAAATGACGTCACAGTGTCATGATGTCGCATGTCGCGATCCTTCCGGTTAGTCGTAGAAAAGCTGCGAGTAGCACAAGCAAACGCGAGTGTCGCTCTCGTCACGGCGTCCCGACTTCAGGTTGCCGAAGCTTCCGTGGACTGCCACACTGGAGGGCGACCTGCAGCAGAATCAGGCGTCTGTCAAATACACCACAGCTGTTGGGACGCCGCCAGGATCGCGACCGGCGACAGCATGACTCTTCTATGACGTCATCAGGCAGAAATTGAGGGGCTACTTTTTGGGACGCGGTAAGCACACCAGTCGGAGACGCGTTCCAGGCACCATGGCCAGAGTCATTACTGTTCATATAACCTGTCGCGTTTCCGGTCGTCCTATCATTTAACGCTATGAGCTAGTCGTCCCTCGCGAAAGACGCGTTTTTATTAACGCACGTCCTGTTTTAGTAGCCGAATTCCGTAAAACAAACGACACGTTCATTCGTGACGGTTATTTTAGTGCTGCGCCAAGCTTGCGGCCATGTGCGTATGTTTTATATAGATTCATAGGTTTCATTTAGAACAATAATGAGAAGGACACCCCGACGGGAACCTATAACCCTGGACCAAATGATTGTTAGCTGGATGTCATGCCTACTGCTAAGCGGCTCATGTGTTGGGAGAGCAACTGAGGAAAGAACAGGTGCGCGAGGAACAGGTCGCTCGTATTCTATGTCGGCGTGATCAAGGTTTTGCGTCTGTGTCGGCGTGATCAAGGTTTTGCAATTTCCCCTTTTCATTTTGGACTTGGAAGTTATTTTGTTTTTTTAAGGTTGGTTTGAAGACGTTAACTATGTATACTGTTGACACGACGAGGTAATATCGGCGCTTAAATAAACTTTGCAATACCTTCTACTGGGTTGAGATAGTGTAATTATTAAAAAAAAGTCAGCCTGAGAAGCCCTTTTTCAATAAAAATGAAAGCTGGTGAAAGTAAAATGAAAAGTTGAGAGACGTTTTTGTTTTTTTCACATTCAGAAACTTTTTCCTCCAATTTTTCTTTCGCAATGTTTAGTAATGCGCGAACTTCGCTTAATGCGCTAAAATTGCCTGTCTTGATTAAAATGCATGTAAGTGCAGTGTAGAAAACTCCCCACAGTAACCTGTAACATGCAACCGGCACCCTGGTTCTAGTTCTATCACATGACAAAAACAATATTATTAGAAGCTACGACTCTTGGAATATTTTATATTTACTGCAAAACTGCGGAAGACAGGTAGAAACCTTGTCTTACCCAAACTCGTAAAGAACGCGCGATTCAGTTGCATTACATTGGGATTTATGCGCTGAATTGCCAGGTCTCCGACAGTACCTCGTTTCAGCGCGAGGATTGAGATCCACCGGGAACAAAGGCGGCCTAGATTACGATTGAGAACCTAGGAACATGTTGCGATAGAAACGGCTGGCCATCGACAAAATGATTCCTCTCCGCGTCTTCAAATTTAAAGTGTCGTCCTTTCTTCGAACCATACTAACCATGGCTGGGAAACGACCGCCTTTGGAAAAACAAAAACTTAGTCATAAATATTTTGAAACATGCAAAAACGCACACCGAAAAAAAAAAAAAGAAAGACAGAGACTGAGGTACAACCTTTTCGACGAGCGGGCAAAGCGGTATTGAGATTTGGACAGGATAGTTTCTTCTGAGATGTACTATTCTTTTAAAGTGGAAGCGCGCAAAATAGTAGTCTACGATCTTCAAAACGAAGGATTTCGAGCAACCGGTGGGAATGAGGAAATGTCGCCTTGCATTTTAAAGTTGTAATCTGAAAAAAAAAAATGTTTTCTGTTTCAAGAAAATGTTTGATTTGAGTGCATTAAATCGGTACTCCGGAATCGAAAAGATGGATTTGAAAGATAAATAGACAATAGTTAGATACTGTTCCAAGTCTTCGATATATTAGAAAAAAGATGTTTTCCATTTTTTTACTATGTTAACTTCATTTGATTTTTATGTGTCGACGTTCAAAAACTGTATAGAGAGTAAAGTGTTTGCATATTCAAAGCTGATGCCAATGTAACAGGAGCTCTCAACCATTTTATCTTTGTTAATAGAGTATTGTAGTTGGGCCTCCAGTGCTTCTTAAAAAAATAATTGCGATGAAAGTGATTACAATATTGTCACGTATGGCAGGTGCAGAAGCAGCGAAAATCCTGTTTCAAACTGAAAGTTTAATGGGGCAAGCTCGTGCCAAACAAAATGAAGAAGGAGCGTCGACACAGCAGAAAAGCTGGCGGCGATTTGGCTGCGGTGTAAGAGCAAGCAAGCGGGCGCGAGAGTGCCTCGACAAAGTCACGCGCAGCTCCTCATCGTAGTGTGACTCGGCATTTCGAAACTTTGCCCCTGAATGTTCGAGTGTCGAGGGGTATGAGTGAAAATGAACAGGAACCTTTGAGAACAAAAAAGAAGAATGACACAACAAAAACAACGTTCCGAGTAAAAAAATCTAAGAACATCTAAGCACTTCTTATGTGTTGTGAATGTGAAAGCGGAAGCATTCTCGGCGCTGAGAGGAGCAGAAATGGCCGCGGCGCCGGCAGGGAGTGCGGCAGTGCGCCGCGCAGACAGCTCTGACTCGCTGGAGACTGCTGCGCCGCAAACTGCGCGCCACGTCTTCCTTTGTCACACGGCGGTCCAGCGGTGACATCACGCTCCCCCCCTGCGCAGGCGCAGTGAACCCCGCCGGCTCCACGTTTTCTGTGACGTTGCATCTGCGTTGCTCTGCTTTTCTTTGTGCTTTATTTCTGAGGCGCGTCCGCTTTGACCTTGAGAGCCCCACCGGCTTCCTTGACGAAGCGTCTGCGTTGCTGTGCTTTTGGCCAATGAAGATTCAGGCGCCATTTTGCTGCTACGGATGGTTACAGACAACGCCGGCTTCGCACCTTGGGGCAGTTATGCTTTAGCCTTAATAAACACGAATCTTGCAAAAGTCCGCGGCCGAGCACTGCTTGCTCGTCCGCGCGTACGATAATATGACTAAAACACAATGAGGCGTAAACACACAAAAAACAAAATTCGGAAACCCCAGTTATACAAGAAAAAAAAAAACGCAGGCACATATGGTTATTTTGAGAAGCTCTGCGGATTTCAAAGCATCGTGGAACAGGATTCACGCCATTGAACAAAACAAATATTTCGTTCAGCCTCCTTCAGGTGCTCTGACATTAAGAAAAGTTGGGCGACTTTCTTCATAAACAGAAAAACAAAATTTTTTTCCCCTAATTCTATTTAGTTTTGACAGGGTTACTGAAAAATGTAACCAATTGCAATTGCAATACTTTATTGAAAACTGTAACTGATTACAGTAATCCATTACTGTATCACAAAAGTAATTGAAAAATTACCAGAAAGTAATAGACTACTTTTCACGTTACTTTTTTTATTACTAAATGAAAAATGCACGCATATTTTCGAAATGGTCACATTTTGTTTCTTTTTATATTGACACACCGTTAAACTCCAGCAATCAAAACGTCGCTGAGCACGTTGACATTCTAATCCTTCAAGTATCTTGGTATCTTCTTTTTTAGTTGTTTAGGGGTAATTGTACAATGTCCATCGTTGGTGCAACATAGACGAGAGACGCATGAGCAGAAAGAACGACTTTTTTACGCAAAAACATTTAAAAACTCGATAATTTAAACTCTTTCAGAAACATATTCTTGATTGCAGTCGAGATCGGTTATAACGAAGTCAACGGGAATCGGAAATCGCTTCGCTATATCCATTTCTTCGTTATATCTGAGCTCATACAAATAACATAAAAAAAAGATAAAACTGGCTGTCGCGTAATTGAAGCGTTTAAAAGTTACAATAAAATGTAATTCATTACAAGTAATCAGTTACTTGTAACTTGTTACGTACAAGTCTGACTCTATCACACTGCAGCAAAAGAACACTGAAGAGAAGATTGTTGTTTTTAACCGGCAACTATCTGCACGACTTGTTCTCCGAAAGGCAGAGAGCCCCATCGCATACTGCGCTGACGGCGCGGAGGAACACGGCAACACTCCGCCTTTTTTAATGGTTGCATTAGTTTGTGTGTAATATGGGACTGAAATGTGTTTCTGCGAAGTACTAGTGCGATCGAAGGGTCAGAAATTACGAAGATCTATTATCTACCAGTGTCACTGAATGAAAAAATGGACATGAGAAAGAAATATTTTCCCTTCTCTATTCTATCGGCGTGCTCTTCGTTCGCCGACGAAGCAGCCAGGCCTAGCTGGGAATTCGTTCGTCAGATTATGACGTGGATCTTTGTTTCAGGACTCATTTCTACTGTAACAATGATTAGAACCGACATCACCCCAATGCGTTTTGTGTAGCATGGTACTCATCTGAGATGTTATTGTTTACAAATTGCGACCGACACTCTGGCCGTCGCTGGGATGGAGTTTATAAATATTTGTCAAAGCTACCGCTTTGTCGTTCTTACCTGCTTTGTTACTGCTTCAATGGCTCAAATCGCCTGAGGCTCCGAAACAATTTTCGATATCCGGCCGCGGTCGCTTCCACTGCTCCGAGCATCAAAAATAATTACCGGCAGGGGTCGATTTCACGCTCCGAACTGTGTTAAACCACTCGCTTCGCTGAACGAATTCGTATTTTGTTTTTCTAGTTAGTTAGTAGGAATCTAATTTTTTTTTTACTTAGCAATAATGTGTGGTTATAATTGCCTGCAAGTGTAATCTTAACGGTTTGACTGGCTTTTCGACAAATCTCGTTGCGTATTTGTGCAAAAAAAAAAAAGACTTTCAAAGTAAATTTCGGTGGCACATCAGTTTTGAATATATTAAAATAGAATTTTAGTGTTCCATTTGAGTACACTAAATAAACAATACTAATTGGACATTGTACAATCACAACAGTTTGTGTTGTGTTGCCTATACAAAACTCGCTCATTCATCAAATGGGGCAACCTGCATTGGCCAACAAGCCATGCGTCTGTTTCAGTTGTTGAAAGCTGTTATACCGAGGGCGACATTTTCGCTCTCATTTATGTTGTGATCCTGTTCCTCAAATGTTAAAGGATTCCCAAAAAACAAGGCGAGCGACCAACAAGTTGACCGACTGACAGGGGCGTGTTGTGTTGATGTTGCTGCCGTGTCTTACTAACGTGACGGCCTTTAGAAAATGCCAAATAAGCATTATATTGCCGAAAATATAAAATGGCGCGAAACAAAGTGAACTGCATTCCATGCCATGTAGATCTGTCTTCTAACATATCTTTTTATGAATTTATTAAAAATCCACCTCATTCAATACAGTCCAAAAACAATGAAAGTCACATCGTAGTGCCAGTCAATATAACTCTGCCCTACACGTCCACAATACTTTTCCGCTATATGGAGACGTTAAACTCCATTGCCTAATATTGTTGCGCCAATTTTTTTTATATTTGTTTTTGCTTTCAAATGGAGTAGTTGCTCCCGGAAGTCCCTTGGTGAGAAATTTCATAGTAAAAGCAAAGTTGCTAAGTTTAACTTAAAAAAAAAGATCAGTCAACGAAGGAAGAAAACGCTGGCCTTGCGTTGTGCATTCTACTTGCCGACATAAAGTGCCACCAATATTGCATTCGCTGTACAGGGGCGTAAAATTTCGACTTACGAAGCGACTGACGCCGTCAATAGCCTTTTTATACATGTACATAAAATTGAGTACTTAAATCATAATTTTTTTTTTTTTTTTTTGTGCGCCGTTAAGTCTTTTCATCTGAGCACACACACACTCAGGAAGCTAGAAAGGCTGCTTTTGCGACTTTGAACTTCCCCATAACATTTTTTTTATGGTTGGCCGATTCAAGAGTATATTGATAAAACAACAAGAATACATAGGCCCGAGGACGTGAGTGAGTGATAAGCACAGCAGACCTGCGCTGAGCTAAAATTTTCGTGGATGCCAGAGAGTGATGAACAAGTTTTAAATTCATACGTGGACGGACGCAGGAAAAGGAAATATTTCAGCGGGTCGTTTTTCAGAAAGAAAATGCGAGTGTAAAATGCGAATAATTTTAAAAGAACGCGCTCCTCCTGACACGTGACCATAATGGTCACGATAAAAACTCACAATTCATTTGTCCCAGTAGAAGAAAATCCGAGAAAAGAACAAAACACATTGTTTTATACAGATTCAAAAACAAAACTGTCACAAAAAACAAGGAAAAAAAACAGGTAGGATTTATTTAACCACGTAATAATCATTATAAACACACATACAATTCGTATCATAGTTACTTATTGCATAATATCTCATTAGATGTGGGAGACCCAGAAACATTTCTACTTAAATTACAACAGATTTATCTGGAAATTTACAATCGGCGTCGGTTTACTCCAAACTTTAATTCCTCCACTAAATCTTATCATGACTTGAAGACATTGAGCCTTTTTAGACCACTGCATGCATGCCTTGTTGTGCCACTGCTGCAGAATTCAGAACCTTCTCGTGATGTGTTGGGGAGAGCGTTTACGGGACAAGAGAAACTTACGAGAAACTCCTACTAGGACGGTCGGTGGTTTTAAGGCGTGCCGATCGGTGCCTATTCGTTGGGATGCGGCGAGCGTTGAGTGTCCCGGTAAAACAAAAAATGAAATGTTATACGCGCGAGTGTATTTACAGGAGTAACGGTATTATCATAAGTTCTTTCAAAATTCAACGCCGTTCTTAAGTTGTTTTTTTTTTTTTTTTTAGCGGGGATTTTAAATAATTGTAAGTTTGATTCATTACCTTTCGTGATGCCTTTATTCGAGTTTTTTTTTTTCTCAAAGGAATTTGTGCTTACAGCCATTCGACCACAATGTACTGCCTAAAACAAACTAAGCACAAAGAATAACCTCCCCAAGGATCGGTGTATACATCTAAACATACGTCGCCACATTAGACATTCGACGAAATTGTGACAACCTTGCTATCATTAAGAGCGATAAGTTTGACGTTTGTTATAGAAATATTTATTTGTATTATCGCTATCTCCCTAACGTGATAGGCATGCCAGGCACATACTTAATTATTTACTATGAACGAATTGCTCTTTTTTCTTTCGTAAAATTGGATCTTTACGGGTCAAGTTCGCTAGGGAGCTAAAAACAAAAGGCATTTCTGCCTGACTGAGGTCTCTATCCCGCGTAGAATGAGTAGGCCTTGCATTCTTGAATGCAAGAGTGAAGTTTGAGTTATCAAGTCCTACATTCTTTAACAGCTACCGAATTTTACAAAAGAAAAGTTATTTCGAACCTTACTACATTTAAATATAGCATCAAAACCTCCAGGGATCCATACCGAAAAATCCGGTATAACTTTTTACTATCCGGATTGTAGAACCGGAAATTTGTTTCTGGAAACCCGAAATCCAGATTGCAAACAAAGGAATAATTTCTGAAAACCTAAATTCGAGATAAAGTCCAGATAGAATCCTGATAGATTTCCGGTTCCATAATCCGGATAGCGAAAAGTTACACTGGATTTTTCGGTAGGGATCTCCAGGGATTATTATGATTATTCTTGTCCAACTCGCTTCCCTTTGCATTACGTAATTGCATTAACATCATAAACTTAAAATGCAAGCTGTTGACCCTTTTTGGTGTTAGACTGGTGGCAACTGTTAAAACCCGTTAGCTATACTTACGTTTAACTTGTGGTTAGCTCATTTGGGAGAGCGCTGCACTGGGAATCGAGGGGTCCCTGGTTTGATACCAGGAGCAGGCGGATTTTTTTTTTTCATTCACGCACTGTTATTTAGCTGTGTTTGGAGATTTGTGTTTGTCCTTTGGCACCCTTGTTACCCGTCTCCAAGGATTTTTATCGTTATTCTTATCCTGCTTGCTGTACCTTTGCATTAATTTAATTAACATTATAACGTTAAAATGCAGGATGTTCACCTTTGTTGGTGATAAACTGGTGGCAACTGTTAGAACCCATTTGGTCCACTAACGTCAAACTCCTGGTTAGCTCAGTTGGTAGAGCGCTCCACTGCGGATGGAGAGGTACCTGCTTCGATTCAAGGACTAGGCGGATTTTTCGCAGTCCCACGCCGTCACCTAGCTGTGATTGAAGATTTGTGTTTGCGCTTTGTCCCCCTTCTTCCCCTTGTCCAGGATTAGCATCGTTCTTCTTGTCCAGCCCACTCCATCGTTGCATTAGAAAGCATTAACAGGTCAAGTTAGGCTACGCTCATTATATTTCGAATCACATCAGATTCTTAAATACATATCTACTAGAAATATAAATGTTAAGTGTAAGATGTTGGCCTATATCAAAAACCTACTAATGTTTCCAACACAATTTTGCTGCCAGACGGCACAGGTACACTCATTTTGCACTCTCATAACAAAAAAAAAAATAAAAAAAAATTACACCATCTTCCCGAGGGGAACCATGGGGTGATGCGGAGCATCGGGGTGGTGCTGGCGCTTGCTTGCGCCAACCCACTAACTGACGGGACTGTTGCTTCCATCACACTTCATCGGAAGAACGGACTGAAGTAGAGTCAACAGCGGTGAACTGATGTAGCACGAGTAACTTTGAAAGTCTAATCAGACCGCACGGTAAGGCGGCGCAAAATGCCCTAACAGCGCTTGCAGGTTTCCTCGTCGAGACCGGGCTGTCCGGCGAGATCTAGGCTGCAACGGACGCGAGCGGTCGGGAAATGCTAGCAGACGACAGCCGCGGAGTTGCGGGGAAAGCTCACCCCACTAGAAAGGCCTGGCCTGGCGCTGCGACCCGCGCGCCGAAAACTTTCCTCCTTTCCCTCCTCCGGGGAAACACGGTTTCGCCTCAGACCCCGCCCCGGTCACGTGATGGGGAACGCGCGCAGCGCGCTACCGCTCACACTTGAAGGAGAGGAGACTAGAGGAGAAGAGTTGCGCATGCGTAGTGTGAGTGCGGACTACGACGCCGACGCCGCGGGACATAGACCCGAGCAAGAGATGCTCCGCATCTAAAACGGAGAAAACTCAGACTTGAAGTTTATTTTGAGAATACTGCGATATAATATCCGTACCTAAAAAGTTTGTTCTTGCAATCTTAAAATACTTTTTTTTTTATTTTAGGTGTGCCGCGCACGCTTATAAACTGTGCTTCCCGAGTCGATAAAAAGAGAAACGTAAAACAAATATATTTTGCTTACACGATGGGTAAAATCAAAATATACTTCAAGCGTGCCTTACTAGGTAGATCTTTTTGGAACAAATTGGAGGCGACGGACGAAGAAGGGTGCAAATAGAAAACGTCTGAAGGGAGACGTTTTGTGTCTCCGATTTTCTTTTTTTTTTTTTTAAATGTGTAACATCAACCAGCTCGCCAGTCTCCTTACTTTTTTTTTTTTTTCAAATATACCTTTTTGTTTCGTAAAACTGCCCAATGAACATATAGGTTTAGTATGTTACATTTTTTCGAAGGTAATTCGGGCCACATGCCCGAATGCTGACCCGGTTGTCCTATTTTTCTTAAAAAAAAAAGGATTCCATTCCGCATTTCCGCGTTCAAAGCGCGAAGGCGGAAGGAACATAAGTCGGCTACTTACATTCATCTCCCACCGGAAACGACGGCCCCCATTGAACAAGAACAATGGTTAGCTCTTCTAAAAATACAAAGTAGCCGAAGAACCAAAGGCGCCACTGAAGCCGAAGCAAACAAAAGGCCGAAGACAGCTATAGGACAAACGTATAGACCAACACACAAAAGAGAAAAAGAAGGGAAACAGCAAGTCCGGCATTCAGGGAGCCTTCAGGTTCCGATCAAAACCGTTCCTTTGCTGTAGCCGCGCCGGCGAATCTATGAATAAATATGCTTCGGCCAACGGTGCCGCTGGACGACAACACGACAAGCGTCGGTCAGACAGCGCGACTTTCAACGGGGCGACGATTGAACACCTCTGCCTTGGAGCTCATAGATCTGTGAAAGCGAATAGGGGAAAAAAAGTGTAGGGTGCGCGAAAAAGAAGCTAGAAAACAAAAACAACAATATTAACAAAAACAACAACAACAACAAGAGTTAAAACAAGAATGAATGCTAAAGGTGGTCAAAAAAGGGAGGTGGACGTTTTGGGGAGACGTGTCAGGGTGTGGCATTTTTTGCTGCTGTTATTGTGGTTATTGTCTTTTTCTCCTTTTTTTTGCGTGTGTCGGGCGCACCATGTTCTTCACAAAGTATCAATACAGAGGATACAAAAGTAGGAAGTAGAAGGACAAGTGACCTACATTGCTGGGTGCGATGAATGGCGAATCGATGAGGTAGGTTGACGAAGTGACGAGGAACGTTCGATAAACGTATTCGATAAGTGAAGGGATGTGGGGGATGGCATTGTTTGGATAATCAAAACAAAAAGTATTAGCTACTTAGGTTACTTAAATGGCACTCCAATGATTTTTCGACTGGTTTGAAATTCGCGCAGAAACGAACCTTACCGAACGTAGAAACATTGAGAAAAAATGTTGTTCTGGCAATTCGAATTGTTTATAAAAATTAGAAAATTAAAATTGCAAAAAAAAACATTTTTGTTTTGTGACACAGCGTGGCCCACTGCTGAATCTAGCCGAAACGCTACCAGCTAAATTTAACGAAGAATCAAGGTCTTAGGTGACTCTCTGGTGTCCCACGAACCGTTTTCCCGTTAAATTTATCAGCATTATTCTTCCACTAAGTTTAGAGGAGAAAGTTTTACATTAATTTTATCGGAGTGATTGTGATGTCATACGATCACGTCACGTGACATTACGTGTAGAGGATCCCCATAAAATATAGCAGGAAAATGTTGACGTCACATGACGGCCAGTAAAGCGTTTCCCTGCTGAGTTTGGCGGCAGAATTGTGATGTCAAATGACAATGTTAACTTTACACGTTTGCCTGTTAAATGTTTGAATGATGGTGGAGAATATGCTTGCCCGTATAGTTGTGTGTAGCAGTATCCCGGCTGTCGCCTAAGCTGATGTGCAGGAGACACCAACGAACACGCAAATTTGTTTCTACCTCGTATAGTTAGAGATAAAATGCTCAAGGTTGGGCTGTGCTTGGCAGACATAATGGCTTCAAGTCGACCCACAAGTCAAAGCGTAGTTTATATTCCCATAAGGCGGCCCAGAAAGAAAACCTCAGAGTACTTCATTTTCCGCAGCGATTATCCGAATCAAAGCGCAAGTTTACTCCCGCTGTTTGTGATAACGTACGTTATTACAAGCTGAGAAAGAAAAATATTTCCAATTATCCACCATAGTTCCCGCGAAGAAAGTTTAGTATAGGAATGTAAGAACCATCGCTCGAAGGAACAAGGGACGCCAAGTTTCGAACCAGATGACGCCAAACTCTGTACGATGTTGCCCTAACTTTCCTTATCCTTCTTGTCTTTCTCTTCGTCTTTCTTTTTTCTTCTTAGTTCGAGCCATCAAGCTACGTCCAACAAACGCTCGTGGAATGTAATTTAGGCAAGCTAACACCGCTCGGGCTCGCCCCAAAACTTTAGGCTCTGGAAACCAAACTCGATAAAGGACGTTACAAGATACGAAGAGATAAAACTAATTAAAAGACACGTAAGCGTGTAACTCACGACCGCCAACAACACCATACACAGGGACAACGTCCTTCCGTCATCTTAGAAACGAAGTAAAAAAAACGAAAGACCCGAAGCCTGATGTTTTACGGACAAACAGAAAAAAAAAAAGAAGGCACACTCATCATCGCTAACTTTCTGAAGCCTCGTCACAAACCCTAACATCAAACGATTGAGCGCTACAAAACGGGTTCTGGTACTAAATATGCAGCCTTGCAAATTTCTCTTCCCATAGGCAAGGAGCAACCCCGGGTGTTCCCATCAAGCTCAAAACACCGCGCGCGCGCACACACACACGCGAGCACAAACAGGGGTCTCCCACGACCGAAAGGTCTGCCTAATCACCCTTCGTAATTACCTTCATTAAGCCTCTCCCTCTCTTCTTATTTTGTTTCATTCCTTTTAGCCTTCCCTCCCGAGCTGCGCCGCTGCTTCTCGAAGCAAAACCTGCCAGGCGGAAACGATCACAAGCAAGGAGAATCAGCCCTTCTAACCGGGGTTGTATTGATTGCCGGTGGGATGCCCCATAGACGGACAGGCTTGTCTCGTCCAGGAGGAGGCAGCATCACCCGCCGCAGCTCGCTTAAACCATCTCGAGCTCGTGTGTTTTCGCCGCACGCATGCATGTATGCAGGGGCTGCCGCCGCTAGGAGCCTTTTCGATGTGGCGCAATAAGTTACGAACTTAGCGCGTAAGGAGACTTGCGTTTCTGGATGTTGTAGCCGGAACTCTCTTCTCGGTGCGGTGCGTGGAGAACGAAACAGCCGTTATGTCGTTATGATTGCGAAGGTCATCACGCTTAGCCTTTTTCTTGTGTGCCTTTTTATTTCATTTTCATCTTTTGTGTGTGTGCGTGCGTGTGTAGGCTTTGTCTTGCGTTTTGTTGTGTCTTGAAAACGGGGGATCGGGAAGGAGCTGGCTCGCTCTTGATTGGTGATTAGGCTGTAATTGGACATGGCTTAAGTGTATGGCGTTCAATTTACTTTCTCTTCGGGGTATATATTTATGTTTCCGGGTAATTGTGAGGTGTGTTCTGGTTTTCGTTTGCGTGTTCTTTTCGCCGTGCGCACCTGGTTTCTCATTCGGGCATAGTTTATATACTTTGGAGACAGAAACAAAATTTACGTTAAAACTCGGGAGCTTTAGAGCAGGGGAGTACTTAATCTTGTTCGTCACGAATGGCTTTTTGGGCTATTTTTCTTCTACTGTAAGCCCGCGCCTTACGCTACTGTCAACCACGAAATATTTGTAAGGAAAACTAGAGAAGGTTCTGACGCAACAAATGACATTGAAGAATAAAGTGACAAAACTCCGAATTCGACGCATGCTGAAATAGAAAAAAAAAAACTGTTTATTTATTACCGTAATTTACGTTCACTCGTAGCCCTGCACTTTTAATCTCTTTCACCGGTTATAACCGGAACCATTAAAAAATAATTCAGCTTAACCAGGAGGAATCGTGTTCACATATTTCGTAGTTGATACGGAGCCGTGTTTCAGACAATTGCAAATACTTCGTAGCTTATATACTGATTAGCGGTTCCGATAATTGGTAATTGTAAACGATAAATATATAAAAGAACAGCTTCAGCAAGTTTTAATGGGGAAGATTGGCGCTCAAATGAAACAGGGTAAGTGGAACAAAATTTAAGGGGTAAGAAAATCCAAGTAGCACCAAAGAATTTCAGATACAGAAAAAAAATAAAAAAAATGAGGCGAAGATAAACGGCTTTTCACACGTAATTTTCGACGCAAAAAGAATTTTGACTTGTTTCAGAAAGAATCTGTTTAAAGTTAATTTAACTGGAACTGACGTGGAACCATGTTAACTTTTTCGTGTACTCTACACGGAAAACGTTGTCATGAACGTCACTGTTCCTCACATTGGTCTGGTACGTGCCATTTCAATTGCCTTCCTTCAAAGACTTTCGAGTCCGTGGCTTTGAGGAGGAGCGAACGTCCACTTTAATTAATATGCCAGTCGCACGTTTGCAGAGTCGTTAAAAAAAAAACAAAAAAAACACCAAAAACATGTAAATTTTATTGTAGGGCCGGGCGGCATACAGAAAAAGTTGTTCGTATCTGTTGCTCAAGTCGGGGCCCTTTTTATAAGAATAGGGTCACTGACGGCTTAAAAAAACAGAAGGCGTCGCGATTTCCCTGCATGTTGATATCGCTGCGTATCGAATCATGTTGCGGCATTTGCCGATGAGAACGACGAAGAACGGAGCACGTCATTCCTGCTCAGTGGCGTATCAACTTGTTTTTGAGTGGGGGAGGGTGGGGGGCAAAGGAGCCCCCCCCCCCCGGGTGGTATATTTTTACTAGAGATGGGCCGAACTTTTGCCGAATCTTGGGATTTGGCAGAGCCGAACGTTTGCCGAACTTTAAGATTCGGCAAAGATTCGGCAAAAACACACTGTTACCAGACTTAACGTTGATATTTAGTTTTTTCTCACAAAGAAAGGTTTATGTTTTGTTTTTTTTTTAACGTAGATGCAACATGAAGTGCCTATTGACACAGTTATTACTAAATAAGGTGATATTCAAGATAATTGTATCGATGTCGCTTTTGTGTGTTAACTTGCAATTTTAGTGTCTGCTTCCGGAAAGTGGCGTGACAACGGGGTTGGGTAGTAGCCGGCGCAGTCACGAATCACGCTACGAGAGTTTTGATTTTGAGACTTCACCAGCGCACGCCTGCAAGTGTGTTTACATTGTTAAAATAAAGGCAATCACTGCGTTCTTACCTTCTCTGGGAGTCGCCGTTTCGTGCGCGAAAACGAATGCAACGGTTGCTGAGCCTTCACCAGAAGAGATAACAATATTGTAAATATGCATGTTTTTCGATTTGAGTCACTTGACGTCAGCTTTGCATAAAAGTGTGCGTTCCATATTCTCAACGTGCCGTTTTTAACTTTTAAAATTCCAGGTTCTGGTGTTAGGACCGACACGGACATTTAGGAAGATGGGGAGAGTTAGGAATGTCGGATGTGCAACGTCGAGCATGATAGATAGTTATGTGTTTAGTTTTATGCAGATACATGCAAATCGCGAAATAACGCGAACTAAAAAGCAATATTATTCTGTTTTGGCACAAACTCTTGTGAGCCGAAAATAGGATTGCTATAATAATAATAATAATAATAATAATAATAATAATAATAATAATAATAATAATAATAAATCAATCAATCAATCAATCAATCAATGTTTTTATTCGTGCCCAGGAACAACCTTGCGGTCTTAGTACAGGTGCACTGAGTTAACATGTAAGGTATAACAGGGCATAAAGCTATAGTACAGACAACACACACAACGGACAAGCCCTAAAAACAAAAATACACTAAAAAATATAAAAAATAAACACAAAGCCACAACACACGATACGCTTAATGGTACTACCGCCATCACCAATTGCTAGAAAGAAAAAAAAAGGCATTCAAAGTGTGGAATTTAGGTGTTAACGCCGCAAGTTAGTGCATACAGTTCAAATTTAAGTGATGGCCTTTAGCGTTTTTACAAACTGCAGCGTGTTATTGTTAAATATATCGAGTGTTTCAGAAAAAGAAGAATTATAAGTATGCCCAAGTCTGGACACAGGATCGTGGAGGTTGAGTAGACGCCTATTGCAGAATGACGCATTTTGCCTTGTTATTTTTAGAGGAATTTTTAAGAGTACTCTTGACGTCAATACCGTGCAATCAGTGACGGCGTGGACAAGTTTGTATAAAAATAAGATATCGGCAAGTTCTCTCCTACGACGCAGGGTAGGTAGTGCCACGCTACGCTGAACTGGGACAGGGACATCAGTAGTGGTGGGCACAATGCGCGCTGAGTAACGATGCCTATAAATGGAAAGAAACTTGTTCTGAACCCGTTCTATTTTCGAGGAATTTGTGGCACAAATTCCTTTCCATACAACAGAAGCGTATTTGAGCTGTGGTCGACACAATGCACTGTAGAGTATAAGAAATGTCCAGGGGTTAATAAACTCTTTAGTGATGCGGCACGCACTCCCGAGCGTGCGTAGAGCCGCGTTCACGATGTGATTAACATGACTGGAGAAGTGTAAGGTGTTGTCAAACACCACGCCAAGATCTTTGATTCTGTTCATACGTTCCAAAAGGTCTGTCTGAATAACATATGGGAATACAATATTATGTGTCTTACGAGTGTACGACACGACTTTCGTTTTAGAGCTATTTATCTTCAGGTCATTCTCACGGCACCATTCTTCAAAAGCATCAACATCTCTCTGTAGCAAAACACAGTCTCGGTCTTCTCGTACCTCCTTAAACATCTTAATATCGTCTGCGTACTGAAGAAAAGAAGAGTGACGAATCACAGTCGAAACATCATTAACAAAAACTGAAAACAGAAGAGGTCCGAGAACGGAGCCCTGAGGCACACCCGTTGTCGCCTCATAAGTAGCAGAAGAATTATCATTCGAGCTAACAAAGCACTTCCGGCCACGCAAGTAACTTTTGAGCAATGAAAGCATAATAAATAATAATAATAATAATAATAATAATAATAATAATAATAATAATAATAATAATAATAATAATAATAATAATAATAATAATAATAATAATAATAATAATAATAATAATAATAATAATAATTTTATTGACTGTCTTGAGATACAAATCAGTGGTAACGGGTTCGTCAAAGCCTGTGATGGCTTGTGGGACGTGACCCGGCAACGGCGTAAAAGAAAAACAACATTGGAAATCGGAATATAAACATACATCACAACAACAACAACAAAAACTACAGCACGCATCGAATGCACAAAAAAAGTAAACATTTCTAATACTGACAACGCAGCAGAAAAGAGCCAACACAATAAAATGAGGTAGCACAGTAACGATGTCTTAACACTTTGTACTCAGAAATTTTCTTAACTGTCGTTTTGAGTTTATATTACGATGTGGTACTGGAAATATGTTAAATATATCAGGAACATAAAATCAGGAACATAATAATGATAATAATAATAATAATAAAGTTTATTTGCACAAACTGGAAGGGGCCCATGTGGTGGTAGGCGTGGCTAGGCAGATAGGTGAAAACCCTTACGCAGAGCGCCTGCCAGCCCACCACCACGTGTGAAAAAACAAAACTGATATATAAATGTACAGAATATACACACTACTGAGAGTGCGTAAAAAGGAAAGAAAAGAAGGGGGAAGACATGTATCACATTATGACGAGGATGCCAGCTGCATCGCATACATTCTGGCAAGCTCTCGTGGCTCTGCCCCGTTTGACGGCAGTGGGATGCGAACACTGAGCGTATATGTCAGTTGTCAGTCATTGTTTCAACTACCTCGTTTCATCAATGAGAATGTCAAATGAAAATTACGTTATCCAGAATGCACCGCATCATTTGTCACTTGCGCAGTGAACTGCGTAAATTACTGATCGATCTTCTGTTCTTGAGGCAGAACATATTGAAGAGAACCACACTCGCAAAAGCTCACAAACGCACAGTTACCGTGTCGCCTACTCCACACCTCGCCGTAACCGCTGGTTGTACTAAACTGTATGATGGTAACCGCGCGACTGCGCGGCGTCCATTTGCGATCCATGGCCCGTCGCGTTCGTGCGCGTGCGCAAATATTTGCCGAATTTTTGCCGAATCTCTGACGAACTTTCCTTCTAAATTTCGACATGTGCAGAACTTTGCCGAATCTGAAGTTCGGCAGATTCGGTCCATCACTAACTTTTACGGCGCAGGTGATAGACCCCCTAGCAACGACGCTCACGCCGGATTGGCTGCTAGGCAACGCGCGGGAAGCAAGCTGTCTCCCATGCGCATCCGTAAATAGAGTCCCATACAGTTTAGTTCAGCGATGCTTCGTCGACAACATTTGTTTTGTTTTTTCAGTGTTAATCGTATAAAAGAAATGTCGTAAATATCGCCAAATGCCTCGACAAAACAAAATGTTCGAGGAAAAAAACAAAAGAAGTAAGCCCACACCGTGGATAGAACCCGGGTCTGCTACATATGAGGCAGACATCTTACAACTAAGTTACGCTACCGCTTCGGAAACTCGCATCGTAACCCCTGCCTATGTTGACGGCGGCAGCGCCTATCTCCACGAACCAGCCAATCCGGCGTGAGCGCCGTTGTTAGGGTTTGTATCGCCTGCGCGTTAAAAATATGCCCCCGCGGGTCGGTGGCGGTGCCCACGCCGCTGGCCAGTGTTTGCCATGCCCAGTGGCGGCTGTTTCAGGGGGGGGGGGGGGGGGGCAAAACACATGCCTTGCCCCCCCACTCTGAGAACTGGGGGGGGGGGGGGGGGCAAGCGCCGTCCTGCCCCCCCCCCCCCAACCCGGGTTGATACGCCCATGCTCCTGCTTCTTTAGTTGTCGATGACTAGCTCTTTCTGGCTGTAAGAACATTAAAAATAATATACTTTCGAACGTCTGTAAGGGGTTTGACTCCAGCTAAACAGTAAAATGTTTTGCAACTGAAGCCCTAATACGTTTTCCCGTGAAAGTTTGCTACGTGAAAGCGAAAATATTGTGCCTTTGGAAAACGTTTACTCAAACTGAAACTATATAATTGATCAGTGCGATGAATACGCCGAGAGGCTTATGCATCCCGCTGTACGTAAGTAAACTGAACCCAATCTGTTGATAACGCCGCCGATAATTGACGGTAAACTAACACGTAACAAGGCTAAAATTTTTTTTTTTTTTCTGCAATCTGAGATAAATTGATATTTTATTTCAGTCTTCTATCACTCGTCAAAAGCTTTGCACCGAACATTAACTGCGTGAGTAATTTAAACGTCTTCAGCGTAATCTCAATTCGTTAACAACCTGACGCAAAAAAATACGAATACTACCGGCATGCCATTGAGTATTAAATACCACCGGCATCCCATTGAGTATAGGCAAGCTTCCCGTTGGTAAACTATTCCCTTTACAACATAAAATAGGAAGAAAAAAAAAGAGCTTGAACCGCATGCATGCTTACAAACATCAAGCAACGCCCCCCCCCCCCCCCCCCCAATTCATTCAAATCTCTTTTCCTAAGCCACTGGCTAACGACAGAGCATTCCTAATGGACGCCTCAGCTGTTTACACTTTGCCCAGAAAACTGTCTCTTCCCGATGGCGGCCCTCTTTTTCCCCCATGATGTGCCTCCAGCCTAGATACCCTCTCCTCTACCCCCTTCGAAAGAAACTCTTCCATCGGAACTGGCAACAAACACCCCAGGCTTGCTTGTTGTCTGTAGAAGGGACACGCGAACCACCAAGACAAAGAAAGACCGCGGCAACGATCCAGCGCGTTTTCCCGGCGATTCATGCATGCAAACGACACCCCCTCCCACCCGACGACGACGACGTTACCGCAGCCGCAAGCATACTGCGTCGCGTCACCACACGCTCTGAAAGCTCGCGGCGCGCCGAATTTCCGCCGCTTTAGAATCGATGCGAGCTTTTGCGCAGCTGTGCCTTGTACCGCCCGAAAAACGCAGCAGTGCACGCTTTCTACCGACTCGTCGCTGGTACGGTGCCGGCCGGCCTATTCAACGCTCGGCGTTCGCGCACCACTCTGTTACGACTTGTTTGTTTGTCCGTTTGTGAATTTTTGTTTCGATGAAGGCAACCGGCGCGCGCTCTACCTAGTCGTCAGTGGTTCCGGTCTATTCTAAGGCTCAGCATCCGCGCACCGCTCTGTCAAGACTTGCTTGTGTTTTCGTGCGTGTGTTTTTCTTTTGAGTAGCCAGCTTCAATAACGCGTAGTTCATGTTTCTGGACGCTTCGCTTCTGTACGTGAAAGCCTCGTTTCTTGGCTGCCCGTTTTGTTTTTGTTTTGGTTTAACGCCGGCTGGTCATTTGTACGTCGTTCCGAAGCCCAGCTACGAATACGTTTGAGTTGCGTGAAGTGTTTTGCTTATTTTGCGAAATTTTACTCGCGTGTGCTTTTAGGGTGAGCAGCTCCTGTTTACTTTGTTGCCGGGTTTCCCCGCATATAAATTGGTTTATGTTCCTTTTTAGGCTTTTCTCACTACCGTGCGAACGCTGCTTCTTGTATTGTTTGTTTGATTTTTTTGTTTGGGTTGGCGAAGTTTGGTGAAGCATGTCGAGAGTGTTTTATTCTACGCGGTTGGCCGGTTGGTTGGTTTGGAAACAAATTTGTTTCAGCCGCATTCTGATGCCGAAAGTGTCTGTTTTTTTTTTTATTTTTTCTTTTATTGAAAATTTTCGTCACAGCTTTAGCCCTGATGGCCGCGGCGGATTCTCTGGTCGTCCTACCTATGCGTCGTGATATGCGAAGAATTCGTGATGCATCTACTATAATGACAACAAAAAAAGCGGTATGCGAAATTTCCCATAATAGCAGCGTGCGATATTAAATTTACATTTAGGGAACCATATGAAGCTTCCCCGAAATATAACAAAATTGCAGTGTATTTGAATATAACAATTTTGTCGCTTTCATAACGTTGATATTTTATACTTAGAATTTCTATATTTTTATTAGTAAACAAGTTTGTGTTTTAAGTAATCTAGTCCGCGCATGTTTTACTAGATAATTGCTCGTCACTTCATGTGTATGAAACAACTATATAAAAACTTAATTTATAATTTATTAACACTCGGGAATCACAGGACCAAGGTTTTATAATTAAGATTATTTCAGTAAAATAAGCGATTAGTCCTCCAAAAATATCAAGGGGAAAAACACATCGTTCGGGTCTTGCCGAACAAACAGCGGCGCCCATTTGAGCTGGCTTTTCGAAAATACAAGTAGTTGCTTTTTTTCACATGAAAACCAACAGTTTTTCTTATAAGAAAGACCATTCGTTTTAATGATCGAACGATCAAAATAGAAACCTGTAATGGTCTTCAATAAAAATAAAATATAGAAAGAAAAGGTTCGAAATAAATGTAGACATCGCATCACCGCAGCATCTCAACTCAAAAGGATGCTCTCTATTTAATGTCTCACAGCCTCATCCTCTCAAATCCGCACTGACGCACACCAACCACTTTAAGGGGGCCTCCGCAAACGTCTTTGCACCAGTCTCAATATAACGGTTGAGCGGAGAACCGTGTACGTTTGATTTTCGACAGGTTATGGAGGGGGAGAGTTGTGGATTCCACGAAAAAACAAAATTAAATATATGTTCTATTTTATGAGCTGCAATTTTTCCAGGATCCTCGCGCTTTCACGAAAGGAAAAAAAAAAAATGAGGGGATACACTTTCGAGAACGATCAGCGAGCTCCATTCGCCTAACGAAAGAAGGAATTCCAAAAATAGGAAAGGCAACACTTATGAGGAGGGGGGGGGGGGGGGGGGGTAGGGGGTCTTTCCAGCAGTGTCAGCTGCATCGGCAGAAGGAAACAAGTGCCGTCGTGCAGTGCTCTACGGTGCGCTCGAGGAATTTTTCGAGAGTATCATCACAGTGAACACAACGTCAAATTGTAACGACGACCACACACGTAAACACCGGTAGAAATAAACACACACTAAAAATACAAAACAGTAAGAGCAGACATGAAAAAAAAAATAGGTTATAATTGACGTCAGAAGTGGGTGAAAGGGGGGATTTTGGGGAAAGAGCGACGACCCTGACACAGCCTCGGCAAAAAGTTTCGGGTTTGGGGAGGACAAGGCGGAAAGGGAACGCGTGTAGAGGGAAAAAAAGGGGAAGCGCTGCAGCTTGCGTAGAGAAACAAAAAACTGGAAAGAAAGAATGGGAGGAGAAGAAGGTCGTTGAGGTCCCCGCAGCGGCATCCTCTACTGCCTTCTCTAGGACTCCGCCGTCGTCGTTCTGGAACGCGGAATTCGGAGAATTCCGTTCTAATATTGGAGGCTTTCTTCCTGGCCCCTCTTTCACCTTTCTCCTCGCTCTCTCTCTTCATGGAAAGAATCGTCAATTTATATTTGTTTCATTATTTTAGTTTTTTATGTTTCCCTCGAGCCTTAGTTAATTTCACAAATCCCCCCCCCCCCCCCCCCCCCCCGACTCGACCTTTCCAACCTTCCCGACAAAGCAGGCTTTGTTCCGAAGCTTGTTTGCTAGGATAGAAACTAGGGAACAGAACGCAGGTCGGGAAAAAACAGGAAAGGACGACAGGGAAGACGCAAGGTTGCCTCGTTTGTCCCGAGCAGGACACTCCCTAAAGAAAAACCTGTTTTTATTGCTTTAGATTTCTTCATCTCTTTCCGAATGTACGTGAAGACAAGGTTCTTGAGACTCTAAGTTGCCTAGTTATATGTTTGTCGGAAGAAAAAAAATGTTGGAGTTTCGGGAGAGCTTCTTCCGAGAATTAGAGATGGAAGGGAAAGCCCATCCGTCTGAAGGGGGCTGTGTGTTCCCTGGAAACCTGGCGGCGTAGGCGAGTTACCCGCCTTCTAGGAGGGAAGCGTGGGGACGGATTGGGAACAAACAGTTCGGTTTTTGCTCGAACTGGCACCGGAGGGAAACAGGGTCGTTACTCTCGCACCAGGACGTTATTCTTGTCTGCTGGTTTTGGGGTCCGGAGAGGAGGTGTGAGCGCTCGCGACCCTAAGTGTTTCTGTGGTTGGGCCCTTCGCTCTTCTTGCCTGTCATCGTTAGGAAAGGTCGTCTGAGGCTCGCGCCGAAAATAATGGGGCTTGTGACCATCTCCGTCCCTCGGAGGCGTGTTCTCGGGTTGTGTTTTGTTTGTTGCTGGACGTCTTTGCGTGTTGCGGTGACCAGACGTGAACACGCAATAAGAATGAAGCCGAACGGGGAACTTCGGCTAAGTGGAGATTTATACTCGATAGTTGGGTCTCTCTTGTTTGTCCAAACGGAAAGCTTGTCGTAATCTTCAAACGTTTTGGGTTAGTGAGGTCCAACTTAGCCTTCGCAGTAACATAATGACTTTTAGTTATTTCACCGAGGAAAGATATTTTTGTTGAAACGTTTTAAATGAACAAGAACTAACTATTCTGATGTACGAAGGCTTCCCTCGTTTTAACCTCCGATGAACTGGGCGAACGAAATCCCGAGTGACGAAGAATCTTTTTGATAGCCGCAAATTTTAGATACATATAATCACCCTACAAATTTAGGCAATTTCAGAGATGAGGCACGAGTTTTCGCGATGCCCTACTCGAAGAAGTTTACCGCCTGTGCTCTCATTCGTTCCACCACGCGTTCAACGAGACCGTCAGTCGCTAGAGGCTCTTCCCTGTCTCCTCGTCGTCATGAACGCCTGTTCGTCTTCCCTAAACGTTTATGTAATTTCCTCCATACTCATTGAGACTGGTTCACACACTTGCGGCTGTTTACGACCGTGTGCCTTAAAACCTTCTAAAATTTCTTACCACGAGAGATTTCAGATGTCACCACTGGCGCCATATATGGGATAAACGGAGAACACTCTCAGTTTCTGCATATATTACCTATTTTTTTCGCAACTTATTCTCTTTCTTGGTTTAAAAAGCTGGTGACAATGTGATAAGCTACCGCTTCTCACAGATATAACGTACATTTGGTCTCGCAATTAGCGCAAAACCTTAGCTCGAGTGAAATGCAGTTGTAGGGTCACCCCACAGATGGCGCCACTGTGACAGTTTCTTCTATTGTCCAAACAAAACAGGGCGAGAACAGCCCTGCTACAAAGTCAATGGTGACCCCCAGCGGCCTGCACAGGTCTACTGTAGAAGACCCCCAAAACGGGTTGGAGGCCTGGTGGAAAAGGCTCACTTCAGGGACCATTAAGATTCACTATATACCCCAGGCAAGGGCACGAACACCGGTTAAAAAGCCGCCTGATCATCATCATCATGATCATATCTAGTCGTAAGATATCGCAATTAGCTCCCAAGCAAACGCAAGTGCGTGCCACGGGCCATTACACGTCTACGTTGTGCAGAACCCAGGGATCCTGGGATCAATCCCCACCCCCGCCCGTTTAGATCTGGGTGAGCATCATACCGGTGTGTGGTCGGGTATCGCTACTGCGTGGAGCACGTTAAAGACCCCAGGCTAGCCGTGACACTACATGAATGTCTTGTCTACAGCGTGAACCATTGTCGGCTCTCCTTAAAGGCAGATCGGCCTTATGCTGTATAAACAGAAACGTCCAATTATTTTTTTTTTTTTTTGCATTTGACGGATACTATTACTTACGGCCTGAATATACACCGAGATGAAAGGTCCAATTGGGACGGAATATCCAACGAGCCAGAAAATTCTACGAGCCTGAATATCCAACGTGACGGAAGATCCAACCAGGCCTGAATGTCCAGCGTGCCTGAATATCCATCGAGATGGAAGATGCAACGAGGTCTGAATGTCCACCGTGCACTGAATATTCAACGAGACGAAATATCTGACTAGGCCTGAATTTCCACGAATACTGGATATCCAATGCGGAAGCCGTGGAGATGTAGAATATTACCGCATGCTGTGCAAGGTGACAAGTTAGAACCTAAAGAAACTGTATGGTAAAAATAAGTTGGCAGTTGGCAGATAAGTAGATATGTTTCTTACTATACTGCTCGATATGAATAAACGGGCGTTCAGAGAAATTATCACTGGAAGAAAGTTAATCTGAGAGAGGCTCGCAATTTTGTGAAGGGTTTAAAATAAACGTCGCTGATGTTTTTGCCTCTCAGAGAAAACGGTTGGTTTCATGCATTGCATGCCCAAAGTATACAAGATATCCCATTCACAATAAGCCAAGCTTTAAAAAAAAAAATCAGGTTGGTTTACGCAATGAAACCAACTGTGCTTTGCTTGGAAGCGTCTTCCAAAAGCACGAGTAATTAATTTAGAGAACCTAATGCCTTATTTACGACACCTTTTCAAACGTTCTGCTTGTCGCACTCATTTGCCACTACTTCTTTTCTTTCTTTTTTTTCTTCTTTTCTTTCTTTACTGTTCCTATAAGTTTGTTATTAAACGAGAAACCAAGCAAAGTACTGCCAAATTTCTAAAGAAAATACGGGAAGGAACATAAATTTCTTCAGGTTGCGCAGCATGCTGCACATAATCGAATCCCGGCTCTTCTGCTGGGCCCGCTCGCTGTGGCAAGATTAACATCTGGCTCCGTGTTGGCAAGAAACGGGAGGCTCCACGCAGAAATGGATGCGTTTGTCTCATTAACCAGTGGCTATGCTGCCACTATGCCAGGACGTCCGCAATTACGTTGACAGAATCACGAGTATTGGTGTGCTCCCAGGGGCTACTTAACAGCTCTTTCAGTAGTCGTCTTGTGGCGCATTAATAGCATAAACATTTCATGCTTTCCGCTGATCACGTTGTCCTCTTTTGAAGAAGTGGAGAGAGGTGCCGCATGCCGAAATGGGAAACCTATCACTCCACAAAGCTTCGTCTCAATAGCGTTTTTTGTGCAAACAGTTTGTCCGGTGTGCACCAATCCCTCATTGTTGTGTGTCTTTACGTTTATTTTTTGAAGCGTAGTCACTGCCCTTGCCTCTTGTTTTTCCACAAGCTCCTCACCTCCATGAAATATGTTTCTTAAATAAATATTAGGTTTGTTTTGCTGTTGAGGCTCCGGTAAGTTCTGTCTTTTTTTTTTCTTTCTTCATATTATTGTAGATGCTTTGCAAAATTAGTGAAGTTTAACCAGCTTGGTATTATCCGCCTGAGCGACCAACATTAAATATATTTGAAGATCTATCAGTTAGAAATACGTAATCATTGCGAAACGGATTGCTCGAATCAGGCTGTATGCCGTTCCGCGTACGATGTCCACTTGCTCACATAGCAGGCGAGAAGGAATGTCCAACTGAGACCAAATGTCCAACGAGTTTGAATAACTCACGAGGCGGAAGATCCAACCAGGCCGGAAGGTCCACCGTTCCTGAACATCCGTTGAGGCGGAATGTCCAATTGGGACGGAATGTCCACTTTGACTGAATATCCGAAGAGTCGGAAGATCCAACCAGGCCTGAATGTCCAACGTGTCTGAACATCCAACGAGACAGAAGATCCACCAGTGAATCTTTCGACCCGTCGGATCTTTCGAATCGTTGGATATTCAAACTGTAAATCGTTACTGTTTTTTGTTTTTTTTTTGACGGTAGATTTTAGAGGAAGTGGACGCATTGTTTTTTTTTTTTTTTTGTAGTGTGCGCATGTTTAACGGCACCCTTGTGCCAGACACAAATAATAATCGTTGCTCGTTTATGAAGAACCACGATAATCCCGCGCAGCCTCATCACACGAGAAAATGGCGCGCAACGCGTGCTTACGCAAAAATGGGTGCTGACACGTGATTACCACTATCTTTTTTCTCGTTTTTTATGCGCGCTTTGCTCAAATCGTTGTCGAAAGTACGCACTACGCCGCCACCTGGCAAGGAAAAAAAAACAAAAACCAAAAACGAAAGAGGTGCTAGCTTCTGAGAATTCCCAGGGGAGATGGTGGACGTCGTTCGGTGCTCGCGAGCAGTCGTTTCGAGCTGTGCCGAGAGAGTAAATTAGCTCAAGTGACTGCCATTACAGATTCTTTCCCTCGAGCGTCGTGGGTCGTTGAAAATAACGCCCGGTAAACTGAGCCGCAAGGGCAGGGGTCTGTTCCGCACCGATCCCAGCTGTGAGCCAGTTTTCCTGAAAGCTGGCAAAATGAAACGATCTAATTATTATTAGAGGAATCTGGGCTTACGCTCGGTCGTACTAAAAAGGGGCACGCATGCGAGGTGCGGGGTTTTTTCGAAGAATAGCGGAGCTCAATGGTGTTATCGCGGATGACCACCGGAACAAAGAACAAAGATAAACGAAACAACTTTATGTAATTGACGAATGAGTAGAGGACGAAAGGAAACAGGCGTCTTCTGCTTGTTTGTTCTAATTGTGATGCAGGTTTTGATTTTTTTACCCAGTTTATTACGCAGAACGGTATAGGGCACCTTGCTCGGATTTCTTTCATTCTATAGTGTCGAGTATTGAGCAAAAACAAAAATAACTGATGAAAAAAAAAACAAACACGATGGAAAAACAAATAAATGTTATTGACCTCGGCTTACTTGGCTGAAGGTTCTTATTCTAACTCATAAATCATAACCCCCTCCCCCCACACCCACCCCAAAACAAAAATCTGCAGAAAAAAAGTTAAGAAACTTTGCGGTCGTCACATTTTTGACGCAATGATTCGTATTAAAATGACATAACCTGGATTCAAAGACCACCCGCAAAAAAAAATAATTTGTTCTAAAATTATTAAAAAAACAATGTAATGGCGTGTCAAAAAGGCTATATTTAGCACACTGATAAACCCCGGAGACAACGGGCCACAAAAATGGGGCCAAACACAACACCGTCTTCACTGGTGTTGTGTTTCTCACCTTGTTTGTGTCCCACGACTCCGGAGTAATTTTTTTGTTCAGTACGATTGCTTACTGGTTCGCTTGCGCTATCACTCTTATTTCTATATTGAGAATTTAGAGTTGTTATTCCGCGAACAATATAGTAAAATGCGCCATGCATATCACAGTACGCATAAATGATGTTCTTTCTTTTTTGTGAAAAATAAGCCACATGCAAATAAAATGGACGAAAAACAAGTTTGCCGAAAGAGTGGAACAGTTTTTAAAATCCATTGAAAAAAAAAAAAAAAACTTTGTGCATCAAAAGCGGTGCTGCGCTCGCAAAACTGCAACCAGGAGCAATTTCAACGACTTGAAGAACTGGAGAAAAAAACACCGTCTCTCCCTAAAAAGTATTAAAAATATGAACTACTAAACACCAAAAAAATGGAATCGAAACGTGAAAAGAGGGAGGGGGGGGAGCCAAATGATCAGTGATCGCGCGGCCGTGCCTTGCTTGAGTAGCTGTAGGTTGGTGGCTGTGGCTAGTTCTGATATTAAGACTACACACATGCAGGGAAGGGTCCGTACACATTTATGAACAAAACGCAAAATCTTTCATCTTCGAAATGGCGTTGGTTTTGTTTTTATTTTTTCGCTTTCGTCTCGTTTTCAGATAATAACGTTCTTGTATCAAAGACGTGAAAAGAACAATGAACTCTTTTTGAAGACCGATTTTGAAAGGATGCGCCTCACGTTTTATGAGCTGACAAAACCCGTTTCCTCGTCTTCATCGGGACCGTTAAAAGAACGAGCGGAATGATTGCAATCTGCTTTCAAATCAACAGGATTTTTAGTGTTCTGGGAAGGGAATCCCTCTTAAGTGGCGATATTTCTGGGATAAAACATCGTAGTTTTGAAGTGATAATCGTGTAATTTGGAGCAACAACTTCGTGGTCTTGGCAACGTTCAACACACAGCTTTAAAAATAATTGAATTTGACGATTATATATATATATATATATATATATATATATATATATATATATATATATATATATATATTGTGACTGAAGCTGTTGCAATGAGTTTTTTTTTTGTTTTTACGAATGGTTTCGGTACCCACCTAATTTATAAGGTTAAGCGTATCCGTTGAGGACGCGATGGAGTAAACATTCCAAAATACGTTGTGCTTGCCATTATGGTTTGCTAGTAAAATAAATTGTGCACAACATAAAGAAACCGTACCAGAGACCAGTCGGCGGAAACAAGGTCATTTGAGAGTGAATAAAATATAATATTATTCCAATAGTAAAGTCTGTCAATCGGAATCGCAAAAATACATTAACTAAGAAATGTTTTGGAGTCAAGAAATTCCTCTACAGCTCATCTAATTTTTTAAATTGTGTTTTACTTTTGAATTTTTGTTCCGGAACATTTGGTGTACGTTATTGTTTATTAAACATGAAAAAAAAAAAAAAAACTTTCGGAGCGACAGCTATGTTGGACAATCCAGAACGTTATCCTATCAGAAATAGTTCCTTCCTTCATGCTTGTTACAATCTCCTAAATATTAAAAGAAGAAAAAAAATGTCTGCCTGAATGTAACGTTTTGGGAATGTTAAGTTTAAATAAAACAGTAAGGCAAGTGCGTTGTTTAGTTAGACATTTTATTCTTTGTAATGTAGTCGTAAAAAAAAAAAAGAAGAAAGATTGGAGTGGTGGTTTTGAATGTGTGAACAAAGCGTTTCCATATAACACGTATGAATAATTGTATAAAACGTAAAGCAAAACGGCTCATGTTCACAAAGTTTGAGGCACCCATGAAAAAGGTGCTTTAAACTTTACCCGATTCAGCACAGCATTCTTTGTACATTTTCAGAGGTATACCAGGAAGCGGGCTTTACCGCAAGAAGAAACACAATGCGGAAAAGAACGCTTTACAGGGCAGTGTTATGTATCCCAAATGGCTAGTTTCAACAAGCAAACCGATCTTCGCATCGCCATGGACGACCATCAAATTTCACCTTTCTCTACGCTCCGCGTTTGCCGATTTGAATTCAGAAACAAGCCTTGAGTTGGGAATAAGTAAATTAAAAGCTGTTTTCAAACTTGACTAAGCAAAGTAGCCATAAAACAAGTTACAACGCCGCTATTCGCTTTCGAGGTGCTTCGGCCGAAAGTCCCAAGGTTTTTGTTTATTCTCGTTACGAGCATGCGCACTAAACGTAATAGCACAGAGAGACAAAAACGACCAGTGTAAGTACGCCAGTCAGCTTTCTTCGCACATCCCACCACCCCCGAGAGACACCAAACTTTAGAAGAAAAAAAAACACAAACAAAAAGAGGGTGGAAGAAATTTTTATGTCATTTCCCAATTTCACGCCGTCGGAGGGAACAAAAAAGCTAGGGCCGCCAACCTTTTATATTATCCCGCTTTTACGCGGTACGATCAACATAAAAAACATATACAAAAAAGAAAAAAAAAAACCAAGACCCAGAAGTACAAACGTGGCCCATTATTATTATTTTTTTGTGTCTCTTTGGGTGTGCCTTTCCGCGCGCATTTGTGCATTAACGTGTTACCTACCGTTTGCTTTTGGGAAAACCGAACTACAAAAAACAACAAAAAAACTTTACCCTCACGTTTTTTTTGGTCGCTGTAAAACAAGCCTGTTCGACCTCTCCTGTTGGCAGCGAGCGGGCGAGCGAACGGGCGCGACGGCGCCTTCAGATGAAGATGTTACTGCACTACGTGACACTCCCGCTCGCTACGTGACGCTTGGCGACCTCACGTGCGGACAGCGGCGGCCAAAAGGGGTGAAGCCGTGTCGTGTCGCCTTTCGTGCTAGGGTTCTATTTTACGCGCCGAGGAGACCCGTTTGGACGCGCGAAGTCCAGCAACCGTATGCTGCCGTTGTTTTCGCGCACCCCCCCCCCCCCCCCCCCTCTTTTCTCTTTTCTGTTATTGGTGTCGGGATGTTGCGCTAAGCTTTTGCGCGGTTTGTGCTATTGTTGTTAGTCATTAGGAGGTGACAACCTGCGCTCGTCATTAAAAAAAAAACAAAAAAAACAACGAAGCCTTTATGCTTACGTACTTTAGTTGATCTATTTTTTTCTATTATGTACTATCTCAGTCTTGGGTAACGTACGTGTTTGATAAAATGGATGCTCTTTCTCAGAAAAACAAAAATAACAACACAAAAACAAAGACACAGGTATTTGTTTTCGGCATGTATGCGACTATGGTGATGTTTCTTAAAGGGATGCTGAACCAAACATGCCAGTGTCTATTATAAGTGGCGCAAGATCTTTCCATGGGCCAGCAGCCGCCGGTGTGCGTGAGCACACGCAACGAAATTGACGTCATCATATCCCCCATTCACGCTGAATCGGGATATGATGACGTCAACTTCGTTGCGTGTGCTCGCGCACACCGGCGGCTTCTGGCTCATGGAAAGATCGTGCGCCACTTATTGTAGACACTGACATGTTTGGTTCAGCATCTTTTTAACACAACATATATTATATGGCCGGCACCTAACCATATCCGTTTAGATGTCAGGGACGGAAGTTGAGGGGCCGACTGCCAGCCAAACGCTCACAGAGCGCTCCTCTACTCACTGAGTGGACACCAGTGGCAGCCGAACCTCTTCCTCGATAAAAGGTATGTTTCGGCTAGTTGGTGGATGAGCATCTTGGTCTAAAACAGTGCAACGAGACAAGTGCAAGGTAAAGACGAGACAGACGACAGCGCTATACGCTGAAAGTTTATTTCCCCCGCTCCCAGTATACAAGGTGTTTTTTATTAAGCTTTATGCCCGTGTCCCACTGGAGCGACAGACAGAAACAAAAGACAGCGACAAGCCTCAAACGCATGCAGCATACTCGCGATGGTACCTTTGGCAGGCGTTTAGTCGTTCGGTGCTCGTGAAGTAAGCACAAGCGATTGCAATCCTGCCAAAGGTATAGCCTCGCGTGCATGATGCTCGTGTTTGAGCATAGCTTCCTTTATTCTGCAAAGCCTCTCAAATCGCGAAAGACTGGTTTGAGGCTTGTCGCTGTCGTTTGTTTCTGTCTGTCGCTGTAGTGGGACACGGGCATTACAGATTTGTTAAAAAAACAAAAAGCGTGAAAGCTACACGTATGCGGTTTGTGCAGGTGAGTTATACGGCCAGGGGGACATAGTATGGGGGGCTGACCGTAACGATCAGTCGGCTAAGTAAATGCAATTTGTTAATTAACTTTTAATTATTGAAAATAGACATGAGGTTCTAATTAGAAACTTGCTGAGCCTCTTCAAAAGACCTTTAATCAACCCCTTTTTTTTAAAGGTATAACGCATGGGCAGCATTTTACGGCGTTCCATAAAAACGCTTCATGTGGACGCGTTTGTAGGTTTCGGTTTCTTATCGGAGTGCATCTCTGCGTCCGCGGTCCTGCTCCCCAGTGTTTGAAACACGCAACACGCGTCAGCTCTACTAACCTCCATCCTTCGTGGGAGGTGAGGGGGTGGCTTCGTTCCACGACAATCGGGGAGTAGGACCGCGTGCGCAAAGATCCGCTCCGATAAAAAACCGAAACCTAGAAACGCGTCTTCATGAAGCGTTTTTACGGAACACCGTGAAATGCTGTCCCTGCTCTGTATCTTCCTAAAAAAAGTTGATTTAGTGGTTCTCCATGATGCTTAGCAAGTTTTTAATTGGAACCATAGGTTTATTTGCACAAATTAAAAAGCTATTTCACAAATTATACTTAATTAGCCGACCGATCGTTACGATTAGCCCCCTATACTACCCCCCGGGCCCTATAACTCACCTGCACAAACCGCATAAGTATATCTTTCAAGCCTTTTTTTAAACAAATCTGTAAAGCTTAAAAAAAACCACCTTGTCACATGGGCAACAGTCAAATAAACAGAGTGCGAAAGGAAAGAAACAAAAATACATGCAATCTCAGCGTCAATTAGTTATGCAGTCTCAGCATCTATTAGTTATGCAGTCTCAACATCTCATTAGATAAAATATAAATAATAAGATGCTGAGACTGTATGTATTTTTGTGTCTTTTTTTTAGCACTTTGTGTGTCTGGCTGTTGTTCCATGTGTATAAATACTGGGATCGCGGTGCAAATAAACCTTCAGTTGATAGTCAGCACTGTCGCCTGTCTCGTCTTTACCCGGTGGGGTTAAAACATCATCTGTTCAGACATACAGTGGGGCTCTGCTCCTTAAAACGAGGGCCCTCCGAGCTGAGCTTCTCCAAAGAAAGTAAGCAAGAGAGAGAAAAACGCTACCAAAAAACAGATGAAAACATCGTGCGCTACATTAGCCGTGTTTAGTATTCTCACAGCTCCAGTCGGAGCTGTGTAGTGCCTAGATTTAAAAGAGCAAGCAGCTGAAACTATTAAAAAGAAAAGCTTGCAATGCAATGGGGGATACGTCCCGAAGCTCCCGGGGCAAATTATTCCCAAGTGCGAATGCGTTGCGTTGTAGTGGGTCGAGGAGAGAAGCGGGTGGAGAGGCAGAACAGTTTGCAGACGATCAGTGCTTTCGTTACCTACTCGCAGGCTCGTTTGGCAAATCTGACCCATAAACCGCGCGATCCCGGGCGAGCAGTCGGTAAGCACTCTGCAACCAAGCCACACTGGGGTACTTGCCGCGTTCCCGTTGTTTTTGATTCCCGCAGGCCCACTCTACCCCGTCTCACAACCAAGCAAGCTCTGAGAACTTTGTATCTGGACGCCCACCGCGCAGGATGACAGGCACAAATACGACATCCACACAGCGCTCACGCGTTTTCCATGTACACGACAGGAGGATGCGTGGTCAGCCGTTGGCGCGAAGCCTTCGAGGGGTGCTCTCAGGCTCTAAAACGAGCGGGTGAGGCTCTCTCTACAGCAAACGACCCAGAATCTTATGGCGGTAGAGGATTTCTCTTTAAGTGCCACGTGCGGCCGTGCACGCAATAATCCTCTGTTATCTACTTATGCCGGCCCTTTACATTGCGCCACAAGCTGCCCAACAGACAACCACCAATCGTGCGCCCACTTCAGCCAGGCAGGTGCCGCTCTGTGCGAATGGAAATATAGTAAGCAGATCAGCAAAACCGCTTCCAGTGATTTCGGGAAAGCTGACACGGATACCATTGGTGCCATTCAGACGCCACCTAGGGTGCCCAGTGTTTCTAGACTACCAAATCACATTGTGTATTCCAAATCACATTGTGTATTATATTGTGACGTTGTCTGTCCCCCCTTTTTTCTTCCTACTTCACGTTTTTCCGTTTCCAAACCACAGTCTCAGGTTTTCAATCATTCATGTGTGTATTCCCACTGACTTTGCCTTCGCACGACAAAGGGACGATTTTTTATGTTTAGATTTCCCTTTTTCTAAACACAAAGCCAAAATAATACTTGTTGTTATGGGGTTTTTAGAGGCAGAAACACCGCCTGCCTTAAATAAACGTCCTTGAATGAAGCTCGGACGGATAATTTTGGCAAGTTTTGTAGGAACGAAATTCTAAGGTCGTTAGCTAGCATTAATCAATAAATATTTCTAAAATAAAACGCACTTCAATTCCAGATTTGTTTTTAAATTGGCGGAACAACAAAAAGAAAGTTACGTAGAGAAAAAATATCGCTGCCTTAGAAAAACAAGCTACCGACCCTAAACGGATATGGTCGCCCGCGATGAAGACACAAACTTTATCTTGGAATGTTGGTACATTCAAGTTTTTGTATTCTGTTGGTAGTCTTGTTTTTTGTCACTTGTTTTTTTTCCAACTAAAAAAACTTCTCTAGACTATTTCTTATATTCAACTAATGTTTCTTATTTGCACGCAGGGGACAATTGGCGTTCCACAAGGCATCGACTCTAATACACGAGCCCTTCTTTATATTAACATTTATCTTTTCGATAGACGACTCGCGATAAATAAGAGATCGTTCTAAGAAATGATAGAAAGACTCGGGGAAACCCTACAAATCAAGTGTGTCCTGATTGAAGGGAGCATGGCTTCACAGCAAACACACATCACCGCGGGCGACTGGTGAAAAATGGCGACCTCGCCAAGCTGCTGGCGAACCTCGTTATAATTCATTCTCTTTCGCAACGCCCCCACCCCTCCCCTCCTTTTCGCTCGCTCCATAGAGTCGCACCGTTGTGTCCATGAACTTCTTTGCGTTTTGTGTTCGCGTGTTTCATGGGTGTAGAAACACCTTTGTTGCTCGAAGGTTATTTGTAAGTTTGCGCTTACGGGTTGTCTCAGTCCGGAAGCTCTAATCTTGATCTGGCGATGAAGAATTGAGATATTTCTTTGATGTTCACCTACCTCGTTTTTCTTCTTGTGTTCCGAACACTGTTTGATCGTCGCCAAACATTATTTGACTCGCGTATCGTTTATGGATCGCGTTTCAAGGCCGACGTAGTTTGTCTTCCTGCAGAGCGTCTGGAGAAGCAATGGCTGTCGTTCTTCGAGTGAAGCTCAACGAAGCACGATGAAACAAGGTAACTTTAACAAAAAACAGTCAAAACAAAAACATGTCTTGACTATTCATATAAACCCAGGGAGAATATAATCTGTCGTGTACGGATAAGGCCTGCATTATGATTTCTTACGATTCGTAATATGAAATGCTTCGAATGGTTTCGGATGCGTTACACGCAAAACATACTCAGGCATTCCACAGAAAAATCAGGGCAAGTTTAAGTTTATTCAGGACCCGTGATTTAGTGAGGTCATATGGGGAACAGCGCTTCGTCATTCTGAAGTCAGTTCCTTTCGCCAACACTCCCCTTCACCCACAGGGTCTTTTAAGTCATAGTTTGTCTATCTGCTTCCACTCCCGTTCGCCTTCTCCTTGTGGCGGCGAAGAAAGGCGTCGAGAGTGAGATCCCAAGGTCCGGGGTTCAAATTCCACTGTGCTTTCTTAGTAAATCTCGCTAATTGTGATGAAATACGTTTACTTATTATCAAGTACGTTTAAATAGAAATAAGTATATCTTATGTGCGTTATATGCTTTTGCGTTGCCGGCTCTGGGTTATGCGTGCCTTATGTTCACTTGACCTTCAGCGTAAGGCGTAAGGCTTGACCTCCAGCGTAAGGCTTTGCGTATCAAATACAAACTATTGACATATTTTGTTCTTGTGTTAAGAAACAAAGTCTGCGACTTGAAAACAGGACTTGGTGTTTCGCGTGAACATTTCGATCTCAGTGTCACGTTGCGAAATTCCTATTTAGTCTTTCCGAAGATGCAAAGGGGGACAATTCTTATAATAAAACAGGAAACAATCCTAGTTTATAAGTCTATAAATCTAAAAGTATCTTAACAAAAGTCTAAGTATTTGATAGACTTTTGTCTTAAAAATGTAAAGCTGAAACTATATAAAAAAGCCGCTCTCGTACACTTTTAATGCCGCTGTTTTATGTGTTAAAATTTCTAAAGAATATTATAATTGCTGCTCAAACAAGTTTTTCTTTTTTATTCATAGCCTAGATTTGAAAACCAAAATACTGTAAATACTTGTGAATGCCGTGAGGGCCGAACACTTTTAGTTTTTGTAATTATTTCGGCGTTTACACAAAATACGTGTAGAAGAAAAAGAGCAATACAGATGACTGTATAATTTTAATGTATACGTCGCTGAAGAGATGTAATATTGGTGTTGTCTTTAGGAATAAACTTATAATAATATACAAATAGCATTTTCTTTTTACCGATTACAACTGTTATATCCGAGACCCCCCTCAAACACACACACACACACACACACACACACACACACACACACACACACACACACACACACACACACACACACACACACGCACACGCACACGCACACGCGCACACACACACACACACACACACACACACACACACGCGTACGCACACAGACACACACGCAGACACACACACACATACACCAAATGATCGCGTGCTTGTTTACAATTTTATCACGGTTTGGCGTCCTAAATTTCACAGGCAATATTTTAATAGAGATTTTACACCTAGCGAACATTGGTACACATTCTTAATTTAAACGCATTGTAAGAAGCAGTAGTGGGTTCATTGCATAAATCAATGTTCGTTCTAATCTACAAAATTATAGTATATACAAAAACAAAGCGAAATGACTGAAAGAAAAATGCAAAAAGCGACCTTTCAAAAGTATGTGCTCTTCTTCGCACGGGAGGCGGGAATATGTCACAAACTTCTTAATCAACTTTCCAGGCGCACAGACAGTGACGTTCGGACAATGTACGTGTTCTTGCGCGTATCTGGTTTGGCGGACCCTTTTCGTAAGGCTGAATATTTAGGCGCCCCGTGACTTCACGAGGCGCCAGACTCCCTAGCTTTGCGCTCGCGAGGCGATTTGGTAGAGCGCAGTTGCTTCTTGACCTCCGTTTGCCCTTCTGACCAATAGAGGGGATTTTGGCACCTTCTGCCGGTGGCTGCGAGAAACCAGCTTGCCGATCGGTTATAAACAGGGTTCCGCGCGTTTTCAGAGTTTAAATTACTGTTCTTCAAAAAGCAGAGAAGGGAGGGGTTTTAGGTTTTCTTCTTCCCGCGGATTTGGTGTTTTCCTGTGTCGATTCCCGGGGTCAGAAAACACAATCGCCGGTCATCGGGATTTATGTTTCAGAAAAAAACGCACGGGAATGTGATTTCCCAATCCTTCAGAAAACATCGGCTACAACGAAAATGGTATAGGGGGTTTTGTTCCGAGGAATAAAGCAGCCCCACGGAAAGTTCAGAGGAGGCTCTATTTAGAGTTAACATAAAATGAAACCGTAAATACAAATTTCCATCCCGTGTAGCTTTGACTTCTCTTAGTCAAGGACAGCTTCAATTGGTTTGTTTTTTTCCTCGGTTTTCACCGATTTTTTAATGAAACCGTCTTGGGAGTTAATGTGCGGGGTGTATTGGTATTTAGCGAAAACACGGAACCCTAGTTATAAAAGACGGCTCTCCAGGGGTGAGCCGTCTTTTAGTGAACCGTGTGCGATTGTACCGCTGCCGTAGTTACCGCATGCGTTATCGATAATAATAATAATTGGAATTGTGTGGGCATTTATACAGCGTGTAGTTGGACAGCCATTTCAAAGTTGCGACGAGTCCCTCGCTGTAGATGAGCAAGTCAGCCAGTGCAGTACAACCGCTACCCTGAGGTCTTTAACGTGCACCACGCAGTAGTGATACACGACCGCACGCCGGTACGATGCTCATTCAAATCGAAACGGTCAGGCGTGGGGATCGAGCCCAGGATCCCTGGGTTCTAAAGCGCGAGCTTTCGCTCCACGTGCTCCGAGCTGGCGTGCGCTAGCCCACTCGGCCACCGATCCCCCCTGCGTTATCGATAGAAATAGCTGACCTTGCGTTCATTCAATGTTCAATAAACAGGAGCTGAACTTAGTCCTTGGTTGTTTTATTCATGTATGTGTTTACTTTATGTTGTAAACACGTAGTCATCGGACGGGACCGGTCCGATCTGTTTGGCCGTGGACCACGTGCGAACCCACTTGCCGGCTGGTGTAAGTAGGATATCACACTACATAAAGAAAAAAAAAAAGCTGTCATCTTTTTTTTTTTTTTTACATTGCCAAAAGACGAATGTAATTAAGAAAAAGTTTACTTTATCAAAACATTCGGAGTTCTTTTCTTAAAACGAGTTTTTCTTGTTTTTCAAACTCTATAGACTCGTGATCACACCATGTTCTTCCTCGTTATTTCGCGACCTGCGACGGGGTTAAACAAGACGGACAAGAAGTTGGAATCGAACCCTTACTTATGCAAATGGCGGACTGTAACATTGCCGCGCAAAATGGACGAAATTTAAATATATATATATATATACATATATATATATTTTTTTTTTGAGGGGGGGGGGGGGCGGGGGAGGGGGGGGAAGGTGGTTGCGAGCTTTTTTTTGAAGAGCGGCGCCCAACGCACAATATATAAATCGAAATCTCGATGTAAAATAGTTCGGTGCAGTGTCGAGTCCAAGGGGGAAAAAAAAGAGCAGTTCGAAAGTACCCTGCGGTGTGAGAAAGCGCGCCTTCAGGATATAGTGGATTTATGCCGTTGTGTCTCACCAGGAGCTTTGGTATAATTGTAGCCGACTGCGCGCGCTTTCCAATCTCGGTTGTACTATTACAATTCTTGATCCCGCAGCATACACTACAAACCCAAAGACTGAGGGGAAAATGAAAAACAAACCCCTACAATTTATTTACCTTTTCTTTTAGTGAGAATATTGGGTTTGGTTTAGGTAGGACTCGTAGGGAATGTGAACCGCGCTTTCTGAACAGTGCGGATAATCATTGTGTAGACCTCAGAGCTCATCTGAATTACTTTGACTAGAATTGTGCTGCGGTGCAGATACATAACCTAACGTTAGTTTCTGCATTTCCATAAGGTACTTATTTAGACTTACCGTTAAAACACCTTAGTGCTTTGTACTAACAATAGGGAACAATTGAGTGTATATGATTTGGAGCAACATTTCTTTTACTTTTTAAACGAAAATGAAACACGTGCACTTTACTCAGTTAACTATAAATTTGAGAGGTGTCAGTAATCGGTGAATACGTGCACGCCAGAAGTAAAAGTCGCACGAAAATAATTTAACCGAAGCGTGGTAAACTTCCACCAGCTACCCTGCACACTGACTGTAATTTCGGTAATTACGAAGCTATAATTTGTGCCAACGACAGGTTTTATGAAAACGTAAACATTATTGCACCGCCAGAATTCTTTGCATATTATAACTTTGTTCGAACTGATCGAAGACCAATGCCCCTTTAAAAGGCGAGTCGAGTTGTATTAAAACAACATTTCTAGTTCTCAGCTGTGACCCTACATCACTACCACAATTTATTTCGGGCGAAATCCAAGAGACGAAAAATACGGGTACACGTACGCATTCGTAAGTAAAAAAACAAAAAAAAAAAGATATATAAATATATTTTAGTGGCGCAGTTTCTCTAAACGGTCTACAGCTCCCGAAATGGCTGTGCGAGATTTCCAGTTAACGGGGTGACCCTAGAAACGGAAGGGATTCCTTCTTTCTGCCGTCTCAGTTTGTGGGGGCAAGATTATCTGCAAACTCAGCGCTATGAAGATCTCCACGAAGCAGTACCAAGGTCTGATGACTAAAGAACGCACGTACACACACATATATAGATATATAAAGAAAAGTTCGACGAAACTGCCGCGGGGAAAAGTAACGGAGCCTTAGAAACAATTTAATCGTTTCGCGCTGCCGTTGCAATACGTTTCTTTTGTTCCCGTGGCGGGAAGAGAGGGAACCAGCTGGTCCGGTTCTCGACCGTCTTGAGTTCGATTGAAATTGAGAAAAAGGGCCGGGTTTATTTTGGCCATTCACCCTCAATTCAACGAGTTTCTTCCGTCGGCTTCAGCCTCCAGGCGCTACAGGCGATTTATCTCGCGACTCAACGACTCTTCTGTCATTCGGAACGTTGTTTAAAATAACGTGAACTGAGGAATGTACATTTTGTTTTGCTTTAAAAAAAATCGTAGTTGTTTAGCATTTTCGCCACGTGTTGGACTGGGAATTGTTGATTGATCGTCAATGGGGATTTGTTGCGCGAGGAGGACCAAATTTAAATACAACACTTGAGTTTAATACTTTTATTGTTTTTTTCTTTGGGGTTTCACTCTACAAAATTGTGCCCCGAATGGTCAACGGACATTTCGTCGTTTCCGCAATACAAGGTTATATTGCGTATTTGTTTGATCGGCTATGTTGGAAAGAAGGTTTCTCAGAAACAGGCCGAAAGTAAATCTGAATATTGATACATGTTCCACACAAATACTCGTAGTATCGCGATATCGATTTGCGCCATCCATTTTTATCGTGTGAGGTTTCTCTAGGCTGTAAATAATCTTTAAAAAATCACTAAAATATAAAAAATAATGCGACATGATACGTAGCTAGCTCACTACCTAGCTATGGTTCACCGATCAACTTCTATAATAACAGTAGTCTTAAAGCTAGGGCTAGGTGTCGATTAATAATTTTATCCCGATTAATCGCAACCCTTTACTCGATTCATTAATCGATTAATTGCGCAGCCCTACTTTAAAACGCATGTTCCAATCGGAAATGTTTTAGCTCGTCGTAGAATAGGTTGTACCTTTCCGGAACATCTCAAGAAATTTGTTGTCGAGAGAGAATTGTGGGGCTCTTCAGATGCACGCTCGGGCCCGACTAGAACAGCTCGGTGTATCCTGGAGGTGGCGCAATGCATTCAGTCTTTATTAAAATAACTAGGGACGCACAAAAAAAATTAAGCGAGCCCAAAAGGAGGTAATTAAATACTTCTTCTCGCTTTCCTTCTTCAATCTTTGTGTTCTGGAGTCACAACGTGGTAAGCAAACGTCAATTTTGTCTTCGATTCCCGAATAATCTCACGTGCGGTACACTGAAATGTCGCAATGCATCAAATAGGCGACGGGGCGCCACGTATTTTCGGAAAGGTTGATTCGATACAACCAATTGCGGCCACTTCTGTGATGTCCAGCTCGCTCGAAGTCGTTACGAAAAACTCCGGATGGCACAAAAAAGGATTAACGCAAATCACATCAAAAACGCCCGAACTTGAGTATAATGCACGGTCTGTGGTTCCCCGAGGTCCCAGAGAGTATCGGCTACCACTGATTCACTAAATCAGGTCACCTCTCACGCAGTCGTCCGCTTCAGCTTCGCGACGCGGTGACCGTCCCCCAACAGAGAACGCCGCGTCGACTTGCACGAAAACAACGTCACTGCGACCATACTGTCGGAATTGATTTTTTGTGGGAGACGAGTATAAAAGAAAACAAAAGAGAAACAATGAACACAACAGAAAAATACACGGCCAACGCGAGAAACAAAGAGGAGTCATGGACCAACGCGCGAAACCGGGAAGAAAGAGAATCGAACGAAGCAACAGAGACTATAAAAAATAAAAACGCAGGGACAAAGCGCGCGGACTCATACGAATCCCCGCGCAATCTGCAATCGCGGCAGTCTGATAGAGAGAGAAAGAAGGCATAAAAGGAACAATAACAAAAAAGAAGGAAGGAGGGGGTGGGAAGGGCAGGTTGGTTTCAGAGAACCGTATGGAAAGGACACCGGATTAGAAAGAGTCTCACGGCTCGAGTTCGAGAGTGAGAGCATTGGAAACGAGCGCGAAAACGAAGGAAAAAAAAAAAAAAAAAAAACGAAAACTTGGGGGGGGGGGGGGGGGGGGGGTTGTGTGGGAGTGCTTTCTTGCGGTCCCTCGGCACTGTGCGGTGGTGAAGAGGAGCTCGCGGAGCGATCGCGCGGCGGCGGTGGAAAGGGCGATACCGCGTCCACAAAGAGCTCCTCCTCCATCCAGCTAAGGCAGGCAGCTATTGTGGGATCAGCGCTAGAAATCGGCTCGCCCAAAAGGGAATGCCCTGGCAAAATAATCGAAGGGAAAGCCTCGATCCTACACCCGCCTCCCGTCTCCCACAACTTTTTTCCCGTAATCCCTTTGTTTTGCGGACGATGAAAGGGGAGGAAGCGGTTTCGTGCTATACGTTTCGCCGGCGTGGTCCGTTCGGCTTTGGCGAGCCGAGAGCGCGCGCGCGTTTGAAGCCCCAAAGCGCCAGTGGCCGGCATAATTCCTTACGGGAGCGTATTAGAGGGGAAAGGGGGGAGGGGGGGGGGCAGTGGACAGAACGTTAGCTAGGCCTAATCAGGTCGTCCCCAGGCGAGCGGCGTTTTGGCTAAAATCCGCCCCTAAAGTTGGAGGAAAGTCGGAAGAGGGGAGGGGGGAATGCGAGAGTTTGGCTACACTCCGTTCACCACGAAGCTGAGACTGCAGTGGAGCTACGCTATCAGCGGACCAATCAACCTCGTCCTTTTCACCACCTGATCCAGCTCTCCGCGCGAGGATGTGGGCGAGAGCGTGATCACGTATGGGAGGATCAGCGTATGACTGGTTCAACACGCTCTTAGGTTCTACCGAAGTATCGGCTTAGAGGGGAACTGAATATATCTGCCTGACCAGCTGCATTCTGATGGCCCCAAAAGTGTATAAGAAGTAGGAGTGTTTGAGAGGAGCAGGTTTTGATCTGTCGGGTAGGCAGGGATGGACGGTGTTATCCTATAAAATGCCTCTTCTGAGGAAGTTGTAGATTTCGTATTTGGTATTTAAAATATTAGTCCAGGGGTGGCCAAGCTGCGGCTCGCGAGCCGCATGCGGCTCTTTGCGTGTTAAAGTGCGGCTCGTGGCACCCTCACCTCTCCCCCCCCCCCCCTCCCCCACTCCCCCGCCTCCCTCCCGATCACACGAGCACTTCCACAAAAAGAGAAATGGAACGCGTTTTAAATTGAAAGACAGATTTCGGTTTCTTGTGCTACTGCTACCTTACGTACAGTTGGACTGCTTTGACTCGGATAGATCGAAAGTTGTTCGAGTTTCGTTTATTGCCGTAGACAAAAAATTGCCTCCCCCCCCCTGCGGCTCTTAGAAGTTTCGTGGTTTTGTTTGCGGTTCTTAGGCCGGGTCAGCCTGGCCACCCCTGTATTAGTCGATGCGTGCGACGGTGTCCTTGCTCGAACGTGTTTAAATCTGTGATTAAAAGTGAGTAAGGATGTGTGTTTTTTAACTATTATTGGGTACTGTGTATGAATCGGGGAGGCTGGGAACATAGATATTGAACAACAGGGGTGGGAGGGTGAAATGAAGTTAGGAAGGATAATTTAAGGACAATATGTTGTTGACGGAATGAGAATCCGTGTCTTATGGGAGTTCACTTTAAGACCTTTAGACATAGAAATTGCCTTGAAACTCGATTAAACTGTCAAAAGGTCGCATTGAACTTCTTTTTTTTTTTTTCACGTATAGTTGTGGGTGATTCTTTACCATTCAGTTTAATACCCTAGCACGCAAGGCCTGAACAATTTGAGTTTAGTATTGGATCTTCGAAACATAAAATATAAGTTCATTGGCTTCTATTTTTTTTTTTCGTTTAAAGATCCCGCTGCCTGATACTGTCATTGTTCAAGTACATTATTTTGCATTAAATATACTCAGCCATTTTTATTTCGCTATGCACAAAATTTTATACATTTGTTTACCAAAGGAATTATGTATTACAAAATATTAAAACTATCGCGATACTTCAAGTTACAGATTGAAATATATTGTTACGCATGGTTATACCATGAGGAAAATAGCGCACGAGCAAAAATAGTCATGAAGGACAACCAACTAGCCCGCCAGATCATCTTATTGCAATGGTTTTATCGTTACGCATAAAATCTGTCGATACCGCATTAAAACCAAAACTAAGGAAGCGGAATTTCGTTCGTAAATGAGGCCTATTGACATTCATCATCCTAATCACAATTACAAAAAACAAATTATCATGTATTAAATTTGCATATTTTAATACGATTCAAACTAATAGGTGTTGATAGGTGCACAAATAGAGACATGCAAACCACGCTCATAATAATGATTATGATAAAGTTGAACGCCACAGTGCATCTCAGTGAGGCAATTAAAATATATACTATGGAACGTGACATGGAACGTGACATGGCGACAGAAAGAAAAAAAAAAAAAAAGGCAGGCGTCTGAACGGCTCCGCCTCAGTACGAAGTAAGTGTCGAAGATTCGCTCCCACTTCTGACAAACGCCGTGACGTGGCGAAACATGACTTGTCCACGCACGCTCTCAAGGCGGCGAGGTGCGCGACCCCGCCTGTTCGCGCGGAGGCACGCCGCGCGAAAGCGTTTCTTTCCACGTCGACAACAAACGCCGACCCTCGTCGGTAAAGCACTTGACTCATTATTTGAAGGTAGTCAGTTCGAATCCAACCAAAGCACCAAGTTTTCTTTTTTCGTTCCTTAGGTGTCGGTTTTTAGCTTCGTTCCTTAGGTGTCGGTTTTTCGTTACCGCCAAACGTTACACATAAAACGTCACATATCTCCATGAAATCGGCTGATAAAACACGTTTTGTATTAATTATAAAAACGCACAATTGTTCCTTCAATTTAAAAAAATTCGAGACTTGATTTTTAATAAAAAAAAGCAAAACTATTTGTTTTTTAGACAAAAACGAGATGGTTGATTTTGAAGGGATTTTTTAGTGCGTATGAAAGAATTTTATGACGGGTTTTATATGTAGGCGATGCGTTTTTCAGCTTTGGTCACATGGCTGTATAATATAAGGGTATATTGAGAAGCATAATTAGACTTGAGGAATATTGAGGCGTAGTTAATAAAGAATGCGACTTGCGTTGTTTGCAAATGATAGCGATAGTGATAGTGATTCTTTCTGGCTCAGGAGAGCGGCGCGGTACCGCAGAAAGATAGCATCAGCAGCAGTATTGGACTCAATTCGCATCAATTCGCTTAAGACTCTTGTTATGCAACGGCTAGGCTGATTAGTTCGGGTAAAGCTATAAGTAAAATTGTTCCTGGGTTTATTGTTGACAGGATGGCGACAAAAAGAGGTGTATGTTTATGAGAGAGTAGGCGATGTTGGCTAATATCGCTCTCGTAAGGAAGCGGCTGCAACGCTCGAAATTGATGTGTAAGATTATTTAAACGAGTGAAGAGCACTAGACGAATCAGAGCAAAATAACAGCAAAGTTTAACTTAAAAACAAAAGTTTCTTTGTGTCTAGAAGCTTGATTTCTTTTTTTACAGAAGAGCTGTTAAGGGCTAGTTTCCCCAGGATCGCGTCCGGTGCCAAGCAAATGTCGACACCTGTGGTCCACACAACACTCTGGTTGCCGCCGTCGCTCATAGATGGCGGTAGCTGTCCAGGGTGTTGTTTTTGCCAGTTGTCTGCTTGCCGCCGTCGCTCATAAATCGCAGCAACCTTTCCAGCCTCGGCAACCAGACAACTGGTTGCTGCCGTCGCTCATAAATGGCGGCAAAATTTCTTCGGCGGAAGAAGAACGGGAATGGAACGAGCGGCGATGTGCACAGCAGTGCGATTGGTTTCGCAACCGCTGCAAGGCCGCTATCTTCTAAAGTTCCACTGCATCGAGCGCTTCAAATTCCCTTGCGAAAGAAGAGCAGATCGCTCGCCTGGAAAGCCACCGCCGAGAACAGATGCCATATCTCCGCTGCACTTTCTTCTTCATTAGAGTGGAAAGGCTAAAAGTTCTTTTTCTTCTACAACCGCTAAGTCGAAAAATGAAAATTGTTCAAATTTCTACAAAGTATTTTTTTTTTTAATTCACGCAAAAAATAGATATAACAAAAGAAAGCCGTTTACAACTCCCTGTAACGCCGAATTAGAGCGCAGCTCTTGAGGAGGAGGGGAAGGCACGGGGGGGGGGGGGGGTCACGTGGCCTGGGGGTCACGTGACCTCGAGGGGGGGGGGGAGAAAATTTTCCGCTAAATTTAGCGGGGAAATTTACCCATCATGCACCGCGCGGTTACGCCGACGGCGACGGCGACGGCGACGCCGCTCAAGCCGGAAACGGGCGCCTAAGAGCTGCGCTCTAGAAGTTGTAAAACAAATTTCGGGGATTAATTTATTCTTATTAATCTGACATAAATAAGTCTTTCTTGCGCTGATATGCATAAAAATTATTTCCATGGCGCACTTTAATCTTACGTTATTCCACATTCAAAATTTGTACTTACTTTTCCGCAAACTTTTTTCGAACATTTCAACGCAGCTGCACCCAATATTACCGTAGAATGAGACAATCACAGTGAATCCTAAGTTTTTTATTTCTTCGTTTAACAATACCCTTGTCGCTTTCGTAGAACCCACAGATCACTAGGGTTATTTTGGAGTGTAACCAATATCGCAAAAATATATTAAATCCACAGAAACGCTTACCAGTGCAATCCGATGTCAGCAAGTCCACCCACAAAAAACCTGCAGGAAAGATAAACAAGTAAATTACATGCGACATCTGCACCAAATTGATAACTCGAAAAACGCGCCAAGCAGTTATGCCATACAAAAGTGCACAAAAAAGCTCATTTAAATAGAAAGAACACTTGGAACACTGAGGCAATTAAAACATGTTTATGTTACTGTTTTAATTATTAAAAACATTAATATAGTCTGACAACATTCCTAAAGGTAGGACAATTAAGGGTTAAAAAAATTTGGCTCAATATTTTCAACAGCTATTATTTTCTTGAAAATTAGCGTGGCACTGAGAAGACATAAATTATTTTTTGTTAGTTCATTCTAAATTTAAGTGTTCGCGGCGGGGGTTTGGAGCGCTCGTAATTTAATAGTTTACTTTATTCGACAATTAGGGTTTTTATTCTCCTAGTTTGTCCAGAAAGAAGCTGTGCTTTTCTATTTCAATTATAATTGTAAAAAAAAAATAATAACCCGTTGGTGAATAAAACGTTATCTGACAACGAATTTCCCCTGAACACAATTTGCAAAAAACGCTCTGACAGCGTATACTTTGCCCTGTGCGCATTGTTTTAGACAAAGTGTGAAAGAAGTTAATTTCCTGCCTACTTTATAGTACGCAGAAACAATCCTTGGTACCAAAGGAACTAAAAAATAGTAGACGTTTGGCTAAATAAATTTTAAAACAATTTTAAAAATGGCGGAAAATAAATGGCCAGTCAAAATGTGCTTCGATCGAGTCCGAAATATCTAATTATGACTGAGCAAAAGCACTGCAAGCAGTAGTATTAAGAAAAAAGAACTAAAAAATAACAGGTTAGGCAGGGGGAAAAATATATTTTTCTTATGATAATTCTCGGGTGTAAAACGGGCAGTCTTTTTTGTTTGTTTTGTTTATAAGCAAGCGACACTTATACCACGCGCTATGTAATTGTTATGCCGTGTATGGTCTCTCTTCGAGGTTGCAATTTCAATGAACGAATTCTACTGTTCTCCTCGGTGGAGGTGCAGGAGCTCAGAACAAAACAAACTGGCACGTTTCTATATATTTTAGAGATAACAATTTATTTAGCTTTCTCGCACCTCCTTCTCTCTCCACTTTCAACCCTACTCTTTTCCCCTCCGGTCCTTTCCCCCTTACCCCCTGCCCCCCCCCCCCTGCCAAAAAAATCATGAGCCATTCAACTCTGTGAAGGTGGATGGTCAGCCACCTGTTTAGCACATGATACAGACGTGACACCGAAGTTTGAACAAAAGCCGGAGGAAACTAGACACGCGCGACGGGTCCGCCACCCCAGGAGAACGAAAGGAAAGGAAACTAGGCACGCAAGCGGGCTTGGAACGATGTCAAAGAGGGCGGTTCGAACGTAGACATGGCCGACGCGGGTCGAACAGCTGCGAATCTTCGAGAAACCTTAATTATCTACCTGAGAGTCTACTGATCTTGAAAATGGTTCTTATTGATAACTACTCTACCGAAAATGCATATCCAAGTGATGAGACGTATAAGCTTTTGCATAGAATGAAGCGATTTTGCATCACATTTGGGACCCGAGTTTTGGTTGACGCACATGAAAAATCTACGGAGCCCTAGCCATAAACAGCATCGATATAAAAAAAAAACCAAAACAAAAAAGCTATTGAGTTTGACAAATTTGATACGTCGTGTCTATTAACCTTTTAAAACAGCAACATTTCTTGACCCTACCCGCGTTTCATTCGAGTTACAAAAACAATGCCGATCACTTTTTTTTTTAAATTCTTTCCTATAAAGCTAAAACAAGGGTGGAAGAAAAAGTAAGAGCTGCAACACATTACCTACGCGTGAGCTCATTAATAGTAAGAAAACAGATGAGAACATAAAAACACAAAGTATGCGCAATTACAAAACAATTAATTTGTCCAAATAAACAAATTTAGTTCGTGGGAAGATTCCAAACACTGGGAGAAAATTAAGCAATTTTATTGTTTGTGGCTTAGGCGGATTAATGTAGCCCCACTCAACAGTAGGCTCGTAGCTTAGGATTTATTTGAAGAGCTACATTAACTCGTCTTGTTTATTGTAGTGTGTAGCATAAATGTTAGAATGAACAAACAAAAATCTAAGAAAATGTCAGGCGTTATTTTATAGGCAGTAGGGTTGTGCGAATATTCGAAATTTCGAATAGCAGTTTCGAATAATACACCAACTCATTTTTACAAACAAACCGGAGCGCCCCTAGCGGACGCCACCGACGCCGCGCATGCGCGATGGGAGTGTGGGCAAGAAGCTCGCCGTCGCCCATAAACAAACCATTGAAATACGATCTTGTTGGCGTCGGTGTGAGTCCCCCTGCCCTTTTTCGCGTTCGAATTGTTGATTCTACGTCTTCCTGGCGATGTCTGACTACTTGAGCGGCGTCAGCAAAATTACCGAGGCTCGTTACACCGCATAACTTCGCGTGAATAATGTGACATGTGGCGATTCATTCCGCGTGGACGCCGCAGTAAGTACGCTAAAGCCTGGTTCGCACAATGAGATTTCGCTTGCAAATTTCATTCGCGACGCCGCTCGGGCTGCAAAAGCGTGAACCGTAGCTGAGATGGTCGACGTCGATACTGAAAATCGCAAGCAGAATCGGACCAAGTGAATTAGGCATAACAAGTCGGTGATGGTCACTGGTAACATCTGCTTGTATCTACTGTTTACATCGAGCCTGCTTACCGACCTTCAAACTTAAGTCATTTGAGGCCTGCACTTACTTCTTATCGCAAGTACCGGGCCAACATTTGGTTTACGGGTAGGCGTCGTCTAAGAGAGCAGAAGACAAGCAGAAACGTTTGAAAGAGCGGACGACAGTTCGAATGATCAGGCGGCCGTTTGAACTTGAAGACGCACTGAACGTAGTCCGCAGGTGGTCCGCACAACTTGACGGTTTTCTGGCGTTCATGTTGTAACAAAACAAATAAATCTGATGACCACAAGTATCCGTGAATTCAACCCAAAATGCTTCCCACCCAAGCAATCGTTGTCGACGGCGTCTGCTTTTCCCTTTTCACGGCTCATATCCAGATTCTCGGACGAACCGAGCACGTGAAAACTGACCTTCAAACTTTTCTCGACTCTTTTGGTGCGGTCCCCAGTCGTGGCGTTTTGACGAGAATGCAGGTTTTTGTCTGGTTCCTTTCAAAACAACGCAGGGATACACGTCTGGCATGGCCCACAGCCCCAGACCGGAAGTGCGCACGACGCGCCACCACCGCGCCGTGACGTCACAGAGTTGAGTTCGTGTATACACTATTCGGTATTCGCTTCGAGAAGAACTGCATTATTCGCGTTTTTCGAAGTGTTGATTGCGGCGGGTTAGCCCGGTTGAGGGCTCTTCTTACCGAGCACGGGTGCACTGCGGAGAAGCAATACCCGCGAAAGTGAGCTCCGCGGGCGTTGCTTCTCTGCATTACACCCGTGCTCGTTAACAAGCGCACTCATCGGGGCAACCCGCCGCGATAAACACTTGGAAAACTATCGCAATTGCGTGCTTTGAAGAAAAGCATACATTCAAAACGGGACGGTGCACGCGTGCCGGTTGTATTTGAAAATAAATGGAAACTTTATGAATGTGTATATCTATATTGTAGTAAACGTTTCAAAATTAAACTGACTGTTATGCAAGAGTATACTATGTTAGACAGAGATGCCCTTACAACCTGCGTCCATAATGTGCGGTTCTTTCTTTTTTAACTCAAGATTAAAGAAATAATATTTTATATAGCAAGATTTCTAAATTCACTCAATTGAGCATATTTGACCATCTCTATAGGATTCATTTTATGTCAAATCCGTCGTTTACTTGCAACCCCAAGACATCAGACTTTCTGATGTCACAGTTCATAAATATAGATAATTAAACTTAGCTTATAAACGAACAAGTGGAGCAACCTTCACAAGTATAGCTGGGTTTTCGTCTAAGCATTATGCTAAGGTTGTGAAAGGCGTGAATAAACTATTCGATATTCGAATAAAAAATATTCGGCCAAAACCACTATTCGCTTCGAATTCGCTTCAAATTCAAAATGCACTATTCGTAGAAGACTAATAGGCAGCATTCCGTATGTTAGAACGAGCATTTATTTTTCTTTGAAACTAGTTTAAGTTACTTCTAATTCATCATCATCATCATCATCATTTATTAAACCTTGAAGGCCCTTACGGGCATTACACAAGGTGGGGGGTACTCGCTGAAAAAACATTATATAAAGGAACAAACAAAAAGTGGGGCACATTCTGGAGAACATTGTTATATAAGCTACAAAAACAGAAAAAAAATATAAACACTCGAAACATTTTTAAGGAAAGACAGCTGATTAAACAGAAAAATACACAAATGAAACATTTCTATAAACATGAAATGACTTTGCTATTAGTGCAACTGCAGATGAATGGTCAGTTGGGATATGAATGTGTTATGACCTGTCTGGGTCACGATACTGTTAGGCAGGCTATTCCAGTCTGTTATTGTTAATGGCAAGGTGGAGTTAAGAAACGAAACTGACGACGCGAAAATTGGACGAACTTTACAGACGTTGTCGATGCGAGGAAATATGCGAGTGGCTGGGAATAATAGTGAAGTTCTGATGTCATGGTTATGATAGTAAATCTTGTGAAAAAGAGACAGGCGTGATAAAGTTCTTCTAGATGAGAGCAAATCAAGGTTAGCTTTCATTCGTAAAGAAGCGATGCTGGTGTCTCGTGAGTAATCTGAAAAAAAATGAATCTGATTGCGCGATTTTGAAGTGCCTCTATGTTTGTTATCAATGAATGTTGCCAAGGGGACCAGATGGATGACGCGTATTCAAGTTGCGACCTTATGAGTGTAGTGTAGGCTAGTTGTTTCTCTGATGATGGTGCAAGTTTTAGATTTCGTCGAAGATATCCAAGAGAGCGGTTAGCTCTCTTGGCTATCTTCGACATATGCACATAAGAGAGTCACATGTAACTCTCTTATGTGCATGCGCTTCGGTCATTTGAATGTAAGTTCTAAGCACAATGACAGTGACAGTGACAGTGACAGAGCACAATGAGAGTGCAACGCAACGAGAATATTTTTTCCAGGCTCAAAATAAATGTTGTTTAGTTTTATAAGCCCCAACCTTCAATAATTCAAAGCTAAATTCGTAACAACAACAAAAAAAATTGCGCAAGTTTGGTAATGCTGACAAAAATTGAGGAGCAATAAACATGTTGAGTGCAAACAAACTCTTCCCAGAACTACCTCGCAGAAATTGTTGTCACGTGACTTCTGGTCGCATGACCTGGGCACGTGACGTCAATTTTCTTGCTAGTAGTAGTAGTAATAGTAGTAGTAGTAGTAGTAAGACAGGTTTATTACGCCTTAAAAAAGAAAGACCCAACACTTCAAGAAATGCCTGCTCGTCTATTTACCCGCAAAACACTCAAAGATTGAATCTCTGCGATATACGAAATCAGGTCAGCGAATGGTGAGGCGGAACATCTGTTGAGACCTCAAAATTAAGTCTGCGCTGTGGCATTACGTAATGCAAAGCGTCACCCTTGCACTCCGTAATGCCACAGCGCAGGCTTAATATTGACGTCTAAACAGATGTTTCGCCTCGTCATTCGCTGAGCTGATTTCGTAGATCGCAGAAATTGGCTTTTTAAGTGTTTTGCTGGTAAGTAGCCGCGCAGGAATTTCTTAGAGTGAAGGTAAGGGGAGTGCGTCGATGGCAAGGAGCGCTCACACACGTGTCATAATTGGACGCCACAAAATACGCTTCGTCTATCTCCCTCGCAGTCTTGTTTTTGTGACGACACAAAATGTTTATATCATGAAATGACGGCGAGGGGCCACACCTATCGCAATGGACCGATTATTTCCCTGAGTGCGGAAAACGCAAAAAGAGGGCTAATGTTCCCTTGCCCTTATGTTTACAAACCGCCCGGTCTGACCAATATACACCCGGCCGCAGGACAGGGGGATCTGGTACACGACCCCGCTTGCACAAGCGACGTAAAGGGTGCGATGTTTGACGTCACACTGAACGAAAGGGCGTCCCTCTCTACTCACAGAGGCACAAAGGCGGGACAGCTTAGATAGCGCCGAGAAGACGACAGGCACCTCAGACCTGCTGGCAACGTGCTTGATTCGGTAAGACAAGGCATGAATATACGGGAGTACAACGGTTCTGGTGGATGGCCTTTGTTTTTTTATAGGTACTAGTGTTTCGCCTAAACATTGGAACCAACAGGATACACGGAGTCGCTTGCACTGAAGTGTTTACTACACACGCGATAGGTTCTCGAATTCTGTTTTTTTTTATTTTCAATTTAATTAGACATTCCTCTTTAGTTTTATTTTGTCCAAATCATAATTAAGATACAGCCCATTTGCCGCAGTAGATGTTGTAGTGGGGTAAAGCGCTCTACATTCTATTTTAATCATCCAGCTTTTTGGACTGGGGTAGAGAACAGCACACCACAAACCGAGCGCTTCGACACCTCAGCGCCAAAAGCGTTTTTGGCACGACTACGTGTGCCATGTGCGGTTTTAAACTGCGGTAAAATGTTCTACTTCAAATATCACTTCATCAAACAAACACAATGCGTGAAACGCTTTTCCGCGCATTATCCAAAGAGCGCATGCAAAAATCTGACGAGCCGAAAGATCCAAAATCTGCACGGTCTGTCCCAGTCTGTACTACCCATGACGTCACAAACGATGATGATAATAGCTAGAGAAGCGCCCCCCCCCCCCCCCCACACACACACACACACTGGGGACACAGAAAAAGTGTGCAAACAATTTACACTAAGTTTAATGGAGAAATTGGCGTCACGTGACTGGAGATCACGTGGCAAAAAGTTTTGCGCGAAATTTAGCGCGGAAATGAACGGTTTTGTTTTTTAACGGCTCTTCGTAACAATTTTCACGTAGAATTCGGCTAAAACTAAACATAATTTTTGTTTAAAAAATATACTTTAGTCTGCTGCAATGTAAAATCTCCAATTCGAGCTTCGCTTATATTGACCGGTTTCCGAAATATTAGCCCCCAGCGATAAAAAGTTGAAATAATAATCTCAAACGCATGCTGTTGTCACCAGAGGGGCCGCGCATAAAACAAGAACTATGCTTTTTACGGCACTCTTGACGTCGGTGTTGTACTTGGAGCTTCGTGACTATGCATTTCTGACGTTCTTGAACTACGATATATGCGAAGGTTTCCAAAAAAACGGAGATCTTGCGAAAAGCGCAGCCCCCCTACTTTGTCATGGCGTCAGCGTAAACAAACATGGCGGCGCCCATGGAACAGAGCAGACTGCGGGTCAACGTTCGTAAAACACTAAGTTGGAAACTCACCCTTGAATCCCAGGCAGGCTCGCGTCCACGTTCGTTGTTCAATTAGTTATTTTGGTTGCTGTTAATACTTTGTTATCGCCTTTTGTTGGCGTCTCTTGTGCGGTGTTGTCATCTACATATTTTGCTATTGCTGTCATTGTGAATTCTCCAACATCACACATTCTTCTGTTTATTATGCGTACTTTGCATTTGTGTAAATTTTGTACTGCCCCCCCCCCCCCTCTTCCATACAATAATGCATAACAAGGGCACTGTAGGTAAACGAATAAATAAACTAAATATGATAACAGCGCCGCCCTTTAGCGACGAATCAAAACATAAAAGTTTATTTTAATAGCTACTGCGAAGTAGCACTCTAAGATGGCACCTTAGACCCTCGCGCAACTACACCTGAACCAATATGTGCAGCATTGCAGTTCCCTGAGTGGCCGCTGCGGGAGAAATGGCGGCGTTGCTATTGTCATTAGCTTGGTTCTCGAGTACGGATTGGAGCCACTTTTCCAAAGCAGGCTTTGTGGGCAGTTTCCCAAGTGAGTTGTTCTATACTCTGTTTCACCTTATGATGTACTGCAGGAAAGGCTACAAGCGCGAGCTCCTTGCTCTAGGGCACATCTCGCGGCACAAGCTCTCGCGCGTTAAGAGTAGCTCCCAACGCTATGAGCTCGCGCTTCTAGCTTTGTCTGCGGTACAACATAAGGTGAAACGGAGTATAGTAACGTTGAGACGTGTCTACACTTCGTTTCAACTTACATTCAGACAAAGTCGACGCTATCATCTGATTGGACAAATAAAAATGTGTCAAAAAGCGCAAGTCACTGGGCCTTCCTTGAACATGATTGATTCAGCGTTCATAAAAGACATACGGAAACATGACGAACACCATGTGTGTGTGTTCTTGACGCGGTATGATTAGTCACATCAGCTTGTACACTCTATACAAGGTGATACAATTTGTACAACCTTATACAAATTGTATAACATTATGCACATTGTATAACCTTATACGCGTAGTATAACATCATAACCAAGGGGCTTCATCAAGCGGCACTTCTACCTACTTTTTCTCTGCCTCCCTCTCTAACTTGTAACATGGGAGTCAATAAAATGAAACCTTTTACCGGCTTTACATTCCCATTGACATGCTCCGAAAAAGAAATAAACAGAATTGCTGCATGAAATTAGTCCCTCAATGTTTATATTTCTTGCTTTCTTTAATATGATGTTGGATAATCCGATACTATTTCAAAGCTAAATATGCTACGTTTGTTTACATCTAAGCATAGTGTCATTAGGTATATGGTCCGTGCACAATTTTATTCCAAAACATCCTAAAACTTGTTTAATAAGGTATTGCATATATACATTGAATGCAGTTCCTGCACAGTTGCCACTTAAAATATCTACATGTTCCAGAAAACATCTGCTGCTGGCGGCCGCCATAGAGGTAGCCAAAGCAGCTGGCCACATAACCGAAAAACCTACAAGTTTCTGGGATCACTGCCTCTGAATTACAAGCAGCAGTTTCTTGCAGCCACGGCCACTTGTGTGACATTCTCCTCACATGTTTTCAGACGTGCAGTGCAAAAAAAAAATGACCGCATCTCCACGTGGTGAATGATGTTGATTGGGGCGAAGCTCTAGTGGTGCTGATGATACTGATTTTATTGTTCATAGGAAGTGCTGATGGTGCTGATTTTTTTTTATTGCTCATAGGTAGTGCTGAGCTCCGGGTTGCGTTTCGACTTCATTATTACCGCTTTATGGTCGGTAAAATGCAGAGCCAGTGGTTCTTCTAGCGGATCAGCTTGGATCCGCTAGAAGCCGTGGGAACGCATCTCCACCGCTTAAGTCAACGGTCCATGTCAGAAAGAGAATGCGTAGTATGGAACGTGGTTATATACGTATTTGGGAATTTGACCGCAGCGCCCTCTTATCTATAAACGTTGAGCCAATGCATGCAAAGTTTAACGCGCACAAGGCTATACCCTAAGGAGCTTCGCCCCTAAAAGCACTGCAGAAAGCAACCTCTGTGAGGAGCCTTCTGGAAGAGCAGCAATAAAAAAATTGGAATTGTGTGGGGCCGACGAAAACAGGGAAACATACTCATTTCGAAAGTCACGTTTCCAATTATTAGAAGGTCGGAACCCCTGCACAATGGCGGAACAACTGCATCAAGAAACGCGCAAGTCATTCCATAAGATAGCGAACGTGGGAGTGCGGCCAACACCACAAGCCGACGAGTCAATCAAACAGCGTCGAAAGTGCAACGTCATTGCGCTCATCACCTTTTCTTGTTGGTGTTTTTTTAATTATTTCTGCGAGTGGATAAATGGTAATTTATGAATAACCCTTTACGCATAAATCAATGCGTAAGAAAATTAGCCTTTTCCTTCCACATATACTACAACGGCCGTTATTCATAAACTTATACGTGTAAGGAAACGTATAATATCCTTACGCTGAGTACGTGGAATATCCTTTAGAGTGTAGCGTTAACTACGTCCGGACTTCAGGTGAAACAAATTGTAGCGCGAGCTTTCTACCTATCGACAACACTTCGGCGCATGCACAGCCGAAGCTGGACTAAATTCGACGTGAGAGCGCTGAAAGCGAAGCTTCTCCCGAAGCTCCTACCTGGCAACAGGCCATGGCTCTTCCACTGGTAGTCATTGTCGAAATTATATCGTCTCAAAAATAGCTCCGCTGTCCGAAGTCGACAAAGAAACGTCGTTAATGTTCCCTCGCCGGTACCAAAACCTGAACGCTCGCGACACAAAAACATAAACTTCGCAGAGTAACTGATATCGAAAACGGGCACTTCCACGCAGACACCTTGTTCGGAACAAAGAGCGTCCAGATCAGATATCCCGACTCCCTGTGAAAGTAAACACGAACGTCCGTCAAAGTCAGAAAGGACAATGGGAAATAAAAACATTTAAAAAAAACCAGCGGAAAAAAAAAACTGTTATGGGGAATTTCGCTTTGGGATGTTTGCGAGGCGCTTCATTGTTATCCTTTCGGAACGAACTGAACGCGATAAAAGAAGCGGTCAAACGAAATCGAACCAAAACCTGGCATCGTTGGAGGTCTGGGACGTCGTCGAAAGCTAAAAAGAAGAAGAAGAAACAAAAGAAAACATTGTGACCGAGGCGAAGAAAGAAACCAACATAAATCGAATCACCAAAATTTATTCTTAAATATATAAAAAATAAGAGTATGAGACAGCCCGGGTACATCAAAAGAACGGATATCCCAGTGTCGCAAACCGCACTATCGGGGACACACCAGTTTTCCCTCGGATGTGCCAACTTCACTTTCACTTGGACACATGCAGCACCGAAGGAGGCCGAGGAATGAAGTTTCACGGGAGATAGGCGGTGTAGAGTGAATGAAACTGACACGAGCTTTATCGATCAGTGTCCCAATTTCGAAGATACATAGAAAGTTGAAGCCACGCGACAGTTGAAACGCCCTCGTACTAATTTCTTGGGGCGGAATTTTTTAATGTTTTTGTTAAGCTACCTAGACTGTATGAAGATCAGTAAGAGCTTCGAAATAAGGTGAAAGAGGTGTCTGAAACATTGTTCAATAAACCAACCAATGACTTTCATTTTTTTCTCGCAGTGGGGAAAAGGGGGGGGGGGAGGCTTCAATAACTATCATGACCAATTTAAACACAACTTCGATATACGGTAGTAAATATTATAATCACTTAGCTTTTGAAGGAAACTTGATGTTCATAAAGTGTATTTACAAGCAATAATCCTTATCTCATTCTTTCACTAACGATTTAGAAATGCTGATAAAATTCTACCGAGCCGGCCTGCATCGCCACCACCAAACTAGTCTACCATCAAGGCAGACAGCAAGATATATTCTTTATTTAATCACACCGTGAGCTTTCGACTGTGTCACAAATCAAACTGCTAAGTCATTTCGTGGCTGCCGAGGCCTGTTTGCCGAATACAACATAACTCTTGAGGCTTTACAGAGAGTTCAAAACCTTTCTCAATCGGGCTGATCTTCATTTGCACAATTCAGTTAATCCAACCCGTCAATGCATCCCTGGCATGTTCACCAAATTCGCACAAACTTTGGACTTGGAAGAGTGAAGCATGCGCTGCCTCTACTATTAAATCGTAATGAATCTCTAGAGCAGGGACCTCAAAATCATTCGAGTGTGATAAGGGTCAGAAAGTCCACACCCCCGAAGCGTTGAGGGCCAACGGGGAAAGGGGGGTGGTGGAATGTTTTGCTTTGAGAAGGAACCTTTTCTTCTCTACTTATTGTAGGCTCACAGTTTTGCCATCTTTAGCTTTTATTTGTATATACGACTACGTTCGGCCCACACCTGATGTTCTAGCAAGATTTAGAACACCAACGTACTGGCAGTTTTCAATAGATCGAGAGCAAGCATACCATCCTTGCCCTGTCGCACAATTCACCAGGCTCAACAGGCATGGAAAGAAAATATCTCTTCAGACGGCAACTTTTGCTTTCCTCACAAATATTATAGCAGCGTTATAAGAAATACCGTATTTTAAATTCATTTGCTTACAGTTAGAAGCACGAGCTAATAGTTTTATGTTTGGAAGTTGCTTTTGCCGAGCGAAAGTTTGTGCAGCCGAGGTGCCTCCTTGAGCAAAGAGCTCCCTCTTGTAGTAGCCTAGAGTAGCCTGTATTGCCGTTCCGGATGCTTTGCGCAAGAAAGAGGAGCGAATGTTTAGACGATGCACTATTAAATCCTAAAGAAAATAGAGTAGTGCAAAGATATGTGAACACTTTATATGAACAAAGCTCCTTTAGGAGCGGAAATGAATCAACAACATGACGCTATCATTTCTAGCGCGTGTAGCGCTTGAGGCTTGCAGCCGCGTGATGCTTGCGGGCAGCGTCCCAAGAGTCACGGTCCGCATGCCGCCCGCGGGCCGCGAGTTTGAGACCCTCTGCTCTAGAACATGATGACACTTCATTAAACAAAAATGACAGACCTAACACTGTATAGAAGTGTACATTGTTTGTTTGTTTAAATAGCGTTTTTTTTTTTTTTAATTTCGTGTTTTGCTTGCCTTGTTTACGGTTACAAAGGGCTCTTCATGCTGCATAAAAGCAATATTTTTGTTTTCCCGGTATTTCCAGTCGCCGATGATGAAAATTAACACGCGCACCTCAAAATCATGGTTTTTTGTACGTTTGCCTGTTATAATCCCCCAAAGAGATTGAGAGTATTTTGAAATGAATAAATAAATAAACAAATATACACTATAACAATGTTACTATTTTTCGTAAAACCGGTAAGATAAAGGCTCGGTGGCTCCCTGTCAGTGAGTTAATGCCCTAGCGACCTCAGTACGCAAAACAGATTGTAATTTTTTTCCGGCCTCCGAAATGCTGCATTATTCATTGAAATGTTTTCATAACGCCACGTTTACACGACTTTAAAATCATCCACGATCTAATCCAATTGACCCAAGCTTGTGCCATCATTCTCATCAAAAGAGGTGGCTCTAAAAATTAAAAAAATTAAACCTACAAAAAAAAAAGACACACACAAAACGTAAACAAGCATATAAGTAAACAAATAAATAACTATATAAATAAATAAATAGAGAGGGGAATTTTTTAATATGGGCAGTACTCATAAAACAAAAATGGCTATTAAAACTATTAGCGCTTGCCCGAGAGCCGCCCAGCACTGCGCCGCGGGTGAGTGGTAATCACCGCAGCATTTCATATAGCTCAAACGGAGGTCGTGATGGGATGAGCGGGAAGAAGGGAAAGAGAGAGGAGGAGGGAAGCGGAGGGAGAGAGAGGAGGGGGGTTAAAAACGTTCAAGTTCTTACGGGCCTCATTAGGCAGGCTGGAAGTACGCGAAAGGCATTTATACGACGCCATTAGCCGGGTACGGAAACAACAAGCAGCGACAAGCGCAGGGAAGCAAAAATTGAATTACTCGTAGATAGCGGTGTATAGCATTCAGCTGCTTTCGTAAAAAAAAAACACAAAAAAAAACAATGAATGCACAAAGAAAGTTAGTAATTTATGCGCACTATTTTATGAAGGTTACCGCTTACCCTTTCTGAATGAGCGGCACGTGCTTGTGCTCTCTTGGGACCGTAGGATGTCCAGACACAATTTTTTTTTATTTGTTTGTTCGTTTCTTTTTTTTTTATTCATCCGCTTTCCTTTTTTTTTTTCGATTTCGGGGCATGTTCTTTTTTTTTTTTTTCAGCGAACGATGATGATTACAGGGAACATGATACGAAAAGGTCGCAGGGAACACAAATAAAAACAATAACGCAGGACCTAATGCATAGCGAAAGTTGAAAATTTGGGAAAGTCAATCTGCGACAGCAAGCTCGAGCACAGGAAGTTGTGCCACGGCAAGGTTGCGAACAGGGGCGGTGAAATTTTTCACCGCCCCTGTTCGCAACCTTTTCACACTAAATCCCATCGGGGCGGTTGGTCACGTCTCTTACGTTGTCCTTGTGTGCGTAATTCGTTTAACCAACAATAGCAAACGCGGGAAAAAAAAAAGACGAGCGTCATGACGGTATTTTTGGCGCAGCGTATTGGCTCTTTCGGATTGTAGGAACGACAGCGGTCGGACTTAATGCGAAAGAGGGTGTTGTGGAAAAGAAAAGAGTTTTTATCGCAGTCGTCTCCTAAATTGATCAAGCTTCACAGCCGACAAAAGCAGGAGCTCGCCAGTATTCCGCAGGACACGCACAGACACACAAATGCACGAAGAAGCGATTGAACAGTTGCATGAGCATGGCCATTTGTCCTCACCTACATATACATACATTACACACACATATATACCGGGAGTTTTTGCGAAGACTTTCGAAAATCCTAAAAATTAGGGCACTAAAAAAAAAAAGAAACTGTCTTCCGGGAACAAACTACCAGCCACGGCGGACGTCAGGAATTGCCAAAAACATACTAATTAGCCAGGTAATTAACGAAAATTTGTTAAAATACTTTTTAATTAGTGGAGATAGATATATGGTTCCAATTAGAAAGTTACTGAGCGTTATCGAAAACTACTAAATCAGTAATTTTCAGAAAGACTTTGATCGCGTGAGAAGAGTAGTAGCTCTCTAAAGCTTCCACTCGTGGAGCAGGTACAAGGCTAGCGGCTGCGGTAAGGCGCCCGCACGATTTTTCCGCCTCTTATCTAGCCCCCGCCTTGTACCTGCTCCACGAGTGGTAACGTTATATACATATATATATATATATATATATATATATGTCCTACACCGTGGTGTTGGGGATAGGCGCGAGCACATGCTGCCGCTAAGCCCGGTCTGGACAGCACGCCAGTGAGAGTGTGAACTTAGTTCCTTCAGGGCACGCCTAAGAGTGCTGCAAGCGCGACACGTCGTATTTTTCTTTTTTAATTTCATGAAATATTTTTGGGGAAAAAAAAAGAAAAGCGGCGTCATGCGTATTATGCATGAAACACCTTACTTGGGTGTTTATGCTCCCTACAACTTCCCAATTCACACCTCGGCCCGTTAACAAATAATTTAATAAATAACTAACTAGTCTTATTAAACAAAACAAAATATGGGCGCCAAAGGAACATCGCTTACTTTTGTAAGCCACTTGCCAACAACATGCAGTTGGTCACTCCCGCAGAGCGTTCCTTCTTTATGTTTGGTGCAAGCTATCTGGAATACCTTGCATATCCCTAGAATGCTCGTGCGTTACTTTTCTCACAGAGTTGGCCAAGTGAAGATGATGCATTCATTGATGCCATCGTTGCTAAAAATATACTCAGATTTCTTGAATTGATTGCAATTTTTTACGTCATCACCTAGATCAATATGTAAGCAATCATCCTGCAATACCTTCAACCATCGTTTTTACTTGGAATATTTGCTTCTTGTCAGCGTTATACTAAAATATGGGATGTTTCTTCAACTAAACATTTGGTTTCTTCGAATTTTCGAACATCAGACTTTTAATGGCTACTTTGATACGTCTGTATGTGTTCAGTGATCGGGTTTCTTCTGAGTCACTTATTACCGGTTATTTGTACAAATTACTAGCATTTACAGGGTGTTTCCACGTGAAATCGTGCAATGATGGTTTAAGTTGTATATATATCTTTTTATATTAATGTGAGAAATATATGTTAAAGCCTTGTTCTGAGAGGAACATTCTGCTATGTGCGAAGCCGTAGCAAAGTTTCTTCCGGAGATATAAAATTCCCAAGCTCGAGGTGTGCAGATTGCCAAGGTTTTGCTATGGTACTTTGCACAGCCGTCAATTTTACACCGAAGAATGCACGTAGTAATAATTTTTTTACTTGTTTTATTAAAAGTTTACGACATGTACACGGAATATTAAAAATTATAATAAAATATTTGTATGAAAAAAAAAATTACGAGACACGTCAAATATACATGTTTTAGAGACACATTCACGAATTATTTACCAACGAACTACTTCATATAAAACCACGCAAAATATACAAAAATATATCAAAATGATCATCTTCACTCTAATTGAGCTAGCTTGTCTTCGTTAAATAGGCTTTGCCGCACTACGTCGGCTCCAAGGATACATTTTTTACAACCGACAAAGGCTTTACAGAGGGGGTATAGAAAGTCATGCTGTCCCTAGCTTAGTTAGTTTTATATTGAGTGATGCTATACGCACGTCGTGGTGCACCTCGAACGGAAATGGCTATATGCACGACGTGGAGAGGTCATGCCAATTGGGTCGACCTTTCCGGAGGCACAGTAGGGGACCGCGGATGTATCACTGGAGCGCGAAACCCCCCCTCCCCCCCCCCCCCCCCCCCCCCCCCCCCCGTTCAAAAAAAAAATATTAACCCACCTGGCCCACCATTACATGCCGCCCCGCGGCGCCCCGCCGGCGGCCCAAGCCCTGCTGTCCTCCATTGCACCACCGGAAAGACAGTCTTATACCATCCAGTTCATCGACATGTCGTCGACAAGATTAGTTCTTTACAATGATAATTGTATAAGAAAAAGATGTCATCAATGGTTTGTAAATGTTTGACAAAAAAAAAAAAAGAAAAAAGAAAGAAGGAAATGGTAGGCCTGCTTACCTCCGGAGACGATCCTGAGTCTGCTGCGTGTGAAGCGGCAACCTTACCACAAAGATACCCCGTACCTTTTTTTTTTCTTGTTTATTGTCGGGTTTACATTACATGAAGATACGTTTTTCAAATGCAATGACATACGCCAAACATACACAATGACATCTCTGAATGCGTACAGAGGCATATCCATGCACACCAGCTAAGCCTTGACTGGCGTGGAATGATCAAGCACATTTTGAAGAACCAGGACATGCAGGACTGATAGCCAATCAGGGCTTTCTTCAGAGGTTTAGTAAACTTCACTAATTTTACGGATGCTTTGAGAAAAATAGTGACACACTGGCCGCGCAGTTTCGTCTGCATGCCGTACAGCCGTACGGCTCAGCCAAATACTGTAGAGCCCGATGACCACAATTAAATCATAAGGAACAGGGTCCTTGTTTTCTACTGACAAGAAACGGTTACCATATGCACTTAACGCTATGTCTTTTTTCAAGGTGCGCTGGAAAACGTCCCAATAAAACACAGCGTCCCAGCAATCCAGGAACACATCCTGGATCGTGTCTGCTTGCTTACACAACAAACAATTCACGGACCACGGAGCAAACGCACCCTTCTCATGGAGCCATGTTTTGACCGGGAGAGTCTCGCTATGTAATTTAATAAAGAAAGTCTTCATGTTTGCCGGGATCATCATTTTATTTACGCGACAAAATACGTCCTGACCTGGGTATGCACTGTATAACATTCTATACATGGGGGCGCACAAGACAAATCAATTGAATCTTCCGTAAGCCCTTTTCGCAAAACACTGCCCAAATATTCCACAGAAAAACGCGCGGCTAAAAGCGTATAGGCGCTAACCCTTCTTTTAAGTATGCACTCATTGGCCCAGTTACGCCGTCACTAGACGAAATCACAAAATTGGGCAAGGCTCCACACAAATGAACCTGAAAAAAACGTCCGTAAAATTGGATCGGTTTGGTCACGTAAAAAAATAAAACGATTAACTTGACCAATTAACAAATGAGACAAAGAAAGACCACCATACATAACACGTCTTAACAAAATATTCCGACTGAAACGCTCCCATGAGCGGCCCACACGAAAACTGCGAAAACCCGATGCAGCCTCTAGATGGAAAAAGGTGAACAATGTAATACCTGGAGAAGGTACTACAGCTTGGCGACAAAAAACGAATTGCGAATATTAGCTCGTGCGAAAATTGACCAATGGCAACAACTGTTCTATGTTGTTTTCTCGCGGAGCTTGTCAGTTTCTTCCCCCCACAAAGAAGCGTTGTCCCGGTAGTGCTCTAAAGGTACACTCAAATAGCGAATATAGCTGGAGAGTACCATTCAACATTTGCGTACACTTTTGGCTTAAATGGCCACTCACCGTGTCGAAAACCCGCAGACTTTCCAGTTTGCGAGCAGAAAGCATTTGCGAATCGAACAACTTTTTTAACGATGTCGATATCGGTACAAAAAACCGCGATATCTTCCGCGTAAGCGAGTATTCGGACCTTGCATGTATTCAACGTAAAGCCCCGAACGCTAGGGTCGCGGATTATTTGGAGGCAAAAATGTTCTATATACAAAGCGAAAAGTAGCGGCGAAAGAGGGCATCCCTGTCTAACCGAAGATGTGACTGGGATGCGTTCGCTAACATTCTCATTAATTATGAGATTGGTCGTACGATTTTGGTGCGCCCTTCGCACTCCCTCCAAAATGATAGAACTCACAGCTAAATGATCCAAAATGCAAAAAAGAACTTCATGTGAAAACCTGTCAAAAGCTTTCTCTAAATTAACTTGCATCATCGCTACCTTTCTTATCTCGGCATTACAGCACTCCAAAATAGAAGGCGCGACATGGACGTTGGGCAAATTGCTTCGGCCCTGAGTGCCACACGTTTGATATATTCCTACAACACTCGTTATTACGCACGACAACCGTCGAGCAAGGACTTTCCTTAGAATTTTAGAATTAATGTTGGCGAGACTTATAGAACGATATGAATTCACACTCCTAAGTTTAATCGGATCCTCACACTTTGGGATAAAGACAGCTTGCGTACGCAAACACGAGGGTGGTAACCCCCCCCCCCCCCCCCCTTGAAACACGGGGTTCTGTAAGGTCTGGCAATTAAATAACTACTCGGTAATTCATCACAAACGCATTTTCGATAACCATTTCCTCTCGCTGACACCATTCCTTGGTGTTATATTTCTACTTTGTCATTACCTCGTGCGTATTTCTTTACCGCCGCAAAAATTCCCTTTGTAGGCGCTTCCCCCACCAAAAACCTTTCCGACGGCATTAGTATAGCAGCCCCTTTGGAATGCTCTTGATTTAGTACTTTGAGTTGAGCATTTATATTGTTAATGTCTTCCACGAATTCGCAGGTGACCGGCACTCTTCAACTAAAAGTTTCTTTAACTTATCGCGTAACACATTTTCCTTTTTCTTTTCATTGTGCTCAGGTTAACAAGCATTCTCAATTGCGCTAAACTTAGCATAAAAATGACTCATTTCGCAGGAGCTTTCGCATTGAGCTTCCACAAGTCCCACGAGAATTTGGGCCCTCGTTACTTTTTCCCCACTTGAAAACAAACCGGACAATCGTCACTAAAAGAAACGTAATTGACAGAGTAACTGTGTACTAGGCGAATCAGATTCGACGAAACATACGTAAATCCGATTTAGTCTAGCATGGCTGTCTCCTCCAAAGTGATTTGTACTTGATGCCGCTTATACGTGTCACACTAGTAGCAACATCCCCTAAGTCATAGCTTTCAATGACAATATTTAAAGCGGCAAGACTTCCGTCATTATTGTGCGTCATATTGGGCCGATCATTTCTTATACATTTGCAATTAACATCGCACAAAAGAATAATAATTGTAGTACACTGACATACTTAATTAATGGTGAAAAAACAATGCGACGTTCATTTGTTCTGTTAGGCGCATAGACACACATTACACGCAATTCAAGGCCGAAGGCATCGAAATCGCACTATAACAAACCTGCCAGATAAGCATGTCGAGGCAGAGGGGACGACAGAACCGATATATTTTTTTAGAAACAAGCAGCACTCCGCAGGCAAAACTGCAGAATGTCTTACGCGTACCTCATAACAAGCCAGGAACGGCCGCAACATAATGTCTGTACGACCCATGCTCTCAACTTCAGTCTCTTGAATAGCAGATACGTCAAAATCATGCTAAGTGAACAGCCGATAGAGTTGCAGTTGCCGACGCTTAGCTGCAAGTCCCCGGACGTTAAGCGTAGCGACGCGAAGGAACTTTCAAGAGTTACTGTCAACGAGCAAGTCAAAAACATCTATCATGGCTTTCACCTATTTGCACGCCAGAAAGGTAGCCGCGGTAGCCCCTGAACGTCACTAGGACTCCGCGTCTCCTCGGGGAAGCGACGACGCGCTGGCATGGCTGCCTCCCCTCTTGCTAGCCGCCCTAAGGCGCCAATGCTCCGGCTGCTCGAGAGGCTTGTTGGGAATCTCTAACGACTCGCTTAACCACCGCTTGGCAGTCTCGCCCTCAATGTCCATTTCGTCCACGTTGACACCAACCAGTGCAGTGTTCTCGTCGTTCGTGGCGGATGCCTCCTGCGCTGTCATCTCGTCGCGCGTTCATCCTGGCCGCCGCTACGCTTCCCCGATAAATGGGGCCGCCGTGAACGCCTTGTCTTTTTGATTGTTCGGCATCCTGCTGGTCTCGACGCTCGCTGCTAGGGTGTCCCATGGTTGAAGCACTTTTTGATTGTTCGTGGCGGATGCCTCCTGCGCTGTCGTCTCGTCGCGTTCAGCCTGGCCGCCGCTACGGGCACCATGACTGAACAGCACACGATAAAGCAGCACGCGACAAAATAGCACGGTCAAAACAGCACGCATCAAAACAGCACAGCGTTAACACAGCACGGCGACAAAACAGCACGCGTCAAAATAGCACGAGACAAAACAGCACGGCGTCAAAACAGCACAGTGTCTAAACAGCACAGCGTCAAAAGGGCCCATTGACAGAAGAGAACCGCGTCAAAACAGTACCACGACAAAACAGCTCAGCGTCAAAACAGGACATTGACAATATAGCTAGGGTTTGGCCTTTTCGGTTCTTATTATTTTGAAATTCGGCGTACTTTTTTTTGTTTCTAATTTTAACAGAAGTTTTCGGTTTATTGCGATGTATATTTGTGGACTCATAAACTTCTCGGTTCTTTTCGGTTTATTGACGAAAACCAATACACTGACAAAAATGCAATAGTTTTTAAAAGCGTTTGTTTAAAATGCATAGTGAGTAAACCATGTCCTGGTTTTCTTATTTGTTGCAATCTGTGGCAGCCGACGGGACCTGCTCTGCACGACGCACTGGGGCCCTATTGTGATCTGCCATTATCGTCGTGTGCTCGTATTTGTGTGCAGGACGAAAATGATCTTCACCTCCACTTCGGTCGGGGAGGAAAATATCAAAATCCAGAAATTCGCAAGCATTGTACTCAGTGCGTTTTTTCCCCATTTTCACGACTGCAAGAGGTGGTAAGTTCGCGCCGACCACAGAAACGACAATAAAACAATCGTATTTATGCCCTCCTCTAGTAGACGAAAGCTAGAGCTGTTAAAAAAATGCGCGGCATTTACGGACGCCCTTGATCTTTATTGTTCAGTTCATGATTAAACTCTCTTCTTTGAACAAAGAATTAGGCACACAAATCCCTATCAGGTACAAAAATCCAGATTTCGTCCTGAAGACACCGGCGCCCCTGGAGCTTTTGTTGACAGTTAAACTGACCTCGAAGACAAGATGAAAACTGCAAAAGGAATTGGTAATACGGCCAGTAATAAGTCACCCCCCCCCCCGCCTCCCCCACCCACTCACCCACCCCTCCAAACGCCCTAAAAAATACTGAACTTTTTCAGTAAAAACCGAATTCGGAAAAATGAATTCGGCGTACGTTTACTGGTTTTATTCGGTTTAAGACGAAAACGGTGAACCCTAAATATAGCGTATGGGGTTAAAAAATGCATGTGCGAAAGTAGGCACTGTAAAGGAATGGGGGTGTAGGCCAATTCGTCGAAAGCCAACTCGTCGACGGCCAATTTGTTGAATAGGTCAATTCGTAATAGGGCAATTCATCGAAGGGCAACCTGCTGAAGAGGCCAACTGGTCGCCGCTTTATCAAAACCAAAATATATCATTTTTGTCTTGAAAAGGTAAAGCAAATATTTCCCTATATATAGTAATCCGTAAAATCGCCGCACGATAATTGACTTTCAGTGCGTTCTTTCTTGTACGAAGAGAACAACTTGTCACCACTTTCATGAGAGCGAAATTAGATGCTATATTGCAGTTAGGCCCGGATTGCCGAGTTTGGTAAGCACTGAAATAGGCAATACATTTTTTTTTTTATAACCTAGCGACAATAAATGAATGGGTCACGGAGGTTCGAAATTATTCTCGCAGAGAGAGGTGAAGAGCGCGCTTGAAGTTGCTGCATGCGTGCTGTTTTATCGCTGTGCTGCTTTGACGCCGTGCTGTTTTGGCATGTGCTCTTCTGTCGCTGTGCCGTTTTGACGCTGTGCTGTTTTGTCGCATGCTATTTTAACGCGTGCTGTTTTGTCGCCGTGCTGTTTTAACGCTGTGCTGTTTTGACACGTGCTGTTTTGACCGTGCTGTTTTGTCGCGTGCTGTTTTGTCGTGTGCTGTTCTGTCGCGTTCCCGCCGCTACGCTCCCCCGATTCTGCAGGGCCGCGGTGAACGCCTGGTCTGGTTAACAGTTCGGAATCCTGCTAGTCTTGACGCTCGCTGTTGGCGTGTCCCGTGCTAGAAGCATTTCAGTCCACAGCGTCGCCACCTCCTCCGCTTCTCCTTCGTCCATGACGTCGGTCGTGCTCTCGTCTTCGAGAACTTGATGGCGGCGGCTCGGGCGCAGGGCTGCACACAGCCCCGGGTCTCGCGCCCGAAAGCACGACACTTTTCACACCTCGGCGTCTTGAAATCACGTCGCATGTGTGCCCCGTGTGCCTCTGCATCGGAGGCACACTGGCGCGAGCCGGGGTACTACCACAAGCATGATGCCACCTTGGGAACGGAGCTAAGGAGGCGGAAACCTCGACGTCACGTTGTCCAGAAGAACCGACCGAACGAGGACGGTCGTTGAATGGACATCCGTCCAGGCCCTCGATCCGCCACTTCTCACGAGAGACCCCTTTTACTTCGTCAAAATGTTCGAAGGTCCGACAGATGGCTTCGACGGGCACGTCAAAAGCAACCCACTGGACTCTGAGCTTCTACTCCCGTTTATTGGGGTCGATGACGAGACAGAGAGGGTCTTTCACCTGTAGGTTTCCTGCCTTTGGGGGCTTCTCTTTGGCCGCAGCAGTGTGGGGAGTTTTAACAGCCAGACGTGCCCCTATTTTGAACGCGCCTAGGCCTGCCACGTCATCCCGGATACCCTCATATCGAAGATACCCGATGAAATATTTGACACGGCATGATCGTCTCCGTGTGTCGGCGTGGAGCACAAGGCTGAACTTTGTCGCTTCGTCTGATAGAAGAGTTGGCAGGGTGACACCGTAATCAATAGGTATGTACATCGTCCCGAACGGCTTCACCGCCCGGCTGAGTGCCGCAGTTATCGTACTCACTGAGGAGCAAGCTATCGCGCGCCAGACCGCTATCGCGTCAGGAGGCCGAATCCCAGAGCTACGCCACACCTTTGGCAACCTGTTTTGACGATTCGTTTCTTACGAGACCCAAAAAAGTTTCGTGTCGTGCGTATAGGCATTTACGGCCGAGGTGCACGACGTCGTGCGTATAGCATCACTCTTTTATATATATATATATATATTTTTTTTTTGCGTTGCCTTTGTTTAATAATCACCCACGGGCCATTACGTCACGTAGGAGTGTCGGCAGACGCCACTGTTGCCGGGGCTATTGAGAGGTGTATGTATTGCACATTACCGTAAAGCCCAAAGCCCTCACACGAGGAAGATCTATCACCGCAAATACAAGGCGAGGAAAGTAGTATGCGGAGAGTCTGTATCTTGGTGTTCAACGTTGTGTGACGACAAACAAACCAGCTTACCCTTTCTAAGTATCTATGCGCATCCAATGGAATCCTGATAGAACTTGATCACCACAAAGGCTTTGTTGTTGGGTATTTTCATGTCAGTTGATACAGTGATGGTCCTGGTCATATTTTTGTATATTTCGGTAAAATTTATAGTATATGAAAGCCACGTCCTTGGGAGCACTCAGCTATACATGCAGGGTGTTTCACAAAATGCAGGCGAAATCGTTGATGCGAAACGTACGCTTCGCAGAGAAAGAGAGGTGATGTAATACTATTAGTTCCTGCCAAAGGGCTAATGTAGAAAATAAAAAAACTTGTCTGATATAATTATAATAATAATTAATTTTAGTAATTAAGTTTATCATTAAAAAGTTTAAAGGTACAATTTTAATTACAAACACGGCGGACCGAATTGCGAACTATTAAGTCCATCCATATTATAGGGATACAAGGCATGTGCGCCCTTTTACGGAGCTCCGTAGAATACGTTCAATCTAAACGAGTTAAAAAAAAAATAGGGGAAGAGAAAAGGAGTTCAACGCAAGGAAACATAAAAAATGGGGTGGATGTGACACAAGAAAGCACGAATATAAAGCTAAACTAGGGACACCATAACTTTTTACAACCTACCATACAGCAGCACCGCTGAATGTACAGCCTTTGTCGATTCTACAAATTGTCTCTTTGAAACCGACGTCATGCGGCAAAGCCACTCTAACGAAGACAAGCTAGCTCAATTTGAGTGAAGGTTTGTTGTAGTCTTTCTCTATTGGAGATCACATGCTACTAAATATTTTGCCATCACAAGTGAGTTCAAGTCACTGTAAACGGTGTAAGAGAATTTTAAGAAAACAGAAAGTAGACTTTTCTTAACTATGGACATCTAATTTCGCCTTATTTACAGAAGTATGCTTCGTTTCTGGATTAGTAGCAGAATTAAAATAATTTTTAAGCATAGTTTTCCTATATATTCGTAATATTAATTTAAATTTGATCATTTTGATATATTTTGCGTTGTTTTGTATGAAGTAATTTGTTCGTAAATAATATGTGAAAACGTGTTTATTTGGCGTGTTTAGTAAAAAGTGTTGCAGAAAAATCTTTTATTGTAATTTGTAATTCTATGCACATGTCGCGAACCTTTCACAAATTAAGCAGAAAACATTGTTACTACGTGCATGCTTGGCTGTGAAATTGACGGCTGTAAGAGTACCATAGCGAAAATCTTGGTAATCTTCACGCCTCGGGCTTCGAAATGTTATATCTCCGGAAGAAAATTAGCTAAGGCGTACACATATAGCTAAATGCTCCTCCCCCCCCCCCCCCCCCCCCCAAAAAAAAAACAAAAGCAAAAAACAAAAAACAACAACAACAACAACAACAACATTATTTTAACATATATGTTTTACATACATATTAAAAAAAATATGACCCGGAGCATCATTGCACGATCTGACAGGGAAACACCGTACACCAATAGGCAAACTGGCAACGCATATTTTTATTGTTGAATTAGTTCGCATTCTGTTAAGCCAACTGAACAGCAACCAGTAAACATGATGCGATAATAAGCTAAGACGAAACTATACAAAACTGGCATTTAAGGAAGCCATCCTCTCAGTCGTAATCAAAGCAACATCATTTCGATTTCGAATGCCACCGCTCCGAAGAGAGATCGACGAATGACGGACAGCGATTTACTCCAACGTGCGGGGAACCAGCAGGGAAGTTTGAATAAAATAAATAAATGAAAACATAAATGCGTCAGAAAAAAGAAATACGGAGCGGAAGATTTTATCGAGGTTTCGGTCGCTCTTCTTAACTCTCCTTCGTTTCTCCCCGTCGAAAACGCAGAAACGCAGCTAGAGACGTATCTTCGTCAGCATCAGTATAGTCTCTTCGAAATTATATTTCTTATGAAATATTTAATAAAATATACCGGCGCGTGTGTGTGTACATGGAGGGGGGAGAGGGATGAACCAGGAAGAGCTGGATTAAAGCTTCCCCGAAGATGACACCCAGAAGAATCTAGATGGATTCACCGCAGACGCTCTGCGAGAACGCATCAAACCCCTCCGCCCCCCCCCTCCCCCTAAAAAAAAAAATTAGAAAAAGCTAAAATAGGGCAAACTGGCAACTCCGATTTACGTTGCAGGCAAAATGAAAACGAAAAACGATAAATGCCTCGCCGCAGAGGGGAAAAAAAGAAGCTAGCAGAAATTTTGACTAAATCCTAGCTGCCATGGACGGTTCCTATATTCTCTTTGTTCGTTTTTTCTTACTTCTTTATTTTACTGTCGGCTTTGAAGTGACATCTACTAGAAGGACGAGGAGGAGACGTGGTATGAGTTTAGGTATCCGCGAACTGCAAATGCACGCCTTTCTTTTATCTATCTTTGAATTTGCGTTCGCCACGCGCTCTCGCTTCATTCGGAAGTAGGGATCTTCTTCTCCGGACTCAAGCGGCGGGGCTCATCCGAAAGCAGTGTGCCTTCAAAGTGGCTTAGAAAGCGGTCGATTTTTTTTTTTCTCGTGACGCTATTGGAAGGGTTTAAACCGCAAACCGAGTTAAGTCAATTTCAAAGCAAGCGACGTTGAGCGCTCGTTTTACTTTAGGGCCTGTACATCTAGCCCAAATGGGTTCGTTTTTTCTAAATATTTGTTTCGTCAGTTTTGCTTAAACCTACCAATGGTGACACGCGGGGACGGTAGGCTGTTCGACGTTTTACAGTGGTCGAAAATTGGCTATGCGAAGTGCGCTTCCAATTAAACCTGACACCTTTTTTTCTTTTGTCGCGTGACAGGTCTTTGTCATTTTTGTGCACGCTTATTGAAGCTGCATTTGGATGTAGTAGAATAGGCGTAATGCTTGAAACCGCACCGTTTCTCGGTGGGGTCTAAGCCACCTCGTCGACAGCCAACGCGTCGGCGGTCCATTCGTCGAATACGACTTTACAATAAAGTTCAGCTGAGTCAGCGCTCATTCTGTGTACGTCTCCTCTTGTCCTTCGTCTTGTTCGTGCTGTTTTTAATTCTTCAATAGGCCAAGTCGTCATAGCGAGATGACACATTTCTCAACTTGCCTCAAGGTTTCGTCCTGCCTTCGCCCTCTTGTGATTTTTCTGCCAGTCTTGAAAACTAACAAGGGTGATGTACCTACTCCAAACACGAATAAAAATTTAGGTCAAAACATAACAAAAAATCACGAATTTTGTGCTCGGGCTCAGGGCTGTCAGTCAATCCATTTGACAACTAGCCCTTCGACAGGTTTCCCTTTCCGACAAGTTGCCCTTTGACGAATTGCCCTATTACGAATTGGCTTATTTGACGAATTGGCCTCCGACGAGTTGGATTTTGAAGAGTTGGCCGGATCCCCTCGTGGTGACGCTTGAGCTGGATGTGGGTGTGCAACTTCCAAAGCAAAAATCCCAGTGCGTCTACGCCATCGCGGAACCCATGTTTGCGTGCCGAATGCGCATCCGGATGTCAACAGTAGTGAGCACCGAAGACGGAGAGGAGGGGGCGCCGGTCCCGGAGGGTCGTGCGCATGCGCGGGAACAACAGGGGGCCCACTAAGGCGGTGGTGGCGGGCGAAGCAGGGGGCAGTTATGCGACTGGTGACGTAGCTAATGACGTCACCGGGGCTGTGTTCCAAATCTTACCCAAATGGATCCGAGTTACTCCGGCGGATCGTATCACGTGACAGCACAGATTGAAAAACGCTAGACGCGGGTAGGTTTTAGAACGTCAAGGGTACCAAACCCTTACCCTGGAGTAAGATTGAGTAAATTTTGGAACACGGCCCGGGAGCTCTCACGGCGGATGAACACGCTATTTCCCGAGGAGGTTTCTAGTAAGAATAAATCAGATTAAATTAATTTACTCGATCTCACACGTTAAAATCACATGTCAACAGGGAACTGGGACAAGAAGCGGCTCAGGAAAAAGAGAAACGAAGGTCTCAGCCCCCATGCACTTCGTGATACCATTTATAACGTATAGAAATACAGACAAAAACGCATTTGTCAAATAATAAAAAAAAAAACCAAAGACATACGTACGTACAAAATATATATATTAAAATATATGCAGATGAATGAAACATACTCATCGAATGAAACAAAGGCTACTAAGCCGTCAAAAAACAAAATCTTTGGCGGCGCCGAAGTTTTTTTCTTGTTCTTTTGGAGGCTTCGTACCTTTTGTTCCGTGTCGTAAATACGGTCCTGCATATTTTCGAATATCTTTTTGCTTCTTCGGAGACCGCGTAAAATGACTGAAACTGCCCTGCAGTAATACGAGCACATATTTACACACATGTATACCGGGTGTTTCTCAAAACGTGAGGTGCCGCTTTGTTCTTTAATCTTTTTTTTTTCTTTTTTTTTTTACAGAAACAAAATTACGTTTTTGAATTTCACAAGGTAAAATCCACCACCTCAATCAATATTCGGCGAACCTTTGAGTTTTATATGTTCAGGCGCTGAATTTTCCGGCTTCACTATGCAGAGTAAGAAACACAGTGGCCACATATAGATGCTTTTGCACGCGCACCTGATTACAGCCGCCGTTGCTGACCTTCTCTTTTCTTACCGACATACCGAGCCACTGAAACGGTCTTTGACGAACCTCCACAGAGGCCAATGCTGGGGAGAAGAACAAAAATAGAATCTAAAAGGGAAATAATCGATCCATCTGTTGTGAATGAAGTGAAGTAATTGGAATAAAAGAAAACAAAAAAAAAAAACTGATGTTTGGTTATGGCTGCTCCCATCCACTGCAGCTGCAAAGCGTCTCTACCTGACCGACGTCCCTCCATATTTGAGAGTTCGTGGAAACCGTCCTTGCACATCCGAAAGGGTACGAACTGCGCATGCGTGAGTCTTCTGCGGTAGCACATGCGCATTTAGTACGAGAGGGCCTATCATACCGTATCGGATGTGCAAAAACGGTTCCCTAAAACTCCCTATTATGTCCGACCCCAGCCGACGCTATAGGATCCGACGGAGTCAATCAGGCAGCGCCCCAAAAGTGCATCGTCACGGCGCACGTTTTCCTCGCGCGTTCGCTGTCACCCTCTAAACCAATCGCGCGCAGACAAAAGCTCGAGAGCTCGGGGCATGCATACACTCGGCGCGATTGGTTAAGCCGGGGATAAAAGAACACAGAAAAGACGACGACTGCGGTGACTATGCACTACTTGGCGCTATCTGATCCACTTCATCGGGTCGTGGCGCTGGCTGTGGTCGGACATTATTATAATGTGAAACGGAGTACTTGAAACGCGTTCATTCCTTCCCCATAGAGCTTGCTCACTCGAATGCCTCCAAAAGACAGTTGGCGGGCCCTCCGACCACGTGCCGTCTTTACGTGGAAAAGATCCATTCGCGAAAGTCTGGAACAACAGAGCACGTCGCCGGTCGAGAATAGCCCTTCCGACGGGTCCACGCGATGATACAAGGAGGAAGGGGGAGATAATAGAGGAATGAGGAGGAGGGACGATAGATAGAAAGATGGTGTTACGGTGGTCCTTTTACGCGAAAACACCCCCCCCCCTTCCCCTTTTTTTCCTCCCGCCCTCTCCAGGACTATCCTTTCTCACTTATCATCTGATCACCGGAAAAGGGGGACCGAATCCTCTTTGGCGTAGCTTATATTGCGTCGCTCTGTAATATCGACTCCCGGCTGGTCCTCGCCAGCATGCTAGACTCCACTGCACCTTACGATGAACCGCTGCGGACGCTACAAGACAATTCAGCCAACCCAATGTAGTTTGTATGTCACGTGACTTCCCGAGGAGGAGCAGCGGCTCGCTGAACGCGTTGTCACGAGATACGTTCGCACCATTGGATAGGCTGCACTGAATTGCTGGCGGCATCCGCCGCGGTCCATCCTTGTCTACGACGGAGCTTTCCTTACCTCTTTCATATTCCTTCTCTATCTCTGCCTGCCTTTTTTTTTGGTTCCCTCACCTATCACGGTCATTTTTCTTGTCCCGCCGCCACCCTTTATATTTTCGTTTTCTTTTCTTGGTGCGTGTACCAAGGCTTATCAGAGGAGGCATTCCAAAGGACACATTGTGGAAGCAGCCAGCCAGCCTAGTCGACTAACTTAGGTGGACGGTGTTCAGATAAATGCGTTCGGGGCCTGCCTATGGCAGTAGACCCAATTAATTTTCGTGCGCCCACTCCTCGGAGCCAGCTACGTTGAGTGGGGGCGAGCAACAGCAGCTACAGAGTGCTGCGGTTATACGGCTGATTTGGATTTGTTCTTTTTTTATTTCTTTATTTGCGGCTGAGGAGCCTGGGTATTGTGGTCAATCGCGCGGGAGCAATTGGGGAGGCGACCGACATGAGAGCTTCTTATACGCGGTTGTGACAACGAAGGCTTTTGATCTCGTGGCCGGGAGCATAGAAACCTTATTGTTCTTGATGACATTAACCGCTGCGCCGGCTTTGGGTCGGTCTGTGCATAAACAATCCGCGCAGTATGATGGGGAGACGTTATTGCAATTGGTGGTTTCGGAAAGGAGGAGCACCTAGTGCTGTTCATATTGTTACTATGGCGCCTTATTTTGCTACTTCACCCCCATCGCAGTTTTCATTTTTACTTCTTTCCTACGCTGGCGCCGTTGTGAATATTTGGTTTCTTTTCTTTATTTGAATACCTACAGCAGCATGGTGCATCGCAGTAGGAAGAGCATTTGGTACTGAAGTAAAAATAGGTCTACAGCGTAGAACGAAAAAAAATCACAATAACACAAAACATTCTGAATTATACACCTATTGTAACAATTGGCAGGCTGTTCTAGATCGTAGTTTAAAATAAAACAGAAACACTAAGAGCTTATTACTGAATAAAGCATATCGTTATGTACAATGCTAACTAGATGAGCTGGCAGTTACTTCCAATCCAATATTTTTCTAAAAAAATGATTTTTAAAAAATAAAAAAAATAAAATCGTGTCTTCAAGTGAAATTATTTACCTTATTAAAGTAATCCCTTCGTCGCAAAATATAATGCAAAAAAACGGTATTTAACGCTATTGTGCTTTCATATTACATTACTCGAATTTGATTGCGAATTGTCGTTCTTTAAAGAATCGTACATGAATTCTAACAGACGCACTATGAGGGGCAAGGAGCTTGGTCTTAGATTTAACCACCACTTTCAAAAGGCCTGACTTTTAAGGGTGCTAAGCTACTTGCAAGAACAAGCGCTATACTAAAATTATACATATTTTCTTCATCCTGAAACAACAATTCAAATGTAAAGTACATTTTAGAGCTCTGCAATATCGTTTCAATGCCTATAGAGTACCAATATTATACTTTAAGTGAGCGGGGTGTTGAACTCAAATTGTGTCCCATAATTAATTTTAAAATGTATAAAACATGGTTTACTTGGCATTTCATAAAATTAAATTTTAGCGTATGTTTTATTTAATTTTTTTTTTATAGTAACGGGTTCCTAAGTGTGCTACTATTATACTACATTATGTTGTATATAGGACCGATTGTAAGGCGCATAAAAGTCACATTTCTATGAGCACGACTTGAAAACAATTCCTTCTCTTTGTCTGGCCCAAAGATACTTGATTAACGTTGACGTTTGGGCTAGTTGGTATTTCATGGTTAAAAATTAAAACAGCCACAAAAGACACGGACAAGAACGAGAAGGTAGACGAACAACAGTTCTGACTTACAACTAAAGTTTATATGTGCTAACATCGAGCATAAATACTGCAAAAACAAACAGACAGACTCGATTTGTAAAGATGATAGAACTTCTCCAATCTCAGCACCCTTATTTCCTTTGCGAGTCACGTCATTGACATGGCTCTTTTTAGTATGGGGTCCAGAAGCTTATTACTACTTGAACCCCTGATATTTCGGTTAGTTAACATCTCCAAAGCTGCAAAACGTTTTTGCGTGCAAGCTTATTCGTGTCAATCGCCGGCCATTGAAAAAAAATATTACAAAAATAAAACGAAAAAGAAAACAATAGGCACTTAGCTCTCCAGTGTCCAAGATAGCTTTAAAGCGTAGCAAGACTCTCCCATCCAAGCATATCAGGCATACAGATACAAAAACATTGAGCTATCGTCCTTCTTTTCTTCTTCCTTTGTAACTGCAGGTTGCAAGAAACCCGTCGTTTCATTTTACCGTGTCTAAATATAAAATGCAATACATATTGCATGTACCAGACCGAGTCGCTTGGTTAGGTCACCGGCTAGGTCTTACCGAAGCATTGAAATATACAACCTTACAGAAACAAGCCAGATTTAGAAAGCCCCATGTGTTACACACTAAGTTTGTTTGCTTTCAGTGTATCCAAAAAAAAAAAACAATTGAAGAGAAGCGCGGAAAATAGTAAATAGCAGACATACATGAGCCGGCTTTCGACCCTTTTGGATAGAAACCCGAAATAGATGATGTTGTTAAGTCGGGTAGCGTCCAGTTGGTATGAACAAAAAATGTTTCGAACGCTAGGGGCGGTTGACTTGGTGAATTGAAACCCTTTGCATTTTTTTGGAGAAGCAACACTAATGTACTAGTAGCGCCAGGGACCTAAAAAGAAAGAGAGAGAGAGAGAGAAGGATAAAGTAAACGAAGAGATATGAAGCAACAGAAAAGTCGACAGATGCGAAGATATCGAAATGAAGAGAAAGAGTAGATGTGAGCACTAGGAGATAAGAGAAGACGAAAACAGATGAAGGAAAAAAAAAAAGACAAACTATAAAGAACAACCGACAATGATTAAAGGGCCCATGAAACGAATTTTGGGCTGGAATGAATCAATTTATATAGGGATTTTACTAATAGCACATCGTTCAGTGGGCTAAAAGAAAAAAAGGTAGGAAGTCAAAAGCCTGACTTTCAGTACGAAAATTTTGAAAAACACAGCGGACTATTTCGTAAATCCTTCCCTTCGTAAGCTCGCTGCCTTTTCTCTGTGATACATCCGCGGACCCCGCAGCGCGTCACTGGGCCCCCGCAGCGCGTCACCGGGCCCACACGAACGTCACACGACACTGGACCTCACTTATTCCCTTCATCCCTAAGCTGACATTGTGGTGGAAGCTACGCGCTTGCCGGACCAATCAGCCACCCCCCTTTCATCACCTGACCTCATTCTCTGCGCGTGGTTATGCGCGAGAGAGCGTGATCACCTGGCAAAGGTGTGGCTGACCTAAGGAGCACGTAGCTTTCTTAGCACTGTCAGATTAGGGGAGAACGGGGTGGGGAAAGCAACTTTTGTCTGAATTTTGAGCGACGGGCTAATCTTCTAGAGGGAGAATGGATGTGTCCGGATTACACAAGCGAGACCCCGAGCGAGAGGGGACTCCCCCTTTCCGTCTTCTAGAACTGTTCGGTAGAATGCGCGATTTATGAGTTGAGGAGGAAAGGTAAACAGGAAAAAATTGGAAATGTGTTTCATGACTCCTTTAAGCCAGATAGAGCGATTCAATACGAAAATTAAAAAGCGCAAAAGACAAGGACAAGAGAGAGAGAGAGACTACACAGGACAAGCGCTTACTCGCAACTGACGTTTTAATTCGGAAGATGAGGAAGACGAAGACATTCCCTAACGTTAAATGTTGCAAATATTTAAGAGAAATGAGTGAAAGGATCTGAAAAGACTGAGAATTAAAAAAGTTAAAGAAATTATTAAAAACAAAAGGAAATGGTGGGCATGATTAAAGTGGCAGTGAAAAACTGAGAGTGAAAAAATTAAGAAAAAGAAAGAGGAAGGTAAGGCAAATTAAGAATATCTAAAGAAAGTGTTTCATGTAGTCTAATTCTTTTGATGACAAAGTCACCGATGGAGCACTGATGCAGTCGTCTCCTTTGGTCTCAATGACTTCAGCCTCTAGAATCTCTCGAGTTCGCTTATCAGGACTCCTCGTCAGGATCGTTGTGCCGGACAGTAGCGGGGCGCATCCACAGTCCCTCACATGTAGAGCGAGATGCCCCGACGGAGAGGATTTTAAAGATAGCGCATGTTCTCTGAGCCTTACGTTGATACATCTTCCCGACTGTCCCACATAAACCTTCCCACAGGTGAACGGGATCACATACACTACTCCGCTGCAACAGTTGACGTATTGGTTGCTGTGCCTAACACTGCATTTGTCAGGCTTTTTGTGCGGGGTGTTGACTTTGGGGCAGAGCTTTTTTAGCTTGTCGGGGGCTGAAAACACAACCGGCACATTGTATTTAGAGGCGATTCTCTTAAAGTTGTGGGAGATGCGATGGATATAAGGGACAACCGCTGGTCGACTTATTTTTTCTCTACTTCTCTTGCTTGTTCTGTTTGGTTTTATCAGACATTCAACAACGTCCGACAGGATGGAAGTGGGGTAGCCTGACGCCTTGAGCCTTGATACTTGAGCGTCAAAGCTCTCCCTTGCTGTAGTCTCTCTCTCTTATCCTTGTCTTTCGCGCTTTTTAATTTTCGTAATGTTTAACCAACTAGGCCAACAAATCATTTTGCTAGAGCGATTCAAACTGATACATTAACGGTAATAACCAGATAGGTCATGAACCAGTGGGAAAAGCGAGCTGTAAAAAAGCTGGAATAAAAAAAAAATGTAAGTCTCCACATAAAACACCGAAATAAAGATTAGATAAGCATTAAAACGTAGAAAATGTAGTCGGCGGGGGAGAGAGCTATGCAGTGTGTGAAAAGAGAATTTGGTAAAGTAAATGAATGAATGAAAACAATACAACTTCTTATATTATACTAGTATATACTAAGCGACGAAATATAAAAAGAAAGGTGCGAATGCACTCGGCGGTAGCAGCAAATCAAAGTGAAATTAGGTGGTAAGAAAATGATTAAAGTAGAGCGTGGCAGACAAAGGGTGTGAAAAAGCATGTTTTGCATGCCAAAAGAACCGAAAGAGAACACAACACACAAAAAAGTATTCAAAGGCAGCAAAATATAAAATAAAAATATTGAAATAGGTAAAAAAGTACCAAGTCCCCCCCCCCCCCCCCCCCCCCAAATAAAAAGGAAAGAAAAAAAGCTGGTGTTTGAAGGAGAGACGAAAAGAAGAGGTGACATTAGATAGATAAAAGAAAGTTAAGCTATAGAAGAACCGCGAAAAACAAAAAAAGTTCAGACTAAAAATAAAAAGAATAAATAGACAAAAAAACTAGTAAAATTAGAAAGCGAAGAAGAGGCAGCGGGAAGAGCAGGCGACTATCTTAAAACGAACAGGGGCGATGCGCGGCGGCGTATGCCCCCAGGGAGAAAAAGCATTCCCTTCGCTGCAAAAAGATTTTTCTGCCACGCGCAAACGAATTTTTGAACGACGCTGCTCGCTCGGCGGGGAGGAACAACTCCACCAGTGCGCTAATTTCCCCCAAAAAGTTTTTCGGAAAGCGTTCGCGCAAATTTTCTTCTTAATTGCGCGCCCATTAAAACGCGCGAGCGTCGCTTCTCGCTTTATCGACGTGAACATTTCAATCCTTTGCGCATAGCTTGTGTGTGTGTGTGTGTGTGTGTATGTGTGCGCGTGTGCGTGTGCAGGCGCGTGTGTGTGCATGTGGGCGCGCACTTCTGCGTGTCCGTGCGTGTGTGTGTATGTGCGTTCGTGCGCGTATGAGTGTGTGCCTTTGTGAGCGTGTGTTTGTGTGTGAAGGGGGTGGGGGGGGTGAGAGTTTCGTTTGAATTTAAACTGGAAAAATCGCGAGATCGTCAGACTCAAATGTACGCGAGCGTTAGTTTACGGTGTAGGTTATTCTTAATTGCTTTTTGTTTAATTTGTGGAAAGAGTTTGGTAGGAGAAGCAAGGCACGTAGAAATAGGCTAGATTTCCTTGCGCTTTTTGGGAAGTTAAATGACTTCATATTAGTCGCGTTTATGGACTTGAAACATCGGGCAAACAGACTTAATGCAAATCGACGGAAAATTATAAACGCCGAATAGAAAAGTAGTTTTCTTTTTTTACTGCCAGCGAAAGTAATACTTATACTTTGTATTTCTTTAGTTTTCTAGTTATTACTCGTCAATCAATTACTAAACAAAACAAGTGTACGTATCACTACTATGTAAAAATTACTGTGAAAAAAGATTTCACCAATTATTACTGTATAATAAATAATTGTGCTGCTTATTTAGTATGCTTTAAGAGGCATTTTAAACGAGTACTAAATAACTTCTAAGCCTTTATTTGAAGGCATATTCCGGGAATCTTTAGCGAACTGCACTAATTTTTATGTAGATATTGTTGCGCGTTTCGTAAAACAGGAGCTCATATTTGGCCGAAGTATAGTCTTCCGTAGTCACTGAAAACATAATGAAGGCAGGGTGCTACTCATCACATTCGGGTTTCTTGCGTCGCGATTTGTTCTTCTGCATTCCCTATGGGCTGTGTACCGTTACATTAGTGTCTGCGGGCCAATCATAAGACGTCCGAGATTTAGCCACACCATGTGCTTCTTAAACTGGTGACGCAACAATTATTGTACGTCCAGTAAATAGCGCTTAGCATTATTCAATAAAGCATGAAATGCTTTCTAACGCCACCCTCCAATCTCACAATTCTGTCCGTCCGTCCGTGCATTTTCCGCTAAATTTAGCGTGAAAATCGATATCACGCGAACTATACAGCAATTCAGTTTCTCAGCTAAATATAGCGGGAAAATTGATGTCACGTATCTTGGCGTCACGGGATACACAGAGCAATTCAATTTTCCGCCAAATTCGGCGCAGATATTGTTGTCACGTGACTTATACACTCATTCAGTTTCCCCGCTAAAGGCGGCGGGAAAGTGGCGTCCCGTGACCTAAACTTCTTGGAGAAATTAACGGCACGTGACTTCTACGTCAACTCAGTTTCCCCGCTAAAATTAGCGTGAAAATCCACATCTTGTGGTCGAAACAGTTTCCCCGCTAAATATAGCGTGAAATTGACCTTACGTGAACTATACACCGATTCAGTTACCAGCAAAATTTAGCGGAAAACTTTCACGTCTTTTGACCTAGACACCAATCCAGTTTCGCGCTAAATTTAGCGTGACCAATGCACCAATGAACCCTTTCACAAAGTCAGTGCCATCTTGTGGCTGAGATATCAGTCCAAGTTGTTGTATGCCAATGGCGGATGAAATCTGGTACCTATTCATCAACGGCAGACGTACGAAAGTTGCGGCGTTTTCGTCTGAACAGTTTTATTTCTCTATTTGCTTCAGTTTCGATGGTGACAAGAAACTATCACTCTGCACAAGGAAGTTATAGTTGAGTAAACGTCATTTCTAGGACTAACATGCCACCCTCACACGCGTAGCACATAAAAGCTTATAAGTCTCGTCACAGTGACGTCGAACAACAATACAGCGAACTAACATCTGGATGCTCGAGATCCCCATCGGTTTTTGTCTTCAGGTTCTTCCTTCCTCAGCCATCGAAAGGACGCCATTAGCATGTACAGATGATACACACTTAGGAGTTTATAGCTACCGAAGTGGCCAGACTAAATTTTGGAAAAGGTCTATTCCCTCATCAATTTATTATAATGCATTTCGTGAATTACTGCACTTTAAAGGTAAAAGTCACTGCCAATGATTTCATGACACTCATAACTCATGAGAAATGCGTTTATTTTTTTTCTCCGCGCAATAACAGTCACAGATTTTTTTTTTTTTTTTTTTAAAAACGAACAGCGTTTGTTTTCTTCACTCGCAGCCAGAACAAGAGGCCGCGTGACCTGTGGCCGATTAAATGCCACCAGTGTTTGTCATAGCCACGCGCTGGGGTTGAAAAAAGCAAAGGGCACACGCTGAGTTCCGCAGATTGCTAAGGTTCGGCTATTCCCGTCATCGAAGTGACTGTGCACGAGCTACTATCCGAATGCGTGTCGAGGCATTGACTGTCACGATTCAAAACTGAATGCTCACGGAGTGCTCCTGTCCAACGTAAAAAAAAACGCATTTAAATATCGTCACGGCGGGTATTTCGTTGCTTGATGGCGAAATCTTGGACATCGCAATCTTGACAACGAGAACAATGTAATCATAAAACTTCGTCATCAGCTTTGCAAATAAAAGATTGAAAAAAAATTCCGCGTTTATTATTAAAATTAGGCTGCTACAAAGAAGCTACTTGGTCAGTGGCGTTGGGTGCGAGTATGCTTGGGTCCCAAAAGTGCCAGTAAACTCGTGTAAAAAAAGAAAAAAAAAGTAAAAAAGCTTAAGAATGTTGCACGGCTTCTTTGAGCCAAGCGACTGTTTGCGCACATCAACTTCCGCGCGTACGCTGGTCACTTCATGGTTTTTGCCCGCTTTTGTGACCGGCGGGCCTGACAACATTGTACGTTTACCTGCAGTGTGCATACTATTTGTTCGCGTAGAACGTCGTGGAGGGAACAGGACTGCTCGAATAGTAGATACTGGAAGACGCGAGTCTGACTAAATTGCGAGTTTTTTATTGAACTTTGTTTGCATGCAGCCTCCCCCCCCCCCCCCCCCCCCCCTTTCACTCTCTCTGTCTATCTCCTTCCTCCGCCGCTCCAACCTAATTTATGCAGGCGGAATCCGACCACTGAGAGGAGCTCAGGTGGGGGACGTAATTGGAACGAGGATTTCGCTCCACCGGTGCGGGCTGCAGATCGACGACTCTGTTCTGGAGAGTCGGTCTCGGGGCTTAGGCAGAGTGAGTTAGGTGGTGCTCTGGGGTGTAGCTTGCAGTCCCGAAAGTGCTGTGCGCGCCCGGGCGAATAAACAGGGGCCAAATTATACCCGTGTAGTGTCCGGAGTTGGGAGGGAGAGGAAATCCCGCGGTGATGTGCACCGTCAAGTTGGGAAAGAATGGCGCTGACACCTACGGTCCATGCACTCACAGTTTAAGAATTGTAGGGAGTGTATTATTGTCTAAATGCTTCATGGTTCGTTTCTCGGCTTTCTTATCTGGTAATTTTGCGACTTCATTGACTAAGAAGCGGGAATAACATGCAAGGGACTGGCCCCGTCCTCTGTTTCTAAGCTTGTCAGACATCACATTTGTTTACCTGACCTTGGGGGATTCGCTGAAAGTGGTCACGTTGGGTGCGTCTGAAGAATTCTTCTGCAACACATTAGCAGGCTCGGATAAAAAATGATAATAATAATAATAATAATAATAATAATAATAAGTTTATTCACAAAGAAAGCATACATACAAATTACTCAGTCTCACAAAAGCACTTGCGTGCTTGTGCGTGAGTACTTACAGTCCAGCATGGAATGAATTTAACACATCGTAAGTATGTAAAACTAAATTGATACAACTGATTGGAGTCCTATTTATGCGGAACTCAACGTAAGTAAAAGGAAAGAGAAAAAAAAAAGGTTTATCGCCTTAACAATCTTTTATGCCAGTAAGCATGAAACGAAATTACCTATTTTTATACAATATTATTAATGATTTACATAGACTTTGTAATACGACCAATGACACAGAATAATCAACTTTAGCTTTTAAAAATCATGGCAATACAAACAGTTGCGAAGAGAACAACAGTGAATGCAGGCGTGCAATAGGAATGCGGCAATACAGTAGGGACGTAAAAAAAGGCATGGGTCTGGGAGCTGTCTATTCTCCTGGCGTACTACACCATTTACGCATTTCTTTTTTCACCTGTGCTAAGGATTGCAGATTAAGTAAACTATCGGGAAGATTATTAAAATATGTTGGTACATAATACTTGATAAGGACCAAATTGTGGCTGTCTATGGAACCCATAGACCAGGGGGCTCAAAGTCATTCGAGTGTGGGGGCCAGAGAGCCCACCCCCGAATAGGACAAAGGCCAAGGGAAAGGGGGGGGGGCGGGTATTTTGCTATTTTGAGACAAGAAATATAAACAAACAGCAATGGTGTTTTACGTTTCAAAGCAGCCGACTCTCCCAGTGCCATCCCAGAGATTGTCTAGACAAGGAACCTTGTGCTCTCTGCTTTTTGTAACCTCACTGTAATTGCCCTATTTAGCTTTCATTTGCATGTGCGACTTGGTTTGGCCCACACCTGATGTTATAAGAAAATTTAAAATACAGCCGCACCACATTACTGCCAGTTTTTAATAGAAAAAGAGCGAGCACACCGTTCTTGCCCTGTCGAAATTCACTAGGGTTAAAAGGCATATACAAATTTCTATTCTATCGTGAGTTTTTGCCTTCCTGGCAATTTTTATAGCAAGATTATACGAAAGTTTTTTTTTTTAATTTTAAAGCTATTAACTGACAGCTAAAAGAAGCACAAGCTCATAGTTTTATTTTTGGCATTTTCTCCGGCTAAGCAAGAGTTAGTGCAACCGGGGTGCCTCTATGTGCAAAGAGCTGGCGCTTGTATCCCGGAAGTGGTACTGCCATTCCGGTTGATTTACATGAGAAAATAATGTTAAACCAATATTTAGACGAAGGAGCACTACACCCAGACGATAATCAGAATAGTGCAAAATGCGTGAACACGTTATATGAGCCAAGAGATGTTGTTTCTTTCGTAAATAAATTGACGATGTAAAACTATTCTTTATGGCGCATGTGGCGCTCGAGGCATGGGAACGGGGGCTCGCAGCCGCGTGGGATGCTTGCGGGCCGGTTCCCAGCGCTTCGCGGGCCGTATGTGGCCCGCAGGCCGCGTGTTTGAGACCCCTGTTATAGACCTTTTTACAGAAATCGCCTTCTGAGCGCTGCCATCTTTGTCTGCTGGGCTGTGAAACGATTTCTGAGCATGGGCTGTTGCTCTGCTCTGCGGTACATCAGACGCTGCGCATGCGTCCACAGCTCAGTGACTCAGCATTTTTCGGCTGTGTGATAAGCGATGCGAAGATTTATAGGTAAACTCCACGTGTCGCAATTTTTAGTTTCTATCTACATGTATTCGCGGCGAGAAGTTTGCGTACCGCCGCCTGGTAGAATTTTTTCACAACCCCAAGGGAGGATAATTCAACTTCCTCTGCTGGTGCAAGCACGTGCAATGCCAAGCTTCTATGCACTATAAAAAGGAAACCATAACCGCGTGGGTAGCACGTGCACTACCCAGAGTGAGATCAAATACTTTACTAGGGGGAATACATTCCACTCCGCTCATTTGCATTAGACAAAACGCCTACAGCGCCGAATCCAGCCCTGACAGAGTGGAGGTCCGCGCCAGTCCACGCGCATGTGCACGTGGTTGTTCGCGGCGGCCGCGGCGGTGTCGTCTCCGATTCCACTTAAAGCCCCTTCATGTTTCAAAAGTAGCGCAAGGTGCGTCGATGCACGAGGCACGCGCAACGTGCCACCCTTGCTATACTTCGTTTCACCTTATGTGCGAGCGAAGGCAAAGCTGGAAGCGCGAGCACGAAAGCTCCGTGCCTTCAGGCTTTGCCCGAGCGCTCGAGCTGGGCAAAAACGCAAAAAGCGCTGGTCTCGCGCTTCTAGCTTTGGCTTCGCTCGCAGATAAAGTGAAACGAAGTATAAGATCATGGCGGCACAGCTACGATGCAAGTGCCGCGACAACTAGAAGTGGCGCGCGGCACGTTTCTCGAGCATTTCCACAACAATAAATTTGGTATGGCGTCTGAAATCTAGCTCAGTGCTGCGCTGTGCCGCCATGATCTTTCCAAGGGCTGCACGTTGCACGTGCCTCGTGCATCAACGCACCTTGCGCTACTTTTGAAACATGAAAGGGCTTTAGAGTGAAGTGGAGTGAAGAAAACAGAAGCGCCCCCAGCGAGCTTCTGACAGCGAATATTCGCGCCTCAAGCTCGTTGCCCGCCCTCCCGCGGCGGAAACGAGAAGTGCTCTAGTGAGGGTTCCCCGGTTCTCCTGCTCAGCGGGCACGGTGGAACTGCTCGCGATTATGGCTCATGAAATGTCATTTTTAAACGCAAACAGCACTCTTCACTCTTCCAATGTAGTGCTGCATCTAGAATGGAATTGTACCTTACTTGAGAGTTTTAGTATTGCGTATAGAAGCAGACGCAAGTGCTTTGCGTTTGCGTCAGAGTTGCGTGCTCCGCATGCGCGTCGTAGCCATGCGCCATTCAGTGACTGCAATTTTTAGCTCCACGCACGCGCAGTGGGACACACGCAATGCTAACGCAAACACACAGTGCTTGCGTTCGCTCGTATACAGAATACTAAAACTCACTATTGTTTCACCGGTTTCCAACGCCAATGAAACATGCTGCAGTAAGCGGACGTGCAATCGAGTAGGTGTTCCTTCGAAGCTGAGATCGGCAAAACGACGGCACGTAATATTGAAAGAAACTAAATGTTCGGGAAAGTTTTGTAATAAAAGTGGGGCTTTTGATCCGCAAGGATTGGCGGCGATTTTGGAAGTTTTGCCGCTTGCGCCATTTTGATAGCACCATTAGCTTTAACCACGATTAATGCAAATTTACATGGATTTCTCAGATTAGCTATAATGTTTTCATTGATTTTATTCTTTTCTATTTTATAACTCGTTAAATATGCAATTTGCACCAGTGATGATAATTTCCACACATTCGATTGCCTACTTGTTCACGCCTTTGCAATTAGATAATAAGCAACAAATTATATTAGAGCTTATAAAACCTACGTACTAAAATATCTTAATTATTAATACAAATTGCGGTAATATAAGCCCCCCAAAAATTGCACGATAAAAACAATACGCCCTTTAACCATAATAGTCTTTTCAGAAATTAAAAAAGTGCAAGGACATGAACAAGAACAAGATATAGACGAACAAGACGAACCTTCTTGTTCGCCAATGGGAAGGCCGACATCGTTATCAAGATAGACAAACAGTCAAGCACTGGATGTCATATAAAGCCCTATGCGTCATGCGTTGCTTTAGAACACCGAAACACATTTCTGATTTCTGACTTGAATTCCGTCTTTGGGTTTTTTGTAGTGAAAACAGCGTTTCTTAATATATATGTTTTGTGAACATATTCTGAACTCATCACCCGTGGCAATATTTCGTAAATTTTGGATTGATTTTGTTATTCCTGTGCTGGGAATATAGTCAAAGCAATTAATAATCTAAATACCCCAAAACCAATTAAAAGGCCCGCAGAGCGAGGAAAGGCAGCAAGGACGCACAAATATCATCAGACATTTTTTCAGTAAATACAATGTTTTATGTTATCTATAAGGTGTATGAAAGACCCTGTCTTTAAAGGGCAACTGAACTCTCCAAAATATTTGGAAGTGCCTGGATCGCACACGCAACTGACGAAATACTGTTTCCGCGAACAACTTCTTTAGCTCAATAATCACGCTGTGAGACACATCTTAAGAAATGAACGAATCCGAAATTAACACCTACACCGAGAAATTAAACCCATAATAGAGGTTAGTTTTGGTTTCGTTCCAGAAGTGAAACGTGCTCCCGGAGCAAAGATTACGCTGAACACAGTTTTTGTTTTCACGTTGAAGAGGCGACCTGCGCTCAAAACACCCTAGCTTTCGCGTATAAGCGGGAATAATTTGCGTCGCTCAGTGAAGCCAGCACACTAAAAAGGCTCAGCAACTATAAGTCTGTTGCAACCTAAGAACGAAGGGCGAGGGTAAGACGGGCCGGGGAGGAGGAAGCAGACGGAACGCTGGAGAAGAGAGGGGGAAACCTCCTTCTCTCTTTAGCGTTCCGTCTGCTTCCTCCTTTCCGGCCCGTCTTACCCTCGCCCTTCGTTCTTAGGTTGCAACGGACTATAATATAGACCGTTTCATTAGGGTCATAGCAGAGAGGGTAAAAGAAAAAAAATGCACTCCCCCTCTCACCCCGCATGTCGTCTGCTCCGCCGAGTGGGCTGTAGCTAGCGTCCGGCTGGCGTGCAAACTGTGTTTAAAATCGCGTCATTTTGGAACTTTTAAGCGCAGATGCGCAGATTTTGGTATGCCAGTTATCGTGTAATACTATGCTAGATAAAAAGACTCACAGGGTCAAATTGCGCTGTTACCTGCGTGCAAAGAAAAAAAAAATAGGGAAAACTGTGTCAGATTGGCTGGTTTCTCTGGCGAAAAGTAAATCCGGTTGCTGTACCTTTTTTTACTATACAAAGTTCGTACTGGTGTAGGCCTTTCGCGACCATGAGTGGAAGTCTGAAATAATAAATAAAAACGTGCCCTCCTGCCGCAATACACGCAGTAGTTGAGGGTAGTACTGCCGGCTGACCCAACTGCTATTTACGTAACGGAAAAAAGATATGCTAGTTGATCATTTACAGAAATAGAACAACAGAGAGCTATAGGATGATTTTGGAGTAGACATAACAATTCTAAGAACGCGATTCACTTCACAACGGCAGCCGCGAGCGAGAGTTCGATGTTCCGTACAGCCCGCCAATACAGCTCAAAGATGGAGAACGGCAACCTCCCGGTTTGTCGTCTGCTAGCGGAGTCGGGCGCGTGCCCTCTCTCTCGTTTTACCCCTCCGAACCCGCTGAATTTCCCGGATGTATGGAGAGGGCGCTGCGGTCGAACAAAAAGGTGCCGCCCAGAGAGCGCTAAATGGAATGGTCCATAGACCATTCCATTTAGCGCTTTCTGGGCGGCACCATTTTGTAATCTAGTTATCTTCGTGTTATCAACCCTTTTACCGACAAGACGGTGGAGGCTACGTACGTGCTCGTTGGAGCAGTGGTATTGTTGATCTTTCACAACCTGATCACGCTTGAGTCATACCTAGACGCAGAGGTTAGAGGGCAGGCTATAAAACACGGGCTATTGATGATTGGTACGGCGAGCGCTCAGTTCCCACCGCACTGTCATCTTAGGGATAACGGAATATGGGCTGATAACACGAAGATAACTAGACCCCCTGATTACGTCACCGTCACGCTGTACCCTATGCGCCGAGAAACTGAGGAAGAGAAGCAGACAAAAGCGGGCAGAGACGTCAGAACGCAAGATCTGGTTAGTATGATTAGTGGGTAGAACTATAGCCTCTTCTATACTTATGAAGAGTGGCAGTTCGACGACGGAGCCATAGAGTCCCCGGTCGCAGATTTGGGGCTCGAGGATCTGGTAAAACGAAGCATCAAAGAACCATATCTCGGGGAACCTGGACGTCAGCGAACATCACAGCTTTTGCAGCGGCGAGGACCCGAAACACACTTGTTCACTCGGGAGAAATGTGTTTAGGCGTCTCGCCGCAGCGGGGCGCCGAAACAGTCTTTGCCGCAAAATATAACGGGGAAAATATGTCACGTGACACGGAAATTCTCTCACCGATTCCTTATAGTGCATTTCCTGCATTAGAAAGACTTTGAAGGTAAAGATAATATAAATAATGGAAGTACATAAGACACAGGGACGAATAAGGCGATTTCCCAACTGGCAGCAGACGTTTAATGACAACTCCGACGGACCGGGGTTTTTCGCCCCGAAGAAGGGGGAGGGTGCGCCTTATCCATCCCTGTGTTTTATGTTGTTCCCATTATTTATATTACCCCTACCAGCACGTACTTCATTCCAAGTATAAGTAAAGGTCGCTGCAAAATGTTTAACTCGCAAGAGGGTACGGAGAACGTGGTTGTGTTGCACAGGCGTGTAGTCTGGCACCGCCGTGTTGTGCCTTGTGTTTGAATCGCGTTCGTTAAGAGGCGCTCACAAAGCGTCAAAGTCGCGCTTGCGGCGACGTAGACGCGAGCTGGATGCCACTGCTTGAATCCGCTAGTGAAAAGGACACAGAAAAAAAAAAAAAATGCGCAGACCCGGTATTTTAGGCGCCATTGTCTGCCAACTCATTTTTTTTAATACGAATTTCGAACGTGGTGAGCATCTTTGAGTATCCGGTGCATCCTTAGCGTCCCTATTATTCCTATAGGACTTCGCATTCCTTTTTGAGAGTGCAGGGCGCACGCGTACCACGCCAGTTGTGTCAGCTCCGTGAAATAACCGTCTGAAAGCCGAAGCACGCAGGAAGTCTCTGGCACGCAGAAGCTTTAAGCAGAACCCGACAATGGGAAGGCTCCAACAATGGAAGACAGTGAAGGCGTAAAAAAACCTGGCTCGTCCTAGAAAAAAATACAAACGGGAAACCGCCAGAATGGATCAAAGTCGGAACGCGTCTTCCATATCACGTTCGCGCCTTGCCCCGCGTTCGTTCGCCGCCCATTCAAATGAGTTGTTTCTGCCGGCGCACGCCCAGATTGAAGAAACATCCGATGTGAGAAATAGCGCTCGCGAACGCCCCGGGGAGATTTTCCGAATACTTCTAAACGCAGTATAGTTTTTGTTTTTGTTTTTTGAAGGGGGGGGGGGTATTTTTTGTTTTGTTTTTATTTCTTTATCTTGAAAATAAGAGTGGTATGAAAACAAATAAGTTGCTGATGCATTATGCTGCATCTTGGACGACGCGTGTACCGCCGAGATAACTGAGTCGGGCGAGGGGGGTAGGGGGGGGGGGGGGTTCTCCCAGAACGACTTGCTTGCGTGCGTTGGATCAGCGATAGGGTATTTCCGCTACGAATCGCCAGCTCTTTGTATGCTTATACGTCTATGTGCTGCCAATACGAACGACTGCGTGTCTGTCTTTGTGCATGTGCGTGCGTGTGTCGGCGCCAGCAGTGAGATTGCTCTTCTCATAGCGTTTCCCAGTTCCCCTTCAGACCTCTTTCATCTACATTATGCTGCGGAGCTCCGTTCTTTTCTGGAGATTGCGTACGCGTATTGAGGTTTTTTTTGTACTGCTTTTGCATTACATTAGCGAAGGGCAATAATAATAATAATAATAATAATAATAATAATAATAATAATAATATTAGTAAGAAGTATTAATAGTAATAATAACATATATTAATATATTAATGTTTATTGCGTGTTCAAGAACAGACGGGGGCCTTTTTGTTGAAACACGAGGAAAACACTGAGACAAAGAAAATAAACAAGTGAGGGAAATCAAGGCGTAAAAGGAATAAAAAGCGACACGAAGACAATAACAGGAAAAAAAACAAAGACAAACATTAATGCAGATAAATACACTTTCAATCAGTCGACAGAAGTAATTATGTTAATACTATAATATATATAGCATATCCTAATGTTACAAAATAATAAAAATATCAATCACTTGCTCTGAAAGCGGATCGATTTTTGTTTAGAGGCTCGGAGTGAGAGTGGTCAGCAGATAGGGATATCGGGGCTTTGTGTTATCCCTGTGGAGTGAATGGGAATAGATTGACTCAAAGCTACGGGCACCTTAGATGTTGCCCACGCCGATTCAATAGGAAGTGTACTGGCCTAACAATCTTGAATAAGCTGAGCGAAAAACCAAAAATAATCTCAGCAAAAAAAAAAAAAAAAAATACATGAAAAACGAAATCTCCATAACTTGGATTATCTTGAAAACTGGCGAGGATTGAGATGGGCGGCCGTGGCACTCATCGATGGTCTTTCTCGAAGACAATTTCGTGGACACTGAAGAACGTTTAAAGTGCCATTAAAGTTTCCTAGTCCGTTACGAAGATTACAATTCCTCCCTGTGGTCATTCGTAGCGCGCCACAAACTCTCCCCATAAGAAAATTGGCGGAAATCGGACCTTAGAATGTTGATGGAGGGGGCTTGAAAATGAATGTTTAAATCGGAAGAGTTCGAAAGAAAGATTAAACGCGATTAGTTGCACATAATCATTGTCGTATTGATAGAAATATTAAATTGTTTCCGTGTTCATTGTTCGTACGCGGTTGTTACCGATTATGCTGCAACGTGGTTTTCAAACATGCACCTCTTTGAGAGGGTGAAAAAATGTAAATACACCATTTTACATTTTATTGCATTGCAACTTGATCTTGAATTACACACACAAAAAAGATATAATGAAGTCACGTCTTACGGCCGTTAAATTAAACACGAGTGTTCTTCTCTCCCTCCTATTGTATGTAGTGCCCTCAATATGGCAGTTCTGTTTTTATGCGGTTGCTCGCGCGCTCATCTTGCATTCGCATGAGTGCTTCCGCAGTTCAAATGAGTGCAACAATTATTTGTGAAAACAAACACTCGTAATAACGCTATTGTTACTCTGTATAAACTACTATTGGTAGCACTCGAAATGGCTTCATTCACCCGTTCAGAAACGCGAAGAAACACCCCAAGTGCTCGTTCCTCCTGCTTGCAAATGGTCCGTTAAGTGAATGAACGCTTCAATGATGGCACTGGTTTCAATAGAACTGTGTCTGAACTGTGAAGCGCAAAATAATGAGTGTAAGCTGCTAGCAATTATTTTAATGCATTGGGACGCCTCAGGTGTGTCCGCTTATTTGCGATCAGTGAACGTTAGGACTGCGCGGCATGTCATTTTGCTGTCGGCCTTCATTCACGGTTTGCCTGACGAGTCATTAAGGAAGTAAATAAATACAGAAATAAATATATACACTATATATACATTATATATGATTATGTATATATATATATATCAATAAGTGTATTTATTTATTTTTTTATTTATTTACTTCCTTAATGAATCGTCAGGCAGACGAGTCATTATATATATACGTATATATATATAGGGTGTTTTGTTTTAAGCTTAACATAATTTAAAAAAAAAAACCATGAAAGCTAGATTATTGCGGTCTGTGCAGGTGAGTTATACGGCCAGGGGGACATAATATAGGAGGCTAATCGTAGCGATCAGTCGGCTAATTAGTTAAAAATCGTTAATGAACTTTTTAATTAATGAAAATAGACATATAGTTCCAATTAGAAACTTGCTCAGCGTCATTGAAAACCACTAAATCAGTACTTTTGAGAAAGACTTTGAGCGCGTGAGAAGCGTAGTAGTGCATTAAAGTTAGCACTCGTGGAGCACGTACAAAGCTAGCGGTTGCGATAAGGCGCCCGCGCAATTTTTCCGTCGCGTATCTAGCCCCAGCCTTGTACCTGCTCCACGAGCGGTAACTTTCGTGCACTACTACGCTTCTCACACGTTCAAAGTCTTTCTGAAAATTACTGATTTAGTGGTTTTCGATGACGCTGAGCAAGTTTCTAATTGGAACTATATGTCTATTTTCATTACTTAAAAATTAATTAACGAATTTTAACTAATTAGCCGACTGATCGTTACGATTAGTTCCCTATACTATGTCCCCCTGGCCTTATAACTCACCTGCGCAGACCGCATTAACCTAGCTTTCATGGTTTGTTTTTAAAAATTCTGTTAAGCTTAAAAAAAAAACACCCTGTATATATATATATATATATATATATATATATATGCACAAGAAATGAGCGAAAAAAAAAAGGTGTAGCTTCTAATATAATCACAACGACACTGCTAATGCATGAGGGGCCGTTAGAGCAACGCACACCGGAGAACGGCCCGGGGGGGGGGGGGGGGGGGGAGAGCTACATTGGGTGTCTTTTTTATGGGATTTCACTGCAAATATGCGTGACGGAAAGCAAATTTTCTTATCTTTCGTGTAGGTATATTTACTCTAAGGCTTCTTTTAATGTTCTACTTCGCTGAGCAAAATTGGCTTTCTTAATTCGCATAATTTATTATTTGTTGGCTCCATTCGTGTTCTCTGAGAACTCTGGAGTTTTTACATTATTATGTCATGTTCAGAATAACAAACTACATTTGTATTATATATTGAAAAGCATTGTCAAAGGTCTTTAGGAAGCTGTCCAGGAATTAATGATGCTCACTTCTTTGACCCGTGATAACTCCTAAAAAAAAATATAACTATTGCAAACTGAAATTTCGGAAGGATGTCCTCAAACTCACCCTAAAGCTTTAAACACATATTAAAAATGGGGCCTCGAATTTGGCGCGAACAGAAATAAGCGATAGTTGTTCCACAAAATTTAAAATAAGAAAAACGAGCCCACGACTCGTTTACCACGTAGAAATCGCGAAAATGAGTTAAAGGGACACTGACAAGGTATTTATGCTCGCCGAGGTCTTTAGTTGTACGTGACACATGAGAGCCCAAATACCCAGAACAGCGGCTCGAAATTCGGTTTCTTTCAGCCCGAAAACCGCCGATCGAGAACTGGCCGGTTCGAGTCGCGCTCACTCTCTTTTCCGTGGTCACGGGTCGTTTACTAAGGTTTAGACACGACCACCAAATTTAATCAATGTCGTGGGTCATTGAAGGCACACAGCAAATATTAAGAATAGAAAAAAAAAATATAACACCCATTTTTGTGTGGCGTCCAAAAAGCTGCAAATACGTTGATTGAAAAAAAAAAAGGTTGCACAGACAACTGGAAGCGTTTTTTGCGTTCACTGCATAATTCTCAACAGGGCGTCGTTTCGCGTATCGTGGAACTCGCGGGTGGCAGCGGACGACAGGCGTGGGACCTCTACTTCAGAACTGTCGTTCACGGTACCGGCGAATTCGGTCTTCCTTGAAAAAATATATTTTGGACCGATCAGAAGAATTGATATTCATCCCGTACGACACGCCCGACCAGCAAGCCGATTGCACGAAGACGTCGCCGAGCCGTAGTCCCTTCTCGTGGCAGAAGACACCGCTCGCTCAAACGTCAAGCACGAAGTGCGTACTTCGAGTTGAATACGCACGCGTACGGTTTCTTTACTAGGTGCGAATGTGGCCAATGCGTGGTGCTGGCCGACTTCGAGCCGGGGTTGCATGTACTGGAGGGAAATCGGTAGCAAACTTTCCGACATACAGTCGACCGGCTGCATTACTACGAAGGAAAGAGTTCTCCCAGTAGCTCAGAGAAAGAAGAAGAGGCCGTCTGGAATGGCGGCGAAATAATGAGTTCTGGTGGAAACACCGCATCGGCCTCTGGTCGAGGTATTATTGAATCGTCTAATGTCACCTAAAGTGAGTGCATGATCACCCTTCCTCGTTTGCCAACCGAAAACATCGTCCTCAATTCTGTATTTCTCTACGCCGACATGTCCTCCAGGTCTTATACGGCACCGTACGTCCGAGATGCTCTCAAGGAAGTAATAGACCTAAAAGACATAAAAGCCACCGGACAATTCCAAACGGGCCATGTATGGATGGTGACCTGCGTTAACGCTCTCGCCAAAGAAAATCTTTGCCTCCGTGATGAGGTGCTTGTGAAAGGCAAGAAGTGCCTGGTGATCGACTCAAACACGCGGGATCTCAAGATGTATGAAGATCCTGTGGCTTCCTGACACCATACGGCATAGTGCGTAGCATTCATCGAGAGAAGTGGCGCTGTTCGGAAATGGAGCACATGGACACCCTAAACAGGGAAGTAGACATCACTCTACATGAAGGAACGGCGACAGAGAAGATTCCTCCCCTGCTACAGGTGTACGGAATGCAAACGCTCGTCATCAAGCCGGGAAGGCCTCCTTTGTGCCTCAGGTGCAACCGGGTCTGACACATTCGACGGCAGTGCAGGACACCACGTTGCTTCAAGTGTGGTATCTACAGACACATCGGTGACGCTTGCGTCACGACTGACGCGACCAAGCTTCGTGGGAAAGTGTCCCGTGACGCGGAAGAACACTCGGAGCTTGTGATGGACATCTCCGAGGTCGTTGACGCTTCAGGCCACACTTCCTCTGCTGAAACCTTCATGACACACATCCAGAACAACCCGCCTGCAACAGAGACAGCCTCTGGTGTCAAGAAAAATGACCTTGGAATCCTCCCAGAGCCAACGCCTCCGCCCTTCGACCCCGGTGATGATGATGACGCCTCATCGACGGCAAGGATTGTCGAGTAGGACGCACCATAAGACGCAGAAGACACCGCTGCCCCCGCTGAGGTGATTGTAAAGGCCAGTGAGAAAGAGGCAGCCGCACCGAAGTCAGAGGTTGCCACAGATCTTGGCGACCAGATTGACCCTGTGCCAGTAGATGACGAGACGTTTATGCGGGTTAGAAAGGACCGAAAACAGGTAGGCTTTAGGCCTAAGCCCTATTCCAAACAAAGTAGTCATAAACCGCTCGACAACAACCAGAGCGGTGACTTTAACTCCCCTTAAAGCAGTCCCACGTTAGACCCCACCCTTCCGTTACATTTTATCACCCTAAATGTAAAAGGCCTGAGGTCTAAAAGGAAAGAGCGCCAACTCTTAAGGCTCTTAAATTACGAGCATGTTAATATCGCCGCTGTACAGGAAACAAAATTATCATCAGATGAGGACATTGCAGAAGCCTTAGAACCCTTTCGAGATGACTTTGAAGTCTGTGTGAGTCATGCAGTGGGCTTTTCTGCTGGTTGTTTTTTGTTTCTGCGTAAATCGCTTGGCTATCCATCTGTTTCCTTATCCGTTGACCAGGAAGGGCGTCTCATTTCATGCGACCTTTCTTTGAGGCAGAGTGAATGGCGGATTATTTGTCTATATGGTCATAATACTGTGAATGCAAGGCTCTTTTTCTTCAACTTTCTAGCCAGTTTTTTGGACACCGACAAAGTGGTGGTGCTAATGGGAGATTTCAACGGTGTCTGTAATGCAGAAAACCGAGCACTACTTCAGACGCGTTATGACAGAAGCGCCTCGATTCTCAAAGACCTGCTTCAGGAGCACAACCTTGTTGATGTGGCATGTCGGAAAGATATGTCAATACGTTTTACCCACTTCCAAGGTGTTACACACGCTCGTCTGGATAGGATATACGTGTCGGGCGAAGCATGCACTTCAATGACGAGGTATAACTTTAAACCGATTTTCTTTTCCGACCACTGTATGATTACTGTTCGCTTTGGCGCCAAGGCTCCCCGTGTATTTTGACCTAAATGGGAACTATGGAAATTTAATGTGAGTATCCTAAAGGATGAAAAGTTTTCCAAAGAAGTTTTAACGATTTTGCAAAAATGCCTTGATAATCAAAATATGCATATTTTCGCCATATTCGATAGCTTCAAACAAGAGGTTAAAAACATGGCAATTGAGCATTCGACAGCAGTATCTTATGAAAACAAACAAAAACGTCGCGAACTTTAGAAAACTCTTTTAATGTTTCATGAATTAGAATGCATAAATTCTGGTTTCTACAGTGATGATATTAATGTCACCAGAGCCCAGTTTAGGCATTCGAGACCGAAAAATATCGTGGAGCCATCGTTCGTTCGCGCACAAAAAAGTTTTTGCTTGGTGAGCAACCCACGAAGCGATCTCTGGATGACGAAAGAAGATATACGGTGTCTAAAGAAATTTTAGAAATTAACCATAATGGCATGACCCTTAAGGAACCGACACTGATTGTAAAAGCATTTCATAATAACTACTCGAATATCTTTGTTAAGGTTATTTCCACAAGCAGTCACACTGATGTTCAAAACTTGATATCAAATATGCCTTTTCTTAACGACGACTCCAAAAAGATAGTAGAAGGCCCAACAACATTAGACGCAGTTAAAGCCGCTAGTAACCCACTTAAGACCGGTAAAACACCAGGATCCGATGAACTCGGCGGTGAATTTTATAAAAAAAATTAAAGAGCAATTATGCCCTGTGATACTTAAAGTTTTCCACAACTATCACAATTGTAAGATGCTCCCACCTTCTTTTTATGACTGTCACACCGTTCAAATACCTAAAACAAAAGACAACGAACTGCTAATAAATGTAGAGAAGTACCGGCCAATTTCACTGTGCAATGTAGACTATAAGATCCTCGCTAAAATAATTAATGAAAGACTTCAGATGGTACTCGAAGACCTTGTAAAAGGTCTTCGATTCAAACCTGTGGTATACACGTTGCCCGCTCGGTCCTTGAATATGTATCAGATAGTAATGGTCAGGTTGCGATGGTTCAAATCGATTTGGCCAAGGCTTTTGATCGTGTGAGTCACACATTTTTGCTTGCAATCCTCCATCACATTAATGTGGGCACCGCCGTTTGTGGAGGCGTTAACCTGTGTTATAAAAACAGCTCAACGAGATTAATAGTTAACAACATGCTATCTGATAAAATACCAATGAAATCGTCTGTTAGACAGGACTGTCCCCTATCTCCTCTTCTTTTGCCCTGTACCTAGAGCCCTTTTGCCTGAGCCTACTTAAGCAGGCTGAAGTGAAGGTTCTCGCCTATGTTGACGATGTGGCTGTTTTCTCTACCGATAAAAAAGTGTAAAAGAAGCCATGACCGGAACCGAAAAGTTTTGCAATATTACTGGTGCGTCCATGAACCCTGCGAAGTGCAATGGGTATTGGTATGGATCGTGGGCTACCTTGTCTTCACTTTTCGCCGGTATAGCCTGGGACCGAGGCTCGCTTCAGTATCTAGGAGTTCCATCATCACATATCAGAAGCAGTAAATTATAGTGGACATCGATGGCAACCATATTGAAAAGAAAAGCTGACGCTTGGAAAGAACGCAACATGCCCATGTTTACTAGAGCTAGTGTGTGCAACGTGTTTCTTGTGTCCAAGCTCATGTACGTGTTGCAGCTGATGCATTGTGCTCGTACGAACCTTCAAAAATTTCATCGCATAATCGCCACCTTTATTTGGCGTTCATCATGGGAACCTCTCAAGAGAGAAAACCTTTTTCTTCCTCTTGAAGGAGAAGGCTTGAATCTGTTCCATTTATTTGTCCGGCAGTTAGTGTCACGTTTCTTTTTCTTTAAAAATGCTGGGCATCCTTTTCTGAGAACCGTTCTCCAGCTACGGCTGACTAACAGTCTTAATTATTTAATTGTTTCTAGTGACGATACATTTGACAGGAAACCTTGGGGTTTCTTAAAGGAGGTTGCAGACACGTTACGTTTTCTTAAGGTACCTTTCTCGTTGGAATACTTGTTCAATGTCACACGCAAGCAGCTATCAAGAGCGATAATCGATAGCATATTCCCTGTCCCACTTTATCGAAGCCGTTTCTTTATTGGTCCTCAAAATTATGTCCATAATAGGGTGACAAAGATGTCTGTACCCCCATCAACCAATTCATTTTTCTTCAAACTACATACTTCAACGCTGCCGGTAAAGGCTTGGCTCCAAAGCAGGGGAATATATGTTCCATGGTATGTAAACTGCAGGTTATGTAATAAGCTCGAAACTATAGAACACTGTTTTGTTTATTGTACTGACGCCTTTTTCTTCTGGGACGTGCTACGATGAACATTAAAAAAGGACCTCGACATTACGGACCAGAATATCCGCTTTCTTCCATTTTCCAAGGATGAAGTAGTTCCATATGACTTGTTTGTACTATTAGGCCTCCACAGTCTTTGGAAATGTGGAATGATTGATCGAAATGCTGAACCTCCTCGTACAGCAATATCTATTTTTGTGGAGCAAGTGGATAAACAACACAGGGCATATGCAGCGCAAAACGTTCAACCTAACTTGTTTCCACTTCTAGATGCATGCATAGTATTGCCAGATTTTGAAAATTTCTTTGTCTGGGTCTTTATTAAGCTCATTAATTATCTATGTCAATCCTCTAGATCTTTAAGGGTAGATATCGTTTGAGTTTGTTTGTGTCTTTCTGTTCTTCGTTGGTTGTAGCGTGTATCAATATCAAACCAAATGGCCAAATGTAAAAGATGCCAAGTTTGATTGCGAGATGAACGTGCCTTGTATATAATATTTATTTGTGTAAATGTACGCAGTCTTGCTTGGATGAATGTGTCTTTTGTTATATAACTTCCATGTAATAAAGATATAAAAAAAAATCTCCCAGTAGCTCAGTAAAAAGACGTCCGCTTCACACGCAGCGGGCACAGGTTCGAACTCTAGTGTAAGCGTACCTTTTTTTTTTTTTTGTCAAACATTTTTCGATGTTTTTATTTCTTTTTTTACAATTATCACTGAAAAAAAAAGCAATTGTTGTGGACGATACGTCGCTGACCTAAGTGGTATGGGGTTCCCTTTTTGACACCTGCGAACTCAATGTAGTAGTGATGCAAAACTATCGATAAATTGACTAACGATACTATCGATAGTTTTTTTTTAAACTATCGATAGTCGACTATCAATAGTACTATGGATAGTTTTTCGATAGTTGACTATCGATAGTACTATCGATAGTTTTTCGATGGCTTTTCGATAGTTTTTCGATAGTCGACTATCGATAGTACTATTGATAGTTTTTTTATAGTACTATCGGTATTTTTTTTTACTATCGATAGTCAGATTTCTGCCAACTATCGGTACTATCGATAATACTATCGACAGTTTTCCACCACTAGAGCAAACACAGTTGCTGCATCGCCGATCGCCTCCCTTTCTACTCTCTTCGCCCAAACTCCCGTCTTCGTCATCACTGAAAGCTGAACCAAAGTTGGGATGGTAAGTGCTTGGACTAGTTGGTGTCCCATTTGAAAAAATAAGGCGAGAAAAAGAAGAGTGAGCGACGCAAAGTGCTAGTGTCGCAAAACTATCGATAGTAAACCTTGACAGTACTATCGATAGGTTTACAATACTCAACTATCGATAATTTCCCGATAGTCGATTAACGATAATTTTATAATAGTCGACTATCGATAGTACTATTCATGACCTTTCGATAGTCTACTATGGATAATACTATCGATAGTTGTTCGATAGTCGACTATCGATAGTTTTTTTACTATCGATAGTGAGATTTCTGGCGACAATCGATACTATTGATAGTACTATTGATAGTTTTGCACAGTCACTTTCCACAAAATGCAAGGAGCATATGAATCGGGTAGCGTCCGCTTTCCGAAGTGCCCGTAACTGTTCTACAGGAATTGCAGCCAGCCATCGGTCCCGATCCCGTTGATCTTTCAGAAACTTGTGCAGAGACTCTGCCGAACAATGCCACTTTCAGATGCAGGACATGTGAGGCAGCTCTTCACGCAACATCTTGGGGGTATTCTTTTCGGAGCCGATCACGGGAATTCACCTCGGGCACTCACTACTAATTTTCAACACTTAAATGTACAATACAACTCATCATGAAGTACAGAACAGCGAGCGGAACAAACATAACCGCAAAGGAATCGCACGGCAAACGGTTCCCGCAACGCATTTCGTCTGCTGCACGCGAAAAAAACAAAAAAAAAAACTCGCACGGTCGGGTGTAGCCACGTGACTTCCGCCACTCACTCTCTCCTCTCCACTTCTCCGTGCGGTGCGGGGGTTTCGGTTTCGAGCAGTTGCGCTTTTTGGCTTTATTGAAAATATGCGTTACTCTGGAGCAAAATATTAATTGGGTAGTATTCCGACACCATAATGAAACGCTTGGCAAAATATAGAAAAAAAAAACATTTTGGGGGTGTCAGTTTCCCTTTAAGCACACCATAAAATTTGTCATTCGCAAGCGATGATAAGTGCCACCACGGCACTCATGGGCCACGAACACGAATTCAGATATTCGTCGACGGATGAATTGTTGACGAGCGCATACGTCCGTGTGACGCAGTGCTCGTGTCCAGCGCGGTTCCCTCGCTCGGCTGGGAGAACTTCCGTTTCCGGTAGGAAGGCATGATTTACGTCATAGTCACGTGATTTCACATTTTGGTGACCACGTCCGGTCGAATCGAGGAAGAAAGCAGACATGAGTTTTTATAGTTTTTTTTTTTTTTTTTGCAAAACTGGTGGTAATAAAACGAGAACGGATTCATGTTCCGGGTTTAATGATCCGTGAAGAATAATTGGGGTCTTCATTTAGAAAAAGCTGAAAAATCACTTCATAGTTCCTTAAAGAATGATGATCAAAAACTGTATACGCGGATACGAACGTCTGGTTCACACACCACTCCTTCCTCTGTATAATAATAATTATGGCACTTCTGTAATCGAGAATCGGCTTTATTTGGAGCCCAGGAACGACCTTTCGGTTTTAGGTGTAGTAAGTGCTTGGGTGTGCCAGTACATGAAGTGGTAAATGCATAGCCCAATAAATAATTAGGACAAGAAATAAACGCTTTTACAACGACAAAGTTGCACATCGGCAATACAATCAGTGAAGAGATATGTGCCTGAAAACACAGCGACACATTCATATTTAACAGAAATAAGAACCTCATCAACGACAAACGTCCACGAAAGTATAATCTAAAATCAAACACACAAGAATTTTATTTAAAAAAAATTTACGTTTAGAAGAAAATGTCTAGGTGACTGGTAAGACCATTGTAGGTCTTTCTCATACGAAACACTGGATTGTGTACACTTGACGCGACTGGAACATAAAAAGGAATAGGCGCACGGGTCGCCGTCTGTGGAACCCTAAGAAATATCTGAGCCAGCAAGAAAGGACAGTCGATAAAGCCGTGAATGGCTTTAAAGAAAAAAAAAATAGTATAATAATTACATAGAACTCACACATAAAAAACGAAACAAAACAAAAACAACAGTGTTACGGGCTTTAATGAGGTACTTGGTTTATGCTTGTTAATACGGACAGCTGAATAGTTCAGGCGAGAGTCTTCGCCTGTTCACAGTCATACATTTCCTAATGTCGTGTTTTGCCTAAATTGTTGAGCTATCCACATAAAGAAAAAAAACGAAACAATAGTTTGTTGCACTCAAAAAGGTAGGGCGAGGGTAAGACGGGCCGGGGAGGAGGAAGCAGACGGAACGCTGGAGAAGAGAGGGGAAAACCTCCTTCTCTCTTTAGCGTTCCGTCTGCTTCCCCCCCCCCCCCCCCCCCCCCGCGCCCGTTTTACCCTCGCCCTACCTTCTTAAGTTGCAACGGACTATAGCGGAGAGATTTACATGTTAGCTTTAGCGGTAATTCGTTAGTGTAACGAGGTTATGATGTCATCTGACGTCACGCAAAGCCACCATTTTGCCGCTAAATATCGGAAAAAAAGATTTTCCATCAAATTAGTGGGGAAGCTGTAACGTCTCACGTGGCGTGACGTCACGATTTCTTCCCTAAATTTAGCGGTGCATTTTTTTTTACTCCTCTTAGTGGAAAGCGTTTTTCGTGACGCGCAGTTTCACGTGACGTCAAGTCATGGGGCACCAAAATTTCCCTGCTACACTTCGCGATAAAATTATTTTTTCGGCCAAATTTAGTGCTAAGCTTTTTTCGTGCCGTCACAGTCTGATATGACGTCACTGCCATACACAAAACATCTGCTGCACAATTTAGCAATAAACGTACAGTCCCCCGCAATATGAAAGATTCATTCGCCTATTGAGTTTACGCGTTGGCTTTAGGCCCACACATGCTAGAGACATATATAAGTTTTAGAAAGGGGTCGAATAAAAGTTAACTTATTTTTTCGTTCTAAGAAACGTCCTTGTCGAAGCGAATTCGGCAGGTCCACCTTAAAATGCATTCTCTAATGGGTCTTTCATATTGCACGGAGTGTACATATCTTCAATGTGTTGCGCTCTCTCCTTTTTTGGTGCAATGATTTCAAACACCCCGTCGTGTTCCGCAGAGATTTGCGTACCTCAGATCGTCTTATAACCCGCCGCCGGTGTTACACGCTGTTGATACATCCTAATAAACACGTTCAGCTGGCACTGCCTGACGCGTATCTTTTGCTTGTATATATACGTCGTTCCCTTATCGTTGGCCATACAAAAAGAAATGTCACCAGACCAGTGGTGTAGAAAGGGGTAGGGGGGGGGGGGGGGGGTCGAAACCCACCCCGAAATGCCGAAGCTACCCCGCCCCCGGGACTCGCTCGCTCCCCTGCTCACGCAGTCGGTTTTGCACGAGGCACGGAGCAACGGGGGAGCGCGGCTTATATCCACCTTATATGTGTTCGGGAAAATGTTTGTGGGGTAAAGAATGCCCAAAATAATAAGATATGCAATATTACTTTTTCATGTTTATTCGATGGGATGCGGAGCTTGATCACAGTAAATAGAGAACGGAAATGTTGAAACATTTCTGGGGTGAAGGATGGCAATTTCAAGACAAAGTATAACAAACTATTCTCACTGAAATACGCAGTTCAATTAAACAAAAGTGAACATAATAAAATGAACACATTGTGATAATATAAAACAATGTCAGTGATATAAGGAATATAAATGAATTGTAAAATTAATAGCGCTGTAAGCAACGGGTGGCGCTGCGCTCACGCATACCTTGTGTACTGATCAGAATTACGTGCTTTCGACTAGAAATTACCGCGAATAAAAAAGTAAGTGTGACTAGTTATTTCAGAAAACAACTTACAAGCTCTCTTTATCATCTCATTTATGCCAAGCGCCTACACATTAAGATGCAGCCGCCTGCGTTCACGCTAAAAATATCCAGGACGTCCTCCGCTTGAACTTTAATGCCAAGGTGAACATGGAAAAGCGCTAGACCGACCAGTCGCTCATTCGAAGTGCACGCTCTCAGGCATGTTTTCAACCGTCGATAGTGAAGAGAACGAGCGCTCAGTTTCCGCCGTTGTTGCGGGCAGAGTCGCTGGGATCGTGAGGAGACGATCGACATTCTGGAATAGGGCCTCCGGGCGGAAGGCGACCGCCCGTAGCGCAGACGTTACAGGCGTTTCACGTTTTTCCCTCTTGCATTGGATGCATAAAATTTCTCTATTTTTGGCGGAGCTTCCCTCACTTTGCGTAAGCGAGCATCAAGACGGGCGTCTCGATGGTCGCTCACGGATGCGATGAAGTCCGTCTTGCTTTCTGTTTTGCATGTCGAGGTGGCATCCGATGCAATTCCTTATTAGATTAATCTCTTCGTAGCCCGGAACATCAAAAACTCCGAAGATACAAGCCTTCATATTCTTACTACGCATAGGCGCAAGGGTAGTCAAGTTCGTTTCCACGTTCGGCGTGTGGTTTGCGTGTTTGTGTCTGGTGTGTCATGTCATTGCTCCGAGTGTCGGAACGAAGAGTTCGGACTCAGGACTTCTTATCACCCCGAGGATAGCCTGCTGCTGTCTTTGGACCACGCTGCAAGATAAAGCGGCCTAGCAAAAATAAGACCCTCCTTCGGCATTTTTCTCCTGTAGCACGAATTTGTTAAACCTTTAGTAGATAATGGATTTGGTTTTGTGATTGTCCAGATTTACCTTCGCCCTATATTTGGGCCCCTAGTGTTTGTGCATGGTCGGTTGCTCTAATTTTTCAACGTCGAGTTTTTTTTTTTTTTTTTTTTGCTGCCTAGTTTTTTGTGACAGCAAAGCTATCCTTTTGTTTTGTCTGGCCTTCACGCGTTGGTAATGCAGTGATACCTCAAAGAGCGGAGGGAGTTGTGTGCTGTGAGGAAGCTTTTAAAGTTAGTGGCCGCAACTATGACAACAGAAGAACAGTGAAACGACCACGCCCGCATCCCTGTAAATGAAGCCTGCTCTGTTTTGAAAAATGACAATGCAGCTTTACCCGGTTTATCTTAACAGCTCCTCCCTAATCTTTCCCTGAGCGTCCGTACCGCCGAGCTCACCCTGCGTCATTGAGGGGGGGGGGGGGGGGGGGGGCAGGGAATGCCGCTGAACTTTTTCGATATAGAATCCTGGCGACGCCACTGCTGCAGACATGTTCGAACTATTGTATGTATGAAGCAAGGCGTAGCCGCGGATAATTCCGTCATCATGTCTGCGGAGAAACTCCGTGTCTTTTTCATAGCCACTACGAGCAGTGTATAGACCTTTCGAGCGGCAGTCTCGAACGAAGTGATTTACAGCGAGCGTCCCTGGTTTCACGAGTGTACGTCAGTGTTGCCCGACTGCGCTGGGCTGTGGGCTTTCTCGTCAGTAGGCTGTGGCAGCGTACGTAGGCGCAATTTCGGACGTTGGTGGCGGCGAAATTGACGCTTTTTATTTTTTGTTTTCTGTTCTATGGCGAATAGAATTTCTCGAAGTTTTGAAGAAAACATAGCACTATTTTCGGGAACAAAAACAAACAAATAAAATATATTTTAGGCGAGTTCGTGCGCGACAGAACAAATGCAACTGGAAGGTTTGTTTCTTTTTACGTTGATCTTTTAACGGCACCATACACTCAGCCGTGTCAATTTGCAAAGGTCTTAACTGCCTAAACTATTTGACCACACCACAGGATAGCCGGGGTACATTTGTCTACCCCACTCACAACATAAAATTCAACGAGTCTCATCAATCGAACGACATATTGCCACGAACGACAATTGATGAGGCGATAATAACTGACGAAACTAAACGTTTAATGGGCGAACTTGTGCGCAAAAATAAAAAGGAAAAATAAAGATTACAACCAAAGAGAACAGAGCGTCGCGGGCGTCGAGGTTGGCGTGAGAGCAGAGTCGAACGCTGGGGCGAAACTGACTCTGGCTCGCTACGCGAAGCCCCTTATGTACGCGCGTGAGCTTCTGGAATAATCGGCGCAGAAAGTTCGATGCGTAGAACATTCGCACCTCGAACAAGCACCAGGATTCTGGAATTTGCAAGAACACTAAAATGCAGGGATAAACAAAAGACCCGTCGCTCCCAGGAATCGAACCCTGGCTTTTCGCGGGGGAGGCAGGTACGATAACCGTTAGGCTACAGTTAGGCCACGCGCGCGCTGCCTACTTGGCCAGCTGCGCGCGCGGCATTACACCGCACCTCCACCAAATGCAGCGCGCGCAGCTGGCCAAGCAGGCAGCGCGCGCGTGGCCTATCGGTTATCGTACCTGCCTCCCACGCGAAAAGCCAGGATTCCATTCCTGGGAGCGACGTATCTTTTGTTTATCCCTGCATTTTAATGTTCTGGCAAATTCGAGAATCCTGGTGCTTGTTCGAGGTGCGAATGTTCTACGCGTCGAACTTTCCTGCGCCGATTGTTCCGAAAGCTCACGCGTGTACATAAGGGGCTTCGCGTAGCGAGCCATGGTCAGTCTCGCCCCAGCGTTCGACTCTGCTGTTACGCCGACTTCGACGCTTGCGACGCTCTGCTTTGTTTTGTTTCTTTCTTTCTTTTATTTTTGGGCACAAGTTCGCCCCATTAAACGTTTCAGTTTCTTCAGTTATCATCGCCTCATCCATTGTCATTCGTGACATTTTGGTGGAGGTGCTGGGTACTGCACTCTATGCCCGTTGAGCGTACCCCTCCGAAGACATCCCGGCCAAGCGACGTGCTCAGCCCCGGAAGGCTACCCTTCGCCGAAGACACCGAAGCCCGAAGAAGCCGTCGTATCAGAGGTCAGTCCCCTGAATTGGGTCTGTTGCCGAACAAGCCCAAGAAGAAGAAGACGACGATGGCCAACCAGTCGCAGACCCCGGCCGCCGCCGTCGTTTACCTGCCCGTCGCTCCTCGGACTCCGACGCCCTTTCACGGCGAAGCCCACGAGGACGTAGAAGATTGTCTGCAACATTACGAACGAGTGGCCCGCCATAACGGATGAACACTGGAGCAGTGCCTTCAAAATGTTTACTTCGTTTTGGAGGGTACAGCACGGAATTGGTTCGAAAACCATGAAGCGTCAATCACCTCCTGGGAGCAACTTAAGGCTGAGCTCCGAGGTACGTTCACCAACCAACATCGGAGAGAACGAACCGAAGAAATTCTTCAAGCGAGGATCCAAAGCCCTAACGAGAGCGTCGTAAGCTTTGTCGAAGAACTTCTTCGACTCAGCAACCACGCCGATCCTCAAGCCTCCAAAGCCAATAAGCTGAGAATCCTGATGCGAGGTGTCAAGGAGAGCATCTTCGGGGGCCTGGTGCGATGTCCACCTACAACCGTCAAAACGTTTGTAACGGAGGCAACCAACATTGAATGGGCCCTGCAAGCACGAGCCGCTCACTTCCATCGAGCTCCTGGCGTCGCTGCACCCACGCCTTCCAGCTGCGCCCTCGGCCCCGATATTCCGGGGATCCGCGATATTGTCCGGGACATCGTCCGTGAAGAGCTGAAAAAGCTACTACCGGCCGCCGAACGTCCAGCTTCACTCTCGATCGCCGAGATTGTTCGAGAAGAGGTCCAGCAAGCGCTCCAGTCACACGTTCTCGCCGACGCCGCACCGGAACCACCAGCTGTGACCTACGCCGCAGTTGTTCGTCGTCCGCAGCCTCCTGTCACAAGGCAGTACCCAGCTGCACCCCGACGAGTAGTCTCTTCGCCGCAGTACACTCCGCGCCAAGAGCAGCGTGGACCTCGGAAGACCGAAGTGTGGCGCACGGATGACGGACGTCCGGTGTGCTTTCACTGCACGGAGGCTGACCACGTTTACCGAAGGTGCCCATACCGCCAGCTCGGCCTGCGAGGATTCACGCCAAACGACCGTTGACCTCGTTTTGGAGAACGACCAAGAGACATCGAGGAATACCTCCGTCGCCCTCCGTCACCAGCGCCAACAGCACCACGAGGTTCCCGTTCTCCATCCCCCCGACGTTCCGCATCGCCTTTCCGTCGGTCGCGCCGTGACAGCCTGTCCCCCCTATCTCGTCGGAAAAACTAAGTGCGGCAACGCCCGGAGGTGCCGTTGCCGAAGACGACCCAAGTAAAGAGCCTCCAAGAACGCCGGAGCTCTCCCACTTTCTCGACGCCACGCATCCCAACGACGCCCCTGCAACGGTGTCCCACAACCTAAACGTCGCCATCGACGGCCACGACGCATCAGCACTCGTAGACACCGGAGCAGACTACTCAGTCTTGAGTGGGAGGCTCTCCCGCCGCCTTCGAAAAGTCATGACGCCGTGGGATGGACCTCAAATACGAACCGCCGGAGGACACCTCATTACACCAGTCGGGAGATGCACTGCACGAGTCGAGATCCACGGTGAGACGTGCCCTGTGAAGTTCGTCCTTCTACAAGACTGTTCCAGAGACGTCATCCTCGGCATGGACTTTCTGTGTGAATACGGCGCCGTCATCGACCTTGGTGAGAACAGATTGACGCTGCGCAAGCCTGTTCCGCCTTCAGAGAAACCCCAAACAGCGTCAGCCGCCGTCCAAGTCGCGGCCGCCCACGTGAACCTGCAGCCGCGATCAAGTGTTGTCGTACTCGTCGTGACCGATGCAGCTACCTGCGGCGAAGTTGTTTTTGAAGGCAACCTTCAATTGCTTCTAGAAAGAGGAATAGGCGTCGCAAGAGGAGTGACTAAACTTCAGGATGGGCGCACCGTGGTCCTCGTGACAAACTTCCGACAAGAAACGCAACACCTCACAAAAGGTGCCGCTGTGGGCCACGTCGAGGAACTTTGGAACTCCGCCGAAATCGCCGCGATTGCTGAAGAATCATCGCCACCTCAGCAAGACATTACGCCACCAGCGCAGCTTGACATTGACCCCAAGCTTCCAGGCCCGAAACGACGGCAGCTGAGTGACCTCCTCGCCGAATACAGCAACTGCTTCGCGACGTCGTCGAAAGTGCGCCAAACAACCGTTGCGAAGCATCGCATTGTCACCGACGACGAAGCGCTCCCTGTGCACCGATCGCCGTACCGAGTCTCCATAAAAGAACGAGAGGTCATCCAACGGCAAGTGGAAGAAATGCTGAACGACGACAGAATCCAGCCTTCAAGCAGTCCGTGAGCCTCTCCAGTCGTGCTGGTTAGGAAGAAGGACCGAACGCTTAGGTTCTGCGCGGACTACCGGCAGCTGAACGCCGTAACGAAGAAAGACGTCTATCCACTCCCCCGAATCGATGACACGCTAGACCGCCTGCGCCACTCTCGATACTTTTCATCGATGAACCTGAAGAGCGGCTACTGGCAGATTGAAGTCGACGAACGGGACCGAGAGAAGACAGCTTTCGTTACGCCAGATGGCCTGTACGAGTTCAAGGTCATGCCTTTCGGACCTATGCATGCGCCGGCAACATTCCAGCGTGTCATGGACACAGTACTGGCAGGGCTGAAGTGGCAGAGCTGTCTCGTCTACCTTGACGACGTCGTAGTGTTTTCAAGTGACTTCGACGAGCACTTCCGTCGACTCCGAGCTGTTCTGCGAGCCATTCAGACCGCCGGACGCACACTCAAGCCGTCAAAGTGCCGGTTCGCCTATGCCGAACTGAAGTTTCTAGGCCACGTTGTTAGCAACAAAGGCGTCCGCCCAGACCCCGAGAAGACTCGCGCCGTCGCGGCATTTCCAGCGCCGACAGACAAGAAGGCTGTGCGAAGGTTCCTTGGACTTTGCGCCTACTATCAACGCTTCGTTCGTAATTTCGCAAGGATTTCCGCACCGCTCACTAAACGCACGAAGAACGCCGAGAAGTTCGAATGGGGCGAGGAGCAGCAGCAGGCATTCGACGAGCTGAAACGACGACTCCAGACTCCTCCTGTGCTTGGTAATTTCGATCAGGATGCAGAAACCGAGATTCACACGGACGCAAGTAACGCGGGACTGGGCGCAGTACTGGTCGAAGTGCAATAAGGCATCGAGAGAGTCATCGCCTACGCTAGTCGGACACTGTCCAAGGCGGAGAAAAATTACTCCACGACTGAGAAAGAATGTCTTGCGGTCGTCTGGGCAATCACGAAGTTTCGTCCGTACTTATACGGGAGCCCATTCCGCGTGGTGACGGACCACCACCCGCTTTGCTGGCTTGCGAACCTCAAGGACCCGTCAGGACGCCTCGCTCGATGGAGTCTCCGACTACAAGAGGTCAACATGACTGTGGTCTACAAGTCAGGCCGCAAGCACAGCGACGCCGACTGCCTGTCCAGAGCCCCCGTCGAAACCCCTTCCGGCTGCAGTGACGACAATGACGACGAGTGCTTTCTAGGAGCAGTAACATGGCACGACGTCAACGGGACGATCCTGAGCTGCGCGCATTAATCGAGCACCTGGAAGGGGGCGGGAGTACCGTGCCCCGTGTTTTCTCACGAACCCTGCCGACTTTCGCCATTCGACAAAGTGTGCTCTACAAAGAGAACTTCGGAAACAACAACTCGCCGTGGCTGCTGGTAATCCCGGCCGTCCTTCAAGAGGAGATTTTTCAAGCATGTCATGACGACCCGACGTCCGGACACCTTCGTTACAGCCGGACACTGGCCCGTATTCGTGAAAAGTATTTCTGGCCCAAGCTCCCCAAAACCGTCCACCTCTACGCCCGATCCTGCCACGAGTGCCAGCGACGCAAGAAACCGCCGACGAAGCCGGCAGGTCTCCTGCAGCCGATTCCTCCGCCAACTACACCGTTCCAGCAGATCGGAATGGATCTACTTGGTCCTTTTCCGCCGTCGACCCTGGGAAACCGGTGGATAATCGTCGCCACAGATTATCTCACGCGGCACGCAGAAACGAAAGCCCTTTCTTCAGGGACGGCTGTTGAAGTCGCCAAGTTTTTCATCGAATCCATCGTCCTCCGGCATGGCGCTCCCGAAGTTCTGATTACAGATCGTCGTTCATGAAACAGCTGACCCAAGAAATCCTTCGGCTCAGTCACACCAGCCATCGTCGTACTACTGCGTACCACCCACAGACCAACTGGCTGACGGAGCGACTCAACAAGGCAATCGCCGACAAAATGTCACGAATGGCGAATGATGAGGCGAAGAATAACTGAAGAAACTAAACGTTTAATGAGGCGAACTTGTGCCCAAAACACAAAACGAAAAAACAGAAGATGAGAACAAAGCGTCGCGGGCGTCGAAGTCGGCGTAACAGCAGGTTCGAGCGCTGGGGCGAGACTGACCGCAGATCGCCACGCGGAGCCCCTTATGTACGCGTGTTGGCTTCTGGAACAATCGGCCTAGAACGTTCGACGACTAGAACATTCGGAACTCGATCAGACGAGAATGATCTCGAACTGACGAGAACGTAATGTTGAAAGAATAAATAAAAGAACATTCCACTGACTGGAATCGAACCTTGACTTTCCGCGCGACAGTCAAGCGCAGTAACGTTGTACGTACACCACGGTGCCGCGTTATCCGAACAGGATTTTAGGTAGGTCTCAAATAACACAGCATATCGAATATACAGTGTCGACGATAGTCACTTCACGACGATCGGACGGAATCCGGCTTGTCTTGGAGCACGTTTTGAAGAGTGATGCTTTTTTACATAGCACTAAATCAAATGAACGAACGTGTCTATTCAGTTCCCATACCCCGGACCCTATCAGCTACTTCTCGCCAAGACCGGGAACATAGCCGGGAAGACTTACCGAAGATTATCTTAACGGAAATAATCATCGAAGATTGTCGAACGGCAGCGTCGCGGGCTGCTTGACGGTCGCTCTCTTTGTTCGTTTTCTGCGAAGGCCGAACAGGCTGCGAGCCCTGGTATTCCATGATTCTCATAGTGGAAGATAACACGAAACACGCCAGCTTCCTGAACAGGCCAATAAAGTAAAAACTTTCAACGAAAGCCGGCGAATTCCGAATACGCAATGGGGAGTCACGCTGACCGGGTTTCCACAGCTCAGGCGGGTGGCAGAAATGTTTGGCTGATAGGGGGCTCGGGTCGCAAAATGGAGGCGGCCAGAGAGCTCTTTATGCAAAGGTCTATATGACTGCGGTTTTAAGAAGACCACTGCCCTGTCTGACCGTAATACCATAAACATACGACATAATTGTCCTCTTTCTGTCCATTCAGTCCGATTCAGACGGCGCCGTGTGAACGGCACCTCGTTTCCACAGTTCTTACAGCGCGGAGGGAGGGAAACTGGCTGGGACCGGCAATGAGGAGGGGGCCAGTGGCCTTCTGACAAAGCACCCGGGCCGAAACGAGTCGAACGCAGATTCCCGCCGCGTCCCCCAGCGGCGCTGCCCAAATCCCCGAGCTAAGCTCCGACCGGCTGCGATGTGGGTCCGCGCACAAACTGTTTTCCCCGGCGGGCGCGGCAACATGACGGAGCCAACGGAGAGCGAAATGGTGGCCACGTGTACCAGGCTGACTTCCTCTCGCCCCAAATGGCGAGACAAACCCCGTCCTGCGAATTCCCCTTGGCTCGTAGCGGCAATGGCGGCGGGAACGCCAAGTCCGGGAATTAGAAGATAAGCACGCTCCGTACACGGCCTGGTCTTTGCCTGTAGTTTGACCGGTCGCTTCCGTTGGGCAGCCGCTTCTTCCAACTCGTCTGTTTTCCCAGAGGTGCATGGGTACGTAGGAGTGCGTGTGTGTGTCTGTGTGCTTTCTTGTGTTTAAAGGGGCCCTGCAAGGACTTTTTTACTGGTTTTTAATTTGCACCGAACCTGAGCGCACAGAACGTAGTAACTTAGTGAAACTTTTGTTTTCTCGAAATTCGCTTTATTTTAAAAGTTATAGGCAAATTAAAATTACAAAAACAAGAAAAAAATAACCTCCCTCATGACGTCCTTGGTTGCTTGAGTGGCCGTGAACTAGAGAAGAGGTAGTGGGCTCATCGCGAGCGCTCACGGCTGCCGCACTCCGTGTCGACGGCGCGAGAGGGCGCCACTCAAACATGTTCTGGATAGGCTGTATGCAGCGGGCAGCCAGAGCGGCTCTCATTGCATTTGCTGCGCGATTAAACACTAATTCGGCATGACACTTCATTGGCCACAAACGACAGCAAACACGGGGTAAAGATCAGTTCAGAATGGGAGCCACTTTGCGCTGCCATACCGCGAAACGGCCAAACCGCAAGACAAAGCTTTTCTCCGAAGGCCTTGGGAACGCTCGGAGCCGGTCGGATCCTCCTGTCCATACGACCGCAGCGCCGCCGCGTACATCCGGGACCTTTCCGTGTCGGCGCCTGATCCCACTACTCTTTTCTAGTATGCGCCGCCTTTTCCACCGCTTGTGGCGGGTATGTCGACGGGTCATTTCTTGTTTCCGTATTTTATAAACTGCATTCGTTTCTTTTCTGATCTAAAATACTGAACGAAAAACTACCTTTATAAATAATTGAAACGGTTCGCGCCGCTTATATTTTGTATTTCGACTAAAAAGAAGCTTTTAGCGGCTCTGACCAGTAGTAAGCCTAGGACAAAAGACGTCACATTTTGCGCGCTTTCGGTACCGCGGGTCGCCCTCGTCGGTGGAGGAGGTTTCCGCGTCGTCCGGTTAAAATATGACGCACTGATATTTAGTTACTCTCTCCTATGCCCGCTGGCTTGCCCGAACTTCAAGAGACGTGGAAACCGCAAAAAAGGTAGACGCTTAAATATGATTCCTGGGCCCCTTTAAGCGTCTCTGAGTGTGCGAGCGTTAGTGTGCGTGTGTCTGTAAAAGGGCAAGTGCGTGTGTGTGAGCATCTAGGAGTGCTTGAGTGTTACAGTGTGTGTGTAATTGTAAGAGTGTAAGTGTTGTGTGTGTGTGTAAACGTCTTTGAGTGTGTTAGTGTTTGTTGTGAGTGTGAAGTGTAAGTGTGTGTATGACTGTAAAAGTACAAGTATGTGTGTGTAAGCGTCTGTGTGAGTGTTGGTGTGTGTGTGAGCGTAAGAGTGTGTGTATGCGTCTGTAAGTGCTAGTGCGTGTATGCGTGCGTGTCTGTGCGTGTGTGCGCGCGCATTTTGGCAGGCCTATGTGCTTGGCAGTCGGCGGCGATTCGTTCCGAAGAGTTAACCTCAACATTTTTGTACAGGCGACAACCACGGAATAATCTCGGAACAACTGACAAGATAATGGCCCGATCGCTGAAACCTGCTAACATCACGTATTGAGACTACACGTGTCATCGCTGTGCTTCTCTACAGCAAAGATCAACCGCCTGGCGCACTACGTCGGTCTCGGGGCAACATCATCTAGAAAAGCGGCTCCTGGAACAGACACCACTGCAGTCGGCGGCGATTCGTTGTAAAGAGCTAACCTCGACATTTTTGTGCAGGTGAGCGCAAAGGTCACTCTGTTTCAAACGCTGCCACTTGTTCTGCCGCCGACTGCACACTGTTTTGTTTTGCTTCTTTGCCGCTACTTGGTTATAACTGTTTGCATACCTACTTGTTAGATACGTTTTTATGTCATCCTTGGATTGTCATAAATGTGCTCCTCCGCTTCCCATGAATGAAAGGTTTTTGAAGTGCACCGACTGTAAGAATCGTAACCACCTCAAAAAATCCTGCTCTGGATTTGCAGAGAGTACGTTTTTGGCAATGGGTGCACCTAGAAAAGAAGGGTGGAGGTGTCCGACTTGCCGTACCGGTGAGCTTCGCTCCGGTTGCGGAGCTGGCAGTAGCGTCCCAGTGCACGCCGCCGATCAGGCGTACAAGGTTCAACTGGAGCAAGCCACTACTGTTTCTAATCAGTTGACTTTAATCAGTGCCACGCTTAACCGACTCCTTTCTTTAAAGACGAGTGTCAAAACCCTTCTGCCTCTTCCGGCTTAGGTTGACCAACTGTCGACATTGAAGCCGGTTGTGGAGGAGCTTCGCAGCACACTCAGCGTACTTCAAACAACGGATCACACGTTTAGCACGAATTATGATTCCGTAGTTACTCTAGTGATGACTAACCAAGAATCGGTAAAGGATCTGCAACAAAGATCTGCACAGTCAGAGCCTCGATGGAAGACCAGTCGCGGGAAATTTCTCGACTAAAAGAAGAGCTAAACGACACGCAACACTACAGCTGTCTTTACAATATCGAAATTCATGGTCTGACTCTCGTTCCCGGAGAGGATTTTACCACAACGTTAAAAGATCTGTCTCAAAATCTTGGCCTTCCATCATTCCAGTCGTCCGATATCTTAACAATACGTCGCGTACCGACAAAACGTGACACAGCCTCAACAGTTCTGGTAAAATTCGCATCGGTTGGCATAAAGGAAACATGGATGGCTGCACAAGGCAAATTGCGAAAGTCGAAACAAGGCAGGTGACCAGTCGCTGTTTTTTTAATGACAACCTCACCCAAGCGAACAAAGAACTATTCTGGTTGGCAAGAACGAAGGGGAAGGAGCATGGGTACAGATTTGTTTGGCTTAAAAACACTAAAATTTACGGGAGGAAGGAGGAGGGCACTCCAGTATTACGCATAGCCGCAGCACGGGACCTCGAGAGGCTAGAGTAAGACGGGACAGTTGGCTTTTCGTTTCGTTTAGTTTATAGATTCTGAGAGTTTTTGTACTTGTACAACCTTTGCGGAAGATCACAAGTTTTTTACCAATTGTGTGAGCAACTTCTTGTGCGTCACCCATGTTATTATTCATAGTATTAGGAAACACTGGGATCACTTTCTTGTTTTAATCTCTCCATTTATTTTTATTTTTGACGTTTTGGTTATTGCTGAAATCGACGTCTCTGCGGAATAACTATTCGATACAAGGTGGCAGGTTATCAAGTGTTCTCTTACACATGTTCCATTTAAAGGGGAGAGTGTATTGCAGTATTTATAAAAGCATTGGTCTTTTTCTGGGCTGAGATTTTCCTTCATAGAAGCAGTTGCACTCTGCTTAAGTCCCCCTCTGTTATCGCTTATCTTACTGTCAGTCTATCGCCCTCCGAGCTGTAATGGTTGCGTGCTTTTAGCCGAACTTGATGCAGCTCTCTCCACCCTTTCATGTGAAGAGTGCGTGTGTGTAATTGGTGATATAAATATTCATATACTTCGCCCCACAATACCCATAGTTGCCGACTATCTCGATATTTTCTCGAAATGGGGACTAGAAACTTCAATTCCCAAAGCCACAAGAAAGGAGTTACCTGGCAAGCTGGTCGTATCTAGTATCGACCACATAAATGTTCGGTCCCATAACTCGGAAGTTAAATCTGCAACGGTAGAAACTAAACTTGCAGATAATTGTTTCGTTTGTTGCTCTGTAACCCCGTTATCTCATTCTTCGACTTCTGCCAACCCTAAGAAGGAAGTCTCAATTGGTGACCACAGACACTTTGATAAGCTGGTGAGACAGCATGATTGGGACACGTTTCTACTAACAGTGTCACCTGCCCACAGTTACGGGCATTTAGTAGCACAACTTAATCTCTTTCGCCAGGCAGCTAGCTACTGGTACTGTGAAAATTAAGCTCAACCAGAAATGGATGACTGTTGCAATACTAGCAGCAATCAAGGAAAAAGACCTGCTTTGGATACAAACAAAGCGCTCCCCCAGTTGCAACGTGCTGCGGTCGACTTTTAAACTGAGTAGAAACAAGGTGAATGCCATGATACGTCTCGCCAAACGAGTTCATTTTCGAAATAAATTTAACAACACTCGTTTTGACATTAAAATAACGTAGTCTTCGATCAACGACCTGAGCGATACTAAAAAGTTTTCGGCTAGTAATAATTTTTTTTTTTTTTTGCCCATTTTCCTACTGATGAGCAAAGTGTTGCCAATGATTTTAGCAATTTTTTCTTCTTGGATGTTGGGAATCGCTGAGCAACACCCAGACTCCTGCTCTTTACAAAATAATGTGTTGGACTCGGCTTTCTGGCCCTTATTGTCCCAAAACGACCTTAGGTCAATTATTTTTAGCCTTAAGCATAACAAGGCTCCGGGCATTGATGGCATTTCAATTAATGAGTTACGCAGACATTTTGACGTACTTAGGCATGTCCTGCTTTCACTTTCGAATAATGTTATCTTAAGTGGAATCATTCCGATAAAAATGAAAACTGCAATGCTTACTCCGATTTTTTAAGGTGGTGCGCATAAAAACATAGAAAATTACCGACCCATTTCAATTTTGCCTTGTATTAGTAAGGTGTTAGAGAAGCATTTGTACACTACTATGGCAAGTTTTTTAGACAAACGCAGTATTCTTTCACCTTATCAGTATGGGTTCATTCAAAGTTGAGGAACACAGACGATTCTAGAGGATTTTTCTGATATACTGAATCCAACTTTTGAACAAAATCCGGTTGCCTGCGTACTGTTTTTGGACGTCAGTAAAACATTTGACAACGTATGCCATCGACTTTTGCTAATGAAACTTTCGAAATTAGGATTTCGTGGCTCCGTTTAGTACTCCTTGAAAACTTCCTAAGCGATCGACGACAGTGTGTTTCATTAGGCATTTTCGAAGCAACTTTTCGTCAATCAAAGCTGGTGTACCGCAGGGATCAGTTTTGAGCCCATTATTGTTTAATATTTATGTTAATGACCTCCACAACGCGGTGCCAGTTTCGTTGTTTCAATACGCTGATAATACGGTTATTTTATCTAGAGCTACCAATTATTTAGATGCAATCTTTTCACTGCAAGCTGCTGCAATTAAAATTACGGACTGGTTTGCAGCTAATTTAATTACGGTTACTGCTTCGAAACCGCCGCTCATTTGTTTTCATAACCCCTTGAAAAGGGTAGGCCCACCTATCCGTTACTGCTAAATGCGTCCAATTGTTTATCGTGCGCTTGTGAACCGGTAAAATATACATCAACTGTGAAGTATCTTGCTATTTTGTTCAACGATGATCTTTCCTGGAACTCTTATCTTGCTTATAATTGTAAGAAGATTTGTTCAGTGTCTTGTTTGCTGTACACAATTCGATACTATATGCCGTTATCAGTCCGAAAAGAAATTATACATGCTCTAGGATACGGTGTACTCTGTTATGGCATATCTGTGTACGCTCATTGTGCCCAACATTGGCAAACCAGAATTAACACAATTCTACGTTCTATGTTAAATAACATTTCTATGACTTGGGCCTTCATAAAAACATTGATGTGTTCGCGGCTTTATCTATGCCTGATTTCAACTCATTATTGATTGAAACTGTCGTGCACAGACATTTTTGGGCTAGCAGTTTTAAGACTCCGTACGTCCCTGCCCGTAATCTCGGACCAAAAGAGCGATATTGGGCACCTCGGTGTTTTACAAGATATATATCTACTTCCGAGCATGCGCTGCGCAACCAACAAGCTCAAGTATGACGTCCATTGAATTGCGCTTACATGAAGAACAAGTTCGTCTGCTCCGTGCGCAGGGGTTGCGGTGTTGTCGAAACGCCGAGCTCAGATTGGCTCGATTAGAAGGCTAGTGGATAAACCTCAAGGCAGCAAGCGTTGAGGTCTACCCACTATTCTTCTAATCAGATCCAATCAGAACTCGGCGTTCTGATGTCACCGTAACCTCTATGCAAGAAGCAGAGGAACTTGCGCTCCGCGGTGTGTGTGTGCGTGTGCGTGTGCGTGTGCGTGTGCGTGTGCGTGTGCGCGTGCGCGTGCGCGTGCGTGCGTGCGTGCGTGCGTGCGTGCGTGCGTGCGCGTGCGCGTGCGCGTGCGCGTGTGTGTGTGTGTGTGTGTGTGTGTGTGTGTGTGTGTGTGTGTGTGTGTGTGTGTGTGTGTGTGTGTGTGTGCGTGCGTGCGTGCGTGCGTGCGTGCGTACGCGCGCGCGCGCGCGCGCGCGTTTTGCCTTGGGATGGCACAGGGTTGTTACCCCGTTTTTGTACGTGTACCTTTTTCTTTTGAGTGTTTGTATTTATTTTCCTCTCCCGTATCCCTTTCCCTACTTGGCGGTGGGCTAGCAGGCGCACCTGCGTAAGGGTATCAACCTTTCTGCCTTGCCTTCCACGCTGCCGAGTGGGTATCGCAATCTGTGCAAATAAAAAATATTATTATTATTATCGCTATTGTCGCAAGGTCCATGGCGAAAACAGCGGAGAAAATTCAAACACTCCTTGCAACTAGTGAACACGGCCGTTCATCGGTTGTTGCCTTCCGGACGCACCGGGAGACGCGACGTCTGGACGCAAAATATCTGGCTCCTCCAGATACGCCGGAATGCGCCGAAAAACGCTGCGTTTTGTCCCGGCGCCGGAAGTGACATCAAAGCGCAGGCGCAGACGCGACGCAGACGAGGAGAAAAGCACACATGGACGGCAGAATCGTCCGATCCGACCTGGCACGTTGGACGCACGCCGGATCGCCGATCCGACGTCTGAAGCGACCAATTTTTTTCGGATCAGGCAGTCGTATTGCCGGATCGGACGTCCCACCGGATGGATTTTTCGCGCATGTGTCTCGCGCTTTAAACTCCAATGTCGGTGCGACACTCCGGAACTACGGTGGCTCAGGGGGTGGCGAGAAGCAGAACCTTTTGTATTCTGGTGTCCCCGCTTAGAAACCAACCTTACGCAATAACGCACTACTTGAGTTCCGTAGCCTCAAGTGTAGAATTTTTCGGTTATTTAAAAAAATTCAATACACTTTTAAAGCGTGGGAGTGTATTAGTAGGGTTTTGTTTAATTCCATGTAATAATGGAGGTTCGCTTTACAATACCTTGGCCCATTACATTCTGCACGAAAGAGAGCCAAAAGTCAGGCAAGCCTCTTGGTCTACTCAAAACGTTTATTTAGATTCCAATAAATAAGTTTGATATGGATCAGGCTTTTATGTTACAAACTCGTAGTCTATTAGACTCAGAATGCGCAGTGTGTTTCGAGCTGCATCGGATGTATCTTTCTGAACGTTTCTGAGCCGAAAAAGTCCTCCAAAATACCCCGCCCAATTTAGTGGCATTTTGAAATCGTTCTTGCGACACTCTTTCATAACTCTATCTACTCTCATATTTTGGAAACCAGCCCTATATGATCGATTCTGTGGTAGAAAAGAGTGGGACGACAAATCCACTCATGTTTGCTCTTAATTTTACAGCTTTACATAACCTCCCCCCTTCTCAGGATATTCCAACACATAGGAAAAGAGAACAATAAAAAGGTAAATAAAAGAAAGAAATAGAAGATGAGGAGAGGCGACATAGGCGTCCCTCTAATTGAAGGCAACGTCGAGGCGCAAACCACGTGCCACTTAAGAGTCATTGCCTTGACAAGAAGCCTCCAGCAACAACAGTCGGCTCCTCCCGCGTTCCTCTCTGCACTAATGGCCCTGGCTCACAACACGCAGTCGCAACGAAGCCTCTGGGGGGAACATCGCGCCTCCTCGCCTAATCCCTGGCAGACGATCCACGAACGCGACACATCCACTGCAACTCACGGTCCGTATGGCAGCCCCTCCGTCAGGCGGCTAAGCCTCGCGACGATATACCAACAGTCGTTCCGGAGGCTTTGCCGAGAACGAACGATAGCCACCTAGGGGATCACTGCGGGGAGGTGGGTATACGCGCAGATATTGTCTTCTCTCGGACTTGGTGCTACATCATCCACGTATCCGCGATGTCGAGCCTTCGTTTTCTTGTTGTTGTGACGTGGTCCGGTCGTACTGTTGTCTACGACACCAAGGGCCCTGGTTCCTCGCGGCGCTGGTTCTTGTGGTACTCGTGGGAACCGCGCTTTGCGGGAGAGCGATGTATACGATGACAGGGTGGAACCCCTAGCGCGCTGGCCGTGTTTTTCTGAAGGGCAATGCGTCGTTTATACACGGTGCTGTTTCCTTGGCTCGCTCTGTGTTTGGTTCGCCTGGAGACGTCTCTGGCGACGGTGATGCTGGACTTGGTGGAAAGGTAGCGTAAATCAGGTTGGTTTATTTATATACGGTCCCCGACATTCTGTCACTCGTTGCTGGGGCGCAGGCGCGAGGGTGTGACAAATTTTGGGAAGAGAGGGAGCAGGGTTTCTGCGCTGCAATTTGGGCTCTCGCTTTCTTGGCCTGGCTGGCTCGAACGTTGCGTAGCGTTCCTTGGTCAATATGAAGGGCTCTCAAAATTTTGCGATAGAACTAACTGAAAGTAATAGTTTCTTATTAAGAAAATTAATTAGAATTTTTCACGCTCTTGTTAGCAATGGACAATTTAACACTCGAATCGCTCTAAATGCCGTCTTCAACGTCGAAATTCTATGTAGGAGTCAGGCTTTGATGAATTAAGTACCAACGTACTCTATAGCTTGTCAGTGAGTGTATCCTTAATTGAGTGCCAATTAATAAAATATTTCTAGACTTATTGTAAATTACTTTTTTTCTTTATTTGTATCGCGGGTTGGTCGTGCAGGGGTAAAAACTAAAGGCGTTGTGTCTTACAGAGTCTCAGCCCCAAGTTCAGCAGCTCAATATAGTTACATAAGAATAACTTACAAAATATTGCATAAAAATACAGCGTAATAAATGAAAGCACAAAGAGAAAGTAAGCAGCAGCACACTCATTTAAAGAATATACTATACATGAACGTCAGTAAAGGCTGGTCGTGTTACAAGTAAAAGGAAACCCACGACTTGAATACAACCACATATATTTCGAATAAAATGCGTAGATTTATCAAATAACGTTCCTAAAGAATGGCCTAAAACATTTTACAGGGTATGGTCCAGCATCATAATGTATTCTTTTGGAAGGTGAAACCTCGTTCACATATTCTAAGCGGTTATGAGGGCGCTCACGTCATTGTCGTAATGCCAATGGAAATTTGAACCGCAGTCTTAAAATGTGTCGCTCTTTTCCTATGAAAGTTCAAATACTCAATATAAAAACGTCCAAAGAACAATACTAGCAGAAGCTTGTAAGAATATCTAAGAACACTAAATTTTCACGGTAAAACCAGCATAGTCGCCTCTCTAAAAAAAAAAAAAAAGTTTGAGGATTTTAGAAAACAAAAAACTCAGTATTTTTAGTAGAAGAATCGCATCTCATAGTGACGATGCACATGCGGTTCATATTTAGAGAACATTATAAGAAGTTCGATTGCCTACAACTCTATAGATAAGATAAGGCACATGAGGCACAAGAAGGCGCGCACTTTACAGAATCAAGTCCTCCTTCGTTTCCCTACGTTCGGCCTCTCACACCAGCTTCAGTTCACCTACATTTTTGCATCCCTACACGTAGTAGGACTTTGATAAAAAAAATAGGCGAGCATCTATCATTTTGTTTGATTCCCAGGCGCATCTCCTTTCTGACTACAGCGCTGGAATTTAATTATCTGCACGATGAGATTTTGCTTCAGGCGCCGTTCCAATTAACTGCAACTTCCACGGCCTACAGCTTCCCGATTAAGATGGACCCAGAGGAGAAAACGACTCCCTACTTTTTCTCTCGTCTTTTTTTTTTTTGCCTTTACTTTTTTTCTTTGTAGTTTCTTTCTCATCTAGATCGTCCGCACGACGTCCGAGGGAAGAAATTGGAGCTCCATTCGAAATGGTTTTGCTCTGCCGGGTCTTTCTTTTAGTTTCGCTTCGGTTGCGTTGTTTTTATTTCGATGCATTTTACCCCTGATTGGTTTCATTCAGCCGGAAGGCCGGACAGTGGCGTTAGCTCTAATTTTACGGATCCTTGGCTCCCCTCGCGCGCTGCATGCTTTATCCCTCGAATCGTTAGTTTCTCCGGGATCGACGTCGGTTAAAAGGGACATCGGTTTTTGTAACGCGGTTGAAATAGCCGAGTGTTCTGCCACGTCGGTCATCTCCGCATCAAATAATAATTATAAAAATAATAATAATAAACTTTTATTCATAGGGATAGACAAATACATATACAAGTCTGCCTAAGCTAAGGGAGGCTTGTGTGGCATGACCGAGCAGTACAGTCCAATCCTTACAGAAACAGCAGGTCACAACAGGATAAAACTAAGTAGGCAACAACACTCACTAAATGTCAACTGTATATCTATCACTTGGTGGTATCATAAAATAACTTTTCCAGGTTTTATTTTGATTTCATCATTAGAAGTAGTTAAGAATCAGTTATCTGGTAGTTCATTAAAAATCGCCAGTACGTAAAATGACCTAATGCTTTCCCCATAATGAGTATGATACGGGGAATTTCTTAGCGAGTAGTGGTCCTAAACATACGTGGGGCCACCCTCTCAGTTTTAGATCCACTGCACCAAAAGTGACGAAAAACGACCGTCTGAATAAACAACGAGTAGAAACAAGGCAATTTGAGTAAACTAAATAAGTTATCAGTTGAAAAAGGTGTTGAACCATAAGCAACGCTTTTTAACATCCCCCTCAGAATGCTATCAATTCTGGCATGTCATTGTCGAAAGCAGTTAAAAAATAGAGTAACACCGTACCTAAGAGTGCATGAGCATTTTTCTACTTGGAAACGGAAGGAACACTGTTAGGTTATAGAGCTGACAAGATACACTTCTTAGTCGTTTCGACACAAAAGTTGTTCGGAACCGCCTAATCACCGACAACTTAAAGAACGCAGGGAGTGATGAGTCCCGAGAACCTTATATTTGCATCCAACGAAATTCCGGCGTTATTCGAGAAGTAACCCCGAAGAAGGAATCGCGATGCAAAGCACGTGAGCACAATGGAGAGCGTGCGACGCATGAAGGGTGGCGCGCCGCTCCGCCCTTGCAACTGGTTGGCAGCGCCATGAATCACAGCGTTCGCGTTACGTCGCACAGTGAAGCGCGAGACACATGCGCGAAAAATCCATCCGATCCGACGTCCGATCCGGCAATACGACTGCCTGATCCGAAAAATTTGGTCGCTTCAGACGTCGGATTGGCGATCCGGCGGGCGTCCAACGTGCCAGATAGTTTCGCACGGCGGACGGACTGTCGGAAGCGTCCAGCCAATGACAGCACAGCTAGCGCTAACGTCATGATGACGTACTGGGTCTGGCAGGACGAACAAGAAAATGGGACGGGCGACGGGAAGCCGGACGCGTGGATCCCGCTGACCCCTTCGGAAAAGATGGCCCCGGCAAAGAATGCACGCGCTAGCGAGAAGAAGCTCCTAACTTCGCTCGTGCGAGCTAAACCATCAATCTGGGACCAGAGATCTATGAACGCGGACCTCCGCTGGAGTGCTTGGATCTCCTGGGCGGAGCCGAAGGGATCGTCGTGTCGCATGCAAGGTCGGAAGCGTGCGTCTCAAACTGTCGCGTGCGGCAATTCGGAGCGGCGTTCGGACTGTTGGATGGGACGTCGGATCGGACGATCCTGCCGTCCGCGTGTCTCGCGCTTGAAACGCTGTCCGCTCCGACCTCTCCTTCTTGTGCGCACCCCTCCTAATGCGACCGCAGCGTCTTGGTCCCGTCTGCGCCTATAGGCTCCTTGCACTGACGTCACATCGCATACTTTTGATCACCATGTAAAAGGAGGAGAGGGAAGTTGCTTTTGTAAGAATTTTGAGTGACAGGTTAATCTTCTATAATCGTCTGGGAGGAGAATAGCGACGTCTGCGCAAATCCGAGAGGCACAAAGGAGGATCCTTATAAAAGGGGAGCTCCTTCTTTCCCTTTTCTCTGGAGGGCATCGGAAATGACGCCATGAGAAAGCTTCTCGATCTCGCTCTGACGTAAAGGTTTGGCACTTTGACAGTCGAAAACCAACCCGCGTCCAGCGTTTCCTGTGTGTGTTTTTACGTCATTTCGACCTGCAGGAGTTGCTCCGAGCTCAGGTTCAACCGTGTTTCCCTCAGTTTAAAGCGACAACGAAAGCAACATGACATACCGCCATGTTTTTGTTTGTTTCTTTTTTTCATTTGTCTGCTCTGGCATATGCATCTACAAATCGCTGGCGTGTTCGACGGTCCGCAAATCACTACGGGACGACATTTACCAGAGCCAGCGATTTATGAAATCTACAGGATGAGTATTTTTCGCTCCTCTATTGTCAGATTGCTCTTCGCTAGCTGGCGGATCGAGTAGACGTATACAGGAGTTGAGACGATCGCGGCGGTTTGCGCAGCGCATGGAGGGAATCTACGTTCTCAATTTCTAGGTCTCGTGTAAAAAGCCTTAGGCGAAATGTAAAGAATACAAGGACACCGAGAGACAAAGGTACAAAATTAATACTATCGGCAACAACCGCAACAACACAACCTCTGTAGCGGCCAGCTGTGAATGTTTTGCAAGGAGGATAGAAGGGTAGGAGAGGGCGTGACGTCAGCCGTGTAGCCTCCACAAGCCATGCTCCCTTGACGCCTCGCCTCTTTCTCATTTTTCTCCTTACTCTCCTGACTTATCAGGCCAACGTGACCACGTCACGCGTGACCGTAGCTAGCGTTCGTCTAGCTATGGTGTACTAGAATACACCACAGTCTAGCTTTCGATCTGATAAAACCTACCGGACGGAGCACGCGCAAGCCTGCAGTGAATCCTCATACAATCAACCATCCATCTCGCACGTGACATGTCACGCGCACCAATCGCCAGAGAGATCTGCGGTCACACTGGGCACAATATCGTTTAAACTTTTTATGACTAGGCTTCACCAATCTTGCAACTTGCCCCCTCCTAGTACTTATAACCTCCTTGATGTTTTGGCAGTTTTGGCGCGGGAGATGGTGATCCCGATGGCATACCGAAAGGTTGATGAGGCGTACGAACTAAAAAGGATGAAAATGAGGGAAATTTAGCTTCATTGCAATTGCCGTAATAAAAATGTGTGCTTACTAATAATAAAATTAAATATTACGGCATGTAGCCATCAGTTAACGCACGATTTCTGTTTAAAATTTGCTGTTGTTCCTTAAGCGCGTCTGGCTACGTTGGGCAGACGCTTCGGAAACGCAGACGCGAAGCGCTGCCCGGTAGCGGTGCGTGTGGTTTGACTGGGCGCACGCGTCTGGCTTAGCGCGCGCGCCAAAGCCAAAGCTACGTGTGGCCGGAGCCAATCACACGCCGGTAGTAGGTCACGCGATCTCGCCTGCACTTTTGTATCACTCCGCTGCGCCGCTGGTCGTCCGCGCCGCCCGCGCTCGCCGAGTATTTCGTCTGCTAGGGGTGTATCAACGGTATCGTCTGCTACAGGTTTAAAAAAGGCCCTTTCGCGTTCTGAAATTTAGTCACAGGGGATGTCAGTACGTAGGCTGGCCGCTGGCGTCTGCGTCCGAGCTTTCCACCTGTTCAGCATTTCGGCATAGTTTCGAGATGTAAGTACACATCGCAAGGTGCCCGATGACCCGGCCGTTGATGTTTCCTTGTATTGTCTGGATATACGAGGGCTCGAGGCGCAGTCCTTTCCACCAGCTTCTCGGCGTTCAATGTGATCGGCAGGTAAAGGGGTGTCCTGATTTCGCCGCGTATCAGTGAATTGTAGTGGCCCGGACGCTTTTCTTGTTTACAACGCATTCGCGGTACGACGCGGCCGGAGTCTCCTACCGAATTTGAAAGTAGACATTCATCACGACCTCTCGCGCCTGACGCCCAAACGTGCCTTTGCGAAAGGACGTTTTCAAGCGACTCGGTGAGGAAAGCAGCGAAGCACATGATTTGGCCATTACGGGAACGAAATCACACAGAAAAACCGAGCGCTGCAGCCGTGTTTCCAGTTATTAAAATAAAATTACTTTTTTTTTTACTACTTTGAGGTGCATAGGAATGCTCTTCTTGAAGTTGCGAACGGTCCCTCAGCCTTTGGTTGCGCTCGGACGGAAGCTGAAACAAAGTATAGACGCCCGGAAAAACGCGCCATGTGAGCTAGGTTTTACTCAGCATCCTGCTTGCGTATGCAACAGAACGCGAGCCAGGAAAGGTGTTTCCAAGAGAGCTTGCTTAAAATCAAGAAATGATGCAACTTCGTTCTTTCTACATTGCATTTTAGCGGAATTTCTCGGGAGGTTGGCTAGATGGGTAGTAGGTATAAATGGGAGCGTGATGCCGGACCTGATGAGTGTTCTGTAAGACGAGTGGCTTCATTTCCCGCCTCTCTTTTTATGGTGTGGCGTAACGCAAGGTTCGAGCTTAATGTCGGCAATACCGCACAGAGCGCATTGCGCTTGCCCATTTTACGGCTAGCCCGACGTGCCCAGCTCGTTTCTATCGGTCGCTTTGTTGTGGCAGAAAACTTCAAGAAAACAAAAACGAAAAACATTTATGACATATATCTTTGAGGATATGAGCCGGTTTCTAAAACGTTTTCACATCCTGACGATATCTTTTTTTCAAACAGAATGAGAGGGATACTTTTTGAATATGGAATTCACTAAACGGATCTTATGGAGTAAGTATTTATGACTTGTACGACATTCGGTCTGAATCCTCTATTCACTGAAAGGATTCGGTTAATTACCTAACCTTCTGCGTGACCAGGGCTATAGTCATGTCACATATCAATGACAGTTCTATATCACACATACCCTCATAACCAATTTAATGGCCCTGAATGGTCTCTCTCTTCCTGGTCAGTACTTTGAGTATATGTGATGGCACCATATTCTGACGGTAGCGCTTAGTGCAATGCAGTGAATGAGTCAGTTCGTGATATATTTATAGGACTCCACGTAGTACTGAAGGGAAGAGCAACACACTCAGCCATTAGGAAAAAGAAGCTTTTACGATCAGAAATAAGTTGCCGTTGTAATCACCAAAAGACGTAATCACAAATATCTAGGAAACGGACCGAAAAGCCAGCCACTCCAACCGACTTTCCTGTAACGGCTGGAACGGTATACTATTCTGTCTGTCTTGTTGTCAAATGTATCTTCCTAACGACCAACGCCATATGTTCAGCAAATAATTAAAATAGAAACGCGCAGAATGGGTTTGTTAAGAGACGGACATTTGTCTGCTTGAAACTTCTAATACTAATGTTTATTTGGACACGACGCCGCTCTTAATGGCCTCATCAAAGTACTTCTTGTCTCTTCCGCTGAAATAAGGACGTTAATTCCCAAATGGCTGAAAAGTAATGAACAGAGCAACACAATCAAGCGCAGCCAATACCAGGGTAGAAACTGGGACGGCTTTTGGAAACCACGCTCATGAGAAGTAACCCCCAGTGAGCGACAACAAACAAACACCACTCACCAACATATCGAATACACCTTCGTTAACGGCTTTCTTTTTGCTTTTGTGCCTTACCAACTAGAAAATAAAAGAACATGTTTGTTAGCAACATTGGGTGCTATTAACGATTGTTTAAATCGACAAGCAAAAACTAACTTCGTCTCTGCGGTGGACAAAACTTTTTGCGTGCCATACGAAGGGACTACACCGGCATCGGAGGTTTGTGTTACCGACAGGAAGTTAAATCCCTAGTAATGAAAGATAAGTGCATAACTCAGTTTTTTTATCAAAAAAAAAAGCGACGTTGAACTGTTTGGAAACTGCCATCATTATATAAGCTAGGCAGCGTTACATGCTCGTCGAAGCATATATTGGAGCGATCTGGACGCAAAGGTAAGATAGTATCAACATTTTGGGCGCATTTTTAGCGTGAAAAACTAAACAAAACGGTCGGTATAGATCGCACGAATTTTACCACGATTGCTCTTCGGCAGTGGGATAAAACAAAAAAAGCAAAAAATTACACGCCGCACGACCTTTTTTTTTTTTTTGTTCTCATCCTGCTAGTCAATATAGGATGGGGCAAAACGTAACAATAGGTCGAAGACACTTCCCCGTGGCCTATTTTTGTAAATACCTACAAATATATTTACTGCATACTCTCACGCACACTGCACGGACCCCACACGTACGCGTAAAGCCAAACTAGAGAAAGCAAAAAAAAAAAGGCTCTAACACGCGCACATAAAAAACATTTCTGCGTATTAAAAAAAAAGAAAAAAAGAAAGGCACGCGTGCGTGCGCCAACATAGTGCAGAGACGGATAAACTATATGCAATAAACAAAAACAAAAATCGCCAGCTTTAGAGTACCGTTTTTTTTTTTTTATGCTAGGCACTCAACACAAATCTTTTCTTTTCTTTTGCATCGTTTTTTTGTTGTTTTTTTTAAAGATGAAGAACGCACTAAGGGCAAACTTTTTGACGACGTTGACAAATGCAGCTTCCTCGATTCGGCGGACCCACAACTGTCGATCTCCGTCTCATAAATAAATCCAGCTTTCACGTATTACTACTTTTACGGGGCCGCGCGCTTTCTTCTACTTCGAAAGAAGAGTGGCTGCTGCCGGGTTTCGCCATGGAGCACACGCAGCCACCCGCGCCCGCATGTGTATCTAAGTGCTTCGCTGTGCGTGCGTGCGTGCGTGCGTGCACCAATACCCGCGAAAATTCGAAGTACACAAATGCGCACGCGTACGCCGGCGAACACGTACGCGGGCAAGCACGAATGTGTGTTTGTGCACGCCACGCCCGCCAAAGAAATAGCGTATCAAAGAAACTAAGAGCACTTTTTTTTTTTAAAAAAGTAAGAAGCTAAAAAAAAAGAGACACATGACAATTCTACAGGAAACCCTGCATGAATGTTTTTTCTTGAGAACTGTAATAAAACTCGGGCTGGATTTTACTCCAAGCATCAATTTTTGTCTACCACTCTTTTCTGTATTATGTATTCTGTTTTTTTTTTTTGTTTTTTTTTGTTTAGTTTGTTCTTTAATCTCTCTGGGGTGGTGAGCTGAGAGCGCGCTTGCTCAATTCTCTGAGAGCGTACGATTTCTTAGGAAAGTGCTCCTGCAGGTATGGCGGACAGCTTGAGTTAGGCCTGTCTGTTCCTACTTGCTGCAATCAAATGTACGTGGGGCGCCGAACGTTGTGCTTCATGCGTAAAGAAACAAAACGTTGTGCCGAATCTTACTCAGGCGCACATTAGAGCCGTCCCAAGAAGCCCGTGGCGCAAAACTATGGCATGAGTATAAAACATTCGGTTATTTGTTTGTTCGCTTTGAACAACGTTCTTTCCGACATTTTTTTTTTTTTTTTAGCTTATTAAATTTTGGGTGGTTCGGTTCTTACCGCTCTTTTTTGTAGCGGAAAACTTTTCGCGAATCGCAATTCGAATTCAATGACGTGCAGATTTCGACAAAAAAAAAAAAAAAGCACGTAGATATTTGACCCTGCAGTACCGTAGTACAGCTGTCCTTACTGTTGGTGAGCCAGCCTGCACAGGGACTTTACATTCGGGACATCGTTGTAAGTAGTTCACGAATTCACTTTGATCGCAACCTTGCGGTGGAAAATGCGAAAAGTGCATTTAATTGCCAAGGAGCTCACGTCCTCAAAAATGCTACAACCAGTGGAAGACCGCACAAAAAGTCACTTATATACGTTCATGCACCCTACCCCACCACTATGAGACATTTATAAGCGGGTATCAGATTTCTTGCATAACTACTCGTAATATCAATGGTTATGTGCGGCCTTAACTTAACCGTCAATAAACTTATGGCAAAAGTACAGATTGAATTTCAAAACGGTGCACTAAAGCGATATATCGAGTTTGCAAATGTCCTAAACCAAATAAAAGAAAAAAGTATAAATTGTTAAAAACAATACAATTCATTAGAGACTTGCTAAGAACCTCTACATGGCGGCCAAGTCCTTTGCTTAGTTACTCAATCTCCTTCTACTATAGATACTCGCTACTTCTAAGGCAAAAAAGTCGGTGATAAAATATATATCTAACTTGTGGCCGAAGTTTCGACGCAACCAAGTTTTTTTTCTATATATTATGATACGAAATCGCAGTCAGGCTTACCTGAAGCGACGTTGTAGTGAGGTATGCCCTTTCCTACGCTCCCAAAAGAAACTGCTTCATCCAATGCGTTGCACCTGGGAAATAAAAGAAACAAGACACTGATTAGTATTATTTACTTAGGTGTGAGTCAGCGCTGTGCGCTCCTCATACAAATGCCGAACTTGAATGGTATCAACACCAAGGTTCCTTAAATGGAACAAACGTCGTCATCGAAATAAAAGTAGCCAGCAAATGCAATGATAAGAATAAAGATAAAAAAGCTGATTAATTTGAGTGGGAAACGGGCACATGAATTTTGCCTTTCACTGTTAGCAAAAACTAAGGTGGATAAAAAAATGGAAGACGTTTACAATTCTCTGTAACGCCGAATTAGAGCGCAGCTCTTGAGGAGGAGGAGAGAAGAGTACGGAGAGGAGGGTGTGCCCCTCGTCCTCCTCCCCTTCTCCCCTCCTTTCCTCCTCCCCTTCCTCCCCTCTTGAGGAGGAGGAGAGTAACCCTCGTGAGGGAAACCCTCGTAACCCTCGTGACATCACACGTGACGTCACGTGTGACGTCAATATGGGAAACGTCCCATAATGCAACGCGCGGCCACGCTGACGGCGACGGCGATGCCGCTCAAGCCGGAAACGGGCGCCTAAGAGCTGCGCTCTAAAAAAACATTGCGCGACGATCGCACGACGTGATACGTTTAAACGGCGCCCGCTGTGCGGTTCATTCGACGATATGACGATGACGATCGACTGACAATGCGACGATCGTGCCTCATACGCTCATCTGATGTTGAAATGACGTTGCGTTGACTCAGCGTCGATATACGTTGCTGACGTATGAATGATTTTAAGGTCATGATGTGTTTTCCCGCCAAATTTATCGGGGAAACTGAATTGTTGCCCAGGTCACGTGACGTCAATTTTTCCGCTAAATTTAGGGGGCAAACGTTTCGTTTTCGCCCACGCCGTGGAGAAACTGGAAAACAAACCACCAAAAACTAGCGTTAAAAACAACAAAAAAACTTAATACATAGAAACGTGCGTTTTTCCGGCATGAACATGTTAGTAACTTTTCGTGAACATTCAATTCCAAATACGCGCTAAAAAGGTGGGCCAAGGCAAGCGCAATCGCCACATTCATATTAATGACACATCCAAAAATCATTCTAGGAAAGAATTAACGCTTTAGCAGAGAAATAACCATACCCATCACATCGAATTTACGCGCAGAAACGCAGGCAGGTTTTCTATAATTGATTTGAGTACTCTGGAGAACTTTGGCTGGTTTAGCTTTGTTGCAGAAATAATCGACTGTACGATTGTTGTAAATAATTGCTGGTCAGCCAGATTCTAGAGGCGCTGAAGGCTCAAGATGCACAGGGTCCAACTTTCTATGTTTCCGCCTCCTTTTTTATTCAATAGTTCCTAAGTATGTTTTCAGTGACCCACAAACAGCGTGGCAATTTCGTCCATCATGCTTCGTTCTTTGGCGAACTTGTCGGCTTATGGTGCGAATTCCGTTAGTTGTGGCGCGATGATATAACACTCGAGACACGCCGTATCCTGCGTCTTCAATTTTTCAGCAATTTAGGAGTACAGATAACAACAATATGTAATTTTCTTTCATTTTCATTTATTTACTCTCAATGCCAGAAGGCATTACAGAGAGGAGTGGGATAGTTATTCAAAAATACGAGATTACAACGCTAACAAGGCAAAAATACATTAATATCAATGAACGAAACAAAAACTACGTCAATACATAAAAAAAAATACGAACGCCGCTAATTAACATTATTTTAAAAAAATTGTAATTCCAGTTTTTGATTTAGCGCCGTCTGTTATTGAGACATTAAAACTTGGGTTTGCGCTAGTTGGTCCATTACTGAATACAAGGTTAACAAGCGCGATCAAACGGGGACAATGAAAAAACACGGATGACAGCACAGTTTTATGTAGAATGCCCCTATAATCTCTATTTCCTTTTAGTTTTTTTTTTTTTTTTGCCTTTCTTAAAAACATCCCGGAAATCAAGTCAGGTTTACACACACATCGCCTACACTGGTCAGAAAGATGGCTCCCCGCGTTGTTGCGCACACACAAATATATTGCGTATGTCACCAACATGGTGTACGAGATTCCGTTTAGTTGCGGCAGAGTCTACATTGGGCAGACTGGGAGCTGCTTTATGATAGAGCACGAGAGCATAATCTATGTGTGCGCAAAAACGCGAGGGGCCATCTTGCTGATCATTATAGGCGATGTCGGTGTAAACCTGACCTGATTTCCAATAAGATTTTCAGAAAGGCAAAAGACGGAAAGAGATTATAGACGCATTCTACATAGAAAAGGAACGAAGCAATTGCGTCTGCGCTCCGTCTGTGTACCTGCTTCAGAGTGAAATGGTGTTTCTGGATGGTTGCCTTTGTTTGTGGCGATTGAGTGCAATGTGGTTTGGGCAATATATATATATAGGGTGTTTTCTAACTTAACAGATGAGTTTCAAAAAGGCTGTGAATGCTACACTTATGCGGTTTGTTCAGGTGAGTTATACGGCCATGGGGACATAGTATATGGGGTTAATCGTAACGATCAATTGGCTAATTAACTAACAGTCGTTAATTAACTTTTTAATTAGTTAAAATAGACATATAGTTCCAATCAGAAACTTGCTGAGCGTTATCGAAAACCACTAAATCAGTCATTTTTAGAAAGACTTTCAGCGCGTGAGTAGCGTAATAGTGCAATAAAGTTACCACTCGTGGAGCAGGTACAAGGCTAGCGGTTGCGGTAAGGCGCCCGCGCGATTTTTCCGTCTCTTATCTAGCCCCAGCCTTGTACCTGCTCTACGAGCGGTAAATTCACCGTACTACAGCGCCTCTCACGCGCTCAAAGTATTTCTAAAATTTACTGATTTATGGGTTTTAAATGACGCTCGGCAAATTTCTAGGTGGAACCATAAGTCTATTCTTACTAATTAAAAAGTTATTTAATTTTTTTTTTATTAATTAACCTACTGATTGTCATGATTAGCCCCATAAACTATGTCCCACTGACCGTATAATTCACCTGAGCAAACCGCATAAATGTAGCTTTCACAACTTTGTTTAAACAAACTTGTTAGGTTTAAAAAAAAAAAAAAAAAACACACACCCCCCTCTCTCTTCCTATATATATATATATATATATATATATATATATATATATCGGTGACGATGGTGATAAAAAAAAAACAGTTGAGAGTAAAGCGCTTGTCCTGTCGTCCGTGTTTCTTCATTGTCGCAGCTTGTTCGCGCTTTTTAACATTTTATTCTTTATTGAGACTATTGATGCGTGAAGGCGTTTCCAGTCAATGGATGTTTGGGGAAGAAAAGAAGAATTGAGAGTAGAGATGCTACAATGGGGGATACCTTTTTTTAGTTAATAGTTTGTGATCTATGCGCAATGATTCGTAAGATGGTTCTAAAAATAACGTGCTACGAAGTGCCGGTTTAATATTGTAAATATTGTGAAATAAACAAAAACCATATATTTTTCTGCAAGACTAGAGGCTAAACAATGAGAGATATGCTTTCATGGAGGTGACAAAGGCTGTACGGTGATAGCTTGAAAAAATAAAACGAGAAGAATGATTTTTAACTAACTCAAGAGCGGATGCATGGGTGAGTCCAGGGTCCCAGATGGAGGCTGCATATTCCAGTTTAGTACAAATTAGGAGTTTATACAAAATTAGCTTTAAAGAAACAGAAGTGAGCGAACAATTTCTTTTGAGATAACGTGGTAGGCGATTAGGGTTAAACGTGACGTATTCAACATGGAGATTCCAGGAAAAGTCATTGACAATAGGGACACCGAGGTATTCATAGGAGGAAACAGAAAGGAGGGTGGAATGTTTAATGTAGGAGGGGAGACAAGCGTTATTTTGACGAGGCACTCCCATAGACGTACAGTTAGCGATGTTAAGTTCCATAAGTCATTCTGTGCGCCAGTGGGTTACGTTATTAATATCCGTTTGGAGGACAGAGATGTCGGAATCGTTTTTAATTTTTTATTATAAATTACTTAATGAATTTGTAATAAAATTATTACATTTATTATTAATGAGTATAGCGATCCCGCGTACACCTATCTTCAGTTCAATTAAGCGAGCTCAGGAAGTACATGAAGCTGATCCATTATTTCTTGTAAACCACCAAAACACTCTTGATGTTCTTTTATTTATTTTAATGTGTTCGCATTAGAACGCTCGTTTTGACGAAGACCCGGCGGTGTATTTTGTTTGCCAACGGCGGGAACAGAGGGAGAAGGACGGGAAAGGGTGACGCGTACGACGTCCGAAGCGCTGACGTCAGCACGTCTCAACCTCGCCAGCTCTCCCTGGCGCTGACAAACTGACAGATACCGCCGGATTTTCGACAAAACAAGCAATTTTGTTTTCAGCAAAGTCACGCGCACAGCTGGCGCAGAGCCAGAGAGGGGGGGGGGGGCTAGATAGCAAAGCCGTAATGCTGAATGAGATGGCGTCATCAGAGAAGGCCAACGCTGGACACAGATTGGAAATGAGTGCTGCGTCAGCGCTCGGCTTCGAGCCGAGTTTGAGCCAAACGTTGACGCGAACGTCGTGTCTAATTTCTTCTCAGCGTTGACCTTCTCTGATATCGCCGTCTCTTTCCGCACTACGGCTTTGTTATCTAGGAGGTGTTACGCCGCGGCGCGGTTGAATGTGGGCGTGCTCAGTTGCCGCTCTGCCGTCGCCGGTTGTTCTTCGCTCTGGGTTTCCGTTGTAGCGGTGTGTGGGCTCTGATGTGTGTGTGTAGTTAAAACGATGGATGTGGTTTCCTCAACGAGTAATATGGGTGCGTTTCCTTCCACGAGTGGTATGGATGAGGTTCTTTCCACGAGTGATATGAAGGATCGTATCCAAGGGCGTCAACGTACTGCGACAGGCAAAGTACAAAAAAGGGTGAAAAAAATTACAGGAAGAGCCGTCGGTGGATTCTTTGTGAATTCGTTGGCATGGCCCTTAAGGGGATACTACAACAAAATTTCGGCGCCAATTTCTTGGTCCATTTGTGTTCGATGGAGCAATATAACATCAGACACACCAATCTCTCGTTGAAAAAGACACGAAAAGAAATTTTAAAACGAATTAAGCGATTAGCAAGGATCACGTGGTGGATGTCGCTAATGCCACGTTTGTAATGCCCATCTAGGAACCATGACAGGCAGTGACGATAGCTGTCTCGCCTCCGGCCATGATTAGAAAAGGGCTGAAGGAGGAACTCCCCTCTCTCCGAGACTCTTTGTTTTTTGTTTTTGTTTTTTTCCGCAGAAGTCGCTATTGTCCCTCTACAAGATTATAGAAGATTAACCCGTCACTCCAAATTCGTACAAAGAAAGCTTTGGGGTTACTTGCGGTGGCCCGGTCGCTGGTGTGCTTCGGCTGCTTTCAGCGGATGCTACGAGCCATCGGGGCCTATCCAAGGCCGTGTAAATGTCACGTGACCTTGGAGACGGGGCAGAAAGACGCGCGGAAAGCGTGTCACGGGCTACGTCCACAGAGTGGGATTGGCTGGGATAGCTCGCAGGTCCCGAGACAAACTACGTCACGATTGCTGCTCATGTGACGTGGTCTCCACTGGCTGCTCACCTAGCATTTGCCAGAATGGGTCGTTTATACCGAAAAATACAGCCATCAGGCTCAAAATAGAAACGTGTGATTGTCATTTACGGTTATTGTGGATTTTATTTAACCTACTTTTGAACACGACGGGTATTTTCAAATTTTATTGAAGTATCCCTTTAAGAAACGTCACACACGTCCCCCAATAAGAAAAGCCAACACTGACCCCGTACTAGGCCAAAAAGGGACAGCAAAAAATAGAGGAAGCAAAAGAGAAATCCAAAAGAAAAAAGTGAAGGGGTCAACGTTAGCGTTTCCAGGGGTCATGCTAACGCATTCCCTAAGAATCCACCAATGAATCTTTTTAATATGTATTGAGTATAATGAGCAATTCTCCGGAAAACCAACAGGGGAAATGTTATGGGTTTTTGAAGGAACATTAAACGACACTCTGAAATATACGATCAAAAATGGAGTTTTGTTTAACAACATAAAAGGACAATCTACGGTAAATTGTCTGTTGCTCATAATAAAACACATTCGAAAAGAAAATCAAAACACAAAACTTCACTAACATCTTCCTACATTTTTTTTTTTTTTATTTTTGAGAAAACAGCTGGAAATTGCCGTAGAAGGAACTGCAGCAATAAAAATAACATGCTTTCTACGTTCCTCTTTTAGATTTCAAAACTAAATTATTATCATTAGATCACTCACCCTATCGTTAATAGCGAGTCAATTTATAGAAGTTCTACAAATCTATCTTCCATTATGTGATTCTCGTGGCTAGCTAATTATCGAAGAAATAAAGCCCGGCATCTGCGCCACCTTTGAAAGCGTTTCTTCCCTCACTCAGATAATAATTTTATAAAAAAAATCATAATTCTTAAGATGGCCGATTTGCAGCTCCGCCAAAGCCTCCCCATCACTCCAAACTCCACCTTCTTCCACTTGCGAGTTGTTGCTCCGCGGAGAAAAGTAGTTCCCCCCTCAAGGACAGCTGTCGCCTTTCGGGCCGTGCCTGGACAAAGATTGATCCGCAAGCGGAAGTGGTGGGCGAGAAGGTTTTTGGCGACATGGGACCGGGTCACAAGACGCCGCGCACAGGAGGTGGCGGCCATTTGTCACGTGACGAATGGGCTGCGCCGACGGGAGAAACCCGCCGGGTGCCGCTTGCTCTCTACCTTCTTCTCTTGTGATCGGATATGGCGCCTTGGCATACCCCGGCGGGGGCCACGAACGGCTCACTCTCAAACCTGGAACGGCGTGAGGCTAGGAGGCGCCAACGCGCTCAAGCCGACTCAACTGTATGACGTCACGCCGCCTGCGGCGGCGCTGCTGTCGGCAACAACGCGCACGCGCAGACCCTTCCGCGTCGAGCGAAACTGGTTTCTGCGCAAGCGCAGCGCCCGTACCTGGTGCGTGGGCAAACGCAGGTCATATATAGCCATATTATCCGGTCTTACTTGCCCCATTCATAATATGGCCATATATGACATTTATATACGGGTAGGTTTTCCATATCCCTACTGATAGGTTACAGTGACCGAAATCGTCCCGGCGTCTGATTGGTCGGACAACCTAACTATTGCCCGTAATGTAGCATTCGGTACGTTCTAATGGTAACAATTCGGTTGAAGACCCGAGGCTGCACAAAGAGCTTTCGGCTCAGGATTGGGTGCGACGGTTTGCTACGTTCGTCTCGATCCATCACGAAGCGAAACAAAGCTGAAACCGCCGGTGCTGGTGCTCGTGCGTTCGTTCGCGTTGACACTTTGTGATGGGCGGACGGTGCAATCTGTTTTATTTTATATCACTTCTTGCCATACGTGCGTCTCAAGAAAGAAACGAATACGAAGGAAGGCGCATGATTTATCGCGATCATCTTGCAGCCCTGTCTTCTCTTTCAGGTCGTATTTTACGCTTAAGTTTTCCCTCGAACCAAAACCCCGGAGTTTCGTGGCTCATTCATCTCGCTTTCTCTTAGTGCACTTTTTGAAGAGATTCCCGAGGGCGAAAATTCTCGTGGTGCATACGTGCACCCCAAATACGCTCTAGTCTGTCTTAGCTACAAAACAGTATGCTATAGGAAGCCACGGTTATCTCAGTCTCACTCTGCCACTTAAGAAATAGTAGAATGCATCCTTCGCAGCACGCTACTAGCATTTTTTTTTAAATAAAGAACGAAGCGACCATTCCAACATCTTATAGGCAACCACAAGGATCGAGTTCAACAGCCTCACCGTTCGTGCTACGAGTAAGCTACTAAGGTAAAAAATGAATAAAAAAAAGTAGTCTACTTTTGACGACCTCTCGTTTCTGAGCTACGTTCTTGCGCGCGACGACCGCAACGACTTTTCCAAGTGGCAAGACATGAGCGGGGCTCTTCAGTTTGCGATAAGAAGAGGCGTTCAGAGGCCGTTAGGCGATGGAGTAATTTGACGTCTCAATTCGTCAGCGACAACCGAACAGGCTCGCTGGCGTCATTTTGCCAATTTCAGTGCTTAGTTACTTAGTTCCCTCTCAAAGAAAAAAAACAAAAGGTGTGTGAGGTCATTTTTCCGCAGACCGCAAGGGCAGCCAATCACACTGGATAATAGAAGGAAAGAAGCTGGAGAATGACAAAGCTCGGAATATGATTAGAGCAAAATACTTGATGCGCACAGGGATGATGAGCAAATGAAACGCCATGCTCGTTGTCTCGGCGCGCAACGCAGTTCTTTTTTTTTTTTTTTGTCTATTCGTATTTTAAGCTTTTTCGCTCGCTGGGTTGTTTTTCACTTTTCTTTTTTTTTTGGGGGGGGGGGAAGGGTTGTTTCGATTGGGAGTTTTTTCACTATGCGAGAAGGGAATCACAGTCGGGGTTTACAGGGATGCGACCGTAGTGCATCGAATCGAGAGGTGACCAATCACGTACCCCCGATCCTCCTTTCCCTTCCTTTTCTACCCAATCATAGGCGGCAAATCTCGATTCGATTGCAACTCTTCTTTCATAGTGCTGTTTGGGGTCGAAAAACGTTGTAATAAGAACATTCGGTGTTTGGACACCATTATGCTTTCTAAACAACTGATTCGGCTTTTTAAACCCAAAACCAAACACGGTGCACGCAGGAATAATGGTTTTATTGTTTATTTAATATGCATTTATTTTATGTTACTCACCTGGTATGTGTCGAAGAAGCGATTTACAAAGATGATGAAATTACTTCTAGTTTTATTTGTTCGAGTGGTAGTTATCAGTAAAAGCTCCTAATCTAAATGTTGCCATTCGGCAATTAACCCAGAAAAGCGAAAATACGTTCGCATAAAGCAATAAATAGCGTAAATGTTGAATATTGCGAGTTAATAACTTTGAAAACAAAAATAAAAAAGTGATGTAAGAAAAAGAGTATGCGCTCTGAAAAGGACTTCCTCAGCAAAGAGCACCATCTGGTTCCAGAGCGTTGGTCGAAGTTATGGTGGGGTGCAGAAGAACATTTTTTTTTATTTGTAAACCTAAGACTATAAAATAAACACGTTGAGTTGCAATCTCAAATCGGAAAAAGGCAGATTTTTGGCCATTATTTCACAAACGTCCCCAACAAAACTCTATAGTGCTCACCTCGAAACGAGTTAAAAAAAAATGCGACCGACCAACTAAAATTGCAATATTTAAAAACTGCGAAATGTCGGATAACGGCAGACAATATATACGACGTGTGAATTTAAAAAAGGTTATTCGCAAACTAATACAAAAAGGATCGACGCCATATTTCTTATTTAACATAAACAAATCGTCAAATTTTGATGCGGGTTGTTCGGCGCAAAGCGAAGATAATTTCACGGCAGAGCCCAACTTACCTCATTACCATAGAAAACACACCGTACTCGTATGGCAATCGAAGCGGGCGCCTTTCACAGATCCTAAGTTTTGTACCAGAGGCTTTCTGGCCGACAATCTTCGCAATGGGCATTGCGTCAGGCAGATATAAAAACGGCTCGAACAGACGCACTGGAATTATCAGATATCCCCTAATGCCTCACGTTGTTTTGAAACCGTCTGAAGCTCATCTAGCCGCCGTTGCGAAAATCCACTGCTGCGCAATCTCTCCTTATATCCCGTTTTGTCTTTTTTTTTTTTCACCTGATCGTAAAGAGTGTAAAGTTGTAAGGGTATACAACTTTAGCCGCCAGCTTGTATATATATATATATTGGTGATCGCGTAGGCCTTTCTAACAACAGCAACACTACCGCAAATTTCCTAAAGGAGTCCTAAGAAAATAGAGGGTCTGTCTGGAATATCTAATGGGAGTTAGGCCGTTAATGTATGCGGTCTGACGAAAAGCATTGTTGGATATCCCAATTCTGTGTTGTTCCTTTAACTTTGCTGGTATCGAAACTGGCTGGCTCGGGACGTTGTTGGAAAACATTACCCGTGTAAGTAATATGCTAATATTACTTATCCCAGATCATGCTATTTATCATGATAGATATAAACATGTATATTACAAGTTTACAACATCCTCGCATGAGTTATCCAAGCCATATGAATGAATGAATGAATAAATGAATGAATGAATGTTTATTTTTCCGGAATCAACCGAAATGGAGACAGGGACTGAAGACGTGAAGCCTGACAAGGTCTCTTTCCCCAATGCAGCGCTTTCCAGCAGCACACAGTTTACAGAGTTAACGCTTAGTAATAAACAAAATATTTATTTTTAGAATATACCAGAAAAACCACTAGTTTTTGCATAGAGATTCAGATAATAAGGGGTTACCACTGCCCACCATGAGTGTCCTGATCGATCCTTTTTAAATTTCCTAGAATTGTTATTAAAATCTATGTGGTCTTTAATGTTATTCAGAGCTTTACTGTCTTGATATTCCACTGTTTGTGTTCCATAATTTGTACGGGTCTGAAGGGGCCGCTTATGTGCGTGTCGAAGAGGGTATGCATGCTTATATCCGTCACATATAGTTTTTCATTCATTCATTCATTCCTTTATTTACCCTTAAAGGTCCTCTTTCCGGGACATTACATAAAGGGGGGGGGGATCACTCACATATCAGTCAATGAAAGAAACAATGAAACAACAACAAACAATGAAACAACAACTAATTCATCAACAAACACGCACTCAATAATAATCCACCAGGGAACCAAAAATAGAAGGCAAACAGGCAGTCATTATTTGTTTTTGTTTGTGAATCAGTTGTAATAACTTAAGATAATATATATGATTGACCTTGAGAATTCCATATTTTTTAAAAAAGTGGTGCAGTGCGCAGGTCTTCTAATGTACCCTTATAATTTAATTTCAGTGCCCCTTCAAGCTGTCGGTGATCATAAAGAGAAATAAAGCGCCCGATACCTCATCATCCCTGGCTTGGATTTTTTTTTTTTTTTTGTACTCAGAGTGCAACATGAAGGTTCCGCGAGCTCATGATCGAAAGATATCACGCCGCTACTATATTTAATCAAAACTCGCCCCGTTAAATAGAGATAAAAGAAAAACAATTCGTAAATTATAGACAATGTGCTTGATATATAATACACTATATGACTGCCCTCATGTGCAAAGCTACTGATTACGTTGTTGCGAGGGAATCGTTTCTATATTTCGATTTGTTTTTCGTTCGAAGAGGGACTACTTTCAATGTAGAAAATAACACCTTGGGTATCGAGGAGAATGTCGACAAGCAAAACGCCCTTTTTTACTTGCTGATGTTTCTACTTGATGCACGTCGTGCCGGAGTGCGGTCATATGCTGTCACTGATGTTCGCTGAAGACCCCATTGTTAGCTGTCGCAATGCACTGACGAAGGTACTCAAATACGAAGTCACCAGATGCCAACTTATGTCAGAGCCTCCGTTGCCTGCACGTCCATATACGACGTTGTGATACTTTTCATTGTTGAACGTTTATTTTGAGCGAGAGAGAGAGAGAGAGAGAAAGAGAGAAAAGGGGGCGTTTTCAGTAGACTGGAGATTAGAAAGTCCTCACACACAAAGCTACAATGATAATAAAATAAACATTAAAAGTGGTGTTTTCGAACAATCTTGATTTACGGTTGCCTGCCATAGATGCCAATACCTGGAAAAGTTGGATCGAACTCCCAAAAATTAATACGGACGTCGGTACGGTTTGCAGTTCCCAAGAACATTGGTTCATGGGAGTTATCCGTCTTGAGCTTTCCTCGAAAGCGACCTCCAACGTGTACTATCAATATAACGTATTCAAATCTTCCTCGCCGTTCTACCTTAAAAAAAAAAAAAGAAAAACCACGCGAGAACAGATTTTTAGGTATTACCTTTAACGAGAATCGGGAAGAAATTACTTCCCGAGCCTCACCAAAAACCAGCGGAGCCTAGCGACGTTCAGACATCTCCCGACGATCAATTTATAATGCGAAACGCGCAGGTGCAATACGGCTTCTCATTGCTTTTTCTTTTGGTCTCCCCAAAACCGGGCTATTTGCTCCAATATAGGGTTCATCCTTGTTTTGGATACTACATTAATATTATCCGTTTGGTTTGTATTTTTTTTTTTTTTTTCAAGACGGAACATCGTAGTAGAATGAATCGATCGTACATAGAGAAAAAAGGTAATTGCTTTGCTGGAACTTTGCTCATTTTTGTTTATTTTGGTGTCTCTCCGTCATGAGCCGTCACTGAACATTTTCTGGTCGGTCAAGGCTGTAACGATTAGAGTCATCGACGGACTTAAAGAACACTTGGGCGTGGTCTTTGTTGAGATTCTTTTTTTTTCTTCTTCTTCATTCCGTTACTTAGCCTTGGCCTGATATAGTTCGGCTTCCCAAACGCTATATATAGTTTTTTTTTTTTTTTAAGCTTAAAGCGAATCCAGTTCATTTTCTCGATTTTAGGGTTACGACTTTTTGTAGTGAATGACGTCTCCCTCAATTAGGAGGTGTCATTTTTAACGTGAAACGTTCCTTGGCTAGGTGTTCGGGATTTCGTGAAGTCTGGATAAAAGCGTGGCCTCAGGCTCGACACTTATTCGTTGACGAGTGGGAGAGGAGGAGTGAAGTGCACGACGCTGATTTGTTAACGGGGAGGTCTTGTGACCAGATGGGTAGGCGAGGAGAAGCTCGACCGCCTGTGAGCATTGAGTGAGGGGAGCTCGACTGTATGGAAGGCTCTGGAAGATCGCCACGTTTATCGGCCCGATTAGTGGTAGTATTGCTTCATTCTAGGAATAACTATCAAGTGCACACATGGTACGCGTTAAATTGACGGATAAAGAGCGCCATGAAAGTAGGCGTCTGGCGTCTGGAAACTCAGAGTGTCGCTAAACGTTCGTGGCACAATTGAACACAATTGCCTAGCAATTTGACATGCATTTTTTTTCGCTGCTTTGTGTAGTTTTGTAGATATCTTATGTCAGTTTTGTTTGGGGGGGTCCACGGCGAAACCTAAACTAACGGCTCGAGCATGATGCCAACCCCTGTGTTCATCTGCATTTTCATCGTGTGTTTCAGCTTCGGTCCGAGCGCGGACGATGGTGTGAGCCGAAGGGCCAATCAAACAGCGCAAAAAGCGCAACGTCATGGCGTGCTCTCTGCGCTTTATAGGACTAGCCGGCGGAGGAGCACGCACAGAGAGACGGCGAATACCGGCTGGTCCTATCAACTGCAGAGAGCACGCCATGACGTTGTGCCTCTTCGCTGTTTGATTGGCCCTTCGGCTCATTACATCGGCCGCGCTCGGACCGAAGCTGAAACGAAGTATAGTCGCAAAAGCAGTTCCGAACAGTCAGGTTGATGCTACGGCTGTTTTACTGCTTCGCTTCGTAGATATCAGACATCTGGAGCAAATATGAATGCACATTCATAATGATGCCGACCGAAAAGCGAGCTCGCCGCAGGTTCAAAACGAGCCCCCCCCCCCCCCCTTATCTTCTAACATGAATCGCAATCTTGGGGTGGGCGATTCACGCTGCAGAAACGTTGGGGAAACTAATCGTGAGCTTGTGCTGAGAAGGAACGGACTAAACTATACTTTGTCTCATCCTACGATGGACTAAAGGTCAAAGCCACGGGCCACCAGGTCCAATCACGTTCCACGCTATACTATGACACGCTTAACATTGATTAGGGGTGGACGAATAATGCTCGAATCCAAAAGCGCCGCATCATTTCTATAGCTTCGAGGCGGCAAACAGCCTATATGTCGTGGCCTTCTTTGCGATGTAAATTTGTTAAGTCACTCAGTGCTCTTCGATTCGAACCACTGTCCACCCGTCCCTTCATCAGTGATCCGAGACGCGGGCACCGACACGTGCATCGAAGCGAAATACCACGCAATTTCTAAGTGGCTCGGGATTGGTTCTGGCGGTCCGTAGCTTTTGCCTTTAGTTCATCATAGCTTGAGACGAAGTATATGGCCACCAGTGAATGCCGCCTTCGGCACTTCAACGCTCTTGAGCGAGCAGGGAGTCAATAATATTTGCGCGCTATCGCCGAGGAGCGTTTACAAACTACTTCACCCTAAAAATAACATAACTCACAGGAATTGTTTTCTGGGACGGCCAAAAGCGCACCAGTAAAACAGGGCGAAAGAAGTGGCAGTGCGAAGGTTCGTAACCTCCCTGAGTACGAACATGACATTGGTGCACAAGGTTGCTTGATAAACAGTCAACCCGCTGAGTGCCCGCTGATAACCTTGTGGTAGCATTTCTAATATCGGTTTCAGAGTGGATCGCGATTTTGCCATTAGTGTAATATTTTTGGCAGCGCTCGTAAATTCAGACTTCTTAAATCGAGATGTCATTTATTTTGCTTCAACTTTAACCGAACTGATATGTTTAAAAAGAGCCACGAAAACTACAAGGATGCGGTTCGTACAGGTGAGTTTGACGGCTAGATGGACCTATAGTATAGGGGACTATAATCGTAGCAATCAGTAGGCTAATTGACTAAACATGGTAATGCACGTCTTATTTATTTAAAATAAACATGTGTTTCTACTTAGACACTTGCCGAGCATCATCAAAAAACACTAAATTAGTAAAAAAAGAACTTAAGTAGTAGGGTGGAGCGCTATAGTTACCACTCTTGCAGCGGGCGCAAGGCTACCAGTTCGATAACGCGTCCGAGCGTTTTTTCTCTTTCTCAACCTCCGGGTTTTCGCACCTAAGCTTTTGTGCCTGTTGTGTGAATGATAGCTTTAGGGCACTCTGCTGTACTTCCCACGGGCTCAAAGTATTTAAAAAAAAAAGAGTGATTGAGTGACTTTCGATGACGCTCATCGAGTTTTCTAACTAGAATCATCTAAATTTTTACTAATTAAAAATTATTCAACGAACTGGGGTACATCGTAAAATAAAAGGAAGTATAACTCGTGAAATTACCGAGAGCTATGCCTGTATTTTGAAAGGTGAACGCGTACACTCGGCGACACTGACAACTCAAACACAACTTCAGCGTTTTTTTTTTTTTTTACATTTTTTTGTTAAACGGTGCATTGTTTTTTTACTTTATCAAACTTCAAAGCTTAAGTTACTGCTCTAAACGAGGATTTTACTCCACATTATTTTGTGTAATTTCTGGCAATTGCTATTCTTTTAAAAAATAAACTTAAAAAGCTTGCGCTCGTTTGTTTTTGTAAAGTCTCACGCTGTGTACGTTTAACGTATACCAAACTCCATCTCTGTTTTAGTATCCACGAACTCGTAAACGTATTTGAACAGAATTTATGTGGGCTATCTAGTTTTACGCTTGGGGGCTACCAAATTGAAGGAGAAAGCCAGCATATTCACGACGCCCGCCGAACTGGAAAACTACCGCTAACGGCGTATACTGCGAAGACGCCTATACCTTTGATGTCACCCGCGCGCCCGGATGCGACGGCGAGGGCGTAATAAATGTTAAGAAAAGTTGATTTCTAGAACTTGTAGGTAAGTACATAACTACTCGAAACTTGCAACAACCATAAAAAAATGGCATTGGTTTGCCGTAAAAAGGGCGATCAAACTAGAATTTTAAAACGAACATGACATTAAGAAAGAGTTTGCGGTCTCCTAAGATACTGTGCTGGAGAAAGTTGTATCTCGCCAGACCATGCGAGGGGAAGTAGCTGCAATCTCTGTGTGTGTACGGAGGGATCTTTCTCGGGGTGTAGATGCCACAAGAGACGGATAAGCTTTAATACGTCCAACGACAGTGAAGGATTCGGGTGATCGAGGGGCGCAACAGCGAGCAGCTAGGCATGCGAGTGGAAAGCTTCGAATCAATAAACTCTCGCGCAAAAATATTTGTTTAGTTGTTTTTTTTCTTCTGGGGAGGGGAGGGAGGAGGGCGGGAGGTGGGTGGGGGTGGCGAACACTAGCGGGAAGGACGACGTGTATGCGAAAGGAACTCTGTGCCTGAAAATTGGAACCAAGAAACTCCCGTTTCGGCAAAGGAAAAGTGAGACCCGGAAAAAAAAAATTGTATATACATATATATATATTATTATTTTTTTCTTGCATGCCCGCCGGCGGTGGAAGGCGGTAGCGATAGACCAGACGATAACTGATCGATCCTCGGTTGTGTGGCGACGCAACAGCTTGAACTCGATGGCGGTTGCTGCGGTTCTCCTCTATTCGCTTTATAAATGGGAGAGGGGGATCGGGGTTGCAGCTGGCAACCACGGTAAGCTTTTTTGTTTGTTTGAGGGCAATACAAAAGAAAAGTTGACTCAAATATTTCTTCTATTTTTGTTCTCACGTTCAAAAGTCTTCGGTGGAAGCGAGCTTTATGCGGCCTTCCCGTTGGCACCGAAAAATATCGAAAGAATACGTATGCAGTACAGTATTCAGTATGCTGTAGGTAGTAAACATGCGGCATAGCGTTCAATATGCAGCATGTAGAAAAATAGTATTCACTAAGAAGCGCGCAGAAACGTAGTAAAAATAGTCTAAACACAAAATGTAGTAAAACTATGTTTACCAATTCTTTTTACCAAACACACATCGTTTCACGCTGAGTACGAGCACATCCGAAGTTACATTCTAACGAAGTGAATCAAGCAGCGTGAAAAAAGTATCATCAAAGTTCTCGTCGGCTTTGCAGGTTGGCTGTGACCAATTAAATAATCATGCAAGAAGAAAAAAAAAAGCGCACGATTACGGCGCAATTACTTTGCCTGATTGATTTAAGGCGGTGATAGCAAACCGAAAACGACGACGACCATCATAATGACAATGCACTTCTGGTGTTGCCTGATCGGTTCCAGTGAACTGTATAGGGTAGGCTACGCTTCGATCTATACTTGGTTTCAGCTTAAGTCCAGACGCAGCCGGTTCTACGAGATAATCGGGCCGATGAAGGAGCGTCAAAAGCACAAGTCACTATAGGTCTTTTTTTTACCTCAGGTCGTGGCGTTGGTTGCGTCTGTGCTTAAAGGGGTCATAAAACGATGTATAGTTGGCATGTTCGTGACTTTAAAGAGGCGTACTCGCTCTGTAGTCTGGCCGAAGTATATACTCGCACGGACCGCCACCGATTCAGAAGCTTCTTTGTCGCCGTGAAATTGCAAAGATAAAAGGGGACTAGTTCTTTCAGCCTTGCCTCCGCAAAGCTTGATGACGTAATTGTGGGATCGAAACCACCCGCCTGACGACAGTCAAGAGCGACTCATGGATTGGTCACGAGAAGTACGCGAACACTCGACTTCGGCTCGTAGCAGTCAATGCCTCGGCGGACACTCGGGTATGTGGCTCGTGTCCGGCCACTGCGGTGATGAGAATAGCCGAACTCTAACAAAGCCTGAAGCTCAGCATGCGTAGTCTACTTTGCCAACCCCAGCGCGTGACTATGATTAGTGTTGGTGGCATAGGATAGGCACCAGGCTACGTGGCCTCTTGTTTTAGCTCCTATAGCTGAGGGGATAAACGATGCTAATATTTCTCGACTTTTTTTTTAACGACTGCCGTTGTTTAGGAAAAAAAAAAAACTAAGTCAAGTTTATTTATTTATTAACGTTAGTGAGTAATTCTGTGTAGTATTTAGCAAAAGTAGAAAAATCATTTTGTGACTTCTTTAAGGAAACTGGTTGTCCTGGCTCTTTCTTGCAGTGTAAAGGCTGTGAATGACATCGTTTTATTTCCTTCCGTACCCATACTCGTACATCCCTCTTTTCTTTCTTTTTTTTTTTTTATAAATCATTGGTGAAAGAAATTAAACACAGGCGTTTAATCGACCATTTGACTTTTCTTTTAGTAATTTACTTACATTGGGTGCAACTATTGGTGAACAAACTCCGCAGAAGAACAAAATCGGAAATTGCCATGTCAACGCCGGGTTAATTACCATTTCAAGTCGAATTACCACACAAGGTACCAAATGCTTGTCGCGTTCGTACCCTTGCGCTGTCGCTCGCTTTTGACGCTGAAAGCATGTTAATTCAAATTAGACGTCACCAAACCACGAGTCTTTGCTAAATTTGCTGCATATACATCATGCATGATTCCATTGAACTATAAATTCCAGAATCATGAAAGCTTTGTCTAAACAAGAAAATATTGGTCTCAGTCTTTATATAAATAAAATCTGATTTGCGTAAACACGCGCCTTTTTATTATCTTTCAAGCACACAACGGAAGGTGGGAGATGGGAGCATTTCCAAGCTTTGATGCAACAGCAAAAAGTCAAATTTATTACTCAGTGTTGTAATTTGATGTAACCAGTGTGTCATATTTCACTGGCAAGCAGGCTTGAAATTAGTTAGGGGCAAAAAAGTTGTCAAGGCGGAGTGTTAAGTTCTTCTCTAAGCCCCCCTCCACCTCCATTGCGGCGGTAAATGGAGTTCGATTTAATTCAATTCAACATAATTGAATTGAGTTCAACCAATACTCACGCGATCCCATGCTCGTGCATCGGTATACTAAGAAACAATCATGCGCAGATTTTATTTTAGATATTCTAACCTAAAGCTTAAAAATAAACAATATTTGGGGTTTTTGCTCATATTCTGGTGTGCTTTCTATAGCATTGCACACAACTTGTAAGTTGCATTGTACACATAAATAAATGTGTCGGGCTTATACTTATAAAATATTTCTCAGAGACGGCTTAAATGCTTGATGAGGTGATGCTACTGCACTTTACAACAAAGAACGTAACTCAACTGCGCATGGAGTAGCTTGTTCTACGAAAGTAAAAGTTTATTTTCATTTCACTGTGCGCTCTTCGCACTAGACTATGCGTCAGCTAAAACACACCATTTTTTTTATTTTAATATTAGTGTTCACATATAGGAATTATTCACTCGCCGTCATTAGCCCGACCGGTGGGCAAAGCATCTTATTGGCTGCCATTAGCAACGGCTTCGACGGCGCAAAAAGGACTCTGGTGAACGCTCGCTGTCAGCACATGCCGAATTCCAAAGCACGCAGCTATGGTCACCAGTGAATATTTTCTATAGTAACGCTACATGAATATCACAACGTAATATCGTGATGTCCATCTCTGCCATAACACGTAGGCGAGCAAAGATATATGGCGCCTCTAGATTAAAAAAAAAAATTACTGACATTTATTCTCAGCGGCAACAATGCAGCGCCGTGAATACCTTGATTATTAGTCTGAGTCAATGCTTGCGTCTATACAATTTCACTTGTGATAGCATGATTGCCAACACGACTGCGCTGGGACTAGCAAACGTTGAATACATGTTGAACAATGAGCGCATTATTTTCATATACTCATCATTCGTGAAAAGAAATGAAGTTTATATAGGTCCACTACTGTTTAATAGTTGCACTTAGATTTTCCCAGTATTTAATAAACAACAAACTAATGAATCTGAAAATGTATTGTTCTCTAGAATCGTTTCATAACAAACCTGCTCATCAGCGTAAAATTCCGTCTCTGTGATGGTGAAATTCACTTCAGATATTCAGTCGCAGTCCCGAACAAGAATATATATAGGCTGTTACAGAGTGGTACGCAAATTTGCTTCTAAAAAGATACCTTTACATCCCTAAGCAAAACTACTGTGATCATGTTTTTTTTTTTTTTTTTTTTTTTTGTGGAAGAAAGTTAGGTTTATACATAGTTTGTGCTTTTATATATATAAAAAAGTTCACTTAAAGTGTACGTTTAGTATCTCTTGGATATCTAAAGAATACATCTAACATAACTTTAGTGCAATTAGTATCTTAGCGCTGTTGATGAAGAGTCGTGCCAGTGTGGCAACTAATGTGTGCACTCTACATGCATATGTTTATATCCTTTTCGCAAACTAAAATATGCTTTACGTGTACTTCGCTTTTTATAAAAGCGCGGAAGTAGTATACTCCAAGTATATTACTTTTTACCATGAATTGAAATAGTTTTTTCTCGAACGCTTTTGACGCAATAACTTTAATAGAACACATAAGGTACAGTCTCCTGCAATATGAAAGCTTCCCTACTCAGAACGCGTGGCCGAGATGGTAACTGGTGGGGGCGCTGCGCACGCTCCGGGCGATTCCATTCTGTCCCCAGGGGAAGACTCGAGGGCGATTCACACACTTGCGTCGAGTCCAACCGAGCGGAACTGCAATGGCTTGCGACGTACGGGTTGCTATGGCGACGCTTACGACGAGCCAATGGGGAGGCGCGTGGCTGCAAGCGACGCAACGCAGCGCAACGCGGTCGACGCCAATGTGTGAACCAGCCTTCAGTCGGGGCTGAGCTAAAGCGCAACGAGCGCATAACAGTTTTTCTATTTTCGATTATACGTGGCTGGAAGCAGTCTGTGTACGTCAAGGCACAGTTGCGCCCGCAATCTACTAGCGCTGTTATTTTTGTTTTATTTTAAATTTCCTGATTTAGCAGTGCCTGTTTTCACAGTTTCATCCGAAACAACTTATATAAAAAAAGAGCAGTGATGACTATGCGTTTTTTGAGCCTTCGTGACCATATCTCTGCGCGTGAGGCAGATGAAGCGAAATGAAGAGCGCTCTTCCGCTGAATCTAAACCAAGAGCTGTTAAGCGCATTCAGGCTCGCAGGCCCGATTGAGCTCCGAGTGAGTGTCCACCCCTCGAAGCAGTGTGGAATCGCCCAGACCGCGCGCAGCGCCCCCGCCCGCCGCCGTCTCGGCCACGCGCTATCAGTGAGTCTTTCATATTGCAGAAGACTACACTTAGAAAGGAATATGTGCGAAGTTAATTGCTTGTTCTGCGTTCAAAACATCACCCGTACGTTCGATACCTTTGCAAATAGGGATAAGCTCAAGAACAGGTGGCCGGTAAAAGCTGCCCGACATAGGAAACAATAAAAAGACACACCTTTCATAGCCCACGTACTTTATTCTTTACGTTTCGATTGTTTTTCTAACCGCTCGTCAAGGTGCACGACGGAGTCATTTTCACGTACTGAGAGGACGGGCATGTTAGCCATATTTAAGTATCACCAGAAAACTGGCATACCTTGAACACACTGTATATATTCCGTTCTATTGTTATTTTGCTGAGAATCGTCGCTCGTCTTTACATATCTGCTATGGAGCGGAGATTTCGGCCTGAAATATAGCGAAGTTTAACATCGCTCACTGGTAAAGAAGAATGCTGTAACTAAAACATTTACACTTCTACAGTGTTAGTCAAGGTACATACATACTCTTCGATACGACCCAAATAACAAAAGTTTCCTGTTATTTTTCGTCGAAGAGACAAAACACAGGCGCGTTTTTCCATTGAAATGCACAGGAGCACCGCTGAAGTAGACGGGTTGCTGTCAGCTTCAAGTTTCCTCCCAGAGGTCGCATAGACACTAGTGCCAGTTGAACCTCTAGCGTACATTATAATAACTCTGATGGGGTACGTATGTTTCGTAGCACGGCGTCTAGATGGCGTTTCACAGTACTCGATGGAACACACAGTTTTGAAACGAAAGTATGGGTGGCGCTTCAAACGACGGGAGGTGGACAGAAGTGAGTGAGGGGGGTACCCCCCTCCGCGGGAGTTTTACAACTAACACAAACGTAACTTAGTGACGTTGCACTACGGCTTTGTTATTTATACTCCGTATCACTGGAAGTCCGAGTGCCGTCGCAGCATAGAAGAAGGTCAAGCGCTTACGCCCGTATTAAAAGCGTAAAAGTCACGGCTCACTTCGCGCTTGACTGGCCGAGTCAGCGGATGAGCGCGCACAGAAAGACGGCGGAGGCCATGACGCTGCTCTTTCAGCACTGTTTCATTGGTCCTTTTGCTCGTACCGTCCGCTGCGCCGTGGCTTAAAGCGGCCATGAAATCAACTTGCGGGCTTGGATAAGTGATTTTAAATTGGGATTTCACTAAACACCTATACATAGGTTGCGCTGACGTCACATCGCCTACTTTTGACCACCATGTAAGAGGAGGAAAGGGAAGCTGCTTTTGTAAGAATTATGGATGACGGGCTAATCTTCTAGAATCTTCTGGGAGGAGAATAGCGACGCCTGTGCAAATCCGGGAGGCACAAAAGAGGGTCCTGATAAGAGAGGAGCTCCTTCTTGCCCTCGTTTCTGGTGGTCATCGGAGCGCTCTTTGAATGACGTCACGTGCAACCTATGTATTGCTTTCTGGGCGAAATGAGAAAGTCAAAAGCCTGCGTTTCGGTACGAAAAATTGAAAATAGAGCGAACTATTTCGCACGCATTTTCCGTCGAAATCTCTCCGCCTTTTCAGTGCGATACATTCGCCTTGTCCCAGAGCACGTCGTCAGCCGGTCCCAGCTCACGCATTGGACATGAGCACTGCGTCACACGGATGCACGCGCTCATCATGAATCAATCCGTCGACGAATATTTGAATTCGCGTTCGTCGCCGATGAGTGCCATGGCGGCACTTATCATCGCTTGCGAATGACGAGTTCCATGGAGTGCTTGGAAAAGCACGATGGAGGCGTGGAGTCATCGGGTTTGGTGAAATACTACGTCACGACCACGTGATTTCCCGTTTCGCTTCTGAGTTGAGGAGGAAAGGTAAGGAGGAAATTGAAAAAGAATTTCATGGCCCTTTTAAGGGGAACCAAAGTTTATTAGGTGTTACGCTAAAACAAGCATAAGATGAAAAACAAAAACGATACAAAAAAATAGAAACAAAAAAGAAGACGAGGAAGTTTTTCTTTGAGTCGTGCTGTGGAATCTTTCCAGCCAGGATACTCGCGAAAAACCAAGGAAGCTTTTTTCTTTTTCAAGCATGGGCTACGGGGAGGTGAGAACTGAGATGCCTGTAAGTTTACTCCAGGGTATGTGCGCATTTCTAACTTTTACACTCGAACTCATAAAAGAAAAAAAAAAAAGGTGTACATTAACGCAGGCGAGGGTGGGAGCCAGAAAGAAGGCAAATGAACTGAATGATTAGTGCAAATTCCTCAGGGCTTGGCTCGTTTCTCGGGAATTTTGGGGCAACCTTTGTCTGCTGTTTCGTTGCTTTTTTGCAATTTATTTTATGTTCCCTTTCCAACGAAGACCTCATTAATTCAGAGACGTGCTTGGCTCACTACATGCGTTTCGAGCAGCCATTTTGTTTATTGTAGTTTTTTTCTTTTTTTTTTTTAACAAGTGCTTGACAGTAAAAGCGAACGCTTTTTCGGGATCCATTGATCAAAGACACGATCCTAGAGGGAGCAGGTGCAATTCAAATCTATCCACAAGGCCGTTCGATATTCATTCGCATTTTTTTGGAAATGATTCACAGGCCGTTTTATTATGAACAAAAAAAAATCTACAAGAAAAATAAAGAATATTAGAACCAACAACACAGGGCAAACAATAGAAAATACGAACGACTGACAAGAGAAGTGGGTTCTGATAACCTTTTTGTAAAAAAACAAATGAAGGAAAAAGTTCGCGCGTATTAAAAATGCTTGGATAGCTCATACCATACAAATTGGGTCGGAACCCCCCCCCCCCCCCCTTCCCCCGCAAACTTCCCCCCCTCACAAAAAAAAATGCTCTTCAATTATTTACCGATCTCTGAATCGAGGCGACATTAAAAGAGGCGTCTTACAAATGTTCTCGCGCAAGCGAATGATCGCGACAACTTGGGTAGTTAAAAAAAAAAAAAAAAATTGTGATTCTTATTTCAGTGCACTCAATATCACGTGACCTTGGAAAGGGCGGGTACGAGTGAGTCGGTGTTGTTTGAAGCGTTCGACATCCTCTAATAATTTTTGTTTCGGTGTGGTGGAATGCCCGAACCTCTTTTTCATTTGTCTCAGCTATTTATTTTTTCTTCCGTTTGGTTTTGCTATAGATTAGAATTAAATAGAAAAAAACCTTAAAGCCTAAAAGTTATGTGTTCTTGATGTTGATCGATCTATTCCCGCTTGATTTATATTTGTAGCAAAAATTTAATATTGGTTAAGACGGCTATTATGGTAACGAACATTTTCTCAGAATATGAAATGAAATAAACGCGGGTGAATTGGAGTAGATTGGTCACGTTAAACGCGTACGAATGTTCGCTTCGGTAATAACCATTAAAGCTTGAAATATGTGTTTGCTATGTTATTTTAATTGTGCGTGCTGCAGTTGGGACCATACATTTTCAATGAGTATATATCCATGCAGTCTTTACTAGAGAGGGACACTTGCTAATTTATTACACCAAACCAAAGAAAAAATTAACAGAGGAATGAAGGAATGATTACTATTGCTCGTAGGCAGGCATTTGTGTTCTGATTGGAGGTTTTGAAACGCTTTTTTTTACTTGTTACGAAACACTTACAACGGTATTGACACGGAGAAGAAATCCACTGAGGTGTGCGCGTGACGTGGACAACGGGCGAAATTTCCTCCCCAACTTCCTCGTTCACACCGACGAGTTGCAGGGGGAAGGGATGACAGCGTTCGCAGTCCAGTTTAGCTGTTTTTACCATTGAAACGCCCTCAGTCGAATTTAGTGGTCTCTACATTTGACATAAAACTGTTTGACGGCAAAATATATTATGAAAAAAAAAATGATTTGCCACCAAGCCGTGATTGTTTGCACCAACCCATCATTCCTCTTCCCCAGCGCCACGAAGCTGACGTCAAAGCTCTGCAACCCAAAAGTCAAACGTTTTCGTCACATGGTCGCGCGTACTGAGTGTGTGAATACCGCCTAAAGGGGCACTCAGGCGGTTCCTTAATAATCTACGAATTGCCTGAAAATTTGCTGAACACACCAACGAATATCGCTGCAATAATAACGAAAATATTGGGTCAAAATAATTTTTTTTTGCAAAGTGTTTGGTCCAAGATTCTAATAAGAGACGCTTTCTCCAGTTACTTTCTCTATCGAGAATGGAACTGCTGTCAAAGCCGATGACGTGGCCGGTCTTCTGAGCATGTTCCGCCAGCGCGTTGCCTTGGACAGTTCCAAGGCAACGCGGAAACATTTCGGCGGAGTTCCGCCGAAATGTTTACTTTTAAAATACAGTTGGGTCTTCTCATTTCAAAACAAACACATTGGTCGGGGTGGGTATTTGGATTTTTCTCTAATAAATAAATATAATAGCCTCATGCCTAAGAAAAACAAAAACGCACAAAAAAATAAATAAGAAATATATATTTTTTTTTCGTTTTACGAAAAATATAAGATAGAGCAAGATGAAAATCGAATTCTCTGTGTTGGGTTTTTGTACGAAGTTCTATTACTTGTTAAGCATACTGAAAAGTTGAAGATATTTATAAAAGAACTTCATGTAAACCTATTGCATGCCAAGTCTTTTTTGTTATACAGTAGGACGTTTTCAGATAAGATCGAACAACCATGTCCCAGTCCATTTTTATTTTCATGAAAAAAAATATTTTGCTGGCTTTGTGCCCAGAAAAACAAAACCGATTCTTGTTTAAAGGGATGCTGAACCGAAATTCCGGGTGGAAATTCTTGGTCGCAATGGCATACATAGCATGTCCTTTACTTCTAAATGACGTTGTTTTGAGCGAGAAGGCGTATAAAATTGAATAAACACGAAAAATACAATTTTACGCGACCCCTGGTGAGCGTCGTGGAAAGCTCGCTTCGTGACGTGCGCATTCTCATTCGCCTCAAAAGACAGACGGAGCCAAGCCAAGCCAGGCGCTAAGCCGGGTGGCGTTTGTTATTGTTAGTACCACGCGGGTTCTGCCCCATATTTTGGACTTCCGCGACCTCGGCTGGTCGGCGTTCGGCATTGCCTTTTCCGATCTCTTTACTTGTATGGCGACGTATAAAATCGTCGGCAGCAGCAGTAGCGGCAGCCTCAGCAGCCTCAGCAGCCGCAGCAGCAGCAGGAGCAGCAGAACAGCCGCCGAGCGAAGAATCAAGGCGAGCACCAACGAACGAGGAGAATGCGCGGAGGCACCAGGGGCGCTGGGGGCGCCGAGAATGCGCACGTCAGTTCCGCTACGCCTGCTCTCAGAAGGACTCACTCGCGCCGGCGGCTTCCGGCCGAGGATTCGCTCTTAATTCAAAGAAATACAATAATTCGGGCCCCATCCGTCTGATTGAATATCGTTTTTAGGTACAGTACCATCCCGTGAAGCCCGCTCGGGCAATAATTATGAGATTTCAAATATCGGTTCAGCATCCCTTTAAAAAAGAAAATAGTATTTGCGAAAACAAAGTTATAAGCACCCTCTCATTCACGTGCGCCTTTCGCGTATCGCGCGATGTTGGCGTATCGGGCGGCTTCCCCCAAAAAACTGTTCTAACTACGGGTCTAGAAATATTTACTGACAAATTAGGCATAGGTAGGATTGATAAAACGTATTAATCGCCAAGTAGTAGGGTTGTTATTTTGAGTAACAAAATCGCAAACACGGCACATTGCGGAATAACGCTCTAGATTAAATTTGTTTTTCTCCGTATCTATAAAGATTATAAGGTCTTCAAATTGTGCAGTGTGTTTCCTTGTATATAGTTCATCTTTGCATGAAATATTGTTGTCCCGGTTACCGGGAGACATTTACAGGAATCGCTCACACTAGGGCATTTGACTAAATACTCATTTTGAAAATCATTTAAAAAAAAAGGCCACTTTTAATATTTTTCAAACTCTCAGAAATTAACATTTATAATATATACTAACATAATTTGCAAAAACATATTGCAATATTTGTGACTTTGAAATTATAAAGGGAGAAATACGGCCAAATTGACGCTAACGCGGTTGCTAGAAATAGGGTGTGCGCATGCCCATTCTTGACAATTTCATTAGTATTAAAAAACGTAAAAATTCTACGGGGTGGTCAGGAAACGACAAACTGACAGCAGAAAAGTTGACGGTAGTTTTGAAGGGAAAATTTTATAATACACTTTCGTACAACGAACCCAAGAACGCCCATGGGCCTGAGCGATCGAGAGGTGGTACCCTGTAACATGCATCGCGATGCCTGTTTCAACAGCCGGCGAGTAGCGTCTCCGTCTACGCGACGTAAAGGAAACAACCGAAGCGACTTTGCAAACAGATCAGCCTACAACCTTGGCGGGCGGTAACATGATATAGGAGGTAGGGCGTGGCAGAACTTGAATCTGCGCCACCTGTGAGCGCCAATAAATCCGCCGCCGTAAAGGGCCGCAAAAAAAAAAAAAATAGAATTACGATTGACTGATATTGTCTGTATTGGGCGTTTTCAGGTAGGATCAAACTACCATGTCTGGTCGGCATTTTTGTTTTTACCAAAAGATATATTTTACTTGGTTTGGAACCGCAAAACATATTCGAACATTTTTGCGGAAAATAAAATTTCTCATAAGGATCAAAAATCACAAAGTCGCTGTCGGTATACGCGCACGCTTTTGCGACTTGCGTGAAACCGTCCCTTTGGATATTTATAAAAGAAAAACTTTTGTCGACTTAGGCTTCATTTTTTTTTTTTTTTTTGTGCAGAGACTTGTACATAAATTAAAAGGAGGTAAACATGTATTATCGATTACAAAGCAATTCCGAGCTTTATAGATCCGGGTCTTAATAAAGGACTGGAAACTGAAAATTTTCAACATGGTTTAGACGTGTTTGTTCAATATTCGCATAAATTGCCATGAAAATTGAAAACGATAATCTTTCTAAAAAATATCACTGAAATGCAGGTTACTGATTTTGCAATATTTGTAATATCGGTTTAAAATAAAGGCGATCTTAATTTCCTTCTGCTTTTTACTGATTAAGGCTCAAAATCTGTCCTATCAGGCCCTTCAAATATGCTTTGCAATATTGTTTTTGTTTTATTTTTTAGTTTACAAAGTACTAAATATACGGAATTGCCTTCATGGAAGTAGAAAAAAATAGGACGTTGCCGATTTCAAACAAGGGCAAGAAAGGGGTCGAAAAATGTAGAAAGTCTGTGAAGAGTAAGCACTGTGAAAGGAGTTCATGAAAGATAAGAATTCCTACAAAAGATCACAGATGAGTTCGAAGAACGAGTCAACAATGCAAATACAGATTTCTCGGATCATTGAATTTCGGCGCCTACCCTTTGTAAGGAGGATGGGCTGCTGACAACCAGGTTTCAATATTGATAAGAAAGAACACATGTTTAAAGTGGTACAATTGAAACGAGTTTAACGAATCAAGATCCTGTGCGCACAAACGGCGCTTGTCGCGTGCATTCTTTCTGCCGGGCGCTGACCTGAGTCGGTCACGCGCTCTTCTGGCACTCCGAGGATGAAATTATTTTTCCCGTTTTGCCTGTAGCGATCACTGTTCGTTTCTTCTCAGTGGCACCGCAAGCTCGCGACCTCGATCTGCTTATCGCAGCCATAGGTACTGTTCTTGCTAAAATAGCAGTGGTTGCGAGGTGTCGGTCCGCGCACACAGCTACAAGTGACAGGACTGAATTCCACGCACAACCGAAACAGAGTCCCACTTTTTTGCTTTCATGTCCCTGAATGCTTAGACGTCAGCTTTCGGGAGGTGGATGAGTTTCACGTTCGACAGTATAGTGTTCAGTGGGGCAAACATCTCTGTCGCCGACTTAATCACCGACGTTGTGGGCTCTCGGAGGTTGTACAACGTTGCCTGGTGCTTGGCAAGACCCCCGATTCCATCGACCGAAATGCCAACATCGCGCGATACGCGAAACGCGCACGTGACTGAGAGTGTGCATATAATTTTTTTTCGCAAATGCAAATATTTTTTTTTTTTTTTTAGAAAACAATGATTGGTTTTGTTCTTCTGGGCACAAAGCCAGCAAAATATTTTTTTTTATCAAAATTAAAAATGGTCGCCGGACATGGTTGTTCGATCTTATCTGAAAAAACCCAGTTGACAAAGAAGCCAAATTTCATACCGAGAGAAAAAATGCCAAACATTGTACCTTTGACGCCCGTGTAATTTATTTGGAGCCTTTTATCTCCATATTATTTTTAATTAGCGCTTAGCAAATACTGTACTCGTGTAGTCCTATCAGTTGGATATAGGCTGATAGTACTCTTGTTTCAGTTATATATTCACGAATAATTTTATATTAATTTTCAAACTTCATAAAAACCTAAATTTGGTTATTTTTCGAAGCTGTTTTATTTTAAACGATTTTTTTTTTAATTTATAATAATTCCCATTTAAATGGCTTTTTTAGAGGCATTGTTCAAATCCCCTTTCTTTTGTTGTATTTTCGCTAGAAGACGTCAAAGTGAAATCCGTGCACCGGAATCGGTAAAAAAAGCTAGGTTCCGCAAGTTGGCTTTTTTTTCTATGTTTATATCTTCTTTACTCGGGTCAAATTCCTGGGGTATTGCAATCAAAAGTAGGAGCGCGTGCACTTGCGCACTTTGAGCGCCAATCGAAGCTGTGCAGGGGGCGTGTTTTGAGGAGTGCGCGTGCTCAGCTTCAATCAGCGCTCAAAGTGCACGAGCGTACGCGGTCCTACTTTTCACTGCATTTCCACAGAAGGTATGTGTGCCACATCAATAAGAAGAGTCGTGTTTGGGTGAATAACGCTATTCGACTAAACTAAAGATCCAGCCTATCGGCCACACTAAGATCCACCCCCAATTTCGTGCTCAAATTATTTTTCAAACAAATGCACTTCCGCTAGGGTTAAAAGCCCTTAAAAGTAAATTGAATTTACAGCTGCAAGGTAAGAATTTCCTCTTTCCTTTCAATTGACGAAGGTCAGCTATTCCTAGTTTTCTTTGTCCAGCAGACAGAGGCAAGCGGCATTGCCTTGTGACCAGTACAGTGACAACGTCCCATGAAAGATGCATCCCCTTATTTTTAGCGCCAAGGCCTAGCCCGCTATCATTTAGACGCGTTTCCTTTAATCTTTCCCGTTCTATTTGCCACATTGTGCTTCCACTACGTCGGCTTGCGTTGTCGCGATAGACGCGCTCCTTATAGACATCGCGTGTGATCGGCAGTTGAAAAGTCATATACCGTCTCTGCTTATTTTCTAGTGTTCTTATACTAAGAAGGAATTTACCAACTCGATCGTCACAACTGTTAACGATTCCGCCAACGAGAATATTTAGAAGGACCAGAGTTGTCCTGGTGTCACAGCGATGCATTGACCTTTCCTGCTCCAGCCTTTTACAGTCGCAGTTGATCCTGTCCGGTTTATTCAATGGCCAACTTTCCCATTGCTAGTCGAGTGTCGTGCGCTGACTGCGATGGTCACCATAAAAAGATGATATATTGGAATGAATGTTTTCGCTCTGTGAAGGACCTGAACATAGATCTGCTGAGGTCAGCCATGCCGCCGCCCCCCCCCCCCCCCCCCCCCCCCCCCAGCATTCCAGTAGTGCGGGATACCGATATGTTGTGCCAGAATTGATTCGCGCGTCTGGGTGAGAAGCTTTCTGTGTCCCGTGTGTGTGCATCAAGCTCAAGTTCATACCCAAGCGCTGTCTCTGAGCATGCGTCACTGAGAGACACGATTGGAGAGATTTCTGGCGGCGGACTGGACACTGGAGACAACACCACTAAGAGTGCTGTCGGCAATCATTCGACACCAAAATACGTACTTGAAAATAAAGCAAGGCGAAATAGAAATGACTTTCAGTAGAAATGTCTAAAGAAAAATTGGCTGCCTATTGCATGGAACCAAGCAGCTCAAGTTTCCCAACAGATCGTTCTTGCTTCACTTGCGGCGACTGGTGGCTGAATATCCGCCTAGCTTTTGTCAAGACGCTGAAAAACCGGTGGAGGTGCCAGCTTTTGATATTTATACCTGCCAGAGTTGCTTTTACTGAAGCATGAAAATTAATTCCAGAACCATCGAAATACCTACTGCGCTAGTCGAGACAACTTTAGACAGACTGTGGTATCTGGGAATCAGATCCATACAGCGGCCATAAGATTAGCGACGATGAACTACGCGTGGCGACTGAGTATTGCGCTATCGATGATCTTGATTGTTTCATTCAAACTCCGAACAAAAAAGATGCTATAAACCTCATTAAGGATGCCAAGAAAGAAGTATTATTCAGATGATTCATGACAAGGTCTATTGGAGAGACGTCTAATGTTCAAGAAAGGCAACCAAGAGACTAAATTAGGGATAACGAAATTTTTCTCGCTCCGTCTGAAGTGGGTGACGGTGAATCCGAAAAAAACAGTATGCGCCTGCGTGTGCTGCACGAACTTTGAACTTTGTTTTTGCGCCCTGAACTCTTTGTGCCAAGAAGTAATCGCAAAGCAGGAGGTGATGTGCCTTTATTCGGATCTGACACGCGCTTGTTTGGGATGCGAAAGAAGGGATGTCGGAACACCCTTAATCTTACGTTAGAACTTTTAGAAAATGCTGAAGAGGAGCAAGTAACGTTCTGCGTGTGGGAGAAAGGAGATCTAATCGAGAAGACAACTCAAACACATGTCTTTCTTGAAGAAATTCGAAATTTGACCATTCGGTTTATTACGTATGATTGCATTCAAAAACTTCCAAGAAAAAAAAAATTCGGCTCATGAAAAGCGAAGTAACTAAGAAGCGCGTTGTGCTTCATTTTGATTTTACCGAGAATTGAACCGTTATCCTACCGAATGAAGTTCAAGAGAATACCATTGGCACATGCACCAGCTTTCGATTTTCATGTGCGTCGCATCAACAGCTAAAGGTCTCCGGAGTTTCGGCGTCGTGTTTGAAGACCTCAGCCACGACTCATCACACGCACTGCAGGCGATTCGAAGGATTGAAGGATGGGTGGAAGACAACGTTCCGGTTTATTCAAACGTGACCTGTGTTTCTGATGGAGCTGCCTCTCACTTTGAATACCGATAGAACCTCTTAAAGTTCAAGCACAGCACCTCTGATAAAGCGAAACAGTTGCTCTCGGTATACTTTCATGGCAAGAACTCATGCGATGGACTTGGTGGCTTACACAAGCACCTCGCCACAATGCAGAATTTTCGTTATCGAGATGAGGTCTTAATACTGACGTCACAGGGCTTCGTCGAAGAAATCCAGAAACGAACTAGAAACGTCCTCTTTTTGAGCTTACCAAAAGAAGACGTTGAGACGTTCAGGCAACAAAAGAAAGAACAGTGGGCAGCCCTAAGTGCTCCCAAAGGGATACGCTCTTCGCATGTTTGATCGAAAATTCAAGTCTCTGTTCAAGAACCTGAGTTGACATTGGCCCGAAGTGTTCCGTCTCGTCCCTGAGCCAGGCGTGGCTATCCGTACAAGAAAGAAGGGAAGTGAGTGAATAAGTGACTGATATCTTGTCTGGTAAATAATTCATTGTTCGTGAACAGGAGGAACCAATATGCACAACCTATTGTGCATCACGTGGATGGTGAAAAGTGCGTTCTGAAATTTGTTGAATCAGTATGTTTAAATATATTTACTAACTTATTTCAAATAAACAGCGCGTGTTCCGTAATGTAGTGTTCTTGTTGCATATAAATACTCGTTATAATAAGCATTTATGACATATCCCGTTTAAAACGTTCAGTTCTTATTGACCAATTTTGTTCCAAATGTTCTTAGTAAACCATTCTTGTCTCCGATCCTAGATTTAATTCTGAGACTCACAAGCGTACAAAGGCAGAACAAGTTTCTTATATCTCTGTATCTACTGTTATGCATTGAATTGGCTTTTACTCTCTTTATAAGTAGGGTTCTGCGTTTTCGAATAAATCCGATGAACTATAAAAAGCACTAGACGGTAAAAAATTTGGCGATTTAGATTGATTCGAAAAACTCAGAATTCCAGGACTTTCATTTGTATGAAATTCATTTTTTTTGTAATATTTTTCCGAACAACTTTGGCACTTCTCTTTTTTTTTTGTTGTTGTTCTAACTTTTGTGCGTGAGCTACACACAAAATGACTTTTGTTCCCGTGTCATCGAAGCGCGTCATCAAATCTGTGCGGCAATAGTCGAATATGGTCTCATAAATAAAAAAAAATTCTGCTGGACAAAATTTGCAAACTGCCGTTTTCTAACTTTTTATCGCTCCAGATAAAAGCCGAAAACTCCGAATTTTAGTATACCATAAAAGAATTGCTCCGAAAAGCTTCGAATTTGTTTTAGAAAATAAACTCCTATATACACCCTCCAAATTCGCTCAGAAGGAAACCCCGAAAATGCAAAATCGTACTTATAAACCTCGTCTTTGAGTATTGTTAGTGCAACATTTAGGTCGCGAGACACTTATTGACTACCAAAACGTGCTTCTAATTTTGGTCGTCAAATACAAAACCCCGTATCGGAACTATACTCATTCAAAATTTTTTTCACGGCGTAAATAACGCACTAATTGCAGTTTGTGTCGGTGAAGTTTATTTTGTAACGCAAGTCTACAATTCACGCGCTTCAAAATATTTTTGGGAGTTCATCGTTTCTAGAAGCGATCCAAAACATGCTTCTACTTTGGGTGGACGTGCCGAAATATCAAAATTGCTGTCAACTCCAACGGTTACTCATGACGTAAATATTAAGCTAAACTTTTTTTTTCTGCCTGCGAAAAGGCAATTCCGTGGCATGCGTTTTCTACTCAGGCATTTCACACTTATCTTTACTGCATTCAGTGTCCCATTAACACAAAAAAAAATATTCAGGAGAGGAAGTTTAGCAGTATGTCATCTCGACAATTATTAAAAAAGTATGGGTGATGTAAACCGCATTATCAAGGGCAGCACGCATGGGAATAAATATTCTCTTAAATTATTATATTGTTTAGTATTTATACAAAAAACAAAGGTTGTTTAGACATGCTCACAAGCTATGCTATATATTAAAACTTGGATTTGGGCGAGTTGGTTCATACTGCATTCAAAGTTTAAAAGCGCGAACAAATCGAGGACAATAAAGACACAAAGACGACAGGACAGGCGCTAAGAGAAGTACCTGTTTTGTCGTCGTTGTGTTTTTATTGTCCTCGTATTGTTCGCGCTTTTAACCTTTTAATTTGCTATAATATAATATTAGCAGTATAAAAAATTTTAAAAATTGATATTTATATGTTAAAAAATAAAAATCGCAGATTAAATGTTTTCACATTGAACAATGGTGTTAACGTCTATAAAAACATAAATTGCGACGTGTTGTAACACTATAAACACACCAAAAGATGTTTCTGAAACTAATATTACCCTACATTTTTTTATTCAACAATATTTTATTTAAAACAAAATATTATGAAGCTAAGAGGGAAACAAGGTTTAGGTTTGGTCTGCTTATCCTAAACTAGGAAAAGAACAATGTAGCAAGACAACAGCTAGACTAAAAGAACGAACTAAAACTTTTCTCGTAATAGAGTAAAATAATATATAAAACAATAAAATAAAAACAAATCAAACAATTATATTGCGAAGGTACATGCTAAACGTTTTCCTCAGTTCAAGATAGGAGCTTATTGTGGTTGGTTCCAGAAAAAAATAAAGCAACAAATGTCACATACTAGCACACAGAATGAAAAAAAAAGTAAGCAAATTACCACTTTAAGAAATAGCAGGTGCTTACCAAACTTAGCGGCAATAAAACACTGTTCATCAGTCCCCAAAATCGAGTATATATAAAACCCATAAGCTGCCTTTCACGAAGGAGTTCTGGCTTAGAATAGATTGAATGATTTCTGGCAAAGACAGGGCCTCACATCACTGCTTTTCAGAAATATTAAAAATTTTGTTTATAATTCTACGACCCGTACACTGGCGAAGATTAGAAGTGTAACAATATGCTCTGCAATAGGAACTTGAACTAAGCGATTACGACATGAAAATATAAAAATTAATTTAAAGTGTAACTGTAGAATTTTGTTCGTGTACAGTGGCCACTAAGCCCCAATTTTGCGGCCAATGTTTATCTTGAGTTTTTTTTCTATATTTTTAGTTTGTACAAGCCCGCAAAGTTTTTTAGCAGTACTTTGCATTCCAACAACAATGGATTTTTAAGCTGGACAAAATAAATAAGTGTGAACATCAAACGCATCAGCCACGATTAACCGAATATTTCAGCACAGAATAATGAGGAGGGAGGCGAGGGAGGCGGACATAAATGGAAGCGAAAGTTGAGCTAGTAAATTAAACAAAAGAAAACTTAAAAATAGTAATCTGCTGAGTGAAAAGAAACACGTCCGTCGAACACCGGTATTCTTGTAACAACGCATCGTTGAAAGAAAAAAAAAACAGAGAAATGCTTGGACGTAAGAGGATTTCAGGATAAATGGAATGGGAAATGCGTTCCGCCTCTAGCTCTCATTCCCTAGAAAATAAAACAAAGCAAAGCAGAATTAAAGATTTAAAATATGGCCACCTACTTGTTCTCAGAAGAGATTACGTCATTCTCAGGCCGTACACTTACCATTTTATTTTGGCTTCCGAACCGTAATCTTTTCTTCTCAACACGCATTGCGTGGTTTCAGAGCTGTGATAAGACAAAAGACCATAAGAATGCTTTACGCCGCTAATGTGAAGAAAGATTTGTTTTGCATCCTTAAAGGGGCACTGACACACCAAAATCACATTTTTTTTTTATTATCCGAAACGATTGAAAACGATGTCGGGACATTACCCTCAAAATTTGAAACTTTAAAATTCAGTATTTGTGAATTAAAAAAACAATTTCCAAATGCCGAATTTGAAGTTCCCGCGCGATCCGCGCCAGTGCAGTGACTCAAATTTTGCGGTCTCCTGCGACTCGACTTTCTTTCGGACCTCCGCCGTTGCCACGGCGACCAGAAGCAAGGAGGAGGTGAGGGATAGAAGGGCGCCGGCGGGAAACAACCGGTTTTTCCCCGACTCGCCTAAGGCCCCTGTGACTCGCCAACGAGCGCCGGCAAGTTTTCCGAGGGAGGGTACAAATCTAGGAAGCAACATCACACCGAACTCTGATTTTTGGTATTTCAAAAAGAGGAGCCGTAGTGCGTTCGCAATTGCGTTAAAAAACATGTTTTACGATTGCCGTTATTTAATGTTATAGAAATGTCACCTACAAAGCTTCTAAATTTCCTGATTTTTGACGTCACCGATTAAAAGAAGCGAGGAGGTGAGTGGCGGGAAATACAAACGCCAAAACTAAAAAGGAGCGCGCGCGCGCGCGCGGGAAAGTTTTTTTTCGCGATGCGGTTTTTTTTGCGTGTCTATGACTACAAGTTCCATCGTTTTAGACAATAAAAAAAATACGACCTTTGGGTTGTCAGTGCCCCTTTAACGGCAGCCACAGAACAGACTATTATCCAGGAAGCGTCCTAATAATTTATGCAGGTTGGTGAGGTCGCACAACCCGCATGACCCGCCCCAAGCTGCCAGCACTCTGAGGCTTGATCAGTGTACGCCAGAATTCGGCAAAGGTGTACGACCTGGCGTTATTACCCGTTGTCTCCGTTGTGAGGTGCTGCAAGGCGGGCGCTCGCGGCAACGCGGACGCGAGCTATAGGTGTCGCTGTGTGTATACCCACCAATGGTGACGTCAGAAGAAGAAAGGTGCACGCCTGCCTTCTAGGTAATATTGGATTGTAAGACGCGGACACCTGCTGCAATATTTGCTACAAGAGAAAGACCCACCCCCCGCGGCAAGCAGCCTGAAGTTCGAAGAGAGAACAGAGCTTGGGAGGTAGAATCGTCGTTCTTAGCGTCGTCACGTACCCGCGTTTTGAGGATGAAAAAAAAAAAAAGAAACAGCTTGATAATAAAGAATACTGGTAATATTGAAAAGCACAGTAAACCGTAGCAAGAGAACACGTTGATTCATGAGAGTGTCAGATTATGAAACAAATGGCGAGTTTTTATTTTTTATTAATTACACGTATTCCATTCAAATGGAAAGTTCTTGGCGCGTGTCAAAAGTCACTCAGTGAATCGTTGTTAATTGGATACCACGAAAGATTATTGTTAGGTCTTGGATGATTAAATATTCTAAAGTTTAGATCTCGTATTCTAAGTATTCATCTGAGCATTCACAACACAACGAGCGCATTGAGGTACTTTCCAGGGTGAGAGCCCAACGAAGTGTGAGTGTCTGTCGTGCGCGGCAGGGGCATTATTCCCGAAAACATTTCGGGACCACATCTACAGATACGCGAAACTGTTCATATCAGCCGCCCTTCGAAGGCAGGCAGGAGGTCGGACATGAACTCCTCAAAAGGACTCTACTTGCGCCACCTTGAGCGCGCGATGCGAACTCCACGGCACTGTAATTGCCCACTCGGATCTTCAACTGCAGTCCCTACGGGGCTCGTTGATGAACGAGCTCATTCAAAGCTCCACAAGAGGGCGCCAGCCGTAATCGATGGCTCGCCCACTTCCCAAAACTGTCCCCGTGTAAACTTTGGACAACGAAGCCGTCCAGGTTATTAATAATGTCACACAAACGCACACACACTGACGAGCCATCTGCCTCTCGCATCCAGTCGCAACGTGAGCTTGCTGACGCCTTTCGGGGGACGGGAAAGCCGAAATTATGGTTCTCTCAGGAGTGGGCCGGCTGCGAAGAGTAGATCAAGATTGGGTTGGCTTCTTGGCCGCGTCTTCATACACTTCGAGAATGAAGCTCCATCGACGAGACTCTATGGGGTCATTGTGTCGATGAGCCGGCATTATACGACGCCCACATGGTGACGCGCTCCTTTGATGGACGCTTATCTGTTCTTATCGACTTTCGCGAGATAAAAGAAGGCGGGGTCATTTCAGGGTGGGTATGTTACTGTATGTGTGTGCGTGTGTGACCATCTGCACTAATTGTGAAGGATGGCTATGCTCGTGGGGAGATCGCAAAGCTCATTAGGCTGAGAGCGCTGGGTTGCCAGCGCCGGATCGGGATTCCAGATAACGCCGAGAGTTTGAGTCTAGTCGAAAATTGCGAAGTCTACATAGCTTGACGGGCTGCGGAGTGACGCAAGGCGAGGGAGAACAAAGGGGCGTTTATTGCGCGCGGATGTTGGGGAGCTCGTCTCGTGTCGTTTGGCCCGTTCCTGTTTGATACGAACGTGATACGACTGCTGCAGTGTTAAATGATCGAGATAGTTGACTAGAAAACTCTAGGTAATGTTGATGAATTTTTCGAATAATATTCCCCGCAGAACCTACTTTAGTCCCATTCACCTTTTTTGAGTTGATCTTATAGTTTTCTGGGCATCATGGCGTACTGCAGTTAAAGTAGACCTTGTGTACTATGTGTAGCTAATAAGTTACACAACTATCACGAGCTTTTTTTATTCTTTCTTAGAAGTGCAAAACCCTATCATGAGTACTATTTTTGATTTAACAAAAGATTCAACCTGGCCACAGATCTATGAGGTTAATATTTGTGATACTTAAACACTAGCCCAGAAAACTGCAAATAATAATAGAGAAACGTACCGTGTTCTTGCTAACTGAATACATTTTTGTTTAGAATCAACTTTTTGTTTTCAAAACTACTCATTTTTATGCGAACAACAACAAAAAAATAAAGCAGCGACTGGTTTATTCCATAGGGCACGAACTAGTTTATTGTCGAGCAAGCAACAATTTAACATTATAATTATAGAAAGCGTTGCAACTTTTGGGGAGAACCAATTCAAGTTACACCTACACAATAAACTCGGTTGGGAGGAGTATTAGTTAATTGACACCACAAAGTGAAACTACAGAGGGTATACATGGCTCACAAGAGCATTTCACGATATTGCGTTGAAAATGCACCTTGGGCTACGCTCTCAAAGCTGAATTTTAATAAATTCTGGAACAATTCAATAATAACGACTTAACTAAGAAAAGTATTTTTCAGTGCTTGGTGCACTTTTCTTCCTACCTCATGAAGGTAGGATTAAAAAACACAAAAACAAATTGGGTTGCTTTGAGCGTTTTTTTTTTTTTGCGATATTTTTAGGCGTGTTCGCCGATAGATACAGCATTATTTTTCATTTCTTTTTCCAAGTCGCGACTAATGCTGCATTTGGAGCACTGGTGTGGAGCGTTGTATTTTTCGAAACCCATGCCGTTCGTCTGTTGTGCCCGAGCCCCAACGGCGGATCTGTCCGAGAAGGACAGATCCGAACACGAAACAAAAAAAGCGCTACCAACAAAACGTAATCCCAAGGGACGATACTTTACCAACAATACTTTACGAAGGTTAGCACTCAAACAAGCATTGAATAAAAACATTTAAAAAAAAGGCGTCACTATCTCATTTCAAAGGGGCCAACATCGGCCAAACATAGCGCGCACGGGACGGCAAAATAGACACTGCCTGTCAGAGACACCTCTAACGCTCTCGAATGATCTTCTCGTCAGCCTTCGTCCAAAAAAACTCCCAACCAGGCCACCCCTTCCTTCGGCGTCGAGTACGTCCATGCTCCCACCCTTCGCGAATGGGAGAGGACGGAGATCCGCCACATCTTCGCACGCACCGTAGTTTGAAAAAAAAAAAAAAAAAAAACCGCCGCAAAGTCAACAGACCGAAGTCCCCCGGTTCCCGGCCGCCGCCAAAACGGACTGTCTTCCAGAGGCCGCTGAATTTGCATTGATATTGAACGGCGCGTTATGTCGAGAAAACGTCCGGATCTTGACGTCGATGCACACGGAAATGCAGAGCCGCTCTCTGCAAAAGAAATGTACAAACAAAATTCTCGTGATTCTGCTTCTCGTGAGCGTGTTTGGGGGGGTCAGATGAAGTAGGCGGGACGAAGGCGCACGTTTTTGGAGGAGAAGATATGACAAACTTAGAGAACGTATTTTAAATATTTTTGTTGCTTTTTGGAAGCTGTTTCTTCAAATGTTTTGATGCCTGCTAAAAAAAAAAAGGAAGAATGTTGGCCGCGTTGCTTACTTGATTACCTCTGGGAGCTGTGAAGCGCATGGCGACGTCGTTTCGCTGAATTCATTAACGATAAAAAAACATAAAAAATGCTGGCTTGGCCGTGAGTCACCGCTGGCTTGCCATATACGTGTTACTACTCGTGGTCTCCTCAAAAACAAATATTTGTGTGCTTTGTTTTAAATTTATATTGTATGTTTGATTTTCTAAACTCGGTCGTAAATGACATCGCAGTTGCGGCGTAAATTCGCAATTTCAGCCAGTTTTTCTTGACGAAGCATGCTTTTTTTCACACAGTAACTTTGTATTAGCCTTTTAGGATTATTTTCGTTATGACGTAATTTTTTTCGCTGCCTGAATGTAGTGTATGTGAATATGAAAAGCGTGCTCACTCTAGTCTCTGACGGGATTAGAAGGGCCGCGAGGTTGTTTTTTTTTTTTTCTTTCAGTTGTCCCGCATCTATAGCGCGATGTTCCTACATTCGATTAAGGTGTTCCAGTGTCATTCCGTTTACTCTGATGCCATTATTTGTATAGTATTCGATGCCGACAGTATACGCGCTCAGAAGGGGGAAAAAAAGCCGGAAACAAAATGCCCGTTTTGGCACAGACAACGCCAAGAGCTTGCGGCGGGAGCCGCTCTTTCAAGGGTTCAAGAATGAATATGAAAAAAAAAAGAAGCGTTCGGAACAAAACGGTTAGATGTAATCATCATGCGTTCTCTGTAGTCATGATGACAGGATGATCTATATGGTCACGCCTCAAACATTTTCGAAGCGTGTTTGGTATAATACTTGTTATATGTACGTATCGAACTTGTCTGTAGAAAGCTTTTTTTTTTTTTTTTTTTGTACGATCACCGTTTGAAGAAGCAACACGTCACAAACAACGTCTGCAGAATGTCTTTTTTTTTTGTAATATGTATTAGCATTGTGACCACGGTTTAATGAGCAATGCGCACATGAAGGCACCCTCTTCCTTCGATAGCCTTACTTGATTATACTTGACAGAATAAAAAAAAAAAAGTAGCTTTCCGTTACCTGAAAAGGTAACAGTTAATTTTACAACTACTACAAATTTTTCAAAACGACAGATTTTTTTTTTTTTACCGGGATATGAACGAGTTTGATACGTACAGTTCATAATCGGATTATAATTCCCTAATAAAAAAATACTCGTCTTCTCAATACGCGAATTTCGGTAGACCATCTTCCTGTTGTAGACTTAATCGTTCGAGGATTCCTTTGAATGGAATCTTGTAAAAAAAAAAAAAAAAGGCGCCATTAGGAATAGGACGAACAAAAAGACGAATAAAAACTCGTAATGTTTACGAGCAATTTTTAGTACTTCCAAAAGTAATCAAATTACTCTTTCGATTACTTTCTAATAGTAATGGGCCGAAGTTTTGCCGAATCGAAAGTTCGGCGCCGAATCTTGGGATTCGGCAAAGCTTAACTTTTGCCGAACATTTCTAAAAGTTCGGTAAAGATTCGGCAAAAATACATTGTTACCAGACTTAAAGTTTATATTTAGTTTTTCCTGGCGAAAAAAAATTTTATGTTGTTTTTTTCTTAACTTAAATGCAATATGTACTTTCACGCCACTACTCTTGCATTCCTCGGAGGGAATAATAGCGTCAGTAAATACATACATAAACAAAATAAGAAAGAAGCCTGTGCGCTAGGATAGTTCTTTCTAGTGTAAGCCTGGTAACATCATTTTGTGCTTGTTGGTTTGGACCGAGTGTACCTGCCTAACGTGTCATAAATGTATGAGATAATTTACCTACACATTTTGTATTTAGGATGTGCGTGATTGCTGGTCCAAAAATCCGCCTTTGAAATTTCTGAGAATCAACGTGAGTACGGACTTGGGGTCCGCCGCTTCATACAAACAAAACCCGCAGTTGCAAATTACGCTGATTTGCTTAAAAAGAAAGATAAAAAACTATGCCTGGCGACGCATTTTAACGTGTATGCATTATATTTACAAAAAATAACAACTACAAAAAACGCGAGAATGACGCATACCACATCGTTTTTGTAACGTTTAACCACAGACTCAAACCACACGTATTATTTCTGCCTCTAAAAAATGTCAGCATGCGCTGAAAGATCGTCGCCCGAAGTAGAATGCCCAGAGACAGACTGAAGCGCTTAACCTGCAGCCCGCCGCATTCCAGTGTCAGCGTGCCGCAGCAAACTGATAGCCGCAGAGAAGAGAGGTCAAAAAGGTTCGGTAACCGCTTGGTTGGGGAAAGTGGGCGGGAGCAGAACATTGCGTGCACAAGCAAGGCTCGCTCTACGTTCGTTTCTTTTTCTTTTCTTTTTTTTTTTTGCTGCGGAGAATTAACACGTCTGAGACGATACGGAGAGGAACTGAAGGAGAGGAGGACATGAGAGGAGTGAGCGGCGACGTGAGCGCATCGATCTCCTATTGGAACGATTAGCGGGTACGCGCAAAGGCTGGCTGCGTTTGTCTCTCTCTCTGCTCCTCGCTCAATGTCTCGCGTTCGAACGCTGGACTCAGGCGTTCGAACAGTGAGTAGAGGCGAAGGCAGCTGTACTTTGCGTGGGACCCACTAATCCTTCCAATCAAAGATGGGCGCTCTCTCTCGACGACGCCGCATGCTGTCGTGTCCTTCTCTTCCTCGGTTACTCTCCCCGTAGGTTTGCCACCAAAGTGTTCCATCAACAGAGCGCTTCCACCGCCGCGGACTCTTAACCTCCACCGTTGCCCAACAATCGCGCATCTATTATTACACGACGGCTGCTCGGGATGTCGTAAGTGGTCTGGAATGCGGACCATTTTTCTCTTCGGCGTTCCGGCGGACCATCTCGTTCGCCGTGCTGCAGTGGGAGGCCGAATAGTTGGATGCAGGGGAATAATACGAGAAAAGATTTCTTTGCCTCGAGAATCAGGACAGGCGAGCGCAACGAGTGGCCGTTCATGCATATTGCGCATAATTTGCATTTCTGTCTGACACTGAGGGCCTCCTGCGCAAACGCTGCCCGCCGGCACAACGAAGAGGGAATAAATTTAAAAAAAAAAAGATAAAACGAGATAACACGTGAAATTGGGACTTGTAAATGGGTGCTCCTCCACGGATTTGCCGTTTTTACGCGCAAAGAGGGCCGTCTCGCTAAACGTTCACCAAGCGCTCTTGCCACTGCATAGTTAAATGTTAATGCGAAGGAAGGCCCGAAACACCAAAACTACACGCGATTGAGGTAGGAATAAAGAAATGAAAACAACAAGAAAAAAAAGAAGGTCTAAGTTTGGCCAATAGCTTTTCGTCTATTGTCGGGGCTGGTAGCATAAACAGAGGACGTACAGAGCGCGACACTGTTAGCGCGAACAAGCGATCGCCGTTTTTTTTTCAGTTTTTGTCTTTGAAACCAAGAGATGTCATCCAAGTTATTATTGCCACAGAAAGAGCTGATTTAGTTCTATAATGTAAGCGATAAAATTTCGTGCTCGCTAATAGTATTTATATGTACATTGCGAAAATACGCCGATGTCGTGTTCGCTCTAACAGTGTCGCGATGTGTACTTATACTTAACGTACAGTGCGTGGCGACTCTCGAGTTTCTCATTATCGGTCCTCAGCCAATCAGATTGCAGCATTAGCCCGACAAGTACGCCAAACAGTCAATAGCGAATCAAGAGGCGTGTCTTAAATATTCCACGCCCCGTGCTTCTTAAATTCAGAGTGGTGATGATTTGTGAAGGTCTAATTGTTTAACATTTAGTTTCACAAACGTCGCCTGTCTAATTAGATACACAAAGTCCGGAATGACGTCATCGCTCACGCGCGACGAAGCGCTCGAACCCGTACCAAAATTGCACTTTTTTGTGTGTGTGAGTCTGTAGTTAAACGTAAAGGCGGCCATCTTCTTTTTTTCTGGCCGGAACGTGCGAATCAGTTTCAAACCCGACCGATGCCACGCGGCGGACTCCCACCCAATGAACGGCAGGCGGCAAACAACACAAAAACACACCTTGAGCCGTCGACGAACACTACGGACTCACTCGTACACTCTAAGAAATGCCTGCGCGCCTACTTACCCGCAAAACACTCAAAGAGCCAATCTCTGCGATTTGCATAATCAGCTCAGCGAATGATGAGGCCGATCATCCGCTTAGACCTAAATATAAAGTCTGCGCTGTGGCATTACGCAATGCAAAACGTCACGCTTGCATTGCGTAATGCCACAGCGCAGTCTTAATTTTGAGGTCTAAACAGATATTCCGCCTCATCATTCGCTGAGCTGATTTCGTGGATCGCAGAGATTGGCTCTACGAGTGTTTCGCGGGTAAGTAGGCGCGCAGGCATTTCTTAGAGTGAAGGATAGATTTGGGCGTGTGCATTCCTCGCCGCCACTGCGGCGCCAAACCGGGGCGACAGACGGATCAAATAGGCTCCAGCCTCGAGCAACCGAGACGACTGCGCCGCGAACATAGCATAAAAAAAAAAGAGAAATTCGTGTATTTTGTTAGGCATGTGTGCGACCATGATGTACGCGGCCGTGCGCGGCCTTGCGCACAACTTCTTATTTTACCGACAGCTTAAGAATCACAGGGTGATGAGAACGCCGAAGAGCGAATTGGTGAGAGACGTAAAGATGATGAGTCACACCCTGGGTTTCTTCGGCTGTCTGTGACTGCAGTGAGTGAACGTCACTCGAATATTTCCTATACCTTTTCCTTCGTAGGATATTTTATGCGGACGTCGACGACAAGTTGCACAACTTGCACTAAAGTTCACACAGTCACCGACAGCTAAATGAACACTTCTTGCCTTGTATTCTCATTATCTCTTTATTCTCATTGGCGGTGGAGCGATAGTTGTAGACTCGGGACTCGCCAGAACCTGCGTCCCTTACGATCCCAATGAGTTTAGACAAAAACAACAACAACAACAACAAATATTGAGCAGTCCTGTATTAATATATACTGTACCGCCATAGCCATAGCACGCGCGACGGGACCGCCGGGTGGTGGTCCCGTCGCGCGTGTCTGGTTTTCTCCGGCTCCTCGGGGCGACAATAGTCGTCCACGCAAAATAACGACCACCAATCAAGACAACAATAAATGTGTGTGCGTACCTTTCGTAACGATGACAACAGATCTGTTCGTACCTTTGTTAAAAATTCTGTGTCACGCCTGTGTCGCGGGCTTAACAGCTTCGCTGGTCATCCACCTTCACAAAGTAGAACGGCTCATTTTTTTTTTATTCCGGACGATTTTTTTTTTTTTTTTTTTTTTGTTTCTGAGCGCGTGAAAGCGCGTTTTCCGCTACGAGCTTTTGGCATTGACAGAGCAACGCCTCCTGTACTAATGGTGAATTCCGCTCGCAGATCTCGGGCGCTCCAAAAGCGCTCCATTTCGAGCGCGCATATTCCGCTCGCAGATCTGGCTCGAGTTGGTCATCCTCCGCTCGTCGATCTCTGGCGCCCCCAACTCCGCCGAACTTGCTCCCCGGGATTTCACAGATCTATCTGGAACTTGACAGAGCGCATACGTCATTTTCTTTTTTTAACTTGACACTGCGCATGCGCGGCGAGGTTGGCGAGGGTCGCCGGCTGGGCCGATCGAGCCGTCGAGTTGGATCTGTTCGGATGCATCTCGAGCGCTGCTACCTCGCGTAGATCAGGAATACAAAGCCGGGACTGGAGCGTGTTAATTCGTAAGCGCTGACATCTGTGATCGTGAGAGGAAGAACGAGAAAAAGAACGGCAGAAAATCCGGAGGCAGACGCAAGGTTAGGCCTGTCCATTCTGCAGCCAATGATTGTTTACTTTTTTTACACTGCATGCCGCCAGCGTTTTCTCGTGCAATAAAGCAAGAACAGATTAGGCAACGACTGTACATGTGATGGTTTGTTACCTCTTTGTGTTTATTCAAGTCTTACCAGCAATCTGAACTCCACCGATGGTGATCGCTGTGCGTGCCCCGCCGCTTCGAGGCTGCAGAAAGGTATGTGACGGTGGCGAACGTGGACGTCTTCCTCGTTATTTGTGACACGGGCTCCACGGTACGGACATTTTCGCCCGGCCTGTCTCGCGTGTTATTTCTGCAGCTAAACAGTGACAGTTGTCACTGATCGTCGGAAAGATTAGTCGGCTGAGGCGTTGGTGGGCTTGCCAAGTTTGAGCAGAGGCCATTTTGAACGGCCGAGGGGGAAGCGGGGGGGAGGGGTGTGGGGTAGGTCGCTCCAAAAGTGCGAGTTTATCTTCCCCTCGTCGATTCGGAGCGGGTCCCACGGACCGGAATTTTGCCTCCCCTGACATGCCCTTTCCCTCTTTCTCCTCCCCTTCACCGAAACGACCGCGAGGGGCGCTGCTAACTGACACTATCGCGGCCGCGACCGCGCGGGAGATTTGACGCCTGCTATTGTGATACCGGTAGGGGTGGTTGGACACTGCTACCTGATACTCGCTCTCCAAATCTCCCACCGGGCACTCTATGACTCTGTCGTCAAACTGTCAGGCTTCGTGAGTATAGAGGGGGCTATGGTACTACAAAACCCCTAAGTTTAAAGCGGGCAGTTAACGTTTTGGCGTAGCTCAGTGTTGACGCCTCGACTTCGGACGCAGCGGACCCAGGTTCGACCCCCACGGGCGGCAGGCGATCTCTTTCAAGGATTCTGCAATATTAGCGACGGATGACCTACAGCGCCAACTATAACATCAACGACTACAACTAGCAAAACTACAGCATCGACAACGGACGTCCTTTCCAGTGGTCTAAAGACCCCATAACATCTATCGCTGTAAAAGCAGGCCGTGCTTCGCATATGTAGCAGCAACGGCTGCTTTTGCTAGCATCGCCTCTTCTATGCAGAGAATTCCTGGCACTTTGCCGCAAGACCATGTAAATGTCTGGTATCCGCAAAAAAAAAAAAAAAAAGGAGGAGGGTAACATTAGACGAGAATCCAGAGGGCCTCCTGTGGAATCCCCGATATTACCGCCCTGGCATAACAGCGACCATTCTGCTACATACATTTCGTCGACTCAAAAGATGTTTCGAAATGCCTTTCAGAGAGAGATCGCTCTCAGGCCATGGCGCTAAAATCGGGAATTCTCGCCTGCCGCATGTCGCTGCTCCTGTTTTCTTCTTTTTTTTTTTCTTTTTACGCTAGTGAGTTTTTTTAAACATCTGCCAATGCTTTCACATTATAGAGTAGGCTGTGGGGGGTGACAATAAAAATTTAGAACAAATATGTTTAGAACAATATTACTGCTCAAGATTTGCTATCTCATAAGCGATGCATAGCAGCTCGTTCAATGGGCCCAAAACATAGGAACTTAGAACTTAATTGTTGAATCGGTGTGCATTTGTCTGTTCACAACCGCACCATGGAATATACATGGAATATATTTCCCTTCAAAAGTTCCGTAGAACGCTATTAGCCCCGTGCGCGACCGAAAGCGTCGCTGTGGTCGGCCTTCCACGATTGGCCGAACGCTGACTATGACGTCGGAAAGGGGATTTATCATCGACGGAAATAAGAGGAATGAAAGAACTTTAATTTTGACGGTGTTGGCAGTGTTCCTTTGAGAGCGCAATGATTTCAAGCTTCCACCATGCTAATAACAAACATCATCGAACTTGTTGTTTGCAAGGTAATGACGTCACAGGGGGGAACCACGGGAGGGCGCCACCAAAACATCTCGCCGCTAATATAAAAGATACATGTGCGCGAGCGCGTCTGCACGTAACAGATTCTGTCCGAAATTCAGCTCCACCTGGTGGCTCAAATGGCAGTTTACCGTTTACCGTACAAATGAAGGCGATGAAACTGAAGTCAGTATTCTCTCGGGAACTGTCACTTTCGCAAGACAGCGGCAAACTAAAATGTGATTTTCACTGAAGAGTTCTTTCTCGACCTCTTTCACTTTCGACGGTCATGAAGATGCAACCATGACGGAGCGCCAACCAACATATAGATGCCTTAATCAAGTTCTGTAGATCGGGGGGCGTTGGAGCCTATTGTGTGCTACTAACAGATTGACTGAGCCCAAGTTAGAAATGAATGTTTACGCCGTTCTTCCATAATTCCTGCTTCGCATCGTGCTAATGTCTCCAACGCATAGGCCTCGAATCATCAGCTTAGGAACATCTTCAAGTTTTTCCTTCATCAGTAAACAAAAGGCCATCATTGGTAAATTACATATGCCATTTTTTTTTTCAGATGGTGATAGGTATCAAAGTGGCCAGACTGAATTTTGGAATGGGTCTGTGCTCCGCTTGTGTTAGGGCCATTGGCGCTAGAAAAGTGTTTCATAAAGCTATGCGCACCGGTTCGTTTCTCCAGAGCACTAGTAGAGCCCTTAAGAAACGAAGTGCTTCGACGCAGTTATCCATCCACTGCAAAGAATAAGAGGCACTTTCAAGGCATATTGACTCTCCTCAGTGTAAAGGCTCTTACTCCCTTTACTTTGGGCATACTATCGAGAAAATTTAGAATTCAGTCGATCCTGTGAAATCTACGGAACCGGATATGTCGGTTGAGCGAACTTGACACTACCCTTTGTTGTCCAAGAAATCGGGAGCGGTTTTTATTGCGAGTTCACAATTCTACGATTCTTCCAACATTTCTTTTATTCCTCCCCCTACACACACACACACACACAGTGAACTTGAAAGGATTGAATGAATTGAATTGGATTGGGATCAGAGTATGGATTGCGAAAGCGGTTGAGGCTAAGAGGTTCCCCCTGACGTTTATCTTGAGCCCAAACTGATTAGTGAAGTACTTTACGGTGTTAGCACTCCACTATACACCCAGTTGGGACCTCAGGCATGTTTAAGAAGGATTTTTTTTTTCAGGCATGTTTCAAAAAGGAAGCCTTACTCCTATGATTAAGTGTTAGCTTAGAATGCTCTTTTCCTTCGTCTTTTTTCGTGGTCTCGCGGGCGTTAACAGGAAGAAAAATTGTGATACTTTGAGTCACTTCCTGAAAGGTTTTTTGTGGAGATTTTTTTCCTTTACGTGTACTTTTTTTTTTTTGCTCCCCTTGCTTGACAGTAAGTATTTTCATGTGTCCCGAGCACGTATCTCACGTATGCAAATAAGGCAGAGCCTAATGATCTTCAGTGCTCTTTGTTAGGCGCTACGTTATTTCCATTTCCTTGACGTCGGAAACTGGGCGAATTAAAAAAAAAATTGCCTGAAAAGAGAGAAGAGACCGAAAGTGCAAGTCGTCGGCATTCATCAAAGCCGAGGCTCAGTTACACAACTGACTGCTATAAGAAACATAAACCGAGGAATCCTTGGTTTTTTCATTGTGCTGGGAGGAGGGAGAGGAGGAGGGGGGAGAGGGTGTAAATGAAAATAATGAAATTGTTCAAACAATATATAAAAAATTTAAATGTGCCAACGGACTATAAATAAAGCTTAGAATTGCTTTCCGTCGTCCGAATTAAATATTCAGATGTCCCCGCTGAGCTCTTAGCGCGTGAATAGGGCTCGGAGAGATATTAGAGAGTTTTAGTAGATCGTTCCGATACCTCCGATAGCCCCGATAACGATACTATGCATGCGCAAGGGAGGCAGTGGCGGAGTATCGTGATCGGCAGTATCGGAGGTATCGGAACGATCTACTAAAACTCTCTATTAATTATTGGTTTAAGTCTCTGATAGGAACTTCAAGCGTAATAAGTAGAGTACATTAATTATTGCACAATATTAACGCAGCATACACTGGAAAGGGTTGATGAAGCTCAAACTGTTGAAGACGAACGAGCCGCATGTCGATGAACAGATATTACATAGTCACTTGTTTTTTCAGAGTATAGCCGAAGAAGATTTTTTTTTTTTGTCAAGAAACATACGCGCTATATTTAAGTTTTTACAAATGTAAGATCCGTCGGGCGCCCAAATATTTTATAGCTAAAAAAAGAGGTCCCTTTTAGAGTTGTTGCTAGATTTACAGTACAAAAAAAAAAAAAAGCCAATGCGTCAATATTTATTTCGGGTCAAGCGTAGTGTTTAGCACGGTGGAACGTTTCGTAACAACAGGGTGCCCGCAAACAATAAAGATTAATGTAAAAAAAAAAAAAAAATTACAGACGTTTACGCTTTTCTGTTATGCGAAATCAGAGTGCAGCTTTTGAGGTATGTTGGTTTGGCGATATACCGTGGTAGAGAATTTGAGAGAGAAATAAATATATATATATTTGCTTTCTTTTTGTTCGAGGGTAGGCCAGGGAGGACGAGGAGGGTACGGTGGGAGCCCCATAATGCAACGCGCGCGGTGTTTGTTTCAACGGGAAACGTTTATGGCTAGTTGCTCCGGATTTCATGACGCCGCGTCTCGTGAAGCCGTGCTTGGTGACGTCAGATGACGTTACAGCTTCCCAGCTAAATTCATCTGGAAAATAGACGCCACGTTGTTTTGACACCATTTCAGTTCCCCCGCTAAATTTAGCGGGTAAAATGGCATCACATGACTTTGTGTGACGTCCCCTATGAACAAATTCAGTTTTCCCCGCTAGATATAGAAGAAAAATTGACGCCACGTGACCTGGGCACCAGTTCAGTTTCCCCGCTAAATTTAGCGGGGAAAATGATGTCACATGACTTCATGTCACATGACTTATTCACAAATTCGGTATTTCCGCTAAATTTAGTGGCAAAACTGACACCACATGACCTCAACACCGATTCGATTCCCCTTTAGACTTAGCGGGGAAATTCAATTGGTGTTCAGGTCATGGGGCGTCAGTTTTGCCGCTAAATTTAGCGGGGAAACTGAATGCGCAGTCTTGCATTATGGGTAGGTTTCCGTGTTTTCGGATAAATCTAAATGCCTCCGTAAAACGCCCACCAATAAAATTTTGGTCAATTCGGATTTGTCCGATAAACTCCGAATTTTGATGTGCCGCTCCCCCCCCCCCCCCCCCCACACACACACACCCACACACACACACGCACACACACCCACAAAACTATTTTACAATTAATGGTTTTATCAGCGCGTAGAGTCAATGGTCCTCGGAAAATGGCACCACACTTATGTTTCATATTTCGGTCCGGACAATAGGTCATTGTACTTTCGAGTCACGAGAAAAGTCACTGTTCATGTTTCCAGTCTGGGTCATACTATTTGTGCTTTAGTAAAAGGAGATGTGTTTTTTTAATAGTGAAAGCGATGAACCATGGAGATTGCATAAAGTGGGGAAGAGGGACATGTCATACTTTTCTATTACATCCTTTACCACTGGAACAGTATGAAATGAATACAAGCTTCCCAGCAACTTGGAATCTGAAGATGTGGGGTTCTGCCGGGCACTGTTAGTATATTAGTAGGTGTATGAAGGGAAAGATGTGTGCCGGAGGAAAGGAGAGAAACGACGTTTCGACCAAACACTCTTCTTCAGGTATACTTTGCAGTTTGCAGGTCCAGTTTGCAGACAATGATCTGCAAACTGGATTTCAGGTTTCCAGCAAGAAATCCAGTTAGATTTTCCTGTTCCCTAATCCAGTTTATAGTATTTTTCGGTAGGGTAAGGTTAGCAGAGATGATGACAGATTTATCTGCAGACACCACTGAAGCGCGTTCGAAGCGCATGTTTGCTTCGTACATACGTGTGCTTCAAACTGCATGTCTGCGGACATGCATGTCCGCAGACATGTATGTTCGTAGAGGTATGTCTGCGTGCATACATGTCTGCGGAAAGTTTTTTTTTTTCTATGACAAATGTGACACGGCCATCGTACAAGGAACGACCATACATCAGAGAGCGTCAACAGACTGTCCTTTGTACGACGCATTAGCAATGTGACAGCGGTTTTAGAGGGCGCCCCGCTGGAATCGCCACTTAAGGTTCAGCTCAGAAGAGAACATAAATATGCGTAAAATAAAATAAATATACACAGTTGTCACACAGCAAAAGAAGAAAAAAAAAAAGAAGCGGAGGGACGAAGTGTTTTTGTAGGGTTTATGTTAAACCGTGAAATATTTTCCCATTGTTCGCGCACCCACAAAGCCTTTGGGACAAACTGCGGAAATATTTCTCGCTTGTCAGAAAATCGAGAAATGCATTAAAACAAACCAAAACAATCTGTTTGTCGCATGCTCACTTTATTTAAGCTCAGATCGTTTTTTTTTTTTTTTTTTCATGCGTAAACTTTTTGGTTGCAATAACTGGGACGCATGCGTGGGAGTTCGCTCGGCCGTCAGACCGGAATATATTTCAGTTTGTTTCACCGAGTGCGATAAATTCGTAAGATAAACGACGGCCACGTACTTTATAGTTCGCCGTAGCGTTCATTGAATTTAACAATTTTTGTTGCGGTCCGAAAACTCAAGATTCTACGCTACCTTGGCCCTATGAACGGCGAACATTGGCGATTCGCCACTGTCTTAACAGAATGCGTTTTGTCTGCCGCATTTTGTGAGAAAACCGTCACACTGAGGCGTTATGTTCTAGCGTTCCGGAGACTACTCACGTGATGTCAAAACCACGTGGTATCACGTAACACAAAAACGTAACGCGACGTCACGAAGTCAGGTGACCTCATGACATCACGCGGCGTCACTTACACAGAAACACGTAGCGTGTGCACAGCTCATTCGCAACACACTGTGTTTCTCCGAGTTTATCGAGTCTCTGTCGAGTCTTGCAAGTGTGATCTGTTATATCGTCGTCATTTTTAGTTTTAGTTCACCTTTAGCGAAGAGTAACTTTTTTTTTGTAATTACACAGATCAAAAGCTTCAGGCGCCTTCCTCATTTGTGTTTAACTGATATTAAGTTTACGGTATACTAATTTTGTACTGTACGCAGTGAACTTTTTGCCACCGCGCAACCTTTATAGTTTATACCATGGCGAACATCTCGCCAAGACCGTTTAATGATCAGAGTTACCGGCATCATCATAATCGGTAATTGGAAAAAAGCTAGCAGGATTTTATTAGGTTCGGGAAAGTTCTCCCCCCCCCCCCCCCCCCTTTTTTTCCCACAAAAGAAAAAAAAAATTTAATCTTTACGTTTTGGTGAAGAAGGAAGACCAGCGAAGCTGTATTATGGTGGGAAGGAAGTAATTGCCGGCAGCAAGTCGGCAAGCCAGAGTGGACAGGCTCGAAAAATTGCCGCCATTTCTGAGCGACGGTGGCAGCGAGACAACCGGCAAGCCGGTTGCCTGGTTGTCGCGGTCGCTCATAGATGGCGGTAGCTGTCCGGAGTGTTGTGTCGACATTAATTTGCTGGTGTACACGATCCTGGGGAAACTAGCCCTTAACAGCACCGCTGTAAAGCCATGAGCACAGCACAGCAGCATGGATAAACAGCATATATTTCTTTTTTTTTTCATTTCATTTATTTACCTCAAGGGCGTCTTTTGAGGACGCATTACATAAGGGGGGTGGCAATAAATGGAAATACAATATAAAAAAAAGTAAGAACACTAACACAAGCAAATCTCGTCTAACCACACAGAAAACAAGATATATATACACAAACAGACATTCCCTACTCATTGAACAAAAGCACGCACATTTCTCGAAACGCTGTAATATCTAAGTTGGTTACAACATGATCTGGTATGTTATTCCATTCTTTAATACACAATATTAAGGGAGAAAACATGAATGAGTTATTATGGGAGCGGTATTGAAGGAGTTTACATGTGTTGTCGTTTCGACAAGAAATATAATGGGCTTTTTGACAATAAATATTTCTGAACTGTGAATTACTATGGTAAACTTGATGGAAGAAACACATGCGGTTAATTTAGCGTCGTGTGGCTAATGAAGCGAAACCAAGTCTTGACTTTAAGGCGGAGACACTACTTTCTGGAGAATAATCGTTTAGGATGAACCGGGTGGCTTTGTTTTGAATTGATTCTAGGTTTGATATTAGATAATTTTGATGTGGATTACACACAACGCTTGCGTATTCAAGTTTGGGTCGATTTATTGTTTAATAGGCGAGTAGTTTTGTCGCAGCAGGGGCCAGATAGAGGTTCCGCCTCAAAAAAAGCTAATGATCTCGTTGAGCTGGCGATTATGTTCTCGATGTGTTCATTCTACGATACGTTTTCAGAAATATACACACCCAAGTATTTGTATAATGAGACACTTTCTAATTGTTGTGACAGTAATGAATATTCGCGAGATGATTTGATCGAGTTGGTGGTAACGGTCATTTGTTTGCATTTTCCGGGGTTAATATTCATCTGCCAATGGCATGCACCAGGAGCTTATGGTGTCGAGATCGTTTTGAAGAATGTAATGATCTGTTGGGGCAAAAATGTTTTTGTATACAACCCAGTCATTGGCAAATAGCCGAATATTCGAGTTAATTGAGGAAGGAAGATCATTAATATAGATAAGGAAAAGGAGGGGGCCGTAGGACACTGCCTTGGGGAACACCTGAAGTTACTGGGACTGATGCTGATGAAGAACTGTTGACTGAAACGGACTACTCTCTGTCTGTTAGAAACGAAGCTATCCAACTAATGCCTGAAGGATGGATGTGGAGGAGAGAAAGTTTAAGAAGTAGTCGTTGGTGCGGAACGGTATCGAAAGTTTTCGCAAAATCAATAAAAATAACGCTTTCTGCTGAGGAATGATTATTAAAGTGAAGATCCGTGGTAACTTCAAATAGTTGGCTGATACATGTATGATGTTTCCTAAAACCATGCTGGTTGGGGAAGAAAAGTTGCAATGGTCCAGGTACGAAATGATGCGAGTGTAAAGTACATGTTCCATGAGCTTGCAGGGTACACTAGTCAACGAGATGGGACGCTAGTTAGATGGATTTGATTTGCTGCCCGATTTGAAGATGGGTCTAACTTGGAAGAAACGCCAATCGTATGGTAACTCACCAGAATTCAGACTTTGTTGAAAGAGTATTGTATGTTGGATACTGGATGATCAATTAGTTTAAGAAATTTGGCCCATATCCCATCGTTTCCCGGAGCGCTATTGGAGGACAAGTTTGAGATAGTTTTAAGAATTCCTTCAGGAGTGAAAATAATTGGAGGCATGAACGCTTCATGATAAGGTGGGCAGTATGGGGGGAGTAGAAAGATTTCGTACGTAAAATTGCCGGCGTAAAATGAACTCAACGAATCGGCAGCCTGGTCATCACGGAGTGTTTCACCTTGGTCATTTATAAACGCTGGGCTATCTCTAGATTATTTTGGATTTATTATCTTCCAGAATCGCTTGAGGTCTGTAGATAAGATCTGCGGCAAAAGTCACCGAAAAGAAAACGTTTTTTGCTTTCTTTACTTCGCTTTTAGACAATTTTGTGAAGAAGTGGTATGATGACCAAGCATCAAAATTATTTGTTTTCTTTGCGCACACGTGTGGAGAGCCTTCACCACGTTGAGTATAAGCGGGAGCCAAATGAATTGCGATTTACACTTGGCACGGAATATCAGTGTTTCGAAAAGCTGAGCCCTCTGTGCTACCGTACAATAGACAGAGGGGAACACGGCGACCCATCGCAGGCAATCTAGTGCTGCGTCAGTGTCACGCCAGCACAGGGAGGGCGCAGCGACACGCGGAGGAGCCCAGTCACGGGAAACTTTCAAGGCGCAGAATTGGTTAGAAAAGCTCGCAGCGTCCACTGCGTTTCATGCTAAGATAAAGCGTACTGTAGCGGGACATTGGCTGTCATAATAAAACATTGACAAAATTTTTATTAAAGAAAACACAAAAAAGAAGAGCAACGACATCGAAGGTAATACTTTTTAAAAAGCGCACTGAAAAAAAAAAACAAAAAAACTGGGGCGTTTATATTTTTTTAAGCCATTTGAGAGAGCGAATCACTGCATTTTATGTGCTAAAAAAATAAGAAAGAGGAGGAGACAAGAGCGCGCGGTAACGTCAGAAAGCCGAGATCTGATTTGAATGATTAGAGGGTAGACCTAGAGCTATGCGGAGAGCAAGTCGTCTGCTTCTTGCGCAGAAGTTGCGGAGACGTCAAAACGACGCCGAGCTCCGATTGGCTTGAAAGGATAGTGGGTAGATCTCAATGCAAAACGATACATCGAGGTCTACCCACTCTTTTTTTTTTTTTTTCAATCGGCCAGCAAGAGCTCGGCGTTCTGACATCACCGCCACCCCTGTGCAAGAAGCAGACGAACTTGCGTTCCGCATAGCTGATTTTGTCTCATCTGCACTCTTCGAACGCTTTCGAATGCGAAAGCCAAACAAAGGACGCCGGCGTTCCGCGTTCTAACGCGTTCGTCGCCGCAGCTCAGCTGTCGTTGTTTCCCCCATGGCCTCCTCTATACTCACAAAGCCTGGCAGTTCGACGACGGAGCCATAGTGTGCCCGGTCAAAGATTTGGAGCGCGGGGATCTGGTTGCACAGAGGCATCAAAGAGCCGTTTCTCGGGGAACTTACAGGAACTCTAGGGGAACCTGGACGTCTGCGCACAGCTTTTGCAGCGGCGAGGACCTGAAACACACTTGTTCGCTCGAGAGAAGTGTTGTTCGGCGTCTCGCCGCAGTGGGGCGCAAGTCGCGTGGCTCTCCTGTCATCCGTTGACTGCCGCTCCACCTTTTCCATTTCGGCGGCCCTTCTCGTGGTGATCTGCCAGGCTTTTTCAGTATATAGGAGGCTATTTTTTCACATTACGGGTTGCTTAAGTGTTCACAATTTTTTCTCTTTAAAGCATGAAATGCTTTTTAACGGAACCCCCAATCCTAAAATATTGTTTGTCCATCTGTCCTTGCATTTCCCGCTAAATTTCGCGGGGAAATTAACGTTACGCGAACAAAACATTAATTTAGTTTCCCCGCTAAATTTGGATGGGAAATAAATGTCACGTGACCGGACGTCACGAGCCATTCATAACAATTCAGTTTCACCGCTCATTTTCAGGGAAAAATTGCCGAGGCGTGACCAGAAGACGCGTGACCTATTACACCAATCAATTTAGTTTCCCGCAAATTTTTACAGGAAAACTGGCAACACGTGATCTTTGCACCAAACCGGTTTCGCCGTTCAATTTAGCGGGGGAAAGTTATAAGGTTAATAGGTTGTTTACTCCCCGAAACGACTATTTAGTGCGTTCTGAACAAATTTAAACAATCGCTCCTCAAAAATCAGGCATTTTATGCATTATTCGCCTCTCGGAGATTCAGGTCTCAGTCAATTTTTTTAGAGTGCAAGGTCCTGTTTTTTTTTGTTTTTTTTTTTCTTGAAATCTCACTCGCTGCACTTTTCTCCGCTAACAAAAGTATCAGTGAACAACCCCAGTTTTTTTGACGTAGGAAAAAAGAACGCACCAATTTTAAACTTGGAAGACTCCATTAGCGTTCGTATTGGATGTCGCCGGAGCCATTTGACCCGGACGGCCTTGGCGACATGCCCGCGCGGAGGACTAGGGCTCGAGATCCACGGGGTTTTGCCGAGGGCAAATAATTATCCGTGATGGACCCGACCTCCGCTGCCCTAACGAGGCTCGGATGCTCGCGAGTCGTAGCGTGAGTAGCGGCGTCATTTGAATAATATGTCTGGTGTATGGTTTAGTGAGGGCGTAGGCAGAATACAGCATGGAACCCAACTCTATTCGCGCATTCTAGCGGATGTTGTCAAACCCTTGCCAAACAAAATATTGAGGTGGGCTAGTTGGATATGCATTATCGGAATAAATAGCGCGAAGGTCAAGTACAAACTGACAGAACAAGCGCTTGTTCTGTCAGTTTGTACTTGACCTTCGCGCTATTTATTCCGACCTTACCAAACACCTTCTTGAAAAGAAAAAAACAAAGAACTTGGATGACGTTTTTGTTATCTGGTCCCGTCCGCATCGCCTTCTTATTCGTTATGCTCTTCCTGCCAGTCAGTACAAAATGCAACGGACATTGTCCAATCAGAAAAAAAAAAAGGAAATTGTCTAGTCAGTAGAGTGTCTGGTTCGCAGCCGGTGGGTCTTGGGTTCGAATCCCGCCAAAATATCTTAAAATTTTGCTTTGAGGCAAAATAATTACTTTATAAATTGAAATCATTTGGGACGTGCGGCAACCTGTAATTCGCATTACATGTCATGTTTTTTCAACACTTTCTTTGCACGCGTGACGTAACGTTTCACGTGGGCGTTCCGGGTTGTTTGAAATTCCCGCGCGAGGTGATGTGGCTGTGACGTCATGACCTTATCGACCGATCATGATATTTCCGTCACGCTACCGACACCGGCTTTTTTGCGACACGAGCTCCCTATCGCAACGCGATAAAAAAAAAAAAAAAATATATATATATATATATATATATATATATATATATATATATATATATATATATATAATGTAAACAACAAAACTTTCGCGGGGACCTAATTTTCGCGAATTTTGCGAATCGCCTACAGTTCGCGAAAACTAGGTCCCGCGAAAATTAAGTTGTTTACAGTATATATATATATATATATATATATATATATATATATATATATATATATATATATATATATATATACTAAAATTGAGCGTCATTCAGCTACCTGAAGCTTTCAACCCCAAGCCCGTGGAAACGCAGAATTACTGAATTGCAAGTAGTTCGAGCATGAAAGCAACTTGGTTGTCTTGTCCGCACACCAACGTTACTATAGTCGGTTACAAGTTAAGAAGGTAGGAGAAGCTCCTCCCACAAGCGTGGTGCGCCGGTTTCAAATCCCTCCGCAATCGAAAGAAGAGTTCACTGGAAACGCTCCTTGTTCCGCTTCAATGGATAGATAATGGCCACAGAGTGCTGCCAACTTGTCTCCGACCTCCACTTTTTAAGAAAGCGACCTTCGTATTCATCGGAGAAGGAACCGAGCCCCTGAAGGCAGCCTTTGTATCAATCGGAGGGGGAAGCTAATCCCCGAAAGTCGTCTTTGTTTCCATCGGAAGGGGGAAGACTTAATCTCCCTCTCGTGGCTTCCACAATGCTAAGTCAAAGTCCAGAGATAAAGCAAATATGTACAGAAAGGCACGACCCTCCTCGCGCGTTGGCCGCAACGTCACGGAAACGATGGGACGCTATTGGATGCGGAGGTGGCGGAGGGATATATGATTCCCTTTGAGGGGCATTTGCCGCTACCTTCTTGACTTGTAACCTACTATACACAAAGAAAACAATAACCATAACGTAAACAGATAGAGTTCGACTTGCCAATTGGGGAATTTATAAAGCCTTGATTGAAGACAGGTTCCTGTTCAAACCGCGGGAACCGTTTGCAAGTTAATGGACGACGCCTCTTGCGGAGATTGGTCGCAAGTGCGCATGCGCTGCGTTGTCGCGCGGCGAGAAGGAAAAGAGGCGGAAAGGCGGAGGCGCTAGCAGACGATCAGCGCGTTCGTTGCTCATTATAGCAAAACGCGGCCCATCTATAGGGTTGTTCGTTCTCGGGTTTTATATTTTTTTAAATTCGGGGTGTAAAAATCGGGTGCTATTTTTTAAGCTGATAACCGGGAAGAAATCGGGTTTTTTGTGGAAACAATCCAAAATTCGGGTTTTTCGGTTTAGGTTTACAAATGTACTCACTAATACATTCGTTTTTTTATCGCAGGGTATTTCGAGCTTTTTAATGCTACCGTGTTAAAATTAGGGATTTGTTTCAAGCTGGTAATCGGGGGGACAACAGGGTTTTCCAGCTCCGATTGCCGTCGGTCGCTTCAAGGGAGCACCTCCCCATGGAATCCTTTTCTCCCTCAGGTGTTAACAAGAGCCCCTACCGTTCGAGGGACGGTCGTCTTCGATCAGATATTTCGCTATGGAATAAACCTGTTAAGTTGTCCCGATCTGCTTACGCGACTCACTGGCTCGGACGTTGTTCGTGTGAAAGGTAGACAACCAGCGAGATGGCCATGCTACCCGAGAGACCCTGCTGGTCGTCGACACCTAACAGCTGTCAAAGGGGGATTGATAGTGCATTTCACAAGCTGCGTGCAGCAGGGTCGAAGCTACGTGGCGTGCCGAGGCGGTTCCACCTGCACAGCGGGGGACGTAAATGTCCCTCCGAGGCCCCAACCCCTATTGTCGCTTTTCTTCAGCCGGCCTCCGTACAATGTCACAGGGAGTTAGGCGTGCCCGTTGCGCGGTTGGTTGAGAGCCGTGTAACGTCCACAGTGCTGCACGCAGCTTTCGAAATGAACTATAGGTCACTGTTGTCCCGAGGTAGGGTAGATAGTGTGTGTGCAATAGCCCCGTGCGGTGTAAAAATAAATAGGTTGGTTATGCGGTTTTGAAATTCGGGGAGAAATCGGGTTTAACCCGATTCTCCTTAAACATGTTCGGGGTGTACAAATCGGGTAAAATCGGGTTTTACCCGAAAACCAACAACCCTACCCATACACCAGCTAGGTTTGGAGCAGTTGGACACTCTGTATATGGTGCCTGGAACGGGCTTTTGACTGGTGTGGTTACAGAGTCCAAAGAAGCAATCTCTCGATTTCCGCCTGGTGACGTCATGGAAGTATCACGCTGCAACCGGTCGCGATCCTCGCGGTGTCCCAGCAGCGGTGGTTGATGTGGCAGACGCCTGTTCTGCTGCAGGTTGCTCTCCATGTGTGGCAGTCCACGGAAACTTCGGCCGCCAGAAGTCGGGACGCCGTGACGACTGTGACACTCGCGTTCGCTCGTGCGTTTCGCCAGTATTTTTACGACCAACCGCCAGGATCGCGACATCCGACAGCATGACACTGCGTCCTCTTTGACGCCATTTGTTGCCACTTGGGACCCAACTTTGATGCATGGGCGAGGTAGGACGCTAAACACACCAGTCGAAGACTCGTTCCAGGCAACATATACTTTCTGTATAATGCAGGCTCTCCATGGGATTTCAGCGAAATTGACGGCACCTAGACGCTAGAACAGAAAGCTGTGGCGGCTGGTTCGCTCTGTCTTTCCGAGCGAATCAGATATTCACGGCGCTTGGTGGTCCAGAGACGATGTCGTGAAATTAGGTTCGAAAACAGGTGACGGAAATCGCCAATAGCAGTTCGATTCCAGTGGCACTGCGTCATTTTCATAGCCCCGCATGTCACCAAAAGCCACAACATACCGTTTTTTTTTTTTTTAATGCGGAAATTATAATTATTGAAGAGTGATAACTTAACAAACGCAGGGCGCGACTTAAGTTTCGCAACATAAGTTGCGCCCTGCGAAACAATATTTGGATGTTTGGGATTCGCCCCAACCCTGCGTTTCTTAATATGTTGGCTACTAAAAGATATGACTCAGCGCTATTCAATTCTAAGCAGTAGGGGTGGGCGAATACTGTATCGAATCGAATAGGGCAGCGTCCTTCTTAGCTTCAACGCTGCAAGGAGAGTCCGTATGCCGTCGGCTTCCCCAGCCCTGTGAAAGCTATGAATGACGCAGCGCTTATTAATTCGAATCGCTTTTCGCCCACTCCTACTAAGCAGTATTCGCACACGCCTAAACAATTCGCTGGCCATGATCCACAAAATATGACAATTAAACGGTAAGGAGCGTTGACATAGCGCAAAATAATAATATTAATAGTAAAAACATAAGCACCACACCAAAATCACAAGTCTTCGATAAGCGGTGTGTGTGAAAAACGCAGTCGCATCACTTTTCTTTTTTTGTGTTTGTTTGTATAGCCGCTGTGCCAAACTGCCCGCCATTACAATGCAAGTGTGGAAGGGAAAGCAGCGCGTCAGCATATTCTTATCATTATCTCGGTCCATTTGCTGCCTGGCTTCCTTATCAAACCGCAGGCCTACACGCGAACGAGTCGAGTTATCGGGGACCGCACCAAGCTCCGTTCCCTCTTCTCCCTTCCTTCTCCTTTCGCGTAAATCACCGAGGGCCAAAAGTGTCGCCGTGGCTTCGTGTCCCGGGGAATCCAGCCGATAATTATGCGTCCAAGTCCCCATTTGGGCAGGCGCCGCTTCGCATTCATCACTGCGTTGGCTGGAAGCCTCCTTGCACGGCGCGGTCTCGACTTCAAAGCGGTCGCTGAACCTCTTTGAAGTTCTCCAGGCGTCGTTTGTGGAACAAGCCGCCGATGCGTCTATAAAGGGCATCGTACACGCTGTCTTTTCGGGCGTCCGTGCTTGCGTCTATATGTACTATAACAATTTTACTTTCGCGGTTGTGTAGAGATCTGGCTCCGAGTTTGACGGTGAGCCTTTGTGAACGACGTGTTGGCGTCAGAGCTGCTCTTTTTCCCTGTTTGTAATTGCGCAGGCGCGTTGTACGTCTTTTTCATTGTGTACGGATACGCGTCTATAAATTCGTAAAGTGCATCGTAGCGCCATCGTTTGGGCGTCGGCGCAAGCTTCTGTGTCTAGTTTTCTTTTTGTGGTGGCGTAGAAAATCAGTCCATGACGTTGACAGTGTCTCTTGCGAACGATTTGTTTGGTGACACCTGGGTCGGGTTTTCCCGGTGTGTTCTTTTCGTTGTGTACAGATATCCTTCTATGCGTTTGAGAAACTGTCTTTTTATATTTTCCGGAGCGAGTTCGAGATTCAGGTGGTGTTTCTGCGAGCGTATTTGCGTACTACAGCGTGATTAGGTAAAACGTTATAAGTCGGAAGAAAAAAAGGCAATGCCGGGGGGGGGGGGGGGGGGGGGGGTCTAGCGAATATTATTATGGCTCCGCAGCCTATGAGATTTCGTCGGTTAAACTTTACAGTATGTAAACTAACGCTTCTAAGCCACTCTAGACGGCACGTAAAAATTGGTTTCTCAACGTACTGCGCTTCCACTTTCTACAGAGGTGCAAGCAGGTGTTGGAAGATTACAGTGAAAATTTCGAGGAATTAACTTACCTCGTTAAAAAAATGAAAGACGTTTACAAACCTTTGTATTGCGAAAAAAAATTGCAGCTCTCGAGGAGGAGGGGAGGCGTGTATATTTGATTTCGCAAAAACCCGCCGTATAGTTTAGAGCCGGAAATTGTTGGGGCTATTTGCACACTGGCGCCACTAAGTTTCAACTCACGCGATGAAGAGCGAATTGTACCGAGTTACACACCGGACGAAAATTCTATAGCATTTGGGAACCAATGAGGGTGTATTAAGTAGAGAGAATTTCAGCTGTCGGCGTAAGTGGGAAGCGTGTTTTCGTACGTCACTTCGGTACACATAGTCACACGTGCTAAACGAAAAGCGCGAAATAAACAAAAACAGCAAAGTAGACAAGACCAAGTGCAATCTGAAATGAAGGTTTCTTGAAACAAACACACGCTATGAATACCCTATTTCTGACTATTCGTTTAGAAAATAAAACTGTGTCTCTGTCAGGTGCGCACACGGGTCAATAACGCACTTGCTTTCTCGAATCCCGGACGAAAGCTCGCCGGACAAAAGCTCACCGGACAAAAGCTCACCGGAAAAAAAGCTCACCCATTTTTTAACAGACCCGGACAAAAGCTCACCAGGAGAAAATTTCATGTTGGTCTTATAGAGAAACCAAGTTTAGAGAAAAAGGCGATGAGCCTCCTTTTAGCGAATTCGGCCACCGCGAAGCGGCGTGTACGGATAAGTCAGGTGAGTTAACATTTTTGTAATGAGCAGGGGGTTTGGGTTATCACGCGCACGAGTGATACACGCGCGAAGTAGAAAAGCCTTTTTTAAATAGCGTCCCCTTTTCGATAAACGGCATATCTCTAAACTGAGGCTCTGCTTTCTCTAAACCGTGCTTCAATAAAACGTACCCATTCTCTAAAACATGTTTCGACGAAATGGCATTCGGTCAACCGTAGTAAACCCTTGCATGGGATGGGGTACAAGTTCACCTAAAAATGGTGAAATATCCATCGCGTCCGCATTTTATATCAGCCCGTGTTTCGCCCGGGTAGCGAAAAAAAATGAGGTGAGCTTTTGTCCGGGTCTGTGAAAAAACGGGTGAGCTTTTGTCCGGTGAGCTTTTGTCCGGTGAGCTTCTGTCCGGTGAGCTTTTGTTCGGTGAGCTTTTGTCCGGTTACCGCTTTCTCCTTGCTTTCTGATACTGAATGCATCGTAAAATTTTAACGCAGTTCTATCAGCGTATCTCCCCAAAATTGTTGTCTTTCTGTCTTTCCTAATTCTGGTTCACATGGGCACCTTTTCCATTGCACTGCCAGATTGCCCGGCGTGGACTTTTTTTAATGACCATGAACGTTATCTTGCAATCATTCATGACCATACATGTTATCGTGCTTGCTTGTTATCTTGTTATCAACGGCCCGTGGACTGTTTTGGCGGAGTGCCGAAAATGGCCCGCGTCGATATGGAGCGTGGTAAACGGCGCGAAACTGCGAAGTGTCTCAATAACAGCTTTCGCTCTAATGTCGCTCTAAAAAAAAAAAAAAAAAAAAAAAAAAAAAAAAAGCAGAAGTTTGTTATGACTTCGCAGACGATGCACGCGTAGGGAGAAGTGTTGTCCAAAGGTGGCGTATGCAGCGTCGAGGGATCGCCGGTTGATTCGGGCTCTTTTGCGGGATCATCTGCTATCACAATATGAATCGGCCGGCGCTCACTCTACGCGGAGTACGCCATCTGTCGTCAGCACTTTTCCCTACGCGTGCGTTGTCTGCAAAGTGGTTCCTGAACAGGTTTCTGCTTTTCTTTTTTCTTTTCTTCTTTTAAATGAGGTAAGTTTATTCCTTGTTTTTTTTTTTTTTTTTTTTTCACTGTAAACTTCCACCGCTTGCTTGCAGTCCTGTATTAAATCGCAGAGCAGTACGTTGACAAACCGATTTTTGTGGGCCAATTAAAGTTCCATAGAAGCATTAGTTTACAAGCTGTATTTTTTTGAACACCGAAGTTTGAATCAGAAAATAGGCAGCATGAACAAGATAAAATACGTCCTGAGTTCCTTAAGTTGTGGCACTGCGTCTGGATGTTTGTGAATATGTGGTGTTACACATCTGTTCACGCCAGGGATGTTCTTTGCCTCTCTGTCTTTGTGCGTGAATGTAATGCGACTTGGGATACCCAATTCACACGGCAGCGTAAAGGTACCTTTAGCTTAGGTCCCTTAGCTGAAGGTACCTGTTGTAAACGGCGTTCTTGATCACACGATAAATAAACGGAGCACTTTAAGTTGATGTCGATTGCATTCCAGCTTAACCGCGAGAGGAGCACGTGATAAATAAGTATTCCTCGAAATCGGTTTAACGCGCAGTTTTTTTTTTTTTTTTTTAATATTAAATGTGAATTATCACGTTTAAAACCGAAATATTATTTATGTCTGCTTTTGCGGCACTTTACTTTTTTCTCTAAGTCTAAGGGCGCACCTAAATGAGTCTTGTTTTAAGACGTTCGACCCCGTCTGGCCGCACTGGCCCTAAATCATCTGCGTTTACGAGTTTGCAATGCGAGGTGGGTGACCTTTTTATGTTTAGCAGCTCCATTTTCTTGCGAAGTTCTCACTGAAGTAGCTAAATAGTGCCCGGCAGAAACGAACCACGACGGAGTCTCACGGTTACGCCAGTCACACGATCGAAAAGGATGGACGACGACGAAGATAAAGGGTCCTGGGCGGGAGAGTCGGGCGACTAGTCTACAACCTCGAAAAAGAGCTCGCAGTGGTCCATCGCGTTCGGGTTCGTAGCAGACATTGTTTTACACGTGCCGCCGCTGCTACCTGCTAGCTAGAGTATGCGTTCATCATTATTGTATTATTCCTCACATTTGTGTTCACAATCATTTCATAATTTGATACTTATATATATTCAATTTGTTATAATGCATTAAACAAGATATATTTATATATATGTGATATTATTTTGAGTTCGTGGGTCCGAGGCTACTCCCTGTAGCTGTTAAAGGGATACTGAACCAAAGAATTTAGTGTCCATAATAAGTGGCGCACGTTCTTTCCACGAGCCAGCAGCCGCCGGTGTGCGGGAGCACACGCAACGAAAATGACGTCAAAAACCTTTAAGAGGGCAGTGAAATGCACGGGCTTTGCGCCAAAGGAGAATAAATGCAGGCTTTTCATCTCTACAAGTGAAAGCTACGTGCTTGTTAAACCACTTAATCGCTTACCTTTTACACCAGACACCACTGTGTAGATGAAAAACTTGTCTTTATTCTCCTTTGGCCCTAAGCCCATACATTTCACTGTCATCTTAACGGCGAATGGAGGTCTTTGACGTCATTTTTTGTTCCGTGTGCTCGTGCACACCGGCGGCTGCTGGCTCGTGGAAAAAACGTGCGCCACGTATTATGGACACTAAATTCCTTCGTTCAGTATCCCTTTAAGGGAGCTCGGCGAGCTCCGTTTAACACAGGACCTCCCTTAGCGAAAGGGACCTTTATGCGCCGTGTGATCACGATCTCCAGCTCCCTTTACGACAGGTACCTGGGCTAAAGGTGCCTTTACGCTGCCGTGTGATTTGGGTATAAGTCTGATTGCATACGTTTGCGTTCGCTCTTTATTTTTTTCTTCACAAGGGTGGTGTTTTTATGTTTAGTTTGTTAGTGTTTATGTGTTTTAATTTAGCCTTTGTGGCTGCGCATATGCGATAGCGGACTTAGTTTCATGCAATGCTGCAATGAAAAAGGCTGTCTCAACACTCAGTTTTATACTTAGTGTTCAACACACCGCTGTTAAGTCTACTGACTTGAGCCTGTGTCTTGATTCAGCGCTTGCTTTGCACGCGTTCTTGTAGAAATAAAGCGCTAGATGAAGCCACCTCTCAAAAACACGGGTGCGTCTCCCCCTCTATAGTCAGGACTCTAAAACCAAATACAGTATATTAAAAAAGGTAGAATCGTCAGTTCTAGGAAGAAATGTTCAACCGCCAAGTGGTTGTTTCTAATTCTCCAATAACACTCCACGTTTCTTCGGTAGTCCCTCAAAACTTTCTGTTCCCGTCGTACAGAACCAACTGCGCGGTTTCTTTAAATTTTAAAGATGCTTATCGACGTTCTTGTTCATTCTTTCTCTACCGGAGCTTAAATACTACTGGAGCTACTACTGCTAAGGCAAGGCCGCGTCGGAACATTGTCCTAACAACGGCACAAAACGCAGTAAGTCCCTTCGTTCTGCTCGTTACTCCAGTATTTTATTATAGCGTGCCATCTCAAAGGACTCCTCGCCGCGAATCCACGCAAGTTTCCTCTAAAAGGCCGTAAGCCGACTGCGTGTAGTTATTTCTAGAGTCGAAACATCGTGAAGAAGCGGCCAGCACGCAGGCAGTCTACTGAAACGGCCGCACGCGAGCGCGAACCGTTCTGCTTCGCCGTGCTCTTGCAGCCCCGCACGCATGACGAATGACCCCTCGGCACCCTCCGTCCGACGGTCTATCTAACTCCGACTTCAACTTGAAAAGCCACTGAAAAGCCGACAATGCCGAGCATGCGCCGCGAGCAAAACGGAAATGAGAGATTGCCTGCGAACGCAGGCAATCTCTTTTTTTCTTTTTCCGTCCTTTACAAATGCCAACATCAACCAAGTTCTCTGTAGTTGCCTCGCCGCTTCCACTTGCTCCGTTGTACAAAACAAAATGAGAAAAAAAATAAACGGGTTGCCGAGATTTTGAATTGTGCGAAGATGCCTCCAAAGCTGCCGCACCCGTTGACCTCCAACCGGCGTAGCTAAACTTCGTTCCACCGAAACCTGGCAAAGAGCGAACCCTACGGCCCCCTCCTGCAAATCAGAGCGACGGAGATGAAGCACGTGATAGCCCTTACCAAAAAGTCAGGGACGAGAGCGTAACCCAAGCTGTTGGAGGGGGACGAAGGAGGAACTCTCCTCTTTACCCGGACCCGCTTTTTGTGTTACCCAGACGTCCCTTTTGTACCGTGTCGGAGATTAGCCTTCCACTCAAAATTCGTACAAAAGCGACTTTCCTCTTTCTTTCTCTCTTTCCCACCATCCGACGCGATGATTGGCCGGGCAGGGTGTTCGTAGCGCTCGCACTTTGTCGAGTTATGGTGAAACAAAGTATAGAGGAAAAGCCGGGAGACACGGGCGAATTCTCGGCGGGAAGTCAGGCGGGCACTTCCGCCTCCTCCGGCAAACTCAAAAGGGGACGTTGGTCGTCACTTCCGGGGACCGGAAGTGCGTCGTTTGTTTTACGGTTGACGGCTCAAAAGAAGGACTCGCCGGGGACGTGACCTCCCCTTCTGGCGCGCAAATATGGTGACGCCCGTTCGTTCGAATGATCGGTCATTCTCCCCTTTTTGTAAATCGGGATTTCGGACGAGGCAACTCTGCTAATTAATAGCCGTTCGTCTACTCCGATCACTTTAAATACGGCCACAGCCGAGTTACGATCCAATAGATCCATCTAAGCAACGTCAAAAGGGCTTGGTGACGGTGCTTGTGCTCTTCGTGCGTTTCCAATCACCGGCTCAAATCAGTCCCTCAAAGAAAAAAAATGTTTAGGATCGGGGTGCATCCACTGCGCGTGAGTAGTTTAGCTAATGATACAGCGAACGAACAAAGACAAAGATTACCGCCACCATGCACTTCTGGCGCTGCTTGATGAGCTTAATGGTATCGCAGCTTCGACTCCGGTCCGGAATTGAAGTGTAACGGAGTATAAGAACACAAGCCACCTCAGGCCGGCTGGTAAAACCCTGCTAGAGCTCAAATACGGACACGCTTTCCACGCCAGTGTCCGAACGAATTGCCGGCCGGTCGGCAGCACCGTTGCTCGGGGCTGACGGGGAGAGGCCGGAAGTCCCCGTGACCGGAAGAAGCAATACGAAACCTTATCGAGCATTGGCTGACACGTATCGATCGTATCGTTTCGCTGGCGTAAAAGCGGACGACCCTTTTTGAGTCCTCACACCACTGCTGTGTCACTTGCGCGCGATGGGATCTTCCTGCTCGTAGTGTTGGAGCGAAATCGTGGCGCATGTTGGGCTTGTACAGCTTTTCATCTGTTATGAGAGATCGGCGCGTGGAGTCCTGGGTGTGATCATGGCATTACCTACAGCTTGAGATACACGCAGGGCGTCGCTTCTCATGTTTACACTCCTTGCTTCGCTCTTTCCGATTCATTCATTCTAAAGCGGCTATTTCATTGGTTGTCGGAGCGATAATAAGTTAATAACTAGCTTGGAACTTCCCACGCCCTGCATTTGTTTAGCTGAGAATGACTGTCACTAGTTATAGTCAGCCGAATGCGTACCAAAAACGTTTCCGTGTGGATGTCTACATGGTAAGGAACCAATTTTGTTTGAAATGGAGGCCTCTTGAGTGTCCGTTGCATTTGGAAAAACTAACAACAACCTGTGGTTTTTAGCATGCATTGTGTTGTTTCTTTAGGTAATACGCAGAACGTTGTTGTCGTTGTTTTTAGTCGAAGAACCATTTTTTTTTTTTATTTCCCGAAAATGAGCGGTCGGTCGATATGACTTTTCTGGAGCAGATTTTGCACACTTCGTGACCGAAGTATATTAACTGTTTTTGTGTTCATGCGTTCTCATATCACTAGTACGGGGGTAATAAGTCGGTAAAGAGTTTAGAGATTGGGTTAGCAAGTAAACGCATTGAATTAAAAGTTGATATGAGAATGAGTTATAAAAATTAAAAGACGTTTAAATGAGTCGTTCGACAAGATACCAAGGTATATCTTGCTTCGTTGTCATGGATGTGATAATGCCGTACGTGTTTTTGTCAGAATTGTGAAATTCGTTTTCTATCTTGCCAGTGTGAAGAAACATTTTAACACAGAAATCACCTAAATTATTTAAAAGTAATTTGAATTACACCGATTAGCATATAAACTGTGTAATAATTCCTTCACTCCTAGTAACAAAAAGTCTTCTAAATAAATTCTTAGTACGGGAAAGATCTTTACGTGAATAATTAAAGTAAGCAATTACATGTATATGCCTATTTTTATTACGTTTCAGAACTATCAACAGCTATAATAGACGGTGACCTAACTTCACGCAGACTATACAGCTTTATTGTGTTTATCCTGGAAAAAATATGAAAGTGTAATTAACCCAATACTTTCTACAGAAATAAAAAAAACACAAATACTTGTCAGACTAACATAACAGCAGCAGTGAAGAGCAAACAGCTTTTACTTTTCTCTGTCCGTGTAAGGAACAAATCAAAAACCGACGGACAAACTTCGCTTTACAAAAGAAATATACATACCAGCCGCCTTAAAATGGCATGAACTGATAAGGCAAAATAAACATCATTCACTCGCTGCGCAAACACCGCCGACACCCCACTGGGGAATTTTGTAGACCTCGATCGCGTTTCGCGGCGCAGCCAACCAAAGGCCAATAAGTAAATCGAACAAAAAGGAATGTCGGAACAACTTCCAGCAACACCGCAGCAACAAGTCAAACGCGCCAACATTGTACCAACCAGTAAAAAAAAAACACAAAACAAACACAAACAACACGAGAGCATGGGAAGTAGTGACAGCGCAGCGCCGACAGTGTTTGTTTTCTTAACGGTCTGGAAATTATTCTGTCCCTGCGCTTCCCCTACCGTGTAATCGAATTTGTTTATGACGATGCTGAATCCCAAGCGCGCGCGCGCGCGGAAACTAGGAAAGAACCTGTGTTTATTTTTGAGAGAGAAAAGAAACACGCAATAAAAACAGAAACTATAAAGAAAAAGAAGATGGTGGTCGCCTCTGACTCGAAAAGTTGGTTCGGAGGCTAACCGGCAAAAGAAGGGGGGGGGGGGGGGGGGGGGGGGGGGGAGGGGGTGCAAGCACTTGAAGCATCCCCCCGTCCTTTTCTGACAGCGTTTCACGGTCCTCATACCCCAACCAACGAGGGTGCAATGCACGTTGGTCGTCCAAAAGTATTATACGTCCGGTGTTGACACTGATAATTAACGCGCCTCCCATCTGAGCTGTCTCTCTCAATGCCGGCAATTATGCTAGGAGATCTCCGGCTTCGCTCGCTCGTCCGGTCGCGCGCGTTCGGCAGAGCCCAAAGTCTCTGGAGACTCGTGGGCTGTGAAAAGAATGGGTGGGCGTGAAAAAACATCTCGACTCGTACATTCGCAGCTGCGTCCCCCTCCTTGTCTTGGGACGGGCGTTGACCGGCGGCGGTAAGTCGGCGTTTTAATTCGATAACGACGCTGTCCTAGTAGAGTGTTTGCTTAACGTCCAGATTACAATCGGGCCGTCGTTTCACGTCCTCGAGCGGAAGAAATGGGTGCGCTTAGAGATTTTTTGGGGGCAACGCCTTATAGCCTTAGCACTGTGAGTAACGTGCAAAATTCGGTTCAAAGGACCGGAATAGCGCGTGGCACTTTCGAAATCAATAACTGTTTGTGAAAGACGCATTAAGCCACCGTCAAATTAAAAATAAATAGATTGAGGGGAGTATGATATTCGTCATGATTTTAAATACTTGCTACGCTTTATTACACGAGTAGGTACGCGATAATATTGCTTGAAAATGCGAATTAATAAATAGGCTGACGAACGTTTTTGTACGTGTGATTTAGAATACTTGGAAATTTTTGCAATTCAATGTTTGCGAAACAAGTGCGTGCACATAAAATTGGAGAGAACGTAACTCTTACTCAGTAGTTGTTTTACTTTGCGTTTTTTTGTAAAGCAATTTGCAATTATGATAATTTAGGTCAAGGTCCAACTCGAGTATTCGTATTTAAACCTTCGTTCAGGCGTAGTTTTGTTCAACTGTGAACATAATTGTAGTTTTCAGAAATTCGTTCTTTGTGTTAGCTTCGCTAAAACTAAACGGTACGAGCTATGAGTATTGGAATCCATATTTACGACTAAGCAAGGGGAACCTGGGCCGGCTTGCTAGAACAGCGTCTCAGCTGAGACTGGGTGAAAGAAAGCACTGCAAAGGCTGAGGCGCGCGAGCGCCTTGAGACGCAGTTTGAGTCCCGCTCAGCTCGTGCGCTGGCTTTGGCAGTGCTTTCTTTCACCCAGTCTCAGCTGAGACGCTGCTTCTAGCAAGCCGGCCCTGATGTTCTCAATAATAATTTTCTGGTGGAAGTAAAAAGAAGCACTACCGTCTCATACTATTTTCGCAAGTCCTTAAGGATTGAGTCACATCTGCGGGGCAGAAGGGATCTAGTGCGCGCGGAGTGTTGTTTCTTCTTGGGTGGCACTGACGGCGGACGCAGCTCTCAGACCTCGAACCACAAGAACGACCCGGAAACCGACAGCCTAATTAATTCCACTTGTTCATCGTGGTACTTGGAGATGGAAATCAGCGAGTGGGGAAACTTGGGCTTGTCGAGATGCGTCCGTCGTAATTCGATCTGAGCTAAGCGCCTTTCCTTTTCTCCAGAACCAAGTTTTTGGGATGAGGGTCTGCCGGCGACGGAAGCGTTCTCTTTGAGTTGTTTCAGAGTGCGCGTGCATCGATAAAAAACGCCGGCTGCTAAATAAACTGGGATGATTCTGGGCGCCCCTTGGTCTTCGAGCATTTATTTGTGTTTTGTTGGTTTGTACATCGACTTATCTCGTCTGCTTGTCTCGCTTATCTCGGAAGTATACGTGTAAAAATTGAGAGAGAGAGAAGAGGATAGTAGGGCGCATGGGGACGTCAGAGCACCGATCTCTGGTTGGAGTGATTATTCGCGACTCCAGCGACCTATAGGGGGCGCCACCACCAAACAAACATGGCGGCTGAGTCCAGGTCGCGTCGGCTCGGCCCGGCCGCCTGCAGGGGTGGCGCATTCAATTTAACAGATTTTCTTTTGTTTAATGCCCAATTTTATAGGTATTTGAACTGAGACGGTTAAGTGTAGCCGGTGCACATAAACTTCCAGAGCATAGTTTTGTTTTCCCGTTTTTTTTTGTTTTTTTTTTTTTGTTATTTTCATGTCAAACTTTTGTTTCGGAGATTTCGTTCAAAACCGAAACTATGGGCTCCGGAGAGACAGTAATAAACTCTAATCAGTTTTGATTAACTAAGGAAAGCGGCGATGACTACAGAATTGTTCCACCGAGAGTAATTTTCAGCTAACTCGCATGCCTCGACCATGCGACTTATCTGACCGTGAAATCGAGCTTTTGTGCGCATCCGCGTTTAAGAAACAGCTCCAGTCGTCTGCTCGGTCAACAACACAGGCTGCAGGAAAATTACGAAAAATAAGCAAGCGCTTCTTGAGCCAAGGCATGTTAACCCGCTGGCGTCCCACTAAGCAGCTGATACTCGTATTTCAATTCAGAGTTAAGTAGCAATCGAGAAGTCATTTTGACGAGCGGGTTATGTATTATATTACGCACTATCTCCCACTAAAGCGATATTTGTATATTATTCTTGTTGAAATATGAGCTTAGTTGACTATATTAGGTGAGCTGCTGAATAAAAGTATATTTGACAGAGAGAGAGCTACTTGTTGAAGTTAGCCAAATGGTTCTAGCCGGTAGCACGGAGACGAATGCGGACAAACTGAAGAGTGTCTTCATCGAAGATTCACGCAGAACCTCTCTGCATTGAACTTGACTTCGAATCCTGAACGGATAAAATGAGTATTTTGTTGTGACCGGTCAACCTGAGCAATGTAGACGTATATTGCTGCTAATTTCGACGGGGGTATATTATAAATATTAAAGGCACGATAGATCATAATAATGTCGTGACAGTTTTTAACTTTGCGAGACGCATCCCCCACCTTTTGAAAGCAGATAATTTCCCTCATTAATCATATGCAGCGAGCAGGTTTTCCTGAACCAAGTGATTGCGAAATCAGCCCAACTCCTTCAGTGTGGTTCAGAGGCTTTTTTGGCGAAAAGCAGTCAAGATGAATAGCCAACGCACCGACCGGCGTGGGTGGAAACTTGGGCTTGTCGAGATGCGTCCGTCGTAATTCGATCTGAGCTAAGCGCCTTTCCTTTTCTCCAGAACCAAGTTTTTGGGATGAGGGTCTGCCGGTGACGGAAGCGTTCTCTTTGAGTTGTTTCAGAGTGCGCGTGCATCAATAAAAGACGCCGGCTGCTAAATAAACTGGGACGATTCTGGGCGCCCCTTGGTCTTCGAGCATTTATTTGTGTTTTGTTGGTTTGTACATCGACTTATCTCGTCTGCTTGTCTCGTTTATCTCGGAAGTATACGTGTAAAAATTGAGAGAGAGAGAGAAGAGGATAGTAGGGCGCATGGGGACGTCAGAGCACCGATCTCTGGTTGGAGTGATTATTGGGGCTGCCTCTGTCTCTTCCCACTTTCGAACCATAGCCTCCTATATACTCACAAAACTTGACTGTTCGACGACGGAGCCATAGAGTGCCCGGTTGCAGATTTTGAGCGCGAGGATCTGGTAGCACAGAGCATCAAAGAGCAATTTCTCGGGGAACCTGGACGTCAGCGCACAGCTTTTGCAGCGGCGAGACCCCGAAACGCACTTGTTCGCTCGGGAGAAGTGTGTTTCGGCGTCTCGCCGCAGCGGGGCGCCAGTCACGTGGCTATCCTCTCATCCGTTGTCTGCCGCTCCACCCTTTCCGTTTCGGTGGCCGCTTCTTGTGGCAATCTGCCAGGCTTTGTCAGTATAAAGGAGCCTATGCTCGAACGTATTCGAACAGCGAGTAGAGAAAAGACAGCTAGGTTTGCGTCTACCCCCCAATAATTCCTGTCACAGCATCGGCGTTCTGGACTCCCTCTGCGCTCTCCTGTCCTCCTCTTTCTCGGTTTCTACCCATATAGTTTCGCGGTCATGGTTATGGAAGCCGCAACTTGAAAGAGGATAATATCGAACGACACGAGACGGACACTCACACAAGGGTGAGCGTATTTTTTTGTCCTTCCTTGTTTCTATGCTTTCCGGTTTCTGCTTTCTTTATTACGTTTTGTCAACGCGCTTAAGTTTGCATTTTAATCTTGGTCTAGAAACCCTAGAGATATACTTTAACTTACTTTTGAAGGTAAACGATAAGAAAGCATCTGGATCAGACAATCTCCCAAACCCATATCCGATCTGATATGCCGCGTGGCTGTCGCGGTACTTAAATTTCATTTTTCGAGCGTCCCTTCTTCAGAGATAGTTGCCAGAAGAATGGCTGTGGGAAACTTTTGCCCATTTATGAGTCCGGAAGTAAGGTGGACCTTCAAAATTATCGCCCTATATTTTTAACAACGACATGCTGCAAACGTTTAGGACACACGATTTCCAAACATATAAATAAATATTTAGAGGAAATAACTTACTGTATAAACACCAGCACGAGTTACGCGGGGACAATCGACAGTCACGCAACAAATAGAGTGCACACATGAGTTTGCACCGGCTATAAACGAAAGTAGCTACTACCCTACGCTGGAATAGTCATGTGGATTACAAATGCGCCAAGGCTTATCAGAAGTTCAGCTTCCTTGGAAGGCCACTGACACATGCAAATAGAGATGTTCGATTAGCTGCATATAATTGTTATGTACGTCCAACATTGGAATATGCGGAGTGCGTATATCCATACAGGAAGCAGCAGGTGGCGCAAATGGAACGAATACAGAATCTGGCACTTCGTTGTTTTTTCTTCTGAGTACAGGTGCACTGAATCGGTTATTGCAATGAGAAATAAAGTGCGGTTTAACTGTTTATAGAAACGAAGGAAAGTGTGTAGAATGAAAGAAATGCACGCTGTGGTCAATGGCTTGACGAAGATTAATCCCGGACTGTACATTTGGCCTTGAAGATCACGCTCCACAAGGTCGAGCAATAAATACCAAAGCGATTTCACCCTGCCAATATAAAAATGATGTCTTAGATGCTCTTTTTTTTTTGCCGAACTATTATTGAGTGGAACGCCCTGCCAGGGCAAGTTGTCGATTGCTTTAAGTCTGAATTATATGAAGCACAGCTAAATTAATTGATTAGTTAAAGGGGCGATGCAGCGATTTCTGTATTTTGCGCAAATACCGCTTAGAACGGATCCCTGACGTTAATGATCTGTGAAATACCGGTTCGTTTTTCACCACACGCAATCGAAGTCGCAGAAAAAAATAAATAAAAACGAGCAGAGTTCACCCCCTCAACTCGCAGCCAGAACAAGCGGTCACATGATCTGGAGCCGATTATATGCCGCCAATGTTGATCATAGCCATGCGCTGGGGTTGGCAAGGCACAGAACACGCGCTGAGTTCCAGGCATTGTTATGGTTCGGCTGTTGTCGTCATTGCAGCGATTGGACACAGGACACTACCCGAATGCTTCTCGAGCTATCGACTATCACGAGCCCAAATCGACTGTCCACGCCATGCTCGGCTCCAATCTATGAGCCGCATTCAAATATCGTCACTGGGCGGTACTGCTACCGCCCAGCTACGTCATCAGGTTTTGCGAAGGAGAGATTGAATGAAAACACTCGGTTTTGTCCTCGAAATTACAGCGCAACAAAGGAGTTTCTTGGTCAGTGACGCTGCGTGCGAGTAACCTTGAGTCCCACCAGTGCCAGTAAGCTCGTGTAAAGTGGAAAACATTCCAATTGAATATCGTTGCACCGCCCCTTTAAGTTTTGCAGGTGGAATTTAGTATCTTCAACATGCGTGTGTAGCTACAACATACCTGCGCTCGCTTCACGCGGTTGAGTGCATGATTAAATTTCTTCGTTTGTGTGTTTTGTATTTTTTCCCTCTTGTGTAGACTAAACTTTCTACCGTACCTTAAATAAATAAATAAATAAATAAACATATTAACTATTTATCAGCAAATTACGTCGACGGTAGGAATTCTGCTATGCCATTACCGTGATTCGCACATTTTGCTTTTTACAAAAATAGCGTGCTCTACGTTTTCTGGGTCTCGCTAAATGTTATTAATTGAGACAATTGCCATCTAACCATCTTGTGATGTGGCACTGCGTGTTGGTGGTTGGCTTATTTTCTTGGAAATTAGAATATTTTGTATATGAATATATAAGATACGTCCGCAGATTAGCCGATGTCATGTACAATTTTCAAGGAAAAAGAAAAAAAAGGGTACGACCGCCGCATGCGTATGTGTAAAATGTACACTACTTTTGTGACCGATTTCCTACAGTACCGACAGGATCCAAACGGCAGAGAGGAGTAGCAGTCGTCGCGCCCCCCAGCGGCGCGAGCTAGCTATACCCTCCATACCGCTTCGGCGTCTCGTGGGCTTCGAGCGTTCACGAGCAGCCAAAGCACGGCGGAAGGCAGTGAGCACGTGGTGTGGAGGCCGAGCTTGTTGCCTTCCACCGACACTTTCCTGCCATTATCTTTCCGTCAGCGACCATACGGCGTACAAGTTCCTCTGCACCTGCACACTTCGTGCGTTTGTTTACCCGCCAAACGCGGCCACGTGCCTTAGTTTACTCCCGACCTCGTCATCGCGCGCTCTCTGCCCTTATTCTATATTGCCCTTTGATAAGCGCGCTCCTCATTGCATTCCGATGCACCAAAGACGCGTATTGGAACACTTGCTGGCCGTATAGTCCTTTTTTTCACAAGTGCGCTGCCACCTTGAGTTGTCGTCACTTCTTACAGCATGGGCGAAAACATTGTTTTGCCGCCATCACGAAAAATAGAATACATTTAGGAGCCTAACCATCACCCATTCTCGTTTTGCCTCCCTTCTATTATTATTTTTTTTTTTTTTTACTATTTACAGGTTGGAATGTTTTAATATTATTTCGTCGCCCATACCGGATATGCCTACTCGGCGGCTGGGGAAGAGAGTAAACAAGAGAGGTTTATGCATGCCTTGCATATGACGTCATATGGCAGCTTACCAGCCGCCATCGCTCCGTGCCCTGCCCCTGTGCCCGTGCCTTCTGCAGCCTACATTTCACACTATCGAATTTGTTCTTCTCGGCAAGTCTTGCTGAGGAGAACAAATTCGATGGTGCGAAATGTAGGCTGCAGAAGGTACGGGCACAGGAGCATGATACAAAGAAGTGGCGACTGGTGTGACGTCAATGCAAGCCACGAATAGCGGATAAGGCCTGAACGTTTTATTTATTTTTTGTTTCTATTTAGAACACCTGCGTAAATTTAGAGGCACGTTCACGTGTATAAGTTGAATTCGTGCTTGTTTTTTTTTTGTTTTTTTTTTCGTTTGCTTTTTGGTAAATCTTATTTAATGTGAAGCGCAGATAAGTTCATTAACAACTATGCAGATATGTACGTAACGCGTAAGTAGTAACGAGTTACTTCTACTAAGTTACTTTTTTTTTTGGTAGCGAGTAACGTATTTAATTACATTTTTAGAAAAGGAATGTGTAACATATTTGGTTACTTTTAAGGCCAAGTACCGACTAACGGTATATCGTTACTTTTGACGAGTAATGTGTACACCGCCTTTTAGAAAGCTTCGTTTTAATTCTAACCTGAAATCCACAAATCACAGTGCATTATATTCGGCTCTGCCTTTATTTTACAACACAAACCTTTGAACGCACTTTTACCCTACCTCAAAATTTCTGGAAGCGACCACAAAACCCGGTAAAACAGCGGCGAGCTCTGCGAGCTGTTTCGTCGTCGGTTAGGCTTAGCGGATGCACCGCCGTGAGATGAACGATCTCGTGAAATCTATGGGGATACTTCACACGTCGACTTTTCCTGTTACGGTCGCAAACGAACGTCGTCCCGTCGGTTGTAATCCTCGCACCGCCGAATCCACAAGCACTTTGTAGAACCACATATCAATCGCCGTCATGCCGGACCCCGCACACCACCACAGACCACTGCCGGCCATCATCAACAAAACCACGTGATCACCGTCCAAGTACCACGTGACGCCTGCGCCGCTCCGCACTCCGACGGCTACAGACGGAGTGCCAGAGAGCGCTCTGAGAGGGAGAGGCGCCCTCGGAATGAACCACCCGATCAGGCCACAGCACTCTCTTTCAACCACCCGATTTCGCGCGCTCTGGAAAGAGCGCTCGAGAGCGCGCAGAAAGAACCACGCGACATGGATGATACTGTCTGTTCAGTTTGTATCTTCTCGTGGATGGTGTTCCTGTGGAGAAGCCTAACCTATACAACTGTTTTGTTCACTCTCAATTCCACCCACGTTGCTGTCAAAGCCGGAATCTGCACTCTAAAATAATATCCGTTCTTAAAAGGTTTCTCGACGCCCCAAAAACTCTTTCAGCTCGTAAAGAACGGTTTCGTCTCAAGCACTATCGCCGCCTGGCGCACTAGAAAGGCAACTGAGTAATAAAAAACACTTTTCCACCAAAAAAAGAAAAAAAAAGAAAAGAAAGGAGTTTAAAAGTATTTATTTTTTTTAGGTTTTGCGCGGAGAACCCTTTAAGAGGCTGTTTAAAATAACTTTTTGGGGTGCAAAAGGTGGACAAGCCGAACAACCCCTAAGAATTATTTTTCGACCAGATTTTCTTTTTTTTAAGTGTGGGACGAAAACAAAAAGTTACGCATTAAAAATTGGAACAAGTAATATAATATAGAAAAGGCGAAACAAGAATGATAGACATCCGCGATTAAAACGCGACTTTCTCCCATTAGTGCGACGAGAGCAAAACGACGTTTTCCCGCCTACCGTTAGTTCAGCTATTCAAGATGGCGGCGGCACCCGCGTAGAAAAGGTCTATAAGGCGGGGGGCTTTATTTTGTGCGATGTGAAAACAACGGTTGTCTGTACTCGGTTCCGTTTTTTTTTTTTTCTTTTTTCTTGGGATATCAAACGCACATAGTCCGACGAGCGCCATAGTGGTACATCCTTGGCGCGGCCTGATCGGGTCCATCGGTCGGACTTTGAGCGAAACGGAGAAAGGTACCTTGTACCAAGCGGCCAGCCATATTTGAATTTGAAGTGCTTTCCTAATACTACCTAGAAAGGTATAAATAAATAGATATATGAATACTATTCGCATATACGAGGAAGATCATGGGGCGTTAACGAAGTATCCGCGTTAGTTGTTCGTTCTCGAATTGTCATGTGCGTCTGTTAGAGTTTGTTGTAGGGCCCGCGAAAACGACTCGGACAATTGATTCACCTATATTTATATTTCCTCCACGCGATATCGCGGGAATGGGAAAACATTGTCCATCTTACTTTTCTTTTAAATTAATTGTCACACCGTTTTTCAATCTAACCTTAAGGGGAAGCTGAAACGGTTTTGAAGTTGATTAAAAAAAAAGACTGGAATTTTCGTAATCCTTCTTCGAGCATCACGAATATCACAAAACGTAGGCTATTTGATGCCCGTATTTTTTTAAAAAAAGACGCCATTGAAGATGCGTTGAAACCACGCCTCTCCGCGGCAGCAGGAGTGGGGAGTAAGGGGAGAAAGGAAAACATGGCGTCATGAAAGGTTCCTCGCGCGTGCTCCTCGGCTCGCAGAGCCAGCGTCCTGCGTCGTCCATACTGAGTAAATTGGTGATTTATGCTTCTGAAAGATGCCGGTTGAACGTGGGAAGATATACGAAGAGAGAGACAGAAAAGGGCACAAACACACTGCTGGACTAGCTACCGTCTACTGAAGATCCTCTTCCACACCCATTAGTTTCTTATCTCTGAGCTAATAGCTAATAGGTGTGGAAGAAGAAGAGGTTTATCTTCAGTCAATGGCTGCTAGTTGAGCAGCTCCGAGCACGTTTCTACGGAAGAGGCAAGGACCCCACGGAATCCGAGTAGCTTAAGTTAAGTGGAGACGAAATGAGGTAAGGATTGCCAGCTGATCGTTGTGCGAAATATGAAATTAGAAATTCACCTGGTATTTTTATGACGTCACGGCTCAACCAACCAATGACATTCGGTGGCGGCGACCTGCTGCATGTTTTTACATTTTTTTCCAGAATTTACCGTTGTTTTGAAGACAAATTATGGTGATATTTAGGTTCTCCAGAAAAAAACTACGCCAGAAAAATGGATTAACACAAATGCCCCCCCTTAAAAAAAAAAAAAAAAAAGCAAACAAAAGAAGTCTGAGCTTTCTTTTAAAACTGTATCATACTGTGACATAAGCACAGAGCTAAGAGTAGTACAAGGCCTAAAATACGCAGATTCCTAAACTTTAATCTGGAATATGACACTGACCAGGAGATAGGCACGTGAAACCTCGTGCTCCTAATCGCTTCGCAGATTTTATATTTATGTCTAAACATATTTTCACCTGTCTCAGTTGCCGAGCTCGCTCTATATGCTGCATCAATTGTCCTTCCAAGTTCTGCCCAGAAAAAGAACAAAAAACGCAAGGGTATTTTTTAGAATGTACCTTGCACTAGATCGTTTCGCTTTACTGCAAGGCATATTTTTTTTCCCCAACGAAAAAAAAAAAAAACAGTGAGTGTGCGGGCAAGCTCGTGATCATTAATCATAATGCAACACCTGAGATGTTTTTATTTTGTTTTTTGAAAATACAGAATTCTGCACTCCGCGATTGTATTACATTTTTTCGTTCGAGGTGACATTTTCTTTTAGTGACCGAATCGTTAATATGACGACCTAATGGATTTGTCCTGTTTCGTCCAGTCGATACATTTGATATATAAAGCAAATTAAAATATCTAAAAGGGCAAATTTCAACGCAACTGGTCGTACCAGGGATGGAACTAAATATCTAAAAGGGCAAATTTCAACGCAACTGGTCGTACCAGGGATGGAACTAAATATCTAAAGCAGTGCAAAATTGGCCAAACAATTTTTTTTTACGGGTTAGGTTTGTATTCGGTTTGAAAATGTTCCTGGTTATTTACCATGCATATATATATATATATATATATATATATATATATATATATATATATATATATATACCGGGTGTTCATTTTTAATTCGAACAGATTTATTACAAAAAATTCGTAAAAGATGCACTAGTACGGTTTGTTCAAGTGAGTTATACGGCTAGGGGGACATTATGGGGGTGGCTAATCCTTGCGAGAAGTTGGCTAATTACTTAAAATTCGTTAATTTTTTTAATTATTGAAAATAGACATATGATTCCAATTAGAAATTTGCTCAGCGTCGTCGAAAACCCCTAAATCAGTCATTTTCAGAAAGACTTTGAGCGGGTGAGAAGCATAGTAGTGAACTGAAGTTACCGCTAGTGGAGCAGGTACAAAGCTAGGGGTTGCGATAAGGCGCCCGTGTGATTTTTTCGTCTCTTATCTAGCCCCAGCCTTGTACTGTACCTGCTCCACGAGTGGTAACTTTAGTGCCCTACTACGCTTCTCACGCGCTCAAAGTCTTTCTGAAAATGACTGAATTAGGGGTTTTCGATGACGCTGAGCAAGTTTCTAATTGAAACCATATGTCTATTTTCATTAATTAGAAAGTTAATTAACGAATTTCAATTAATTAGCCAACTTCTCGCAAGGATTAGCCACCCACATAATGTCCCCCTAGCCATATAACTCACTTGAACAAAACGTACTAGTGCATCTTTTACGGATTTTTTGTAATAAATCTGTTCGAATTAAAAATGAACACCCGGTATATATATATATATATACAGAGTGTTTCAGAGAATGAAGGCCAAATCGCTCCTGCGAAATCTACTCATCGCAACGAAAAACGGATGTTGGCGTTTCGGTCCTGGGCCCGGGGCCCATTTAGGAAAATTAGTAAAGTCCGGGATAATTAGATTGTTAACTTTTTTTGCGTAATTAACTTTTTTAATATTGTGTTTAAGGGCATAATTTCAATTAGAAAATTGCTCAGCATCAGCAAAAAAACACTACATCAACAAATTGCAGAACGATAGAAGGCACGCGAAGCATTTTACGGCTTTTTGAAAAACCGCACAAGTCCGACGGATTTTTAAGTTTCGGTTTGCTATCGGAGCGCATCTCGGCCCCGGCGGCATCGCGCCCCGTGGACAGATGGCGCAACCAACCTCTGCTGCGTCGCGCTATGACAGTGCAGCAGAGGTTGGTTGCACTATCTCTCCACGGGGCGCGGTGCCGCCTGGGCCGAGATGCGCTCCGATAGCAAACCGAAACTTAAAAACCCGTCGGAGTTGTGCGGTTTTTCAAAAAGCCGTAAAATGCTTCGCGTGCCTTCTCTCGTTCTGCAATTTGTTGATGTAGTGTTTTTTGCTGATGCTGAGCAATTTTCTAATTGAAATCATACCCTTAACAATCTAATTATCCCGGACTTTAATAATTTTCCTAAATGGGCCCCTGGCCCAGGCCAAAACGACACAAGCCTTTTTTCATTGCGATGAGGAGTTTTTGCAGGAGCGATTTGGTTTGTGTTCTCTGAAACATCTGAAATATATATATATATATATATATATGTATTTAATATTGCTGTGTCTTTGGCTTTAAGGACAAAATAATTTAGGACAACAAAAATAAATGTTTGGACTTGCTTATGACATATGTTAATATGCTTAAAGCTTTTAAGATTAGTTAAATAAAAGAAAAGTCTGCTGCGTGCATGTTTAGTCAGCCCCAGTGGTCGTCTAGTGTCATCGATATAGTTGAGAAATTGAGCTATTGCGGTACCCCTGTGAACCTGGAGCCTTTAACGTGCATCCCGCAGTAGCGATACACGACCGATCGCCGGTGCAGTGCTCATTCGATTCGGAACGGGCAGGAGTGGAGATATAAACCCAAGGTCCCTGGGTTTTTAAGTGCCAGTTTTCGCTCCACGTCCTCCGAGCTGTGGTGGGCTCAACACACTCGGCCACGGATCTCCTCGTTGGTAGACCACATGTACACGTACAACACTTTTCCACTAATGCGCTTTTTCTTTAGAAACGTTTTGGTGGTTTTATTGATTTTGAAATTAACGAGCCAGTAGATTAGACAAAAAGCAACGTGAATTTAAATTAATCTTTTTTGTGGAAAAAGTGAAATGTTAAAGTGAAGTAGTTAAAGCCATATTATTTATAAAAAATAGCAATTCTATAACTTATCATGTTTTCTGGAATCAAATAAGATTGCGCGCTATTCCCGTTGTTTCTAACGCCTTTTTCCGCTAAAGTCGCGCTTTTGAGGGGTCTCATTGTTATCGCCTTCTTTTGTTTGTGCTCTGTTCGATTTTGCTTATTAAATAAATCCATGCGAACTTTTTACAATTTTAAAAATAACGTTTAAAAAATATTTTCGCTTTTGATGCCATTTGTACGCCGTATAAACAGTTTTCGTACATCGACCAGATTTTAAACACTTTTATTTATTTATTTATAATAGCCTCAGGGGTGAAGCAGTACAGAGGGGGCGGGAGTCGGGATTAAATACGGTACAAAAACGGTAAATTTGGCTCAAAAACACGACTCATATCACTTTGGTGCTTCCTTAAATCTTCCAAGATCATTGATGGTCTGTCTCAATGGACGTGGGAAGGAGGTTCCATTCAGAAGTTTCTGGTAAGAAGGAACTGTAAAAGGAGTTAGTCTCGCATGTTGCTACGCCTCCTTTGCAGTGATGGTCAAAACAGGAAGATATGTAGACAGGGACATCGATGAGTTGGCTTTTTAGTATAGAATTGTTAAAGTATATTTCATGAAACAAGCACAGACGAGAAATCATGCGGCGGGTGGAAAGGCGAGGCAATGAGAGGCTAGACTTCGTTGAAGTCACACTAGATGTGCGATTATATCGTTGGATAGTTTAAAGCGTGCTGAACGGTTTTGGGCGGCTTCGAGTGCTGAAATGAGTATTTCTCTGCCAGTAGGATTCCAGACCAAACACGCATATTTGAGGCTAGGTCGTACCAGTGTTTTGTAAAGCAATACTTTTAACGACGATGGAGCTAAGGAAACGTTAGGTTGTAGGTATCCCAGCACGCGATTACTATTGTTAATAATATATTTGGTACGAGCCCTCCATGACAGATCAGAACTAAAACGAACTCCCAAGTGTTTGTAAAATGATGCGTTTGCAAAGGGTTATTTGACGGTTGGATTTGCGTCAACTCTCTGTAGCCAAGGGCGCATCACGCTCGCGAAAACTTGTTTTATTTTAGACAGAGATCTAGAAGCAAGAACTGTTTCGGAGAAACAAATGGCGTAAACCTGTTTACGTTAAAAATAAAGCCATATCCTTATCATATTAACGTCTCAAAATAAATAAATAAATAAAATAAAAGTGAAAAGGCAGTCAGATAATACCTGGATATGTAGAACATAGCTCCGTTCCACTTTAAAGGGATACTGAACCAAAATTTCGAGCTCACAAAACAGGGCTGCAGCAATAGGCGGGACACTGCAGAACCCAAAAACACCACTCCTCTAACGGATGACCGTGTTTTTGAAAAAACAAATGCGCAATTGAACACGGGGGGCCGACGAGGCCGACGAGACAGATGACGTCACGGTTCTCATTCCCTCTCCTCTTCGCTTCGACTCGTCAAGCTGGTGAACCGAAGCGAGAAGGAGAGAAGCGATGCCACTGTCCCTCATTCTCAACTGCTTCATGAGGATTCCGACGTCAGAGTCCTAGCTTGCTCCCGCCCTTCTTTTCCAAAAATACGGCCGGCCATTCGTTTGAGATATCGATGTATGAGTGAGGTTTTGGAGTTCGTATAGCATCCCATTCAAAGCTTCTGCGGCCTTATTTTGCGAAATGCAAATATCGGTTCAGTATCCCTTGAAGTCCTAACCACAATCAGCGCCACGATCCGACGGACACTATCAAGCAGCGCCAAAAAAGTGCAACGTCATGGCGTTCGTCGTTTTTGTACGTTTGCTTTCACAGAGACAAGGCGTCATGACGATGTACATTTGGCGCCGATTGTATGAGTGAAAAGACTGCGGGCGCCGTCGAGCTAGTGACAGCTAACCGTGTCGTTTTTTTTTTTTTTTTGAGGTTGTGGTGCAGAAAAAGAAAATTTTTGAATCGAAGAAACAGAAACGAAGGAGACTTTCCCTTCCGAGCCTGCTCCTTCGACTTAGTTTTCTTTTAGATGCGGAGCATCTCTTGCTCGGGTCTATGTCCCGCGGCGTCGGCGTTGTAGTCGGCACTCGAACTACGCACGCGCAACTCTCCTCCTTCCCTCTCTCCAACAGCTGCGCGTTACTCTCTCCGCTCTCTCTCTCTACCAGCTGCGTGCACTGCGCGTGCGTTCGCTTCTCCTCACACCGCGCGCGCACGCGCAACTCTCCTCCTCTAGTCTCCTCTCCTTCAAGTGTGAAAAAAAATAAACGGCGAGCGGCGAGCGTTCCAAGTTTCCCTGCCGCGAGCCGCGATGAAGGCTAGCGTAGGGGGTAACGCTAGGGCAGTCGGTGGCGCCATCTCTCGACGTCAGCACGCAACTGACTCTTTCCTCGGAACCAACACGATGCTCCGCATCACCCCATGGTTCCCCTCGGGAAGATGGTGTAATTTTTCCCCCCTTTCTGCATTACAGTTTTTGGGTGTAAAGACGACGCTATCGATTGGCTCCGTCGGATTCTAGCGTTTGGCGGCGGTAGGACTTAACGACTTCAGACCAAGAAAGCTAATTAAGCTTTCCTACGGGAGACGAGAAATGCACGATATACCTTTGTCGCGTTAAACCGCCGATTTATCACTTTTTTTTTCTTTTGTTTTTTTACGACTGATTGTGGTTTTTTTAGTTTGTTTTTTACATGCTCTCGTACTTATACTTAGACACTCGCTAAAGCAGCAACAACACCGGAAGCGCACAAAAATGAAAGCACAAAAAAAACAACGCTGCAACAGTTTTATTGTTACAGCATTTATTTCTACACCCTGTACTCTTGCCCTCTAAGGTTCTAAGTGCTCTCGCGTCAAAAGAACTCCCGCCCAAAAAGTCACGCTAACAATACAAAAAAAAAAAAACAGCAAAGAGTATGGGGGGCGTATACGCTTCTTCCAGAACGAGTCCCAGAGAGAAGATCCCCACTCTGGTCTTCGTCCCGGCGAGAAAGCTAGCTCTATACGTGGCCAGCGCAAGTCGAGAGTGACCGCGTGCGACCGATACTGACTGACAGGCGGCACGGGCGCACCGCTGCACAATAGACGCGGAGTCTCCGCCCCTTTTGGGAGTAGCCCAACTGTCAGAAAGTCGCGTCAATTAGAGCAGCCTCCGGGCACTTCACCCAAGGTTCCAACTCCTCTCTTTTTCGGTTTCTTGTAACTAGTAATCGACTAAGTTTCCTTCTTTTGTCTCGCAATAAAGATTTCTTTCTTTTTCTTTTTATTCAGAAATAGAAATAAAGTGGACCTTGGGGTGGGTTACTGTTTTTTTTTTTACCTGGTTTTGAAGCACTTTTTTTTTTTTTTACTTTGCTTTGGAGTTTCAGGGCTATGGTTAAAGAGACGGCAGGGTATCGAAAGAAATGTTGGATGCTGAGTCGTTCGAATGTTGACTCTGTGGGGACCTAAAAAACAACAAAGTACGTATTTTCAGATTTTGCGGCTCGGCTTGTTATTCTCTTTTTTGACGGAAAATAATATTATTAATAATAATAATAATAATAATAATACATTTATTTTCGAGGACTATACTCATGACAAAGCAGTCAGGTTCGTCAAAGCCGACATGAGCTTGTGTGACTGAACCCTTTTAGATAGAATTGGTAACATAGTCGGTCAAGAAAAAAAAGAAAAAAGTTAAGACATTAGAAGACCACAGTAAATGTTCACTTCAGTAGTACTGATCAATATAAATTATTAGAAGAAAAAAAATCGTTGTTGTTAAGCATACAGGGACAGGAGAAAAAAGAGTTAAAATTGGTTTGTCCGTCTGGTCACAGGACATTAAAAAAAAAATCGACACAAAAATCTGAGGCACAGAACTTCGAGATGAGGAGTCTAGCAGAGTGAACAAAAAGGGCACACTCACACGGCACGTCTGTTCACAGTACATTCAAAGATCGACACAAAAATATGAGGTATAGAACTTCCAGGTGATGCGTCTAGCGGACTCGCACAAACATACACCACAGAAATAAGAAAAAAAAAAGTTATACTTTTTCTTTTAGTATATGCATATGACGGAGGCGCTTTTTTAGTTTGTTCTTTGACGTAAGGTTCAAGAGATCTGCTGGTAATTTATTAAAAATGTGGGGAACGTAGAATGAACGCATAATTTTGCCATACCGTGTGTAGCATTTTAGGACGAGATATTTGGAAACGTTCCGTAGTTGTCGTGAAACGGGAAGTGGAGATTTAAAGTCGGCAGACCAGTAGTGATTGATCACTACTGTTTCTAAAAATAGAGATCTAAAGTTCGGCATTGACAATGTCTCAAGAATAATAATAATAATGATGATAATAATAATAATAATAATAATAATAATAATAATAATAATAATAATAATAATAATAATAATAATAATAATAATTTTATTGCAAATGAACAAAGCAAGTGTGAAATCAGACCTCCCTAAGCCACATTGAGCTTGACTGGCAGTGTTGTTAGTATTATTATTATTATTATTATTATTATTATTATTATTATTATTATTATTATTGCCGCATCACTAAAGAGTTTATTAACTCCTGCACATTTCTTATACTTTACAGTGCATTGTGCCCACCACTACTGATGTCCCTGTCCCAGTTCAGCGTAGCGTGGCACTACCTACTCTGCGTCGTAGGAGAGAACTTGCCGACATCTTATTTTTATACAAACCTTTCCACGCCGTCACTGATTGCACGGTATTGACGTCTAGAGTACTCTTAAAAATTCCTCTAAGAATAACAAGGCAAAATGCGTCCTTCTGCAATAAACGTCTACTCAACCTCTACGATCCTGTGTCCAGACTTGTGCATACTTATAATTCTTCTTTTTCTGAAACACTCGATATATTTAACCAACACGCTGCCGTTTGTAAAAACGTTAAAAGTCATCATTTAAATTTGAACTGTATGCACTGACTTACGGTGTTCACACCCGAATTCTGTGCTTTGAATGCCTTTTTTCTCTATCTAACGATTGGTGGTGGCGGTAGTACCATCAAGCTTATCGTGTGTTGTGGTTTTGTGTTTATTTTTGTAAATTTTTATTTCATTTTAGTTTTTAGGGCTTGTCCGTTGTGTATGTTTCCTGTACTATTGATTTATGCCCTGTTATACCTTACACGTTTACTCAGTGCACCTGTACCAAGACCGCAAGGTTGTTCCTGGGCGCTTGAATAAGAACATTGATTGATTGATTGATTGATTGATTGATTGATTGATTGATTGATTGATTGATTGATTGATTGATTGATTGATTGATTGATTGATTGATTATTATTAATATTATTTTATTCTCATTTTCCCGCTCTGTGCTTTTTGATACGGTCTCCCTCATTCTTAACGGGCAGTTTAACACCTGAGGCTGTGGTGCAGAAAATGAAAAACTTCTAGTCCAAGGAACAGACAAGGAAGGGAACGTTTCAAACTCAACTCACTGCTTTGTTTCTTAAGCATCCTTTATCTACTCACACAGCCACTCTCACCCACCTTCCAGACAGATATATCCTTCGTTGAAAGCATGTTCAAGTACAAAGATCATACACATTCACAAGAGACCAAGCGGTCAAACCCACAATACCATCTTTGTCAATCACCTTCTTCGCAAGATTAACTACCGCCAGCTCGCCTCAGCACTCAGTCTCTCCTTAACGTCTAATGCCGGAATTTCATTGGCTGAAGAGTAACAAAAAGGAGCTTAGGCACCTTGATTACTAAGCTCACAATGACTGCAATATACAGGCTATTCCACGTAACTTGAGTCAAGGTTTAAAAATATTTTGTGCATTTTAGGAAAACGAAACCAAACGCATTGGTTTGTTTGTTGTTCGGAGCAAGTCAGGCGATTTGTTTTTGTATTTCGCCCAATTAACTAATTGATTAGAATTAATTAATTACCTTCCGAAATATTCAATTTAGAGCAAAGGTTCCAATAACAAAGTTGTAGAGTGTCCCCAGAAACATTCAATTCAGTTGTTTTTATCAAGAAAACTTAACACCTTTGTTTTTCATGGGCTTCAAAAAACGTTTGCGAATCATGAAAAATACGTGTGACTTTGCGCATGTGCACCTTGTATTGCAGAGCTTTCCGCAGTGGCTTGAATAAACTAGGCCATCATGCTGAATAGACCACTGTTTACTAAGCGCTGTTTACAAATTAACTTAAGTTTTTTGTGTTTTTTTTCGCTTCATAATTCGGGCACTTTTTTTGAGGCCCGGAAAAACGAACCCTGTTTGAGTTTTCTTGATAAAAATCACTCAATTGGATGTTTCTGAGGACACTCTACAACTTTTGTCGTTGGAACTTTTTGCTCTAAATTGAATATTTCTAAAGTTCTTTAATAATCTTAATTAATTTGTTAACTGAGAAAAATACAAAAAAGCCTGACTTGCTCCAAACAATTAACAAACTTATTCGTTGGTTTCGTCTTCCTAGAATGCACCAAATTATTTTTAAACCTTGGCTGAAGTTACGTGGAATATTCTATATATATACATATTGTAACAAGGAAGAAGATGCAGCAAAACGGCCCTGACAGTGAAGAAAGAAGACGTTCCGGCGGTGCACGCTCTGAAGGACTAACCACCATATCTGTATTTCTTATTTCCTTCACTGCATACTTATTAAATTATTTTTATTACCACTGTAACAATTTGGTTGAGGTGGACACCATTCCCCTACCTCTCGGCCGCCCACACTGGACATCCGGTGCCGCCGGCTTCCTTCCCCGGAAGCCCAGATCTCCTACATCTACTGAGAGTCACCCACCGGATCGAGCACCTCCCCGACCACCTGACATCTCTACCGACACCTCGTCGACTGCGGACGGTGAACCCCCACGAGACCCTCCCCCGTAAGCTGACATGTCCCGTGGGGCCACATCTAGGGACGCCGGTCAAACCTCTCAAGCCCCTCCCTTGGTCCTCTCCAAACCACGTGACCCAGGAAACCTCACTGGATCCGGTGAACAGGATGTTGAAGAATAGCTTCTGCTCTACGAGCGAATCAGCCAGCATAACAGATGGGATCCAACAATTATGCTTGCCAACGTTGTCTTTTACCTCAAAGACACTGCCCGCACATGGTTTCTCACACATGGGGAAACAATCACATCATGGGACATGCGCAAAGAGAAACTCCAGCATCTCATTGGCGATCCCACTGGTCGCAAGCTGTTCGCTAAACGCAAGCTCGCTTCACGTGTGCTGTCACCCAGGGACTCGTACATGACGTACATAAGGATATACTTTCCCTTTGTCACAAATCGGACCCCAACATTCCCGACTCAGAAAAACTCCCCCACGTCCTGAAAGGTACCGTAGACGACGCATTCCAGCCCCTCGTTTTCATAGACTACACAACAGTGGTGGAAGTTGTCAAAGAGTGCCGACGCTTTGAAGAAGCAAAACAAAAAGACGGATCCCCGCAAGTTGTGTGCGCCTCCCCAACACGACACCAACATCCACATGTGAAGACACCAGCCTTCAAGCGGATCACATAGCAAAACTCATCCGCCGAGAACTTGAAGCCATGTTTCTTGTTAACATTTTCACCCTGTCTACTAAACAGCAAGAACCCGTCCTCCCGGTCTCTGCGGTTCAAGCAGTCATAAGACAAGCAGTCAATCGGCTTCATGTTCCAACATACCCACCTGGACGTCGGACTTCTTTCACACGGTTAGATTGGCTCCTCTCCCCCCAACACCTCATCAAACCCCCGTGACCCCACAGCATGGAGGACAACTGACAACCGACCTATATGTCTCCAATGCAACGCCATTGGACACATTGCACGCTACTGCCTCAACCAGTGGAACAACCGCCCACGCACGTTCACATTAAACAGTTATCGGTCCTCGTTTGGTCACCAATTCTTCGCACCTCCCGGCTCCAATCGTCAAGATGACAGACAGTTCACCACTCCTCCTAGATACAACCGCTCGCCATCTCCACGTCGCCACCAATCATTGACCCCGCCTCCCGCTGCCCCATGTTGCCGGCCCATGCCCCCCATCAATCCGCAAACTAAGCAATGCGGCTTCGAGAGGTGAAGCTGCTCAAGGATCATTGGTAACAAATCCTCTTCGGCAACGTTCAGTGACCACTCATAATCAGATTTGTTGTTACAATCGACGATGTTGGAACAACAGCCCTCGTCGATACTGGCGCTGCTATCTCCGTTACGAGAGAGGTCCTGAGACGTCAGCTACGCAAGGTATTAACGCCACCGGATTCCACGTCACTTCGTGGTGCGGACGGTTGTCTAATTCCTTCTCTAGGCATGTGCAGTGTACGTACTGCTCTGAAGGATAAGACCACGTCTGTCCTTTTCATCGTCATTCCGAATTTCCCTCATGCATTGATCCTTGGATGGGACTTCCAATCCGCCCACAACACCGTTATAGATTGTGCAATGATAAAAATTGAACTCAATGTTTCCGCCTCGAACGAACCCCAGGACCCCGTCATTTGCAAACTATGTTCTATGGACACTTGCCGCATCCCACCATTAAAAGCAGTCCCCATCAAGGTGTCACTCGAAAGCCCTACAGTCGATGGCGACAACGTTGTGTATCCAAACATGGACATTGTTTTTTCGCCAAGCAACTTAGTATTGCACATTCAATTGTTTCTATCCCTGATGATTCCACTTCCATCTGGGAGGGGAATCTCGGGCATAGCCCATAACTACTACTTAGAGGAACTTCTTTTGCCGTCACATCATCGTTGTTTGAAGAAACACTATCGGTTATTACCGACAACGATCGACCAACTCCAGATTCAAGACCGTCGTTGACCTCCGATCTCGTTCAACTGGCCAACATGACTGATTCTAAGTTAGACAGGACACCCAAACAACAGGTACAGAACCTTCTCTCAAAATATCACAAAATCTTCGATTTGCCAGCCCATCCTCTTGGCCGATTAGCCACCACCCAACATCTCATTGACACCGGGATCCACCCACCTTAACACCACAGGCCTTATCGTGTTTCGGTAAGCGAATGTTGCATAATACAAACCGAGGTGGACAAAATGCTTTCGCGAGACATCATACAGCTCTTATCTAGTCCACGGTCCTCTCCTGTGGTTTTGGTTAAAAATAAAGATAGGTCCTGGCGTTTTTGCGTCGATTACCATAGACTGAACAAGATCCCCAGGAAAGATGTGTTTCCATTGCCTCGCATCTATGACACCATAGAGTAGACTGTCTACATGGTTCCAAGTGCTTTTCTTCTATTGACCTTCGGTCAGAGTATTGGCAAATTAGTGTGGACGAGACCGACAGGGAAAAGACTGCTTTCAATACTCCAGACGGCCTGTATGAATTTAAAGTCCTGCCGTTCCGTCTGTGTAATGCCCCCGCTACTTCTGAGCGAATGATGGACCGCCTTTTAAAAGTCTTACAGTGGACAACCTGCCTGTGCTACTTGGACGACGTTATCTTATTTTCCAGCTTGTTCTCATCCTATCTTGCACGCTTGGATCAAGTTTTGAACCTCTTCAAAGAAGTAGGTCTCCAACTAAAGTCGTCAAAGTGCCGATTCGGCAGCTCCCAGATTAAGGTTTTAGGTCATTCGGTCGACATGCATGAAGTTCAACAAGACCTTGACAAGATCAAAGCCGTCCAATAATTTCCGACACCTCAATCACCAAAAGATGTGCAGAGTTTTCTTTGGCTGAGCTTTCACTTTCGACGTTTTATTCCCCAATTCGCTCAAATTGCTCGTCCGTTAACAAACGTCCTAAAAAAAACAAAAAACGTTCTTTCTTCTGGAAACCAGAACAAGAAGCTGCATTTGCTTGTTTGAAGGATACCTTAACGTCTAACCCTGTTTCAGGACATTTTGACGGTTCTGCACCTGCTGAATTGCGCACGGGCGCCAGCGGTCATGGAATTGGCGCTATTCTAGCTCGGCACCAATCTGGAGAGGACTGTGTAATAGCTTATGCCAGTCGTACACTCTCCCCAGCCGAACACAACTGCACGATAACCGAACGGGAGTGTCTCGCTGTTGTGTGGTTCATTACAAAATTTCGTCCTTACTTATTTGGCAGACAATTTTCCGTTATTACGAACCGTCCCGCCTCTGTTGGTCCTCCTCGTTAAGAGACCCCATCGGCCGACTTCGTCGCTGGACTCTTCGTCTTCAGGAGTACGATTTTAAAGTCACAAACCAATCTGGAAGACTCCACCAAGATGCCGACTGCTTTTCTCGATACCCTGTCGACCCTATTGACCAAACAACCGACGACACCGATCTTCCCGTACTTCACATTTCACAATTTATGGACATCGCAGAAGAGCAGCGTCGTGACACAGCTCTACAGACCATCAGATTCGACTCAACCGTCCTTTAAACTTAACAGATTCCAATGGCATTCTTTGCCGACACAATTTTCGGAAAGATGGTTCGTCTTTACTTTTTGTAATTCCAAACACCCTGAAGGTACAGTCCTGGACGAATTGCACGATGACCCAACCGCCGGTCATTTGGATGCCGTTCGGACCTACGCAACGGTCAAGCATCGCTTCTACTGGCCCGATATTTACAGGAGCATTAAGTGTTACGCTTCCTCCTGTGATTCCTGCCAGCGTCGCAAGACCCCACAATCCAAGCCCGCTGGTCTCCTGCAGCCCCTGCGTCCCACGGTCTGCCCATTTGACCGCGTAGGAGTGGACCTTCTTGGTCCGTTTCCCTCCTCCTCCACTGGAAACCGCTGGATCGCCATGGCCTTTGATTACGAGACACGCTATGCCATAACAAGGCCGGTTTTGACTGGTACGGCGGTAGACGTCGCGCAATGTATTTTAAAATACCTAATTCTCAAGCACGGCGCACCTTGAGAACTGTCCGATCGTGGGCGCCCTTTTGTGTCACAACTCGTCGCCGAGATTCTACTGCTATGTGCCATCGTCCATCGAAACATCGAGACATACCAATAGACCCATCCCGAAATTACGCCCTCTTCTGGCGGAGTTTGAAAAACTGCACAGTTGCGTGTGCAAAAGACACCATAAAAATTGAAAGCCGATCGCTTATATATAGCTCATTTAAGAACAGTATTATACAAGTAGTAGCCTCGCCACATTAATGGTGTCTTTTGCGCACGTCACTGTGGAGGATTTTCGGATCTGCCTGAGGAGGGAGTATTTTTGGGATGGGTCTATGGGTCGGTGGAACGTCTCAACCGGGCACTTGCTGATATGCTGTCAATGTATATCTCGGCTGACCATCGAAACTGAGACACAGATCTTCCTTATGCTACATTTGCCTAGAACTCCCCCCGTCTCGACACAACCGGTTTTTCGCCATTTTACCTACTATTCTACCGCGAGCCCAACCTCATGATTGACACCCTTCTTCCATTGCAAACCAACCCTCCACTTACAGATCACACCTCCGAAGCCATATGTCGCGCCGAAGAGGCACGTCAACTAGCACGGCTTCGAACACTCGATTCGCAGGAACGACAGTGCGCCCGCTACGACCACCTACATAGTGCAGTTTCCTATTAGCCGGGCGAACATGTTCTGGTATGGACGCCTCAACGATGTGTTGGTCTCGCCCAAAAAATGTTTCCGCGCTACACCGGGCCCAATGGTATCATCGCACGAGCGAGTGATGTTGTTGGACCTTTACAACTCTCTCGCGATACACGCCGCACTCAAGCCGACACCGTCCACGTTGTGCGACTCAAACCGTACATAGTTGTGGCTAACGGCTGGACGCCGTTTTTGTCCGGAGGGGGATAATATAACGAAGAAGATGCGGCAAAACGACCCCGACGGTGAAGAAAGATGGCGACGCCGGTTGTGCACTCTGTGAAGGACTAACCACCATATCTGTATTTCTTATTTCCTTCACTGTTTTGTAAATCATTTTCATTATCACTGTAATATATATATATATATATATATATATATATATATATATATATATTTATTTACTTATTTATACAAAGAGTAAGTTTCTAATTGAAACCATATGTCTATTTTCACTAACTAAAATGTTAATTAACGAATTTTATTTAATTAGCGTACTTATCGCAAAGATTAGCCGGCCACATAATGTCCCCCTGGCCGTATAACCCACCTGCACAAGCCGCTTAAACGGCCTTTTTAAAACAAATCTGTAAAGCTTAAAAAAACTAAAGAAAAAACAGCCTGTATAGTATTTATAATTATATACAATTTTTTTATACTTTACAGACTTTTTAAAAAAAGCCATGGAAGTTATATTTACGTGGTTTGTGCGAGTGTGTTATATGGCCAAAGGAATTTGTGGGTGGCTACTTTCTCCAATAAGTCGACTAATGAATAAACTTCGTTAATTAACTTTTTAATTAATCAAAATAGGCATATGGTTGCATTTAGAAACTTGCCCAGCGTCATCGGAAACCACTAAATCAGTAGTTTTCAAAAATACTTTGAGTGCGTGAGAAGTGTAGTAGTGTACTAAAGTTACCTCTCGTGGAGCAGGTACAAGGCTGGGGCTAGATAAGAGACGGAAAAATCGCGCGGGCGCCTTACCGCAACCGCTAGCCTTGTACCTGCTCCACGAGTGGTAACTTTAGTGCACTACTACGCTTCTCACCCGCTCAAAGCTTTTCTGAAAATTAATGATTTAGTAGTTTTCGATGACGCTTAGCAAGTTTCAACATGGAACCATATATGTCTATGTTCATTAATTAAAAAAGTTAATTTACAAATTTTAATTAATTAGCCGACTTATCGCAAAGATAAGCCACCTCCATAATGTCCTCGCCTGGCCGTATAACTGACTCGCACAAACCGCTTAAGTGTAGCTTTAAAGTTTTTTTAACAAATCTGTAAAGTATAAAAAAAAATTCACCCTGTATTTATACCAAAGTAACTCGTGTGATATGTGGCCTAGAGAGAAATTCATATTTTCGCGGAATATATCTATATATATATAGTGAACGAAGAGGATCGAGAAGGTGATTATTGAATTTCTTGCATTAAAGTTAGGGAAAGAAAAAAAGAGCTGGCGAAAAATTGGGCCAGGAGTGGGAAGCTAGCGCGGGCCTTAAATCAGCAACGGTTGTCGTCTACCCAGTTAAGCGAATTTGAAACTAACAGTAGTACACAGAGAGCTGGCCAAAAATTGAGTCCGCCGAAACCAGTGGCCGGGATGGTCTAGTGTGACCATCCTTGGTTTGCACGCGTTGTGGAGGTCAAGAACGGATCACCTTCATGTTGTCGAAGGAGGGAAACCTGCGTGGAGGCATTTTTTGGATGGTTTTGTCTATGCCAGCTCGCTGATTGCGACTACAAAGCAGGAGGGGCTTGAGTGTTGGGAAACACTGGAGGCTCGGCTCGGAGTGCCCAGGTTCTCTGCTGTCACCAAGTAAAACATGCCATTTGCCTTGCGGCGGTTTCCCGGGTTGATACTGCCTCTGCATTTGCGCCCTTTGAACTGTAGATTAGACATGTGAAATGTTGTGTCACTTTGTGTTACTCTGCACAGTGCGTTATGCTCTTTTGTGGTTCGACTGCACTTTGATTGCAGGAGGAAGTGTGAACGAATTTTTTAACATGTACATAAAGCTAAATTTTAATTAAAAAAAAAAAAAGGCCAGGGTACGGTCTAATCGGTTAAGGCGTCGCCCCGGACAGGCAAAGGTTTTGCGGGTTCAATCCCCGCTCCTGGCCCAATTTTTCGCCAGCTCTCTTTCCCTTTCCCTAACTTTAATACAATAAACTCAATAATCACCTTCTACCCTCTTCGTTCACAATATTACTACGGCTGCACTTGTCAATCTTCACTCATTCCCATTATATATATATATATATATGTATATAATTAATCATGCATTAATGTACGGATATTTTACGAAAATATAAATTTCTCGCGAAGCCACATATCACTCGAGTTATTTTGGTCGAAAAATATATTTTTTCATGCCAGAAACTTTGGAGAGAAAATTAATGTTTGCCAATTTTTACGTCTTTCCTCTGGGTTGTTTATAAAATAAATGGGGCCTTATCCGCTTTATAATCAAAGGCCCAGCAAGACCTGAAATAACAGGAAAAAAACTTCAAACATAAAGTAAACAATTGCTAACACGGTTTAATAAACTTTTCACTTTCCTCATACTTGTCTCCTCCACGCACATTTTTGTCTATAACGACTTTGCAGGCAAGCTAAACAACCCGCATCGTTATTGCACTAACCAAACAACCATGCCAAAAAAAAAGAACACAGCGGGATTCAACAATGCCGCCCCCCCCTTCCATCAAAGTTTCGCGAGTTGAAGCGAGGAAGGTTATTACTACCCAAAAACTCCCGGAGTAAGGTAAGCCGCAAACATACTCACGACAAAGAAACAAATAATTAATCTAGCGGGCTGCCGCAGGGTTAGGTAGGTGTCTCAGAAGCTTAATTGCACTTAGCGGGCAGAAGCTCGGCGAAAAGGCTAGCCGACGAGCCGTAAACAGAGGCGAGCGCGCGGCTGCGTCGAAGTGGAGGGAGGGGGGAATGTGTCACGGCGCATTGAACGCGATGCCGTGATAGGCCTGGTATACTTTCCCACTCTACTACCTTTCACCTTCACGATGAACTGCAGCGGACGTTACGAGGCATTCCAGCCAATCTAATGTTACGTCAGTGTCACCTGACCTTCCAAAAGGGGCGCGGTGACCAACGATGTAGAGGGGCTTATAGAGCGATAAACTGGCAGCTGAAAGTGACCCCCCGCCCTGCCGCCGCCATGTTACACATTTTTGACCACAAGGCAAGTGTCCTTATAGTTTTGCGTCTAGATTTTAATGAATTACCGCGCACAGATAATTGCTTATTGATCTTTAATAACAGTACCGATGAGATAAGTTATGTTTCGTTTGTTTCAGGTTCAAAATGTGCTTTTACGAGGAAAACTCGGGCCGCTTCGCAAGGGCTCCGCTAGAAACCGTCAGCCGCGGTGCTGTATTCTGGGTTTTGATCGGAGCTAGACACGGATCTCTAGGACTAAAAGTATTAAAAAATAGTTTATAATTTTTTTTTTTTTTTTGCAGTGATTTTGCGTAAAAGCCTCAGGATTTGGTACTGTCAAGTGTCTAGCGGTCAAAATTGTACAACATGGCGGCAGCCGGTTTCGAGGGGGGGGGGGGGGGGGGGGGGAGGTCTTTTTGCTAGGTGAAAGGGGTACCGGTTTATCGCTCAAAGCCCCTCAACCTGGTTCTCGGTGGCACACTCTCAAGTAAAATCCCAATTATTTGGTCTCTTTATTTTTTTTTTTTTTTTGTCGCGGCTACAAGCGGCCTCTTCGGTCGACACCCTTGCCTCCAAAAGCGGAAAGGGCGGTCGCGTCATCGTCGCCGCCAGACGCGTTGGCGGCGGCGCTGCGTTGATCCACTCGTGATCACATTTAGGGGGGAAAGGCACAGTCATGGGTTCTATGAGGTATTGCAACAACCTTAAGACTCCCTGATCAATTTTTATGCGGATTTTTTCTTTCAGGAAAAAGGGGGGGGGGGGGGGGGGCAGGGAGAGGAGGGGGGGTGCAGGTGCTGTCGAGGACGCTTGTAGCATGTCGGGAGCCATGTTGAGGTTTTAAATAACCGCCATTTCTCGCTTCGAGTGTTGCACGCGGAGCGTGCATTCACGTGGCACGTTGGCGGTGCTGGATAGGCTGGGGCGGCTCGTAGCTTTTGGCGCGGTCCATCGTAAAGTTGAAACGGATTGTAGCACTTCGGGCGACCGCCCGCCCCTTCAACCTTTGAGGTGAGTTTGAGCAACACTGCGTGGAAGCCGAAACGCTAGCATGAGACTGAGGCAGCAGGGCGTGGTGCTGGTGATCTCCGGGGAGTTTTGTGCGCCCCTCTTCAGTGAGAAGTTTGGCGAGCTCCCGAGTTGAAGAAACCAAGCGGAAAGAAGAGGCCCTTTTTTTTTGTATTTGTTTGCGTTAAGTGGAGGTTTCAGTGGTGGCCTGTGATGAAGAACCGGAGACGTTCTTTTCCCTGAGCGTCGTGATTGCTTTAGTGGTTGTTGGTTCTATTAGTTTAGAGCTTTATTTTGTTGCTGTTGTCGCAATTAGTGTTCTTCTTTCGCTCCTGGTTAGAAACGAGTACAATGTCGTAAAATACTTAAATATATGTATCGATTACGTCAGATTGATACTTAATAACTGTTGCCGTGGCAATAAACAATGGAGTATTGGACTAAAGGTCACCGCTACAGGCACACTGAGTTAAGTGAAACGATACATGGGAGTAAAGGTGCATGTCACATTGCCCGCGCGACTTTACAATTTCTGTTCCTGAAAAACTACAAAAAACAAATATGTAAGCAAATAGCTTCAATAAGTGCATAACTACCTTATGCCTTCGCATTTATGGCTTGTATATATACAGGGTGTTTTTTGTTAAGCTTAACAGACTTGTTTAAAAAAAAACGTGAAAGTTACACTTATGCCGCTTGTGGAGGTGAGTTATACGGCCAGGGGGACACATTATAGGGGGGTAATCGTAACGATCAGTCGGCTAATTAACTAAAATTTGTTAATTAACTTCTTAATTAATGAAATAGACACATGGTTCCAATTGGAAACTTGCTCAGCGTCATCGAAAACTCCTAAATCAGTCATTTTCAGAAAGACTTTGAGCGCGTGAGAAGCGTAGTAGTGAACTGAAGTTACCGCAAGTGGAGCAGGTACAAAGCTAGAGGTTGTGATAAGGCGCCCGCGCGATTTTTCCGTCTCTTATCTAGCCCCAGCCTTGTACCTGCTCCACGAGTGGTAACTTTAGTGCACTACTACGCTTCTCACGCGCTCGAAGTCTTTCTGAAAATGACTGATTTAGGAGTTTTCGATGACGCTGAGCAAGTTTATAATTGGAACCATATGTTTATTTTCATTAATTAAAAAGTTAATTAACGAATTTTAATTAATTAGCCGATTGATCATTACGATTAGCCCCCTATAATATGTCCCCCTGGCCGTATAACTCACCTCCACAAGCGGAATAAGTGTAACTTTCACGGCTTTTTTTAAACAAATCTGTTAAGCTTAAAGAAAAACACCCTGTATATATATATATATATATATATATATATATATATATATATATATATATGATGCTGTTTAAATGTGATGTACGAGGCGATATTTATATATAAAAGTAATAAAATATTCCCTAGAACATTATTACGTAAAACAAAAAAAAAAAAACTATGCTACGAGGCGTATCATACTACCTATATTGCGCCTTAACAACTGACCATTATCACCACCATCACAGAGCATATAAAAATAAATGAACTACAAATCTTACGTGTTTTTGAATGAAGTACAAAGAAGCGGAATAATGAATGCATTGGCGATAATAAAAGTGCAACATTCGAAATAATGCTTCTTAATCTGACGTGCTAGCATGTAGCATTGTGCTTATATCAGCGAGAGAGACGACGTGTATTAGAACACAGTAATCATTAAAACAAATACTTTTTTTCAACTCATTCAATGGTCCACAATGCCGGTAAAATATAAAAAGACAGAGAGGGATAAAAATGAAAAGAAGGAAATGCTAGAAGAAGTTAAAAGGCTGAGGTAGAGAGCTACAGACAGGGAGGGAAGGAGCGTCCTCGACAAACAGAGTATACAACCAGGGTGGCTCTGACTGGTCGTAAAACGACCCTTATTAAAGACCGCCAAAAGGCCGTAAAGATTGATCTCCCCACCGCTACAACGCCGCGCGGATTGAGGTGGGGGTGGGTCCGCGTGTTCGCTGTAATGGTGTATTTCCGCGAAACAGCTACCAGTAATACGCGAAGGCGCCTTACGCTTCAGTTACTGCCGCCACAGGGCTGCTACTGTACCGCGATATCAGCGACGGCGAAGGGGTTGTTGCGTACCTTCTCGGGTCGGCTAGCTGCCGGTTCAACACCACGTGACTAAGATATGCCGCCAGTCTCCGTAGTCACCGACAGGGTGAGAGCGCCGGGGAGATGCTTCAGTTTTCCCGCCTCCAGCGCGAGCTTCCCATAGTCACGGGCAGAGTGAAAACGGTAGGACGTGTCCTTCTTAGGCCCGCCTCGCAGCACGCGCTCCATGCCCTCCGACGAGTAGGGCGGGGGAAGGGGGGGGGGCACTTTTTCAAATGATGGGTGAAATGACCAGGTGTAGCCTCGTTAGCAGAGCGAGCGAGAAACTATAATGGAAACGAAAATTAAGCGGCCTACTGTTCTAGAATGGTGTTCTTGTTGAATATCGAAGAAAGGACAGATGTGTTGATGCTCAACTTGAATAACACTGACTTATTCTTTAAAACTTCTTTGACACCGGTGACACGATGAGATTTGATTCGTTCTCCGCCCCACAGTGAATGCTTTGCATGATGCAATGCTATTCTTCTCTGTTACTATTCGCATGCGTAATATGTTGATTATAGTGCCATGTTATCTGGTTTTCTGGTCTTTTACAGAAAGAAACACCGGTCGAAATCATATCAAAGGATCAACCTTAATCACAAACTATAACTTCTGAAGACGCCATTTTCTTTAAATATTTCAGAAAACTTTAAAAAAAGCAAACACAACGTTCTGCATAAAATCGGTGAAAGTAGATTTTTTTCTTTCTTTGTTTCACAAAAGAACGCCAAAGAGTTTTGAGAAACAATGACGTAAAACGGAAAGTTTATCGCGAAACCCGAGAACGCAAGGACGACGTGAAGTTTAATCTACCGTCAAACGCCGCCGCGTGTAATCTAGCCAGAGAGCTCAATAAACACCCCAACACAAAGCATACCCCATACAACCAGCAAAGAACGCAGACACACACAAAAATACGCTCCAGCAAAAAATGCATAGATTCTGAGGAAGGTAATATCAAACAAATATAAAAAAACGCCCTGCTGCGGAAATACAAAAACAGAAGTATAAACTAAAACCACACGTCAGAATATCCCTGAAATATTAAAAGGCCAGCGAGCTCACATTTGAGAAGAATAGCGAACGTGCCTTGCTCCAAGTATGTAGTACGTTTATGTCTGCATTCGGGACAGTCGCGGAAAAAAAAAAAACGGTACTAACAGAATTTGCAGTGAACGAGGTTTGGCAAGGAACGCTAATAGAGAGAAATAATAAACATTATACTTTTAAACAAGCACACGCACAGAAGAACAGACTCGGGCTGAGATGAAAACGAACTTTATTGGAAAGCTCCTTTAAATTCCATCTGGGGCTCGCGTCTCCCTAAGAGGCACCGGGCCCTGCACCCTTAAAGGGAGCGCGGGAACGAGGCCTTTCCTGGCTGCGTTATGGAGCGCTTGTGGCTGCCGTGCACTTAGGCGGAAGAGGCACCCGCTTTTAGCGTGGCTCAAGTGTTCAACTCGTACGTTATAATCCAGGAACCAAAGCAGCACCGCTTCCATGAACTCTGCATCTTAGCTTTTCTTGCTATACTAGAAAGGGTAAAAAAAAGGGAAGAGAGTCCCCACGTGGCTACTGGCAGAGAAGAATTGAGGGGGAATTGTGGAGGGGACGGAAGGAAGGTAGAGAATGGGGAACCGGCGTGGGGAGAGAGAACGATGTTAAATGGGAAAAGAAGGGACACGTAACACTGTAAAGGAAAGAAACGAAGTAAATAAGATGAAATAGAGAACACTAGTTTCTCGTGGCCGCATTCAACTGCAAAGAGGGGAATGGAGTCCCCACGTGACTGCTGGCAGAGAAGGGTGGAGGGGGAAATGGGGGAGGTGACAGATGTGAGCTGGGGGAATGGGGAACTGACGTAGGAAGGGAAAAGGATGTTGAATATAGAAAAGAAGAGACACCTGACGTGGTAATGGGAAGAGACGAAGGAAGTTGAGAGAAAATAAGGATTAAGAGGAAGGAAAAGTGGGAAGTGGAATTGGGAATAAGGAAATGCCGGTTGAAGCACGGCGATATCGTCGCGCGAACTAAAAAGAGGGAAGGTTGAAGAGCTTCATGATAAGAAAAAATAAGCGGAAGTAGATTATTTATTGTTCGTTTCACGTGAATAATGGAGAGAAAAAATGTTGACAAGGAGAGGCGTAGCCTGAGGCAAAGGATCCCGCTGATTTCCGCCGCCTCTCCCCGCCAAAATGGAAAACTCAAGCATAAATGCCCGCTACCAAAATAGGCGAGAATATTCAAAGTAAAAGAAAGGAAACGCAAAGATAACCTGACTATAAAAAAAAAGAAAATAAGAGAGACGTAGCTGAAATGTTGGGGAGTATGAGGACTGCTCAAGTGGTAAAACGGAAGGAAGTGTTCGGCATTGTCGCGGAGCAAGTTCTTACTTGTCGTGCATTGGTACCTCTTTCCGTCCTTTTGGAGACAAGACCCTTAACTTAAAATGAAAAAAAAAAGACGTGCATATCAGGTAAGGGAACACGCGACAGAGATAGAAGTTAGTGAGAAAATTTAAGCTCGATTTCATATAAAAAGCATTATTAAATGGCGCCCTGTACAAAGGTAGATTAAGTAAAAACAAAATATCGAGCATGACAAAAAAATAAGGAACTATAGGCAAAAGAAGGAAAAAATGTACATACACTTGAAGGCAAAAACAGCGAGTACACTATCCCTAACAATTAAAAAAGAAGAGTAATAAATACAGTATATTTTCCAAAATATCCTTTCATTAACATAATGACAAGATAAAACAGAAGAAATGCAATGCTATGACGTGTCAGAAACCACAAAGTATATAACAAAAGGTATTTTACAAAAGATACACGAGAGCAAGCTGGGGAAAAAGGTTCCGAATATGGGAAGCAACTATAAATCCGAGGTGCCTAGAGTTTACCGCATGAGGGAGCGAGGCCGCCGCCTGAATTCATGATAGGCGTTCGTGAATTATAACACGCGCCAAGAAATAGAAAGCGGATGCGGCACCCAGAGACGCGGCGTCGAGCTAAGCTCCCCATCGCCTCGTGCGGTACATCCATAATGCGCGCGACCAGTGGCGGCGAGATACGGTACACGGCCGCCCCGCATGCGAGATGCGGGAAGGAAAAGACGAAGAAAAGGGCTGCGCGCATATGCAAATGACTTTCGGCGCACGCGTTCCCGCCCTGGGAAATTGGATTTTAAACCGAGAATGGATGATTTCAATCTAGCCATTCTTTCTTGGTCCTCGAATATTTATTTCCAGAGGCCCATCTTCAATACAGGGGTGTGTCAAGGTAATATGTTTCTTGATCGTTGTCTCAAACTGGGCCAGGGCGTGTTTTTTTTTTCTTCTTTTTTTTTTCTGGGGGGGGGGGGGGGGGGAAGGAGGGAACACATTTCGAGAAATATTCGACGTGTTTCCCATCTCGTTAGAAGAAACCCCTAGAACTATTTTTTTTTTTTGGTCCGATGACCTTTTTTTTTATGATGACCATTTCAGTAAACGGCGTACTGAAAATAGACCAATTGATATTTTTTTGTACGCAGTGACTCATTGACCACAGTGAAACACTGGCAATGGGTTCACAGCGCACACGAATATGTGTTCCTGTTGCGATATATGTATCCTACCTGTATTCAAGGAATATAAGAGCATTCATTTAACTTGTAGCCAATCGGCATTGAGATGTATGTAGGCTCCTCGGTCTCAAAATATAACCTCCCTCCTTTTTGAGCATGTGCTTATTTTCTAATCAACCTCGGAGGCGCTCCTTTCTACAGGAAGCTGGCGATGTCAGTCGGCAGCTAATCGCGTGTTCAGTACAATGTAGGAGACGGCTGTCCTTCAGTGCTTTTCAGGAACTGGTTACACGCTTACTCTTCAGCGGAAATGCTGAGGGTCATCAGCTCTGTCGTCTATCTACAGGCTACACATGTCGAATGACGTATCTCAGATAGCGTTCGCAGGCAAGACTAAGATGTGCGCTGGGGCTGCAACGACGACGTGAAACGTCGTTTTCGGCATCCTGCCAGGTATCATGACAAAGAAACGCGGAACTTAGAACACGCTTGGCAATCTTAGCAATCTACTTTGGGCCTAATACGGTTTTGCGTCAAGGCGTTATTGCCGGGGTGCTTTTTTTTTGCGTTTACATGAATTTTTTTGTTTTCTTCAGATAGTGGCAGTCCCAGATTTGAGCCAAAGATGCCACGTATAACCCAAAGACCCAACTGCGAAGTCTAAATCTTTAACTTGTTTGGCAATTTAGGCCAAAATTTGCCACATGAGGACCGAAGAACGAGAAGGGAAGCCCAACGTTGGCACTTTTTGGGCCAATTAGGGCTAAGATACCCAGACTCTGGCCCAAGGAGGTCAAGTTAGGCTGTACCTAGGCTCATTTGGGCTTTTTAAGACCCTATATTTCTGGAGAAAATACCAAGTTTTGAAATAACGAACTGTGCTACCATGGTCTAGTTCAAACCCTATTTCTAATGAAGCATGGAATTCATGCATATACTTTAGACATTGGTCGCATTTTCTTGATCTCTTACATGCTTTGATTCGAAGGAGAATTTCTTATAATGTTTGGAGAGTGCCATGCAAACTGTAACAATCGCCACAGAAATACAGTAAACACCGTCATCAACGGCCTTGTCGTAAAATTTAAAACATTCCAGAGTGTCTCAATCTCCCCCGAACCCTGGGCGGGCCGATTGCCGCAGTATTCGAAGGTTGTTTTGAAAAATGACGAGGTAGAAATAAATAAAAAATAATGAAAACACGATGTGCGATACTACTCTATAATGATGTGCAAGTACACGTTGCGTGCACACGTCATGATAAAGTAATATTCTCATGGTTTCTTAGTGAAAATGCTTACTTCATCGTCATAGGTCGCACTGCTGTTACATATTGCAGCGACTGAATTTCAGATCGTTCTGCCGGAATGTAGGTATGCGGGAACTTTCAGAAGTTGCGGGAGTACTTTTCAAAAACAAAGTCAGATTTACGAAAATTATCGTCATTGTCAGATTAAGTGTTAGAAAACAAAAATACTAGCTTTCCTTTTTTTTTTTGCTTCACGCTAACATGCGCTATCGCAAAAGCCTATTTACTGGATTATGTGTACCTTGATTTTGTATTTTATTGCTTTTGCTAATGTCTTGTTAAGATTATGAGCAAACTTTCTCTTTCATATCGCTTTAGTGTTGCAAGCGCAACCTTTCAATCATGCTAGTAATAAAACGCTGCAATAAAAAAAAAAAAACGTGTTCCTTTATATCTCCTACGCGTGCAACAAGCGTTTGCAGCATTCAAGTGTTGATACATGGCTTTCACATATGACCTTCCAATTTTAACTATGCGGCCAAATACGTTTTAACATGTTTTATCATGCCTTTTCTTTTATAACGTTTATGTTAATTCAGTGAAATCTCCCCAAGAGTAATGCGTTTCTTTACACTCGGTATTTATTTTCAGAAGTTCATTTAAAATTGCGAATTTTAACAAAGAAATAAATAAGACAAAACTCGTCACAAAAAAAACAAAAAAAAATGTTGGCTGTGGTTGTTGTGTAATGGGAGGAGAATTGGGTCGTTCCGGTTAAAACGTTACCGTTAGTTATGTTGTAGCTTTCTCTCTAACACACGCAATCTAAAAATAATTAAGAAATCATGCGCATACCAGGTGCGATAAAATACTCTCATATTTCATACACTTTCCATTAACTTCATTCTAACATCTGCGAGCAAAAGTTTTTTTTTTATTGCTTAATTCTTTTTTTTTTTTTTTAGTAAGTAACATAGAAGAAGCTTCGGCGCTCGATGCAACCGAACATTTTAAGCAGCTGTTTTCGACGTTGTAAATTACTGCCAATTTTTTTTTGTTATTTCTTTAGTTACCTATGTTCCAAGCTACCGTTCTCCCGGTTCCACGTGCACATTATTTCTCCACTGTTCTTTCTTTTTTTTGGCGTTTTTGGGAAAAATACGTTGCGCCTTATGATTCGACCAACGTTGACTTAACCGCGTCTTTTTCCCAGAAATCGCGGATCGGCGCCCGCCTTGATTTCACGACATTCCCAGCCGCAAGTGTAGGTTCCTGGTGTGACATACCCGCCAAGAAAGGCAAGCGAAGCAAACTTTAGTCCTTTGTGAGTGCGCTTTATCATTCTAACGTGTACTAAAACATTCAAAATGCATAACAACAACAACAAGGTGCAGCGCATAAATCTTCTGGCAGCGTAAGAGTGTTTGGCTGTGTAAACCCACGTGCAGTTAACAAACAAACCGGCATTCACCCACACCAGACGTGGGAAATGTGCGTGCGCAAAAAAAGAAAAACAAACAGATTCATGTGAAGGGAAGCGTCTACGCATGTGCCGTGCCCACTGCAGTGCCATCGCACCCGGCGTGACGTCGAAGCCGCTTGTTGGTGTATACGGAGCGCAACTTTGTCTGCTTCTTGCTGCGGTGACGTCAGAACGCAGAGTCCTAATTGGATCGATTGGAAGGACATTGGGGAGGGGGGGGGGGGGGTAGACCTCAAAAGGCAGCTCAAGGTCTATTCACTACCCTTCATATCAGAGCCAGTCAGAACTCGGCGTTTTGACGACACAGCAACGCCCCTGCGCAAAAAGCAGACGAACTGGCGCTCCGAGTAGTTTTTCAGACGAATACAGATATAGCCAATAGTGTAGCGCGGAATAATGGCACTATATAGATTCACAGTTAGCAGCCACCAGTCATACAGGACATCTCGGAAACCAGGTCTTATACCCCACCCTCAACCCAACGTCGTCAACGTTTTTATTTGCTTTATTTTACTTCGTCTAAATGCTGCCTTTTTTTTGTTGTACTACTGGAGATATTCAGGTGTGGTAGTAATGCGTATCTCAATGCTCATTTTTAGAGCGCAACTCTTAGACCGCCGTTCCCCGCTTAAGCGGCGTCGCCGTCGGCGTCGGCGCAACCGCGCGGTGCATTATGGGACGTTTCTCATAATGACGTCACACGTGACGTCACGTGTGACGTCACGAGGGTCACTAGTGACTTCAATCGTAACGTCGCCGCGAATTACATTATGGGTAAATTTCCCCACTAAATTTAGCGGAGATACTTCCCGGCTAAATTTAGCGGAAACTTTCCCCCTTAATGGGAGGCGAGCAAGAGAGGAGGAAGGGAGGGTTCGGATGAGGAAGAGGGCATACCCTCCTCTACGTACCTTCCCCTCCTCCTCCTCAAGAGCTGCGCTCTAATTCGGCGTTACAGGGGATTGTAAACGTCTTTCATATCTCACAATCGCACAGGTCCTAAAAGTTCTTGGAGTCTAAGTTGACATGTCTTATTTATACCACGCATAACTGACATGTACCCCGTTTTAGCGTCAGGGGTGAATCTTTCTCAAGCAGTTAATGTACCCACACGCGTCCAGGGTGATTCATCGTCCATTTTAGATATTGTCCTTTATAGTAGGTCTCTGTCTGAGGTACAGGTATCAGTGGAGGATGGTTTGTCCGACCATAAGCTTGTTTCATTCTCCTGCCTCATGGGCAGCTCGGATGGTTTTGTGGCCCAGAAGCGCAAAACTATTAAAGACTTTTCTAGGGCGAATGACGAATCTGTTCTAGATTACCTTGAGTTATCCTTAGATACATTTTCTGGGAACGACGTTAATTATTTGTGGAATAAATTTAAATCTATCTGTCATTTTTGTCTTCGAAACTTTATTCCTAATAAAAGTAAATATGTGCGCCGCAAAAACCCCTGGGTGACACGCAAAATAATTCATCTAGTACTGAAAGTAAAAAGAAACTGTAGAAGTCGAGTTCACAGTTGCTCCCTCCCCTGCCTAAAGCGAGCACTAGCAGCTAAAATTCGCACAAGTAAACAGTTCTATCATTCCAATACACTTACACGATTCCTTAAGACAGATCCAGCGAAGTTCTGGCGACACCTCAGCTCAAATCAACAAAAAACTGTCGATTACGTCAAAATTGGGGAAATGTTGGTTCACGACAAACAACAAATAGCTACGGAGTTTAATCTTTTCTTTCAGTCAGTGTTCTTGAAGTCTTACACTAGATATTCCTCCTTTAACGAAGAAACTGAAATAAGCTCAGAGTTCATCACGTTTGAAGGTATCTTTTCTATGCTACTTAACCTCAAACCTAAATCGTCAAATGGTCCTGATAATATACCAAATGCATTTCTTCGTCGTTACTCTGAGTGGATTTCTAGATTCTTTGTTGTTATCTTCCAGATGTCATTTTCATGTGGCGTTGTTCCCTCAGATTGGCGAATCGCTCGGGCTGTACCCGTTTTTAAAAAAGGAGGCCGTACAATGTTAACGAATTATCGCCCAATTTCACTCACCTGCTCTTTGTGTAAACTACTGGAACATATAATTTCTAATTACATCAATGAGTTCCTCGATAAACATGAAATAATCTCGCCTTTTCAGCATGGGTTCCGAAAGGGACTTTCTACTAGCTACTACTCAGCTCATTTCAACTATTCATTCTTTTGCTTCTATAGTAGATAGGCCTGGTCAAGTCGACGTCATCTTCCTCGATTTTAGCAAAGCCTTCGACAGAGTTCCTCATTCCGGTCTTATATACAAACTAAATGAGATTGGCCTTCCCAGCACAGTTTTTCAATGGATTTCAGCTTATCTTCAAATGCGAAAACAATTCGTCGATGTAGACGGTCACCATTCTGATCCTCTTCCTGTAATTTCGGGTGTTCCGCAAGGGAGTGTCCTTGGCCCTCTTCTTTTTTCAATTTTTATTAATGACCTCACTTTTTGTATAGATAAAAGCGTGAGTATTCGTTTATTTGCGGACGACTGTCTATTATTCAAGGATATTAACTCTACTAGGGACCAAGTTGTTCTGAACGAAAGTCTTAATGCAGTTTCTAGCTGGTGCGATCGTTGGGAGATGAAGCTTAACCAAGAAAAGTCCTTGTACATGCGCATCACTAACAAAAAGTCCTCTCATCAGTATGACTACTTTATTGGTGATAACTACATCTCTCGGACGATGAGCTTTAAATATCTTGGTATAACAATTTCTAGCAACTTATCTTGGTCCTCACACATTGAACACGTTTGTGCAGCTGCCCGTCGAAAACTAGGTATGATAAGGCACAAGCTTAAGCACGTGCCTTCTCATGTGAAACTTTTAGCCTATAACACATTGATAAGAACCAAGTTAGAATACGCCTGTACAGTCTGGGATCCATTCACAAAAAAAGATATCAAGATACTGGAAGATGTTCAAAAGCAAGCAGTTCGTTTTATATTTAATCGCTACCACCCGCATGACTCACCTGCTGCCTTAATTCAAAGTAACAACATCATCTCTCTTGAATCACGAAGGAAGCTAGATAGACTAAAATTTTTTTATCACCTCTGGTTTAAAAAACTCCGGCTTGAATCGTCGTCCTTTCTTCACCCATCCTCGACTAGGCGCACAAGGCATGACCATCCGCATAAAATAACTCCAGTATTCGCTCGAACAAATGCATTTAAATACTCCTTCTTTCCCAGAACCATAACAAAATGGAACAACCTACCTCATCCCATATTTATATCTGACAATGTTTTGGAGTCGATTGAGCGTTTGTTTGATGTGTAACTCTTTGCATTGTGTTTTATTTTCCTGTTCCCCACTACCGTCACCCCTCCCAACTTTGTTGTGAGCTATTACATTTTTTTCTACGCATTTGTTTTTGTGCTTTATTACAATTTTTGCATAATTTTCCCCTGTTCCCCTCTCCCATTTTACGGATTACCTGGTGTTGCGCTTTTTTGACTCCACTTTTGTAACCCCCAATCCTGCTTGGGCCGCAATTGGCCTGCAGTATTCCTAAATAAATAAATAAATAAATAAATAAATAAATAAATACAAGTGGGTTTTCAAAGCTAAACCTCTTCTTGATAGCTTCTACTCCTTGATACGTCATAACGAAGAATGTGTGCCATAAGTGGTTGGCTCAATCCTTGTCGCTAAGGCTCATGTAAATGCCTGCTGTTTCTTGCCCGAGTTTCGTGAATCTAAAGTTAGTCATCTGTTCTGCTGAACGAAACCCATTCTTCGGAAACCGCGATAATTTGGACACCAATGTGATCATCCGATGGAAATTATTATTAGTGACTAGTTTTTTCCTCTCCTTTATTGATTCTGGGTAGGTTACCTCCGTCAACACATAAATATTACTGTTTCTTGCGCCAGTCTTCTAGCAGAGAGTTAATCATAACTGAAAAACCAATTCGATTATGATGTTATTCGGCTTAGCGCGCTAGATAATAATTGAATACGGGAAACGCGTCAGTTTGTTTTGGTTATGATTTTGTCTGTTAGGTTTTTGGGACCGGTACGTTGCGTCTTATAGTCTAAAATCGACTTTGGGTGTTATTGGTAATCCTACCATTAGCAGCAATTCTAAGCACATCGTTCGTCTCCCGATACGAACATTCATTCTAAAATTCTAAACCTATATATTTTTATAAACAGACAATTACAAAAACATGCCGACGTAGCAAAAAGCAAAAACAAAAGAAAGAAAACGCGCCTCAACATAAACAAAGTATCCATTATAATCTCAATTATGTTCTAAGGCTAAATACAACTTGAACGTTATCAAACACTATACTTGACAGTTTTATTCGAAAACTCCTAGTTCATTATGTCAGCAAATTGTTCTCGAATATTAATAAGAGTCGACTTACAGTCAACTGCGATTTACGGCTGCAGAAAAAAAAAAAAAATACGGTGGTGATTTTGATGATGGTGGTGGTATAGTGATGATAATGATGTTGGTAATGGCGATGAAGATAATGCTGATTATAATAATAATTATGATCATGCTGATGAAGCTGATGCTGCTGACGATGATAAATAAATCGATGATGATGCTACAAATTCCAGCCCAAGCGTCGACTGCGGGCGCCGGCAGGTCCGACGTCAAAGAGCCACCGACGGTTGACGTCCGACCAATCAGAGGAAAGCAGGAGCGACACCAAACGGCGGCGGTACAACACGCAAGAGCGCCGAGCTTCCGATGGCGCCTAATGGAGACTTAATCAAGGGGCGACCGTCGCCTCAAGAGGAGTAGAAAAAAAAAAAAGAAAAGAAATGTCTCGCGTTAATGTAATCAAAACGTCACTCACTCACTCCGTCCTACGTTCCCCTCGTTTTCGTGCCCCTTTCTCCTTCGCAGAGCTAGTTGTCAGCCGAATCAGAGGTTTTCCCCCGACTCGCAGACGATCGAAATGCTCGATATGATGAAGTAGCTGCGGTTCTGTACGTCCAAGAAACTAACGTACCTTTCGCTCATTGTCGGCACGAGAAGGGGCGAAGCAATCGTAAAGACAGAAAAGCGTACATAGCATACGCAACGAAAAGAACACCGCTACGTTCCAAACACACAAACAGATCCACGTAGAACGCCTGTTTGTGGAGGCTGTAGCGGGGAGCGGAGAGAGCGGCATCTGTGCTAGGAAAAAAAAAACAGACGGATATAGTAGACATTGCTTCTGAACCGGTTGTCTCTCCACATATGGTTCCGTATAAATGTAGGGAGAAATTAAACATTCCGTTGTCAGAAATATCCACCTGAACGCTTCCTTTCCGGAAATCACATCTAATTCGAATACCTTTCTTTCTGACGAAAATGTTCGTTGGAAGCGAGCGCGAATAAATACAATAAGTATTGCTAAAACGAAAGCGGTTGTATTTAGACCAGTAAATAAACATATTGATACTGATTTTTCGCTTAAGATTGGTAGCAGCCACATTGAAATTGGAAGCCATCAAATAACGCTAGGCATAAGGTTTTCATAGTATATGCAATGAGACCATTATATATAATTCCTAGCTTAAAAACTGTCAAGAGTCAGCTGGCATTATCGGTTAGCGGTCGCTCTTTTCTGCCTACAAAAGATAAGATTAAAATTTATCATGCCTTGTTTGCCTCACAGATTAACTACTGCCATTAATTTGGGGGCACAACGACACCAACTAATATAAACAAAGTAAAGATTCTTCTGAAAAAAAAATGCTTCGTTTTATTGTAAATGTTCTATTCGACACACATGCCAAACCACTAATTTTGAGCTACAATGTCATGATAATTTCCAGTGTTTATGACAATCAATTATTACTTGCTTACGCCTTTTCGACTTTGGAGTTTATTGCTTTTTTTTTCCGGATCTAGCAAACCTAATTAATTGGGAATCAGTGATCCATGTTCGTCACAAAGAATACTGGAAGGTTCTTTATTTCCGTACAAATTACGCGCTGCAGTCTCCTGCTTATAACCTACCTACACAGCTTAACAACATTTGCATGAACCGCATTGATATAAATTGTATGACTAAAAAAACAGCGCGCATTTTTTATTTCGTGTAGGTAAATATAATTGTATTTGCGTAAAATCCTATGAATGTTTTCAATTGATTTGATAGGAATTTGTATAAAATGTGTTAAGTTTTTTTGTATAATTTTTAGAAATGGTTAAATGGAATTTGTTTTTAAATTATGCATTCCCTGTACCTGCATGGGCACCGGATCTAGTCAAGCTACCTCCTGGTAGCTTTTTGTCCGGTGTCCTCCTGCATAATGTTCCTGAAATAAATAGAGTTCAAAGTTCAATCGACTCACTTTGCTTCACTAGAACGTTGCTTGAATATTTCACGGCTTTTCGCGTTAGTTTAATTGAAAATAGTGACCGACAGCCGTAGATATGCACGGCGTAGTGAATTCCAATATTTTTGTCCTCACTCTGTAACCAATAAAATGTGGGGCGTCAGTTGATAAGAACACATTACCAAACATGAAGCAAGAAGAGAAACCACATAATAGTTCACGCCTTTTCTGCGCTCCTTAAGACTCCGCAAAGTATCAGCATATTTTAAATTTAAGCAGACATCTTGTTCCATCGACAAATGTGCTGTATTATCTGCGCTTAATGAGTCTTAGTTGTTTTCCTAAAAGCATTAGCTCGCACAGGTGTTTTTTTTTTTTTATGCTTTCAGGTTATTTGTCGGTTCGTTCGTGGCATCTTCACGGACAGCTTAACAAACGCTTATTATCTTAACGTGTTATGATTCGCTATTTGTCCTTTGGCGTTCCTATCGATTAATGCCACAATCTCATTGGCTGTGCAGCGATAATACGGTTCTCTGGTCCCGAAACGCACTGCGTTTCTTAATGGCGAATACCAATGGTCGTTCTGGAGCGCGCCGGGATCAGTAGATCAGACCCGAGATGGAGCACGCCATCCGAACGGAGTCGCTCCGCCTCCGGATCCCCCAGTTGAACATGACCACTCCTCCGGTATAGGCGGATGCTTTCCCCCATTAACATTCCCGGGAATCTTCTTCCCACGTTCCCGGATCTCACTCGAAGCACATGCTTTAGAAATCGCGGTGCTAACAGCACGTGTTCAACGCACGAGCGAAGGTAATCATGACGTGAAAGATGCCTGTCGATAAGCGATGTGCATCAGCGTATCCCACTTGCCTCGTTATTGGGATACTCATAAATGGTGTCCAAGTACGCTTCCATTTTCGGCCTCTTCTGCGGAGGCCCAAAAATGTAGTCGAATATATGCTGGAAATACAAGCAAGCCTCGTCGTCGCTGCTACCCCAGCCGCTGCTACTGGAGGAGTTGCTCGAGCAACTTGACGACAAGCTGTCATCAAGCAGCAGCAGCAGTAAAGCAGGCGTCACTTAGCGAGCGGCCAATACGAATTCTTTCGAGGCGAAATGCCCTGTGAGAAAGGAAGTCACGCGTACGCGCCGACGGGTTGCCAGGCTAGCTTCCGGTCGAATCCGCCGAAATTAGTGGAGCGTCTTTTCACGGATCCGTACCGAGATTTGTAGTGGGAGCTGATCCAAAACGACGAGTGGAACACGTCTGTCTCGATCCCGACGCGCTCCATAAAAGAAAATCCCGGCGCACTCCAAAACGAGCGGTGGAATTCGCCATAAGTTGTCAGCGAATACAGCAGACTAGAGGAAGATCAGGCATTCGTGTACACTTTTACGAGCACATCTGCGCAAGATATGCACCTACAAACCACCGAACTTCAAAAACAATCATCGCTTTCAGATCAATTTTAGTGTAACAATAATATTCTCTGGAGAAGGGGAACAAGGTCCACAAAATACAAACACAAATCTCTAAACACAGCTAGGTGACTGGTGTGCTAGCGAAAAAAAACATACGCCTGGTCCTATTATCGAACCAGGAACCTCTCCTGTTTATCGCTGTTCTTGTCCAGCTCGCTTGCACCTTTGCATTAACTGCATTATCATAATAACTTTAGAGAAATGAAATGCCTGCCGTATTGTAGCGACTATATAAGTTGAAAAGTTAAAATTTTAACGCGGCACGGGCTATATCTTGACACCATCAAGAATGATGAAGGCCTCCGAACGCCCCGCTCTTCCACCACGGAACGTCATCACACTCGAATGGCGCCAACTAATTAAGCGATTGGACCCGAACCCGATGCCTCGTGTCCTTCGACGTATTAATTGGAAGCGAGGCCAAGACGAGCACTGACGAAGCACTCGTATACCAATCTCTGCTTTCAATTGATCTCTCATAGATTACGTCAAAAATGCTAGTGAGTAGGCTCTGATTATTCTAGCTGGTGCTGGCTGTCTACGGGTGCGGACTATACAATGATTTGCTTTTCTAACTTCATCCAATACGACTACGCATGGTGGATATTTGTGAATCACAGATTAAATTAACGTTTGTTTCTGTACGGTACAAGCATGTTTGTGCGTTAATAAAGCAGGTATGTTTTAGGCTGTGTTGTGTATGACGGTTGTTGTTTTTTGTGTATGTTTGGCATGCCCTAAAAACGAGCATTGTACCGAGCGCAAACTATATAAGGGGAAAAAAACCGTTTTTGTTTTTTTTTTTCAGCCGTCACCACTACTTTTGCAAAAGAAGCAGACGAACTTGTGCTCCGCATGCGCAGAGGGCGAGTTGTTGTACAGGAGATCGAACTATAGAGGGCGCTTTATCGATCTTGTTGTCCCCACAGCGCGGTGTTTGCTAACGCAACATAACAAATAAATTGAACCTCGCCTAGCACGGTCTGGGCACGAACGCTTCGCTCTGACCTCTGCTTTAGCCGCACAAGTAGCGACCTTCAAATCGTCACTTTCGATTTCTCGGATCAAAAACAAAACAAGAAAATACGGTTTGTTGTCTACACACCTGAAGCGTGCCGCTAGAGGCGTGACTGCTCCATCTTCTCTACAATAATCAGGATGGTGCAGTACCTGAGTTCCCTTTGCTGTTCATGTCAAACGCTCCAAAGACACGTGTTCGAATCACTTTTGCCCTATTTTTGGTTAATTTCTTGTAAGCTTTTGTTTGCATTAGTACGAGATTGAACCGCCGCAGTTCGCTGTCATCACGCCCAAAGGATTCAAAATAACTTCGAGCGAAAAGCCTGGTTACGGGCATGTTCAAGAGCGTGGACAGGCTCTCAATCATTGTTTAGTTCGACAGCAACAGCGCCGACATCGATTTCCAATGCACACGGTTCTTCTCTCCCATGTCCTCCCCTCTCCCTTCGCCGCCCAGAGCTCAAGCTTCCCTTTGCCTCCGATTCCCCTATACCCCCCCCCCCCCCAAAAAAAAAAAAAAGAAAACTAAAATAAAATAAAAGGTCCGGTTTGCTTTGGCGGGACTGCCAGTCTTCCCATCCGACTGTCGGGTCGCGCTGACTTCGGTCCTTGTACTGTGACATTTGCGCTTATAGCACGTTACATGTCAAAGAAAGCTATAACAAAAAAATATTTTTTTTTCAAGTTTTTTAAAGATTTTATTCAAAGAAAAAAATGGAATGTACGGACGTTGATCTTCACGCCTCGGGCTTTTTCGATAGAATGACTCGGCGTTTATGGGCGCCTTTTCTGTATTACCACAAATTCCGAGTGTGTAGCATCGGGGAAACAAATTACGTGAAGACAAAGCTCTCTTTATGATTGGTGACACATTTATTATTTTTCACTTCAAGTAGAATATCAGTGAAACTTCTCGAGTCACGGTAGAAGAGCTGGCTACATATTTATAATTCGCTACACCATAAGTTAGAGCGAAAACAAATGCTGGAAGACACATAGAAACATTGCCGTCTTAGAAAAGACTTCACTGAACGGGCAGTGGACATATCTCCATAAAAAATACAATTTATGAAAGAAGAAGACGGACGGAAAGATAGAAAGTTAAAGGATAACATGTGCATTCACTGTGCCCGATTGGTTTGGCCGATGACAGCACACGCAAAGACAGGCGCCAAACGACATGACGTTCCGCCTTTAGCGCTGCTTGACATGCCGCAAGGCTCGTAGTGTTGGCTCTGCTCGGACACATGGTGAAACAAAACGCTCGCGACAAGGCAACTACCCGTTATGTGTTGAAACGATCATGAAAAATAAATACACACACAAAGAACGTCAAAATGCCCACTGTGCTGCGGACATTCTCAGATTGCAGTCGATGTTTAACTCTGTATATTATTTCCGATGGATTTGCCGACTTTCGCTCGATCACGGAGCAGCTTTGCCCAGCAACATAATCACATTTGTTTTTCGCTGTTTCACATCCCACTCACTAACAATACAAGCCCAGTTAAACAACCCGCCAAAATTCACTTGTGTATATGTTTATAGATTTTTTCTTTTAGCCATAACATTAATCATGTCTAAAATTACCCGAGACTGTGGTAAAATATTGAAAACTTAGTAGACGAAAAAGACACTGGAAAAGGAACGTCTCCGGACGCTCCTTTTCATGTGTCTTTTTTTCTTTAAAGACGTACTTTGTACTTTCCTTGAGATGTTCCTTTTTCCTTTTAAAAGAACGTTCCTTGTGTTTATATACATATATATATATATATATATATATATATATATATATATATATATATATGCATATTGTAAACAAAGAGGGGAAAGAGTGTTTATTAAATTTATTACATCTTGCGCTATGTTTCACAACGAAGAACCACGAAGCGAAGACTAAACGGAAATCAAAAGATCGAAGATCAATAAATTATTATTTATTATTTATTATTTATATTTATTATTTATTATTTATTATTTATTATTTATTATTATTGCAGTGATTACAAGACACCGCTACATTCGTCCCGCACATTACGCAGCTCTCCTCGTTTTGTAGTGCCACGCTGTTGCACCCGGTATGGTAAATGCTCGCCCGAATCTTATGTGCCACGTGTCTTCAACGCCCTCCCAGACTATATATATGATATCACATCACTGAAGACTCTAAGAAAAGAACTCAAGTGTCTTAACCTTGATAGTATTTAATGCCTGCTCCGTGTGTGTTTATGACGATCCTGATGTGCTAGTTGCTATAGCTACCGCAGATTCTAAATCTTGCCTCTTCTTTTTCTATTTTATTTTTCGGTTTCAGTGCTTTGTGTTTTAGTTTATTTTGGACTCGCGTTTGTAAGTGTTAATTTTATTTACATTGCTACATTCATTTGTATATTGCTTTCGTATGCTGTATTTGTTTTTCGTAATTAGTACTCTGTGCTACAATTGGGAAAGGGGGAGGGGGAGGGGCGGGGAAGGGGGGTGGGAAGAGTTTTATTATCTTTGAGTTTTCATTTTGAAGGTTATATCTTTACCTTATCTTTTAAGCGGACTTTTCTCATTTTTTCAGGGTGTCATCCCACAAGCCCTTCGCTGGCTTTGATAAAGAAGCAAAACTTGTTATGTATGCCGACGATACAAGCTTATTTTTTTCTGCCGACGAGCCAAACTTACTTATCAGTCTTGCGAATAAAACATTATCAAAAGTAAATTTATGGGCAAATGAAAACTTGCTAAAAATTAACACAAGCGAAACGAAAGCCGTTATATTTCATCCTAAAAATAAACAAGTCTCGTATAATACTATCCTTATCTTAAATGCGTCACCTATTGACATTGCGTGTTCTTTAAAAACACTCGGCGTTATTTTTTCTGAAAACATGTTGTGGGACTGCCACGTAAATCACGTTATCAGTAAGTTATCTTGCATCGTCGGGTTGGTTAATCGTAATCGCTCTGTCTTGCCAATTTCTGTACGACTACTTATATACAACTCCCTTTTCTACTCATACTTAAGTTATTGTCACCTCGTATGGGGCACGACCACGTCAACAAATTTAGCTAAGATATTTTTACTTCAAAAGAAAATAATTAGAATTATATGCAACGCTCCGCATGACTCTCATACTGCCGACTTGTTTACGCTCTTTTAATTTATTACTGCACATAATTTATATAATTACAGGTTGAGCGTCAGTTTTAAAAACGAAGAAAAAAGGAATTCTCGCTTTCTAGCTGAACTTTCAGCACTGACCAAAATATTCAGGCGTATCCCACTCGTTACACTGAGTATTGGACGATGATCTCTCACATAACAAATTGTGGTAAACAAATGCTCAAACACACCCCACCGTTTTTACTCAACAGTCTCACAAGTAATGATTAGGACCTGAGCTAAATAAATGTGAAATTTGTACTGTCCATGCTAAAAATGTAATCATTAATAACTGTCAAGCCACTGTATTTCATTTTTTTTATTTCCCTTCCCTGTTTTATAACTTATTGGCTGTTCTTGCTGCCGTCTGTTTTTGCAACTGTAGGGGGCCGGAGACCCGTCAAGCTGTTCCTTTGCTGCTTTTTTCTCCGGCCTCCCCTTCATCATTGATGAGAAATAAAAAAAACTATTATTATTATTATTATTATTATTATTATTATTATGTGCCCGCAAACATATCCGTCTTTAATAGTCCCACTGAGTCAGTAAAATGTATGTATGTATGTATTATTATTATTATTATTATTATTATTATTATTATTATTATTATTATTATTATTATTATTATTATTATTATTATTATTCTTTCTCTTCTGGATCGGGAGAACCGCGGCGCCGCAGAAAGGCCCACGTTTTTTAATTTGCGCATGTTTTCGGCAAGATTTCTGTGCTTGATTAGGGGCTGCCTTCGTCGTTTGACAGCTCTACTTATTATTTTTTAACTCTCATGGGATTCATACGAGTAGCACGGGGTTTATGAATAAATAAACGTTGCAAAACAAAGGTCATTATTATTAGTTATTTTCACTGACAAGACGAGAACTGCATGACGTCTCGTTTTAGATGCACGGCCTTAAGCACGTTTTCGTTCCCTTTCACCGTGTTTTGGCCGTGCGTACCACTGATCTTTACTGTACTAGGCTGGATCGCGAATCGAGGATTATCTTGCTGGAGTCGAGCGGCCCAACCGGCAGTCATCCCTGGACACCAGCTATAATGCATGGGATTCAACGGGAGAAAAGGGGAAAACTGCCATTTCTTACCTTAGTCGTTTTTTTTTTTTTTTGCAGCCAAGCTGTGTATGACTCATAGGTCGGATTTGTGAGAAATATTTGTGTCGTCGTTCCCACAAGAAAAAAAAAAAAAAAAAAACTTGAGCGATTGAATTGAAAAATGCATATCCTGCATACAACATACAGCACAGCATTCGATTCAATAAACAACATGCACAAAAACAAGCATTCGAACCACATAATAGATGATAAGGCGGTTCTGATAACAGTGCAAAGCACGTAGCGCTCACCGCATACGTTTCTCGGTAAAGATTACTGTTGCGAAAGAAAGCTGCCGGCGGCGACGGCACCTTGCGATGTGAAAAGTAACGTCACTAGGGTTTCTCACATATAAAATATTTGCTACAATGCATTTACTTTTCTTTCGTCAATGATTTGGTATAGACCCTGCTGCTGTTTACAAACATGAACTGCCGCCTGCATCACAAGAGACTTCAGGTCGCACCATCGTTGCAAGCCTGTTGAGCTTGCTTGTGTCACCAGTGGTAGAAAGCATAAATGCTACACGGACAACAAAGTTTGAGATTTCACGAGGGTCTTCGGCTTAAAATATTACATCTTGGAGGAGGCAAGTTGACTTAAAAGAATACTCAAAACATTTTAACAGATCTCGCACTCCTTCGTTCTTTTGGCGTTCACCTGGAGAATCGGTCGTTAAACGTGTCATCTACATTTCAAGCAGCAGGGGTTAAGGTGTCCTTTGCTCATTCCTTTTATAAACCAGAAGTGTCTGTAGGATGTCAAAGACGTGAGCACTACCTTGTGGCGTTTGCCATAATAAGGATCTATAGTGCAGTGGGCAAACCGTTGCAAGTGATACCAGAGGTTCTCTGCCCAACTACCTTCACAGCGTGGATTAAAGCCAGAACTTTTTAACATTGAAACTTTTATCGTGTTTTCCAGGAATGGCACTTAAAACGTTGGGCGCAAATATCAAACGCCTTAGTATACCAATCTTTAAATAAATATTTTGGGGCTGAGCGTCGAGGGTTGCGACTTTGAAGGGTGTAAAGTGGGACCGACAGTCAAATGTGGAGTCGTTCGTGAACTCGAAGCCATCTGAGCTTAGCATACGATAAGTTAGAAGGCCTTTACGGTGGGCATTCACATCGTTTCAAGCGCTTGTACAGAGTACATCTGGTGCGAGCCTTCGCTTTGAACTAACAGTGGGGGCTTCTGTGACAAACGAAAACTCAGAGCGTGTTGTTCATTTGAGGAACGTGTAATTTATTTAGCAACCGAAGCAAGCAACGCCAGCACAGTCGGTGGTGGTCGTCGTTACAATGCCTGACAAATACCGATTCGATCTCCAAACAGCCGATATAACGATCCCATCAAATCGTAAAAATACTTGCCTTCGAGCACCGCGCACAAGCTTCGATATTCCTACTTTTGTGAGTGTTTCTCCAATAGACTCGCGTGTATTGCCCGGTGTCAAGCAATGGCCGCCGGTGCTGCCACCAACGGGCTCCCGACCCGCGATCCAGCCTATTACAATAGAGAGCAGTGGTATGTGTGTTTTTGCCTTTTTGGACTTAGGCTAGGTTTCGCGAGCTACCGCCCGTTACAAAGGGTATAGCCATTAACATCCATCCATCCATCCATTCATGTGCACGCTCGAGGCCCACGAGACGTTGAAACGCCATCGAAGGAATGAACCTCGCGCCGGAGGAAGGTCAACTGAAACTCCCCCCCCCCCCCCCCCCCCTTTGCCGTGCTATCCTGTTGGTGACAATACAGTCATTGCCACAGATGCGGGGGACGTGGTGAATCCCGTGAATCTCAGCAATCTCAGCAATCAGCAGCATAATAAAGTCGCAGCCTTAGCCAATAAACACATCAGAAAAAAAAAAAGAACGAACCGCGAAGCAAGAAGCGTGAACATTTTCAGCCGCGTCCTGCAGCGTTTTGTAAGCTCTCAGCAAGTATGCTCGATGACACGTCACATTTTTGCGTGCTTTTGCCGGATAGAATCACCCTCTCTCGCCTCGGCCGCTCGATCTATTCGCCGCGAGAAGTTATGGTATCGCCGCCTGGTGGAAGCGTTTTCACAACCCAGAATGAAGATACTTGAACTTCCTCTGCTGGTACAAGCACGAGCAATGTCAAGCTTCTATGCACGATGAAAATGAAAACATAACCGCCTGGGTAGCACGCGCACTACTCATCGTGAGGTTACGGCTCTGTCATGAGGCAGAGCCGTTTACTGAGAGATTTGAATAGGCGAGCATATCGGGGCCAACCACAGGCCTCGAAAAAGCCCCTAGCGGTGGTCATGAGCTCTAAATATGCGACACGACTAATTTTAGCCGTTTGAGCGTCGCTAGAGTGAAAAGGTATAACTCTCGGTGGCTGATAACTTGGCGCATGTGAGGTTTTCGTCACGTCCATATTCAATGGGAGAATGAACGAACCTGCACTCCAAGCCAGGGCCACGGCCGGACTGGAAGCGCGCGCTCTCTTTCTCTTCTTACGGCCTTTGCAATTGGGGCAATCGCCACCTCCCGCCGCAATTCGCGGGGGGGGGGGGGGGGGCGCTGTCACCTCACCTCTGGGCTACCCTTTGCCGTTTGCACAGAGCGCGTCTATAAACCGTTGCCAAAACAACAACCTACGAAGCTCGAACACCAGCGCAAAGCAGCTCGAAGGAAGTCTCCGAGTGGGGTGAAGTGGGGTGAGGTGGTTGCGCCCCTGGCGGCAAGCAAGTGAATTACATACGGAGAAAAACTTCCATTGACTCCCGGGCGATCGCAAAGGCCATAAGAAGAGAAAGAGAGCGCGCGCTTCCAGTCCGGCCGTGCCAGGGCCCATAGAGTTATTATAATGTACGCTAGAGGTTCAAGTGGCGCTAGTGAGCTGACGCAAATCGAAGCAGACAGCGACCAGTCGAAAATTGACTTCCGGTAATGCATTTCTATACGCCTCGCAAGTGGGCTCATTTTCGTTTTCTGCGCATGAGAAAGGAAGTAGCGGTGACGTCAGAACGCCGAGCCCTGATTGGCTGATCGCGACCCCCCTATCTGAGCGTCGTCTGCTCCTTTGCAACGTCGTCTGCTCGCAACGTCGTCTGTGTCTGTCTTACCTTTCCTGCGACTTTCGGAAGTGCAGGTCTTTACGAGCGAGCTCGACTTCGCCTTTCAGAGAGGGCAGACGAAATAAATCAAGCGGTACGTTGTTTTTAACAACTAGCAGACGCGCATTAAGGAGAGAACTCAAAGGACTCACTGGCGAGGTGTCCCGAGGCGCCGAGGTTTGTTTCCTAAGAACCGAGAGTGAGCGTGTTAGTGTCCGCAAGTTCCCTCCCAAATAACTTTTTCCCTCCTTTCGTGTGCGGCGAGACTCCTCACTCTTTAACGGCGTCGGCGGGTCGGCGCAGTTAACATCGTCTGCTTTACGTCTGCAAGTCAAAGCGATGGCTGCTTTACCTTTCCTGCGTCTGTCGGAGATTCACCGCTTTTTCACCGGCGAGAGTCACCGCTGCCTCGGAAAACAAGGAGATGACAAGAGGAAGAGATTGAAGGGTTCACAAGGGTCGCGCCATTCAGCACGCCAGCCGGTCGTGGGCAGACGGTCTTGGCCAAGGACCGTCGGGGCACCGCTGTGCCTGCTAGGCTATCGGCCGAGCTCGCTTACTCGGGGTCGGTGGAATCGTGGCCGTTGGAGCATTTCCGGGTGTTTGTGGATCCAGCGTTCTTGTTCGCGTGGTTTATTAAAGTACTTTTTACTTTTTTTCTTGCTGCTTGCAGTCGGGACGCGTGAGAAGAGCACGTACAAAAATAAACGTCCGTTGATCGCCGCGACCAAGTAACCGAGCGACGCTGTCGGCCATGCTGAGTTGATCGTCGTAGGATTCCGTCGTAACCTGAGCAAACCTTACGATAATTTCGTTTCGTGAATACGAATTTGTTCTCACGTTTTGTCTTACGCACTCTTTTGGCGTAAGATGGTTTTGTGAATCTGGCCTCTGCACTTCCGCAAGTCGCAGGAAAGTGTAAGACAGACGCAGACGACGTTGCAAAGGAGCAGACGACGCTCAGATAGGGGGGTCGCCATCAGCCAATCAGGGCTCGGCGTTCTGACGTCACCGCTACCCCCTGCGCAAGAAGCAGACGAACTTGCTCTCCGCATGGGAAAAAGTGGGTACATTTTCTCCCTGCGCTCGATTATAAAAGCAAATGTCCCTAATAATTCGTACGTTCTAGGTTGCTTAGAATATTTCTCAGTCAGGCCAACGAAATAATTGTTCAGTTACTGCGTTTTTCTTTCAAATTCGTAACATTAAAAAAGTGCTAAAACGGCTTGGTACGTGTATTTATGTGCACTGTCGGACACTGTTAGCGCAAACGCAACGTCGGCGCTTTTCAGCCTGAGGGATATACGTGCCAAACGAACGAAGTACATCTGGAAAACCAAGTGAGGTGGCAAGAACTACTCAGTAACACTGGATCAGTAACTACCAGTGCATACGTACGATCAAAATAATTGAAGGCCACGTAATATATTCTGATTTAGATAAGCTAAGTACCGCTTTATTCTTTCTGCTCTGCGCGAAAATGCTTGTTCTACGTTCAAAATATCACCCGCACGCTCGATATCTTTGAGAACAAGTGTCTTCATGCACGCTTAAAGGTGCCTGGCAGAAAAAACAATACGAAGAGACACCTTTCACAGCCCACGTACTTTATTGTTTACGTTTTGAACGTTTTTATCCGCTCATGCACGACGGGGTCATTTTTATATACTGAGAGGACTGGCATATATTAGCAATATATAAGCGTCACCGGAATGCTGGTGAACCTTGAACACAATCTATATTCCTTTCGATTGTAATTTTGCTTTGAATCGTCGCTTGTTTTTACACACCTGTTGCGGAACACATGTTTGGGACTGAAATGTTGCGAAGTTAAACATCGTTCACTGATGAAGAAAAATGCGCCAACTAACGCAATTACACTTTTACAATGTTAATCAAGGTACATACCATTCGGTACCACTCAAATAACCAAAGAGTTCCGTGTTATTTTCCGGCGAAGAGACAAAATGCACTTGCGTTTTCCCATAGGAATGCACAGGAGCACCGCAAAAGTACCTAGACTGGTTACTGTCTGATTCAATTTGCGTCACGGAAGTCGCATAGACACTAGCGCCAGTTGAACCTCTAGCGTACATTATAATAACTCTATGCCAGGGCCGACTTGCTTGAAACAGCGTCTCAGCTGAGACTGGGGGAAAGAAAGCACTGCCAAAGCCAGCGCACGAGCTGAGCGGGACTCAAGTTGCGTCTCGAGACGCTCGCGCGCTCCTGCCTTTACACTGTTTGCTTTCAGCCAGTCTCAGGTAAGACGCTGTTCTACCAAGCCGGCCCAGAGCAAACTGTCACCGAGACGCCGAGATTGAACGCTTCTACTTCACGCTTTAAATGTCGTTTTCAATATTGTGACGTCGCAGTCTTCTGATTGGTCGATGCCGTGTCGGTTTTTTAGTTTACGCTCTAGCCGCGAGGGGAGTATTCGGCGCTGGTGGCGGCCTTTGCTCCGCCCATTGGCCAAACTCTCCAAATATGTGGCTCTGCCGTGAGGAAAACAGCCGCGTCCCTCGCGATCGTCTCACCGCCAGGAGTATCCAGTGGCAGCCATAACTGTGTGCACGACTGCTGAGCGCGTGCTGACGACGTGCCTCAAACAGCTCTTTGGCAACGTGCATTCCACACCATCATATTAGCGTGGCAGCATATTAATGTAAGCTCGTTCTGAGCATTCGCCCTATATTTACAGCGCCCTGAAATATGGCGTCTAGTGAATACCCCCTATTGTTCGCCTTCAAAAAAATCTGGCCTTACGATCGAGCTTTCGGCGAACGGATGGCGAAACCCCGTTGGCCGGCGAAGCGATGACCACAACCGCGACGTTCCGATAAATGGAAGTGATTGCACTCATCGTATTTTTTATTGTTTTCTTTTTCTTTCTAGACTTTTTAGTCCCGGTGGCAAAACAAAAAAGAAAAAAAAGAAGAACGCTAAAAGCGGATGTTGGTGCGTTGTTCATTCGTCCTTTGGAACCAACCACCACGCCCAGTTTTTTTTCGTTTTTTTTTTTTTTGCTTCCATGTTTGCCATTTTTCTTTACATTGTGCCTTTCCAACAAGCAAAAAAAAAAAAAAAAAAAAACCTCTGGGCTTGTATTGACAGTCGGAACTCGGGGCCGAATTCGGGCATGTTTCCTTTGTGCTAGTGGTACTCATTCATTCGCGCTCTTGCATTGTTTGCATTGATCTTTTTTATATATATATATTCCCGTTTATTTCACGTTTTTGGGGTTTTGTTTAATATTTGAACGGTTGTTGCGTTTTTTTTTATGTGTTACCGGTTATTTCGTTGTAAGAAACTGTTCCTAAGATTTTTTTTATTATTTTACTGGAGTGAATGTGCTTTGTTGTTGTTCATTGCTTTAACAAACAAACGGACGGCGTGACGACGAGCGTTTCCAGCTTACCGGCGGCAAGGCCATTGTGGCGCGCGTGTTTGATTTTTCCGTCGTTTTCATGCAATCGATGGAAACTTACGTTCGCGACGATGCGTGAAAGTGAAGGACCCTATAAAGAAAAACGCCAGGAAAGGGTTCGGTCTTATTTCGAAATAATCGACAACGCCCAGACTCAACTGAAAATTCAAACGAGTGAAAGCGTGAAAGAAACTCGACGCCGGTAAAGAGAGCGTCGCGGATTTTATTTCTCCCTTAAAATGATTCTGTAGATAAATGTACCTCATGAATTTATATAAAAAATGAAAAATACTGTGCGGCCCTAGTTTTCTTTAGTCCGGTGGCTGACAGAAATGACAAAGGAGAAAAAAATGGATATGTATATTATAAATTATGTATTATTTATTTTAGAAAAGTTACTGCTACAATCACGTGACTATGGCTTGTATAGTGTATGCTTGCATGCAGTCATGATAGAAGTCAACTGCGCCAGTTTAAGATGTCCTTTTTTCTTTATATGCATGCGTTTTATAGTGCAGTATACGAGGACTTGTAGATGGTAGGTCTATCAATGCCTACTTCACTGAACTCTCTTACAAAACAAATCTTCAATTCATGTGACCCCGCTGAATTTCAGTAGAACGTTTCAAGGAAAAAAAGATGGTTATTTTATTGGAAGTATGAAATGTTTTCAATAGTGTACTTGTATGCGGCCCTCTAGTCATTCAGAAGGGCGGCCTCAAAACATTGCTAGGACTATTATAGCATAATCGGTTAACGGCTGCTAGTGTTAGACATAAAGTAACGACTGTAAACAATTTTTGTTTAAACGGTTTCGTTTTGGGTGAAAACGGCGTAGCACATCTTTTCAGTTTTTTTTTTAAGAAAACATATTTGAGCACTTTAATAAGTTGATAATTTGTGTTTACTTACAAAAGAATAGTCTAGCTATAGTCCTAATTAAGGTAGAAACACAGATACATTCTTTACGCATTTACGCACTCAAAAAGCGCGACCCAGCGCCAGAGTTTGGATCTCCAGTAATCTTTAGGAGTAATATTCGAGGATAAAAGTTGTGGCCGCGGTCCATCGCGCACTAAGTGCTCAGCTGACCCTTGTCCCTCAATTTTCGTCTAAAGCAACCATCCTGTGTTTACTTTCTTTGACTGGTATAAATGCGACCAGTAAAAATGTTTAGATCATCGAATATTTACTACGCTACCTTCGGCGTCGGCGCTAACGGGTATCAGTCTATAAACCGCCCTGGGCGCTCATAATGCATTCACACTGAGGCTCAAGATATACAGCATCCAGCCTCATTGACTAATTGAATATACCACGGCATTCTCTCTCTATCAATTACGCTCTCGTTCTTGACCGTTAATGTCTCGAACTTTCCCGACAAAAGCGAGATTACGCGAAGCGCATCAGTACCCCACACGTAAATATACAGGGTGTTTTTTTTTTTTTTTAATCTTCACAGATTTGTTTAAAAAAAAAAAACCGTAAAAGTTACACTTATGCCGCTTGTGGAGGTGAGTTATACGGCCAGGGGGACAGATTATAGGGGGCTAATCGTAATGATCAGTCGGCTGATTACTTAAAATTCGTTAATTAACTTTTTAATTAATGAAAATAGACATATGGTTCCAATTAGAAATTTGCTCAGCGTCGTCGAAAACCCCTAAATCAGTCATTTTCAGAAAGACTTTGAGCGCGTGAGAAGCGTAGTAGTGAACTGAAGTTACCGCTCGTGGAGCAGGTACAAAGCTAGAGGTTGCGATAAGGCGCACGTGCGATTTTTCCGTCTCTTATCTAGCCCCAGCCTTGTACCAGCTCCACGAGTGGTAACTTCAGTGCACTACTGCGCTTCTCACGCGCTCAAAGTCTCTCTGAAAATGACTGACTTAGGGGTTTTCGATGATGCTGAGCAAGTTTCTAATTAGAACCATATGTCTATTTTCATTAATTAAAAAGTTAATTAACAAATTTTAATTAATTAGCCAACTGATCATTACGATTAGCCCCCTATAATATGTCCCCGTGGCCGTATAACTCACCTCTACAAGCTGCATAAGTGTAACTTTCACGGCTTTTTTTAAACAAAACTGTTAAGCTTAAAAAAAAAAAAACCTGTATATATGTATATATATATATATATACATATATATAGTAGGAGACTGTCTACTCAAGCTTCATTCATGTCGCGGAGGCAGGAAATCAAAAAGAAATTCAAAAGGAAACTTCCGATACCCAAGTGCACTTCTGCCCGAAAAGACAATGCGGCTAGCAAAGTTTAAGGACTCAATCGAGGAAGAAAACGAGTGCTGGAAAAGGAAAATGAGAGACGACTCAGTACGAAGTGGGCGCAGTTTGTTTTATGATTATCTGCGTCATAAATGCGGCAACTGTTTTTTGTTTGTTTTTTCCGTGACGGCGAGGCGGCGAGTTGATATGACCTGAGGATCCAATTTCCAAAAATATTGCTTCCCGAGCTCTCCCTTTTAGCCTCCATTTTTATTTTCTTATTTCGTTTCGTGATAGGGAAAAGTGTCTGTTCTGTTTTATTGTTTTAGCATCCTCACCTTTTTTACTCGCAACACCACGCTGTCCTCTAGAGCGTCATTAGGATGCTAGTGCTACCTGATACGTGAGCGCGGTAATTCTTTTTTTTTTTTTTCATTGGACGAGATGACAGTTTGAAATTAATGAGTCAGCAGACAAAAAACAAAAAAAGAAGAAGAAATAAAAACGAGTCATAAGATTGAGTGGCAGAGGGAGAAGGTACCACTTAAATTAAGCAATCAAAAATAATTTGTCGCGTAATATGGGGCGCGAAGAGAATGAGCACACAAACAAGAAAGAGGCACAACCGCGTTAAAAGAAAGATCGAGTGTTGGGATGTTAGAAGAAGGAAAACATATAGTTAGAGTCTTTTGTTGTAATTCGAGAGTGGTCTCCCACTTCCGCGATTTCGCGTCGAAGTTAAAGCTCGGAATATGGAGACTGTTAAACCGTTTAAATTATACAGAACTCTGTTTTGCGTGCGGCCTGCTTCAATGTCCCTGCTACCTTGCCTTCGCACGGCCGAGATTGTTGTTTGCGCACCGAACCGTACCAGAAGATTTTGTTCGACGCGATACACATTTGTAACGACAAACGCTTGCGTTGACAGGCGGCCGTGCGCAATACACAGCGTGTTTCCCGAAAAAATAATTACAGTGTTTTTTGTTTGTGGTTGTTGTTTTCTTACCGCAAAAAATAAACTATGTCTCGAGGAACGCACAAATGTAGCACTAATGGTTCGAACCAGATGTCAAAGTTTTCAGAGCTTGCCGTTATCTCATTTGAAAGCTATAAGTTATTTTCTTTTACTTGCAATGGGAAAATGGGGTAACTTCCATGTAATGTACGGGAATTCCTCACGGAGTATACCAGAAAGGGAGCCCGGGGTCGCGATTGGCCTCTATGCACGTTCCGTTCTTTGGGAAGCAGCAGACGGGCGCGACTCTCGCGCTCGCCGTTAAAGATAAGACGGCTCGTGACAAGTCAAATAAAGGACAGTCGTTGAAGGCGGCCGTTGAAACGCGAGAAGCGCACCAAAGTTGTGAACTGAGCGAATGTGGTACCGTACCACGCGTACCGGACGAGCTCCCTCTAGAAAAACGTGTAGCTCTCTTAACAAATCTATAATCGGCTGGGTTTACACGAATCCGATCATAGCACATCCAAATGAACAGGGACCAATCACACGCACCCTGTCTTCCTGCTTCCTCCTCTTCTACCCATCTGCTACCAATCAAAAGAGTCAAATCTCAATTCGATGCACTATGGTCGCATCCATGTAAACACAGCCACCGTCCACGCTTCAAGTGACGGCACGAGCTCCCTCTATTCTTCCTTCTACTGAAAAGCGCTGAAAAGGCTTTTCAAACAAAATTGACGTCATCATATCCCTCATTCAAGCTTATTAAGCGTGAATGGGGGATATGATGACGTCAATTTCGTTGCGTGTGGTCGCGCACACCGGCGGCTGCTGGCTCGTGGAAAGATCGTGCGCCACTTATCATAGACAGTGAAATGTTTAGTTCAACATCCCTTTAAAGGGTTTGTAGCTATCTTTTCTCAAAGATTTGTTTCAGCGGTCTATGGCGAAACCGAAACTACCGGCACGAGCAACATGGCAACAATAGAGCGATCGTACCAGCCATGTTTGACTACGCCACCGCAGCCGCGATGCATCGATGCATCACGCGCGATAACCTCGCTGGAGCTCTGCGTGTGTAGAGCACGAAACGACACGAGCCCTCGCATGCTCAACCGTCTGCCTTCTGTGAACTAAAGTTATGGCGGCGTCACGCATGCGCCGAACGCGTAGTGAGATCTGGTGTATTGTGATCAGCTGCATTGACCCCGTAAGTGATGACGTCACAACATGGCGTCTCGGTCCAAACAAACCGTTGCTAGGGACGTTGCTAAGGACTAATGCTTGGAGACTCAACATGAGGTTAGCTTTTTGCTTACAAGTAAGTCAATAATTTTTTGTAAGCAACCTTACTTCTTGATATCTAATTATTAAGATGTTCTTGTCGTCTCAGTGTCGTATTGCAACAATGAAAGCCATTTCTGAAGTATTACACTCCGCTTTGGTTTAGTAGCAGACGACACGATAGATTTGCTGGCCTGTGTTGCAGCGGGCGTCTTCATTGAAATGCGTCGGTAAGCAAGCAACAAAAACAAGTGGATTGCCGTGGCCGTAGAGGCCTCCGCAATGTGCGTCTTTTTTCTGTGAAGAACCCAGCTTAGTTCAGAGGGGTGAAAATGCCGTAAAATCAAACCACGTCATGCAGATCATTTACGACGACGACCTGAAGTGCATTACCGGCGTGGTGCAGGCCAGTATGAGAAACAAATCGTACGCCGGCAAGGTAATTCATTTATTATTCTTATTCTTATTATTATTATTATTATTATTATTATTATTATTGAGGTTGTCAGGTTAATAAATAATTCCATGTCTACCGCGATTTTTCAGTAACCATTGCAGCGATGGTTACAACCAGATACGACGCACCCTCGCATAGCGCGAGTCCACAAACAAAATTTGGGATTTCAACCGATCGCCTGAAGTGCTTTTCTCACTGGTCCAATGCGTTCTTTTAGCAGACGATCATCTCGATCGACGGCCGGACTTTCGATAAACCATATTTTGCATCGCACCCCACTATGAATTCTTTTTAAGTAACTGAAAATCATTATATTTCAAACAAATGCAATATCAGAATACCGTCCTTATTCACACGATTCAAACGACGGTGCCGGCTTGGCCGGCCGGCGTGTGGCAGACGGCATACTACTTGCATTCGTCGTCTGCTGCAGGCATCTTGAGGACCGGAAGTTGCAGTCGTAAATATTTCAGAAAACAAGTGATTACTGGCACACTTCTGTCGAAAGATATATGACATTCAAGCTTTCTATATCCGTAATTTTAGAAGTTTAAATTCTTCTCCTGATTTTGAACAGTCGGGTTTTCGTAGCGAAGCCTAGCCACATGTATTTGGTCCATAACAACGACCCTAGCAACGGTTTGTTTGGACACATGACGTCACACTTACGGAGTCAATTACTATCGTGTGTCGCAATGTTCGTATCGCGGTGCAACAAAACGTCCGACCCAGTCACGAGAGCATTTGCGATCAGCCAGGTAAGATGCTACGGCTGTTTTAATGCTTTGCTTCGTAGATATTGAACATCTGTAGAAACTATTAATACACGTTCATAAAGTTGCCTGTTTGAAAGCGAGTGAAACCGCAGGCTCAGAATGATCCCCCAATTATCTTCTAAGTATAACTACAATCTTTGTGGTGCGCAATGCATGTTGCAGAAGCCTTGTGCACATGGAAGCTAATCGTAAGCTCGAGCTGAGCAGGAACTGGCTAAACTATGGCCGCCAGTGAATGCCACCTTCGGCCCCACTACGCGCTTGAGCGAGCGGGAGGTCTATAATCTTCGTGCACAATCGCCTGAGGAGTACTTACAAACTACCGCCGCTAAAACATAACATAAGAAGCAGAGATCGTCCTCTGAAATGGCTAAAAATGCAGCAGAAAAATACGACGAAAGAATTGGCAGTACGAGCAAGTAAACTCCTAGTACGAACATGACTTCAGAGCACAAGCTTGCTTGACAAACAGCCAACCCGCTGAATGCCCACTGAGGAGGCTTGCTGGTAGCATTTTTAATATGGGCATTAGAGTGGATCGCTGTTTCCCATTGGTGTATTATTTTAGCGCTGTTCGTATTTAGTCTCCGTAAATCGATATCAGTCATTTATTTTGGTTAGATTTTGTCCGGAGTTACCCATTTGAGGTCGACCTACATAATCACCTTATGCCGAGCAGAAATCCGGTTCCCAGGTTCCGTTTCCCCATTCCCTCACGCACTCTTTTCTCCTTATCTCCCCACATGAGCGGGACTCTGAGTTACTCCCCGCAGAAACGCAGGAAGAAGGAGGGTCTTCCTTCTCTCCAATGGAAAGGAGGAATTGAAGGAGAATTGCCTCCTTTCTGGCTGCTCGAATGGCGCACGCGAAATTGGCGGTTCCGATAGGAGAATAAGGAAATCTGCGCGCGGCAATCGGTATAGTAATCGGCTCCTTTATTCTTAAAAACCTATGAATTACCTGACCGAGCCATGGAGCGCCCGCCGCCTGAAGAAGGCGAAGAGCAGCGCCGACGGTTACCGATATGGTAGCGCAGAGCGCAGACTTGTGGGGAGGGGTGGATAGATGGATGGATGGATAAGGCTGATCAATTCGAATCGGGCGGCGACTTGCGCCACTTAGCCAGTATATTTTTTTTATAGATATATAAAATAGCTATATATCTCGAGATTTATTCCTAAATGCTTGATCCGTTCGAAGGAGGCGCCTCCATGGAACCGGGTGCCCACACCTTCCGCCCTATACGAATTTTCCGGAAGAGAATAAGAAAATATTCATCCTTCCGTCGACTTATGCCACTCATCAGATCATCTCTTTTTGGTTATCTCCACCTTTTCCATGTCTATTGTTTTCTCACTATCGCTAAATCCCAGGGCGTTCGTTACATTAGTCGCCTCCTCAGCTACTAGAGGGTGAAGCCCCTTACAATAAGTATCAAGTGCCCAGCCGTCTCCTCCTCCTCTCCACACGTTCCACACACCGTATCTACTTCCTGATATCTGTGTCTGTATGTCTTAGTCCACAGCACTCCAGTCCTCGTCTCGAACAACAAGGAGTTCCCTTAGAATTGTCGAAGATAGGCTCCTTAGTAATGCCCTTCTTAAACGATCAGTACATTTTCAAGGCCGATTTAGTTTGCATGCCTGCTTCCCACATTTCCCTCTCAGTTTTTTTAGCTCTCTTCTTAACCTTTATTTTCTCATCCGCCTCCCTACTATTGCCCATATATTTATATCTAAATTTTCTAGTCCGCTTTCTTTATTTTGTGCCGACGCTTCTCATGTGTAAATATCTAAGAACTCTTCATGCCCTTCGCTCTGGATCCCATTCTCTTACCCTATCCTTAAACACTATCTTACTGCTAGCTTCGCTGCCCTCGAATGCGAACCATCCCATATCAACCTGTACACCTTGGTTCGGTGTTTCGCCACGTGCTCACATATCCAATCCACCTGCTCCACGTTGCTTTATTTCTAGACTTGTCTGAACATCCCTCCCGTCTTAGGCACAAAACTGCATTTGCTAAAGTAAGGCTCGGAACCATAACTACCTTCAAGATCTCCCTCACCAACTTATACCTCTTATAGTTCCACAGCGCTCTATTTTTCATTACAACTGCATTTCTGTTGCTCTTATCAGTTCCACATTTTGCATGCTGATTGAGGCATTCTATACCCTCGTTAATCCATACTCCTAGATACCTGTATTTTTCGACTCGCTCAGCCTCTAATCCTTGAACCTTTAGTTCTGTACTCATCCGCGTAGCGCTGGCTGAGGGGTGTCCCCTCAGCCAGCGCCACACGGCGGCCTGCGGTCTTTTTGCGAAACACATCTGCGTTTGGGTGTTTGCATTACCTCCGAAGTCATAGTTCACACTCAGGCGCGGTCGTCCTGGGGCACGTTAATCCTATAGCTCAGGGCACGAGATGCTTACCTTTTAACCACAAAAAAACAAAAGAGTACCACTTCGGTGTTTTAGGATTCTAACGTCGCGGCAGTTTGGGCGCTGCCTGAGCGGGCCCCCTACCTAGACGGTGTTGCCCCTGCGCGCGCCCTCTTCCTCGTTCCTTCCTTTCCCTTTACAGAGGTCAGATGCTTTCGCGATTCGACAGGCTTGGCAGAATAGAGGAGTCTATTGTATATTTTTTTGGATAACCGGCGGTTGTTTACCTAAGCCGCCGCGTGCCTTCAGTTGCAAAAGGGCGCGTTAGTAAGATAATTTAAGCATGGCCAGTTCGGAACACGGATTTGCATCAACGGTTTTACTCCGTGAGGGGGTCCAAATAAGCCTTCCAGTCACTGACGCCATTCATTTCTATGCATTCGTAGATTTTGTCGTCGCCATTTTCCTATTAAAAATTTCCGAAATATCGCCTATAACTTTTGAATCGGATAACGGCGAGCTCTGAAACATGGGCATCTCGTCTGGAACACTAGCGCTACATGTGGACAAACACTGAGCATTCTGCGATGCATATTGTCTTTCAAGAAAAACAGAAACAACAACCACAACAACACCAACAGCTAAAAAATTGTTTTCTGACATTTTGTAGTTCCCTGTCCGTAAAACAAACCTTGAATTATGTGTGTTCGCATCACTTTTTTTTTACAATTTGCTGTTGTGTTTTGACAGCTTTATTTTACTTATGTGTGTCCGTAGCATCAATTTTCACTCTAATCCTGGGGAACGACGTGACGGCACGTACGAGCACCTGGATATATATATATAAAATAAAAAGAAACAGATCTACACAAGCCATCACAAACGGCCCTTATTTTTTTTTTTTTTTTTTTTGGGGGGGGGAGCTTGTAAAGGTTCGGTGCAGTGGTTTCTTTTTTTCTTCTTCTTTTTTGTTTCCTCTGCTCTTTTCTTTTAATTCATGTCGTCTGGATACATTACACTACGTGCGGCAGTTATTAACCCGAAGGAGGCTTGCTGGCCCGCCCCCAGTACGTGTCTGCCTGAAGATTGTTGCTTTGACTGTTCTTTCGCTTTTTAATACCGTCAACGTCGCAACAAACGTTGCTCCGAACCAGTACCAAATAAATAACGAGGTATATCTTGGTAATCCACTTATGCACCTTTAAAAACCTCCTCACCAGCATAAGACAAAAATCCGACTGTGGGCAGTCTACGTTTCGCAACGAGATTTACGACCATTGAGGAACGCACTCTGTTGTAGAGCAGGGTGGTGTTAACAAGTCATTAAGTTGAGTAAAATTTTTTTTTTTTATTTTCAGGAATTACGTTTGACCACTTTCGAAGTTCTCGCCTAATCGTACTCAGTTTCACTTTAAGTTTGACCGCAACCGACGCTGCTACCCGTTTGAAGCCAATCAAACTGAGCGTAAAGTACAACGCCCAGGCACTCATCTTTGCGTTTGCTCTCACCGACTAACCAATCACACGCACTGAGTTCGCCGGGATTCTGCGCGTTTTCGCTGTGCGTGATTGGCTTAGCCGGCGATGCCAATCACTGCTTGATTGGCTCCCTTCGATCTTAGCCTCGTATGCAATCCAACGTAGGCATTAAAGCAAAATGTACGATTAGATATGTGTTTTAGAAAAGAAAGTAAAACACGTACATATTTATTCTCTCGGGTTGGAGATTATGGCGAATATGTTCTAAATGTGTCGCGTGTGTAGAGAAGCTGTTTTCGTTTTTCTACAAAACCTTAACTGCATTTTTATTTTTACTTCCATTTTGCATCGACACGGTGGAAGTGTATCATAAATTAAAATACATTTGCTTCAGATAATCATTCAAAATACGGTCTATTAAACATTTCAAAACTGTGTGCCACTTTCATATTGTTCCTAATGATTATAATACTAATGCGGAGCGTTGCTTCATTCATTCTGTTTGTCACTTGATGCGATCGGCTTGTAAAACTGGGGTCTTCTCAGTATAGTAGGCGTAACAAAATATATAACGGAATGCGTTATTCGTTTCTTGCAAATAAAAGGAACGCGCTACCGCTCCCATTACCGATAAATGTAACGCACGTTACTTTTGTATTATGTTTTCTTTATAAAATAAAACTTTTTACTGTCGTGACTTTACAGGTATGCATAAACGCCGCATTTCAAGAAAGTTTGAGTGGCTGAGTGAGGAAAAGAGACGCCAAATATTGAATATGTGTGGGATGAGTCCAAGGTTTGTTATAATTTGGCGCCGAGAAACACGAAAAACAAAATATTGAAGTGTATAATGTTTTTGATGTCTCGGGAAGAGGATGTAACGAGACACGTACCTACTTACCCGTTAATCGAAATGAGTTACGTAAGTTATTTCGGGATAACGCTTTGCCGGGAACGCCATTACTTGTAACACTTTGCCGCCGACACATGGGTCTACTCTAGTAAAATTTAGAACACTTTCTATGAGATCACCTTTCTGGAAATTCATGGTGCTGTCACCGTGTTCCATTTGACTCGTGACGACCCGATGCCCCCGGCACGTGAAATCGTACCGATGACTAGAAAAATAGGTTAAAAATAGGTTCGACATTTTCCGATTACAGAACGCCGGAAAGGCGGCCCGGCAAATCAGAAAACAGAGTACACATCGAATTGGCCTTGCGTTCGTTATATTTTCTTATTCCGTGAATGGGTAGAACAGAGTAGAGGTACATGTTTTGTGTGGTCTCCGGAGTCGCTGCAGGCACGAGGACCTATATCACCACTCTGAGAATCGTTTCGGACTGCCGGAAGACTGCGGGTGCCCCGTCGTTCCTTTTTTGTCGTATATATTTATACGACCAACATTTACGCAGAGTTAAGAGTCATACAAAATGCTCATAAGCCGCCCAGTTGTATAGGGCGCACCGACGGAAATATGACGACTTGCACACCGGAAGTTGCGGTAATCGAAAGGACATTCTTTTGAGCTAAGAAAGTAGTCTGATTTTGAACCCCACTAGCCTATAAAAAAAAAAGCAAAAAAGAAAAAAGCTGGTTCGCAAGATTTGGTAGGTTCCATATTGTCCTCTCGTTCCAGGAAAATTGCCGATTGGGAACAACTGGACGAAGAGGCTTCGATTATAAACCAGAGGGATAATATAAAACGCGTAAATTCAAACACACACGCACAAAAAATCATTACGCAGAGGCTCATATTTCGCAAAACAAGGTGGAAGTATGAAGTGTTTTAAGACTCTGAAAAAACGTTATTAGGGCATGATGATTTCATTCTTATTTAGAGTGATAGTAAAACAATATCCGTACTATGACATACATTACATACATGACATACATTGTCTTTCTCACATTAGTTCCTAGACATTGTTTTTTTTCCTGACGTCCCCAGTGCTTCTTTCATAACATTCCACCTGGAAGCTTTCTAAATATTTCTACTATTGAGCTATAAACTTTCTTGTGCATGTGCAACACCGGAAGAAGTTTAAATATTTCCTCAAAGTACAGTCTTTTCCAGAGAAACTGTCGGGATCAGGCTCACATATCAAAGCAATATTTAATATGCTACCAGCTCCTGTTATAGTTGTGTTTCTGAGAATAGGGGTGTCAATGCGAAGTCACATGTTAGTGATGTTCGTAATGTAAACTTTATATTAGGGCTGGGCAATTGATCGATTAACCTGCCGATTAATCGATTAAGGCTTTAATCGCGATCAATTTTTTTAACCGGTTAATCGGTTTTTTGATCGGTACTCAAAAAGAAGTCAACTGGACGCACGGATGGCTCTATCCAGGACGACCTGCCCGAACTAGGGGTGACTCAAACCCGCCCGCCCCGCCCCCCCCCCCCCCCCCCCACACACACACACACACCTAAGGAAAACGCTGCGTGGCGTGCATCCGGTCGTTCTGTCCTGAGCGGTTTTCTGCTCCCAGCTAGGTGCTATGAGTATGAGCAAGGTTCAATTCTCGCGCACGCGAATCGTCACGTGTTCGAGGATATACATTACAGTTCTACCGAGGCCAGAGGAACAAGCCGGGCCCGCAATTGATCCCTTTACGACCGCGAAACTTCACGTGTTGAGGATCTATTACACATCCTGCCCAGGCAAGACAAACAAGCAGAAAAACAAGCTGGGAAGTTAACAACGCCAAGGTTACTTGTTCCAGTATTCGGCCCGTACAAATGGACGAGTTCACAAGTATGAAGGGCTATCTCGCTGGAAAGTTGGGGTTTAAAGTAAACTCCAGCGGTGAAGTTTTTAACTCGAAGGAAGTCCACTGCATCATCTGCAAAAAGCCGTTTTCATACAGTGGAAGCGTACGTTCGCTTCAGTATCGCGTACGAGCGAAGCACCCGTGTACGCCGCTGCAGCAAGGACCATCCGCCAAAACGCAGACAACAATCAACGCCTTCGCGTCGAGGCCCCTTTCTCTGAAAAAAGAAGAAAGCATCGCCCAAGCCCTGACTTCCTGTCGGAGAATGTGGACAAACTTGTGTGTCTTCGGAGCTGGAGCAAAAATATGTGAGTCTTTGAATCGTTGAACTATATGTATCCTCAATGGTAAATGTCCTTTGCGCCGTGTAACAGAGAGTAAAATAAGTCTTCAAAGGCAAGACGAGTTGTTGCATTCTTTTTAATAAATTATTTATAAAAATCAACGCAACCGATTAATCGATTAATTAATCGATTAAAGGGTGGCGATTAATCGGGTTAAAATTTTTAATCGACGCCCAACCCTACTTTATATCCGTTGGCGCTTACCACTTTTGAAACCGTACGTATTGCAAATGCTCCTGCAAAGAAAAGGATCTAGAGTGCATGGTTTTATAAGACGTAAGGCATATAAGGCAAGCGCTCAGGAAAATAAAAGGTTTACCTAAAGTGAATCCATCGCACCTGATGCGCGTGCTACTGGAGCTCTTTGTGAGTGTCTGTGGCACAGGGATTGGGAGCTAGGTACAAATATATTTTTGAAAAATAGTATAATCGCGAGATAATATGTGGTCACATTATAAACGACACGATACTTAGGGGTCAACGTTAGGGGTCTGCAAATATCCCTATCCAATAAAATAGTGCAGCGTCACCTCCAGGTTTAAAACAGCGAACTGAGAAGCATGAGTAATGTGGACTAGTTGATTGGAACCTCTTTTTCCACGGTCCTAGTTCTGTAGACTCGTCAAACACCGAACTAAAGCGAAAAGTTTGCGGATCGCGAAGATTATATACTTCTGCGACAAAAGCGCGGCGTCATGTCCACGAAATAGTCCAATAAGCGCGGTTCATAAACTTCGGCCCCACCATTCTGCCTGACAATTAAAGGGCCCTATGGAATTAATTTGACGATGACAAAAAAGACCTACCAAGTTTAGTGCGAGGTCCCCCACACCGATCACACGTGGCGATGGATGCTGACCAATTGGCTGTCTGGCGTCAACCCGAAGCTTCAGCCGAAGCGACTACGAAGACGTTTTAGCAGTCCAAGTCACCCGACAAGTTCACACCGGGGCTTGCAAGTCACAGAGCGCTCAGCACGGCTTTTATGCGTCACCCAAGCCAACTTCCAATATCACTTAGCACCTTCACATGACAGGAACCATCCAGGGGTTTCCAAACGCCAGACAGGATCCCTCAGTCGACGCTAGATGCGGAAGCTTGCGAGAGCCGAAACTTCACTCTGAGATCGCTGGTGCAGATGTTCGGGACAAAGTCTTGTAAGCACTCGGTGCGCGGTGAGGTGCACTGTCTTCTACGCTGAAGGGAAAGCCTCTTTTTTGTTTCACGGAAAAAGTTGCACGCTGAACTCCGCACCACTTGACTAGCGTTTCGGCTCGTATCGATCATAAAGAGATAAACCCAAGATAGAGTCCGGCGGTGTGACTAGCGATTACAAATCAAAAAGGAAACCAACAAACTGGGGGCGGGTTAGGGGGGTGCTTAACGCCAAACAGAAATCGTACACTGTAAACGGAGAAGGACCAGAGGCATGTCGAGTTAAGCGAATTTTGGCGCACTCCAACGTCTGCAAAAAATCTTTCGGGGATTCGGGGGCCAGAACTAAGGAGTGGGGATCAAAATTATGGGGGAAAAAATTAGGCCCGGCGGGCCTGGTGAGGGCGCTCAGTTCCTGGTGGCGAGATTCAATTGCGCTGCCAATGCACAAAGGGCGCCGACCAGAAGCGCCTGGCGAAAAGCTTGCTTGACGGCGGCGCACTGGGCCCATCGGCGCGCGGGCCCGGAGTCCGCGAATGCGCGCCTCTCCTCTTCTTCATCCTCCTCCTTCTCCTCCTTACCCTCTTTATAGAGCTTTGCTCTTTCGCTCACCCTCTCTCTCTCTCTCTCTCTCTCTCTCTCTCTCAAACACTCGCCTTCTCTCCCTCTTTATTCTTTCTTCTCTCTGACCCTCTATCTCGAAACTTCTCTCACTTTCGCGGCGAGTGCCTTCAAGGAGTAACGGAATGTACGCGGAGTGGAGCAGAAATTGTAGTGCAAGTTCCGTACTGCTATTGGACGTAATGTGGCGCACCCTCGTGTGCAAAATGGAAATTATGTTCAATTTCTGCGCTTGCTGAGGATGCAACAAGGCGGCAGGGGAAGGAGAGTAATCGAGTGGGAGGAGGAGCTCTGGGCTTTTCGGCCAACTTGTTCGAAACGAAATTCGTCGGGTATCGTTTAAATGGGCCCTGCAAGGACTTTTTTTACTGGTTTTTAATTTGCGCCGAACCTAAGCGCACTGAACGTAGTAACTTAATGAAACTTTTCTTTTCTCGAATTCCGTTCTATTTTAAAAGTTATAGGCAAATTAAAATTACAAAAAAAAAACAAAAAAATAGCCTCCTTCGTGACGTCCTTGGCCGCTTGAGTGGCCGCGAACTAGAGGACGGGTACTGAGCTCAGCGAGCGTTCACGGCTGCCGCACTCCGTGTCCGCGGCTCGAGAGGGCGCCACTAAAGCATGTGCTGGATAGGCTGTATGGAGCGGGCGGCCAGGGCGGCTCGCATTGCATTTGCTGCGCGAATAAACATTAATTCGACAAGACTCTTCATTGGCCACAAACGACAGAAAACACGGGGTAAAGATCAGTTCAGAACGGGAGCCAGTTCGCGCTGCCATACAGCCAAACGGCCAAACCGCAAGCCAAACCTGCTAGTTGAAGTCCTTCGGAACGCTCGGAACCGGCCGGATCCTCGAGCCCGTATACGACCGCAGCGCCGCCGCGTACATCCGGGACCCTTCATAGTATGCGCCACCTTTTCCGCCGCTTGGTGGCGGGCATGTCGACGAGTCATTTATTTTTTCCGTACTTTATAAACTGCATTGGTTTATTTTTTGAACTAAAATACTAAACCAAATCTACTTTCATAAATATTTGACCCTGTTCGCGCCACTTATATTTTGTATTTCGACTAAGAAGAAGCTTTTAGCGGCTCTGACCAGTAGTAAGGCCAGGACCAAGGACTTCACATGTCGCGCGCTTTCAGCACCGCGGGTCGCCCACGTAGGTGAAGGAGGTTTCCGCGTCGTCCGGTTAAAATATGACGCACCGATGTTTAGTTACTCTCTCCGTGCCCGCTGGCTTACCCGAACCCCGAGGGACGTGGGAACCGCAAAAAAGGTAGACGCTTAAATATGATTGCAGGGCCTCTTTAAGACAGTTTGAAAGTAAGCACTGTCAAAGATAGCGCACAAAAGCGGGGCAGCTGGTGAATATCTAATTTTATGCTCTCGCATTCCTCAGCTAGTTTTTAGTCCCTAGTGAGATCCAGAGTTTTCAAGGCTGCTAATGGGAGGCGTCTCAAAGCGTTTTTCTCTACGGGCGAGACCAACCACTAAGATTTTCTTCTTTCGAAAGTCGATAATCGGTCAGAACTTTGGTGCGGTTGATTCAACTTTGAGAAAGATATCGCAGCCGTTTACGAGAATTTCCCTCCTGGTCCTTCATCTAGCGGTGTATTACAGCAGGGTGTATCGATTATTCCAACTTCGTACGCATATAGACCCTTTCCGAAATTCAGTGCCATCTGGTGGTTCAAATGCCAGTTTAACTTTTGCCCTACTAATAGAGACAATGAACCTGTTGTATGCACTATTTGATCGGGCACCGTCACTTTAGCAAATTAACGACAGTAAGCTAGCATGTGCTCTTCATTATACAGTTCTCTCTCGATCTCTTTCCGTGTCGATGGCAACAAATATACAACCAGGCAGAACTAGAGCCAATAAATAAGCTACGCTTCACAGTAACGACACTTACCCATCTTGGGGCTTAAAATCATGGTTGCCAGTTATCTGAAGCTTTATCTGGAGTCACTGGAAATGCCTTTCCGTTGTCCACAAATCTTTATACAGTTCGCGACAGAGCAAAGCAATAATACACGAGTTTCACAACACCGAACTAAATGCTGTGGAAGTCGCACTTTTGAATCTTGACGATCGGCAGTTGCGCCTGCATTGTACTACGCACCAAGACGGCGGCGTCCACAGCAATATCGGGGGAACAGAGTGCCGATACTCTAAGCGTAGCTGATTTAGTGGCTCTACTCTAAGCGTAGCTCATTTGGTGGCTCATAGTACGACCTATGGAACGACACATATGCCATTTTTCAGATGGTGATAGTGATCAAAGTGGTGAAATTGAATTTCCGAAAGGGTCTATTAATAATAATAATAATAATAATAATAATAATAATAATAATAATAATAATGATAATGGTCTTTATTAACAAAATCAACAGTACAAAATGTCAGGTCTGCCGAAGCCGATTAGGGCTTGTGTGGCGACAGATGAAGTTGCCACTTCATCTGTCGCCAGTGTTACACTGGCGGCATACAACTCGACAAGCAACGAAAATGACGCAGCGTCGGAGGTCTCACCCTACGCGTCGTTGTCTGATAGCAACTTCGAGCGTTAGTGCCAGTAACTGGAGCACATCTCAGTCACAGAAACGCAACAGTAAAATAGTATGCACAACTCAACAAAGACAAAGGCGCACAACACCTCGCAGAAAGTCTGCCAACCGCTACCGCTCCGCAAGTACATCGAGCGTCTATCACCAACACTTTGGTTGGGACGTCCGAAGCTCCTTTCGCGCAAGCTCTTGGCATAGAAAAAAACAGGTTGCCAACATGTAAGGGCGCTTGGTGGTTAAAGACGTCTGGAAAGTTGCCCGTTATGTATCATGCACAACACTACAATAATTCATTATTTAATCAATATTGGGTTCGAGATAAGCGCTGTTCCTGGAAAACGCATGGATTTGTCACAAGTTGCGGGCAGTCAACAGCTGATGGAGCCCCGTCTGCGATGGAAAAGTCCATAACCCTTAACCTTGCTTTACGACGAGTGTATCGTTGGGTATTCCTAGTCGCATACACGAGGAATGCCATTACCGGGCAAATCGCTTATAGAGAAACTGAAACGGTTCTGTATTTGAGAAGAAAAAAAAAACACCTCAATGGCCTTCATTCGGCCTCCACAATCACGAATTCCGAGATTATTTTTCAATTTGGTGCACAAAGGCTGCAGAAAGTTATTTTTAAAGCACCGCTGAAGGCCCTCCTTTCGGGGGCGTTACCTCCTAGGAGTTTTCGGAATCTCTGGTCTTGCGCACCTTCAGCGCTTGTCAAAGGTACGCTCGCGCACATTTGTTATTTTCAAAAAGTTAAAATAGACGTCCTGACTGGTGTTAGTGCGGAAAAATATAGCTAGCAAGCTTGCAATTCTAAGCGCTGCCCACACGAGCGACACGCGCTTGTCGGCCCAAAGATCCTAGTATGACGTCACAACAAATCAGAGGTTTTCGCATTTTTTCGTTGTTTTGTTACATATTCGGAGAAAACGATCATCATATTCAAATTCGCGGGATAAAAATACGCCAGAATTCACCTCTAACTCGTTCTTTTTTCAAGAAGTGTTTCAGCATGCACAGTCTCCCAGTGGAAGTCAAGGAGACTTGTGTGCTAGATAATTGGAAGGGACTTCTCGTTCAAGGCGTCAAAGCAGCTGACACCGCGGGCTTTGCTTCAGTTTGTTGTGGCGTCGAACAATCGCACAAACAAAAATGCTGTGTGCATGTTTATACAGCCGGAAGTTGGCCTGCCATACCTTAGTGGGCGACTTGTCTCCCAGCTGTAGATTAGCAATTTAGCCAGTGCGCTACAACCGCTAGCCTGGTGTCTATAACTTGCACCAGACAGTAGTGATACACGACCGCACGCCGGTACGCTGATCATTTAGATCGAAACGGGCAGGGGTGGGGATTGAACCCAGGATCCCTGGGTTCTGTAATGCGAGATTACGCTCCACGTGCTCCGAGCTGTGCGGCGGTAAATCGGTGGGCGAGTGGGCTGAGCCCACTCGCCCCCCAGTTTACCTAAATTGTACCTACTTTTCTTTCGAAACTCCCTTAGCCGAAAAGTAGCACTTCATTGGGCCATACCAGATTTGCGTGATGTCCACCATCCGATTGAAATGGGCGCTCCAATACACTTCGAACCGCGTCGCGTGGCTTGAGATGTACTATTCAAAGCACGAAAAGAATTCGAGCATATGCCCGAATTCGGAGTATTACGCACTTATTGTCAGTAAACTGGGAGTATCCCTCACATATGGCGGCCAAAAAGAGCGAAAACTGGAAAAAACGTGGCGGCTATCACGCGGTGTACACTAGCATAGTGCCCAACTAATACTTCCGAACTTACAAGGAAAGAATGCAAACCGTAACGCGCTCCAACATCTGTTAAAAAAAGAATGCCGGACTCGCGTATAGCATTAAATTTACGCCGCTATGATGAGATATAAGAAACCTACCAACACATCACCATTATGCTTGTATCGGTTGCTCCAGATGGCCTTTGGCATCAGTAATGGGGCTCAAACATTCTAGAGTTTTATAGACGCTGTAACGCGCGGGTTTCCTTTCTGGTTTGCGTACGTGGACGACATGTCGGTCGTCTGTTAGATACCAAAGAAGAGCACTAATCATCTCCGTCTACTATAAAAAAAAAAAAACTTTAAAATCACAACTTTATTACCAACGCCGCAAAAAAAGTTAATTTGGGAGGACGGAACTCGACTACCTCTTACATCGATTGAACCGCGATGGCATTCGACTTATGCCGTATAAAGTGCAAGTAATCAGAGACATTTCAAGACCTACATCAATCACAAAACTAAGCCAGTTTTGCTGATAGGTGCATTTTCCCCCACAGTTTATTCGGAACTGTGCAAAACTGGTCTAAAATCAAGATACTCTCTGACAAAATCTTGGCGCACTACTTGCATCCTACCTTGAAGTGAAAATGGGCAGCAGGTGTTCTGGATATTTGAGATCGTACCTTCAGACATCGTACACTTCAGGCGTCGCAATTTTAAGTAGGAGTGAAGCTTTAGCTAGGGTTGTTGGATACGTCTTGTAATAAGAATGTGATGGTGAGTGGCATTCCTTTGTCTTCATTCTTGTCTAAGAAGTTGAAACCCACCCAGACGCGATAAAGAAAGAGAGTTACATACTATTTACTAGACCATCCCGCACTTACGTCACTTTGTTGAAGTTCACCCTTTTGTCATCTAAAATGACCACGATTCTCTGAGGTACGCCATCCGCAACTTTGACTTCATCCTCACACCGCGAGAGATCCGGCAGCTCGCTTACTCACCAGATTTTACGACCACCACTTGGCACGCCAAAGAAAAATTAAACACCTCCGTCACAAGTCACAGATTGTCACAGTTTCTTCATCTGCAATGCAATTCGACATCACGCTATTGGCTCGTCTTCAGACGTCCGACGAGTAGTTACAGCATAGCTACGCCCTTCAAGCTCACCTCTGCAAATGCAGAAAAGTCTCTGGAAACATTACTGCCGCTTGCGACACGTTCACTGGGACTTAACAATATTTTCTTTTAGTTGAGCCACGAAGGCAGATTCCCAAACCGCTCTGCGACGATTCCGAGGCGGCAGGATCTCACCATGCGCTCTACGCATCTTAACAGTCCTCAAAACCCCGCTTCCAGAAACGAAGCTCATCTGGACTCCTGGCCACGAATATGTAGATGGAAATCGGCAAGTCCATGCCGTAGCCCGAGTCTGCACACACCGGGTGCCACACACAGAGGAACACAACACAATTCTCAAATTTATTCCCGTACCCAACCAATACTCTGAAATCCTCATTCATCAACGAGGCGAGAGATTTAGATACCCCCCTCCACATCGGAGCCTAACGCGGGAAGAGGCCGTAATCTGGCGCCAACTCTAATCCCACACCTACAGACACCTCGCCCTCCTCCACAAGTTTTATCCCACCATGTACCCTGCTAGCTGCCCATCTTGCTGAGAGAACCCCTCTTTATGCCACGTCACGTGGGCCTGCAAATCGCACCCATCCCTTCCCCCCATCTCCTCCCCTTCCCCGGACACTTGGGAAGCTGCGTTGCTCAGCTCGCACCTGGACGACCAGCGTAGTCTGGTTGAGCGGGCCAAGGCAGCAGCGGCCAGCACTGGAGCCCTGGACTAGAGGCCCCACCCATCTTCGGATATTTTTATATTCAAATAAAAGTTTACATCATCATCATCATCTACGAAGGCAGTTGCTAAATAGAAACTTAAGCGGTTTCAAATGCAAAAAAAAAAAAAACAACACCCGAGCCTAGTCAATTAGGCCTCAGCCATCAGGAATATCGTATTCGCTTGGTCATTTTATGCACGGATTAACCGGAAGAGCGCTTTCAAAGTAGCGCTGAAGCCGCGCCCCTCCGTAGCAGAGGGAAAGGGGAGAGAGGAGGAAGCCTGTCAGCCGACGTCACAAAAGGCCCTGCTGGGGGACCTCGTCGCGCTTCCTTCATGGGTTGCTCTACTGACTTTTCGAGCCGTCGTCGTTCTGCCGCTGCATATTGCTTGCTTTTATACGCTGACCGGTGATTGCCTGACGTGCTGATTGTTCTCTTGTTTGTTCACGAGTTTGCAGAATTCTCGTGGCACCGAAGCGACTGACTCGCGCTGTTGCACGATGCCGTGGTCATGTGTAGCCGTCGGCCTGCACGAACAGCGCTTGTCGCAGTTGTTCTTCCCGTTTATTGCCCTTTTCATTGCGACACTGGGTTCCTGCTATGGAATCTGATGAGTGTAAGCAAGTACACCTTTTTTGTTCGGAAATTGTTCAGGACGGCGCATATGAAAACAATGTGCGTATGGGTTTGGGTCTGAACAAGGCTCGCCTGAACCCGACGCTCTACCGACCATTTTTGAAAGTAAGAAGGCAATTCAGCGCATTAAAAGACGCACTCAAAGAGGAAACGAAACTAGGTGGGAATTTTAGTTCGACTCTTCTAGGAAAAATCTATTACGTTATTAGTGGTGTACAGTGTACTGGAAAAGCCGCGATCATGTAGCCAAATAGCGGGCTTCAACTCTCTTTTGTTTTAATCGCCTTATGTTAGTGTTTTAGTTTTGGTGTCTTATATTGTTGAAGCGGCAATATTTTCCGGACGCAAATTGTTAATGCGCAGGCGATGCACACCCTAGCAACGGCGCATACGCCAGATTGGCTGGCTCGTGGAGACGGACACTGCCGCCTTCAATTAACATAAGCAGCTGTTACACCGAGTTTCCGGAGCAATAGCCATAGCGTAGTAAAAAAAAAAAAAAAACAAAGAAAAAGGTAGGCGTAGCGAAATGGTACGATGTCTGCCTCATACGGAAGCGGACACAGCTCTATCCACGGTGTTGTCTTACTTTTTTTTCTAGAATATTTTGTTTTGTCGAGAAATTTGGCGATATTTACGACATTTCTTTTTACGAATAGCAATGAAAAAAACTGATGTTGTCGACGAAAATTCGCTGAACTAAATGGTATGGGACTCTATTTCCGGGTGTGCATGGGGGACAGCGGCTTGGGTTGCCGCCTGGACGCCGCGAAGCGGCGGGTACGGGGAAGGCTAAGTGGCTTAATAGCTTTGTAATTAGCAGCCGCATTAGGTCGCCGCGAAGCGGCGTGAACGCAGGCCCGGGGGGGGGGGGGGGGGTTTAAAGCGCTCCGAGTGATACACGCGCCGTCCGAATCCGAAATTTAAGTTCCCGCGCTTTGCCGAGCAGCCGATCCGGCGTGAGCGTCGTTGCTAGGGGGTCTATCGCCTGCGCGCTAGAAACACGCTTCCCGGACCGACTCCGCTACCCAAGATTGCCTTATTTTGTTTTAAACCTACTTCGCTACCCAGTCACTGGGAGAGGAGGGCGACTTTAACGGTGCAGCTTGTTTTAGCATAGATTTTTGTTTTACAGTTGCTGATACTATTTGAGGTCGCATAGTTTTTAAACGTAAACATAAAGTTTGTTAAATTTTTCTTTCATATGTACATTCTTTTCAGGAGCGCTTTTTGGAGATACAAAGCATGTGACATTCTGTTGTGAGTTCAGTTCTCTCTTTAAGAGTTACGCAGTGTTTTCCGTATAAAGTTTGCGTGTCATGCAATGTTTCTTTGTGCCGTAGAAATGCGATCGGACGATGATAATGGTCTAATGCAGTCAAAAAATCTTGGGAGAAGTATTGTTAATGTAGAAGCCCAGGAAGCTTTCACGATTTCGACGTCAAATTGAGGGCTGCCAAATACATCTCCGCTTTTTCTAAGCTGTAAAGGCGTAATAATTGGTAACAAACAACTAAAGACAGCAGAGGGTGCCGCTATCACAAGGATGGACCCTCTGCTCAGTTATTCGCGTAGTACGCAAGAACATGGCGGTGGCAGAACGACGACCCTGTCTCATCACCCGTCTAATCTCAGGGGAAGCTCTCCCGTCCCCTGAAGCTGATTATACTATCCCTTCAAACCACTTCAGCCTTGGTTAACAATGCAGCCTGCACGCTCACGCGTCCAGCAGCTGCCAAGCATGATGGCCGATGTGTTCCCAAATTCTTGTCCTCTGACTTTCGTCTTGGGGAGGGTCACGCTAATCCGGCCTGACGCGTCCCGTCAATAGCACTCCGTTTATTGTCAACGTTTTACGTTACAATAAGTAGGAGTAGCAGTCAGTACGTTTCTGGACGTGTGAAGCCACCCATGTCGTGTCGGCGCAAGCGCGTCCTCGTGTCTGCCCTTATTATTGCGGGGAGTCATTTTTCTGCTTTGCCAACGGCTGGAACGCGTACTTCTGTCACGTCGACGGTCCTCTGGACACATTCCTCTTTCGGATCCACCGAAAGATTACGAAAAATCAGAAGCCTAACCCGATCTACAAGAGCAGAAGCCTCGGCACCCGGCTACTTCCGCAAGCGACGGAGCAAGCAAGAATCGATATGGTCCTCTTATGACATAGTGGCGCGTCACGCGTGACTAGCAAAATGGCGTGCCCGCTGCGGTGATCGCTTCTGTTTGATTCGCTTTTTTTCGCGTTAGTGATTATTTTGGGTCAAACGGTTGTGATATTTGGACTCAGGGGGCACAAACACGTCATGATCAACCATTAACTAAATTTTTTTTTTCGAAAAGCTCTTTAGCTTCTCTTTAATGCATTTTATTCGCTGTATACATTCCGGCGTACGGGCAATAAAGAGATATCTGGCTTAACGCTAAATTTGATGACGCTTAAAGTTAGGCTTATGAGGGTGAGTGCTGAGCTGCAAGGCATGTCCATGGGCCAAGGTGCACCAAAATCTCCTATTTCCCAGCTACGACCTTCTAGCCGCGCGATGCCCTTTTGGGAAATGTTCACCTTGAAATTCTCGGACTTTTTTCAACATGGCTAGGGCAGCGGTACATCTTGATCTTCATGGATCATTTCACAAGGTGGCTGGAAACTATTCCATTGTCCACATACCTGTAGCAACTGTTGCTTCAGCCTTATTGTGTACTATGGTAGAGCGCGTCAGATGCCCTTTCGGAATGGTCCCCGACAAGGGGCTACAATTTGAGTCCAGCCGGTTTATCGAGTTGTCACGAATTTGAGACACAACTAGATCACGAACAAAGACATACAAGAAGCAATCGAACGATCTGGTTGAACACTTTTACCGACACCCAAATCCAACTGGTTTAAACAACTTCAACTTGTTTTGTTTATAGGTTCGGAGGATTTTAAAACAAAACTTCGGGTTTGCGACATTAAAAATGTGTGTATAAAACCACCTAAGGTTGTCATCAGTTTCCATTATATTTGCTCCCGCTCATTTTTTCAACTACCGCACTGAGAAAGACTACGTCACCAATCTAAGAAACATCTTCGCGAGCCGGAATCCTGTACCATAGTCAAGGACCCCGGAACCGGGTGGGCAACGGGGGCTTGAGCCCCCGCTGTCATTTTCCAGAGGGTGCTGGGCAAAATGCTGAGCCCCCGTGGATTTGGCTCATGGCCTTCCTGTCCCCCAGGGCCGAATTAAGGTACGGGCTGAGGGGGCTGCAACCCCCTCATCCCGTATTTGGAAAAAGAATGCTAGTTGGTTTTAGTTTAGAATAGCTCAGACCTAAAAGTGGAACAAATCTCAGAGGAGCCTCTGGGCCCTGGCTTTCTGACGTCGTGCCATGCCCCCCCCCCCCCCTTTTTTTTTTTTTTCAACGGGAAAACAGGATTCCACAAAGTTACCCTCTTTACACGAGTTGTGTTTGTGAGCTCGTTGTAAAAAAACTGTGCTAGAGCAGCAAAATGTAAGCGTTGCCTCTTACCCTCCTTGTCGGAGGGAGCAAAGCTGTCGACGCTGGGGGTCCCTTTGAGGTCTCTTCTAATTGAAACCCAGACGGAAGGACGGCCACGGAGTCTTCTATCGTACTGGGGCACCCTCGACGCGTTGTACGGACAATAGTGGGTTGGAAGGCAAGCAAATGTTCTTGCAAGGCTACACGAGCAACACACATGCTACACATTATTTTTTAAATATATTTTGGTTCTTTAGTGTAGTTCCATATGAAATTTTCCTCCGAAACGACAGTTTAAAACACGCAAAAGAACTATCGGTGAACCTCCCGAAGCATTCTTTTTAACCACTAACAGGTGTTTTCAAAAGCCGGCTCTTCAGATGTCTCCCACAAGTTTTCCGAAATCAGAAACTGCGAAGAAACTGCTCTGGAGCCCGTGTCTGATCTGCCAGTGCGGACACTTTTCTGCCCTTCGAGTGGTATGACGACCGCTGCAATTTTTTTGGAGCCTCTGAGGTATCACTTTTTATTCTTAGCTTAGAGCAGGGGTAGGTAAACTGTTGCTCTTTGCGTGTTAAAGTGCAGGCTCGTAGCTTCATAGTATAGCTAACACCCCCTCCCCCCCCCCCCCCCTTCTCGCCTCCCTCCCGGCCACATGAGCGCTTCCCCAAGAAGAAAAAAAGGAACGACTTTGAAATCGACACAGGTTGCGGTTTGGTCCTGTGCTACCGCTACCATACGTACGAACAGTCAACTGCTTTTAACTTGTATAGATCTAAAGTATATCAAGTTTCATTTAATGGTCTAAAAAAGTCTGGACCCCCCCCCCCCCCCCTTTTTTTTTCTGCCTTTTGTTTTAGTGCGGTTTTTGGAAGTTAGTGGTTTTGTTTTGCGGCTTTTAGGCCGGGTCAGTCTGGCCACCCCCTGACTAAGAGCAATACGTCTAAATGGCTGCGAAGCTCTAAATTTTGTGAACTTCGAAGAAAACAAGACCATTTCCCAAACTAATTGAAACATTTTACCCCTGAAACACGACAACATATAGGAGAGGAGTTTGAAAATACCTCCTTGATCTTCATGAGAGATGCCGTGAATGTGCCCAAAATGACAGTGGTTGCTATATTACAATTGTATTCATTCTTAATTATTTCTTTTACTATTTGCATGCAGAAGTCTGTTAGTTTGGGACACGAGAGTTCAGTTATTAGAAGAGGGTGTGGACGAGGTGGTTTGAGCCCTAAATACTTTAACCACCAAGATTACTTTGTTGCATGTTTTGCTTTATTGTTGAACTCCCCATATTGTAATATGCGAGTAAATAAATGAATTGACAAAAGTCAGTAATTAAATGGGTCATGAAAACGATATCGGGTTGGAATGTTCATGACTTTAAGGAGGCGTACTGGTCCTAGTCTGAATGTATGGACACCCCGTATAGGTAGGGATGAATAAACCTTCTATAAACAGTAAATACTTGTAATTGTTTTTTTTTTTCAATTTAATATTTTTTCACTCTCTCCCCCCCCCCCCTTTTTTTTTATTTCAACCTCTAGCCCCCCCATTTCGAATACACTTCCGGGGTCGCGGACCAATACTAGCGGCATGTAGGAGAACACCGTACGTATAGCGGAGATCTTCAGAACGCAAGGCATGTACTATCGGCAACAATATGAAAGGAACGGTTCATATTCACCTTTCCAGTTTTCGCGGCTCCTACAACCTTCGTTGAACCTTAACCTGCCAATCAATATGTCGTCTGAGAACTGAACTTTCCATTCTAGGCCTACTCGGGACCTTAACATGTTCAAAAAGTGGTAGGTACGTCAAACAATCAGGGAACTCTGTTTCTTGTCATATGTTGCCTATAATACGTATTTGTGCACAAGACGGTTTATCGCAATGCGCTCCAACCACATCACAATTCCGTACACTCCTCCCAAAAAACGAAACAGTTTTGTTTTTATTTTATTTTTAGATAAATGGGCGCTAAGGTACACATTCTTTGGAACGCCTCGAGTTTAGAGAATCCACCTGAGAAACCCGTTTCTTTTTAGCCTAACACGAAATATTCTCTTTGTCGACAAATATCACTTCGCTTTCATTTGCCATATTTATACGATACTCCGTTTCGCCTTAAGTCCCTCTGCAGCAGACGCTACAGTCCAATGGAACCAATCGGGCAGCACCAAAACTGCATCGTCATGCCCTTGGTTGTTTTTGCGCGTCTGATATCACCGGCTAAAACCATCACGCAGAGAAAATGTGCCATACTACTGCGCTTTTTTTTTTCAGCGCACGATTGGTTCACTTGGGGCTAGAAAACGCGCATAGACGAGTGCCGTGACGATGCACCTTTCGCGTTTCTTGACTGGCTCCATCGAATTGTAGCGTCGGCAACGCTTGGACTAAGTGTGAAACAAAGTATAGACCACTGATCTCAATGACAATTGCTGGATCGCGTTTGACCAGCTCTGCCTATGGACCGGAATGCGGCCACGGTCGGCCATCTTTTGGTAGAGTTATATCATCTCTAGCCATCATAGTAATATGGCGGACAGCGCAATGGCGGCAGGCTGCCATAAAATAGCCGTAGATCTAGTACACTGTACCGTGGGTGATATTTCGTGCTTGATTGAAGTTGTTCGACGAAGCAGATTCTTGAAACCCGGCGTGAACGGTAGCCTCGTCTTTGAGGACCCGGCGAAAGTTCTACGAAAGCGCAGCACCGGGGGAAAGCCGCGCAGCTCGCATCGAAAGCAGACTACGTACCGGCGTCTGCTTTCGATGCTTCTTTCGATGCGACTTTTGATGCGTGCTGTGCTGCTTTTCCCCGGTGCTGCGCGATTTCGTGAAACTTTCACCGGGTCCTCAAAGACCGGGCTACCGGTCACGCCGGGTTTTAAAAACATGTTTCGTCAAACAATTTCAATCAATCACGGAATATCACCCACGCTATTTTGATGGGAGTCTGCCACCACAACTGCCAAAACGCCGTCTGCCATGGATGGATGATGGTGGCTGCCAAGTGGCTTCAGCAGCTGCATCTTGGCTAGAGGTGATATAACTCTACCTAAAGATGGCCACCAGTGACCGCATTCGCGGAGCGGGCAAAGGCGATCCAGCAATTGTCATTGAGATCAGTGGTATAGACCAACTCAACTCAATGACGTCACGCCACTGCAGTGGCGCTGCTCTCGGCACTGCGCATGCACAGACGCTTCACTCCTCCGGAATTTAGTTTCTGCGCGCTCGCAGTGCCCACAGCTGGTGTGGGCAAAGCGAACTTGTTTGTAAACACTGTGTTGGTGTATAAAAACCTTCTCTGATTTTATTTTTAATCGCTCGTCAGTTGATATCGTTAAGGGGGTGGGGGCCCAGATTTGCGTGGATCAACGCACTCACAAATTTGTAAAGCAAAACTAAAATACAAAAATGGCTCGAGGAGCGAAATTGACAGCTTGGAAATGTCGGGGGAAAAGAAAAAGGAAGACTTAGGGTTAGCACAGAACTTAGACACCTGCCGTGCGTCCTCCCTCAAATTTCTTTGATTTTGTCCTTTCCCACTAATAGGCCTCGGTATAACTTTGTTCTTTTTATGGGTCGGCGTTTTAGGGGTAAGTATATCCGTGGAAAGTTATTAATGTGAAAGCATTAACTATCCCATGAAGCAAAAGCCGGTAACGCATGTAACGGCAAAAAGAAAAACGCGAATGAAATGCTTTTTGTTTTCTTATTGGCTGCGCAAAAGGGCTCCTAGATAGCCTTGGCGGCCGCTTCACGAGGGCGCTCACTCGGCCGCCGCGCTCTCGTGTCAGACGTTGCGGAGGGAGGGGGGGGGGGGGGTACTGCGGCCGCTTTAGAAGAGCGCGCGCTCGGCCGCCGGCCGCAACCTCGACAGTAGCGAAATGTGGCAGTCCACGCCAGTACACCGCAGACAAGTTAAGGGAGCGGAAGAACTACATCCATGCTTTCGCATTCACAACTCGTAAGAAGTGCCTAAATGTCTTCGAAATTTTAGACATCTTTTCCTTTTCATTTTCCTATTTGCGTCGAGTGGATGGGGCGTGTTAACTGGGGGAAGTTCTTACCTTTCTAACTGCAGCGTGTTCGCCATTTTGACCAGGCTCTTCGAGATGACTGTTATTTTACATGTTCACTGCAAACATATGACTGAATTTGTGCTTGCAAATAACAATCAGAGAATGAATTCGAGAATTGCTGAAAGTAAAATCAACTAGCCCACGTTGAGGTGACTTAGTTATTACCAGGTTCAGTTATAGAATAAAACTAAATCTAGTTGCTGTTGCCGCTCTTCACAGAACCTTAGCCGAGTAGCGTAAGACTTTATGTGCTCCTCTCGCTTCTAAAAAAAAAAAAGAAATTGTACGCTTTTCCCAGAATGAAAACAAATATACATATCAAAATAAAAGTAACCAGTAGCAAGTAAAAGCTTAAGATCAGGAGCCTAATTTAATGAACAATCAACCATGGGCAAAGAGCTTCAAACATAAAGAATAGAAAGAAATTACTGCTAACAAAAAAAAAAAAAAGATAGGAGAGAGAGAGTGGTGAGACGTGCGCTGCAAAGTAAGCGGCAGAGGTCGAGCCCTGAAGTCGCCAACATCACACGAACGTGCCCGAAATGGTTTATGTGTCTCTAGCAATGAACTCCAGATGAAGAACTTGCTTCCCGAACTGTTTGAACGACTGATAGTGATCAGTAGCGGTGGTCGCCAAGTTCCCGGTCCCCCGCGATGCCTTCGTATTACCATTAACAACCGCCCGGCCATTGCCGGAAATGAGCATTCCATGGGGCTCGAAGCACAAAAGGCCACCTCGGGAAGCTTGCTGACGACAAGCCTGCTGGAGGAGCGGGTATGATGTTTCTTCGATGTGTACCTGAAGCGAAGACGAAAATTTCCCGAGTTGACGGGGCGAATCATTGAGTAAAAACAAACAGAGAGCCGGGGGTATGACGGCACAACTTCGCATGGCGGTTAATAAATAGAGTAGCGGGCGTGATGCGCCTCCTCTCCTCGCGATAATGCATTACGTGACATCGCTGACGTTACCTCCCGAAGCTTAGACTTCAGCTCACAACGTATTTTGTGCTCCTCTGGTTTCTCGGTATGATCATATTAGCTTTAAAGAAAAAAAAAAAACAGATAAAGGAGTGGGAAGCGTAGATCAGCTGAAACCCAAGGGCAGAATTGGTAAGGACATATATTTCAGCACACTGAGCTTTACTCCACCTTACCGAGACCGAGCGACTGCGTCTCGGCTTCCGAACATTAAGCTTTTCGCTGCGTTTTTGACAGAAAAAATAAAATTAAAATGAACACAAAGGCAATACTCAAATGTTTTCCCACAAGAAAAAAAAAATCGCCCATATTTTAAACAGCATCTCTTTTCACATCAAGGAACTGAAGCACCGAGAATAGGCGCACTTCGAGGTCGCCATTAACTGAGGCAATTCGAAACACCCTCTCGTCCATTCAGCCAGCCCCAGCGTACGGACGACAGAATAGATTGTCGAGAAACTGGATCTCTTGAAAAAAGGAAAAACTCCGTCACTTTCACCGCGAAGGGTTTACGCAAGAAAATATAAAAAAAAGAAGCTAAAACTTCGCAACAAAGCGAGGACAAGCAAGCACATCTAACTACAATAACAGTGGAACAACAAGAGCGGAGTTGGGTCCTATCACTTGTTTGTTGTTGTTTTCACACCGAAGTCCCAGACGCTCGAAATTTCGATTCCAATCTCAGAGAAAAAGTTGAACGCGGTGAAAACCATACTAGGCGCGCACTGCCATTCCTGAGACATCGAGAGTTCGCCAGCCCGCCGGTAGGGAAGCCCTATTTCAAGGAGGCTCTCCCCACTTCCCAAAAGGGAAGAGGGCAGGTAGGAAGCAGAAGGAAGAGCAATGGACGGGTGAGGGAGAGCTCAAAAGCAGAGAGGGAGGTGGAACGAGGTGGCAAGTGAGACAGCTTCTGTGGACGAAAAATAACCGAGGCAATTCCGCGTTCACGCTCTTCACCCCACCGTGCAGGGTTCTTCCTTCCCAATGCTTTCGGGCAATCGCAGGGGAAGAAAGCTTTCTCGAGACGCGCTTGGCACGCTTTCTTGTTTGTTTGTTTTTTTTGGGGGGGAGGGGTTTTGTTTTTCTATCTCCATTTCGGGGCTGGAACTTGTTGTCGATGGGGGAAAAAAAACCGTCGTCCGAAGTCTTCAGCCTTGTGAATATGGGTTTTCTGCGATATCGCAATTCTTAGTCCCTCCGCGTGATTGATACCCTTCGTGCTTTCTTTCATATTTTTCTACTTTCTGCAATATCTCTTTTGACTTTTGCACAAAAACGTGCGCTCTCCCCGAAACCTCGAGCCTGTTTATCCGGGGCAGTGGGCCGACAACGTATTTCTTGGCTGACAGATGTTTGCTCGAAAAAATTAAGTTTTTTTTTTTTTTTCGGGCCAGTGAAACTAGAGCGGGTTTAGATCGATATACAAAAATAATAAAACATAGTATTACTGAACTGCTTACGTCTTTCATGTAAGCTTGCTCCTACGTTTATTTCTTAATTTAGTAATACTACACAACTTTGATTATATGTTTTTTGCATGAAAGCAGTGGTTGCGTAGTTTTATAAAAAATACAGTAAAAAATTAAGTGCCCAAACGAACTGTGAAAATTGAACGTAGTTACAAAAACTTCGATGCTACGGAAAATAAAAAGCTGCACCAGTACGAAGCCTCATACAGTGTATTGTGCATTGACGTGATGCAGATTTTTGTCGAATGCTTGCGGGTAATAAGCGTACGCACCTGGTCAATATATGTCGGAAACTCTCTAGATAGGTATAGGTCTTCATAGCTGAAGATTTACCTACTTAAAAAGAGAACAAACTGTAGAGGGTTCTACCAGCTACCAGGTGGTTACCTCACTGTCCACTGATTGGGAAACAGGATAGCTCGTTTCTGTTTTAATGACACTACTGAAAACGGCACGATCATCAATGCCGTTGTCAGTAATGACCCTGATGGCAGCAGCGACAAGCGACTGTCCAAGCAATGATCTGTCCCTGTTACGTCATTCCAATTATCTGCTGAGTGCTTGGTCGTGTACAAGCGGAAGCTGCAGCGTCGAATACGTCGGGACGTGTTACTTTATGCCAAGCGGACTATCGTGATTTCATTCAGCGAGGGATAAGAGTGCAGCCCCGCTCATGGTACCAGATCCAAGCGACCGCTGAGCACAAAATCCAGCCATAAAAGTCTTCTCCAACGAGAGCCACAGAATTCTGGCGGCAGCAGCAACAAGCGACAGTTCAAGCAGTAATCTGTCCTTGAACGTCATTCTAGGTTGTTCCACCTTTACTATCATACTTAGGCCTTTATATCCTTGTCGCTACTGCTGCCAGTCGTGCCTGCTATCTTGTCTATGTACACATTCAAAGATGACCGATACCTTCTGCTTGAAATGCCAAAAGGAAATCCCCGACGGCGAGCAGCCAATATGTGTAGCGAATGCGGTTAGACGTATCATTGCGGTGGTTGTGCGGGAGTTTCTGAAACAAAATTGAAAACAAAGGGGGAGACCTACTGTTACGCGTGTAAATGCCCCCTTGTCGAAACTCAAAGTTGAAAAGTGGCGCGACCAACAAACCGAAACCCGATGTCGACGTATCAATTATACTAGCTGCCGTGAACAGCAAGGTACACGAACTCTTGAATCTCAAAGAAACTGTTGGAGGCATCAAAACGTCATTAACTTGATGTCGGCAAAATATTATGAACTAGAAAAAAACTTTTAAAGTGCAGAAGGAAGAGATTAAGCAACTAAAAAGTAAATTACGGTAATCGAGGCAAAAGGTAAAGATGAGGAGGTTAGGAGGCCCATGGATGAACTTCATGACCTCCAATGGAGAGAGAGAGAGAGAGAGAGAGAAGAAACTTTTATTTTCGCTCCGAGTCCGGAGCTCGACCTCCAATGGAGAAACCGAAAGCTTAACCTTGAATGTTGTGGTATCGCAACGACAAAGAGCGAGGATTTAGTGAGCGAAATAAACAAAACAGCGCCTAGCCTGTAACTACCTGAGCTAGCTGAAACCAAAGTAACAGCAGACTTGTGCTCGCTACTCCAAAAATGTAATGTATTACAATTACAAATTACCGAGCCTCAAATGTAATGAATTGCCGTTACAAACTGCTTTTGCTGAAAAGTAACGGATTACTTTACTCGTTACGTTACAAATTACTTTCACGTTACCTTTTCCGTACACTTATCCAGAAAACGATAGAAACAATTTCGATATTTTTCAAAAATGTTCGGCAACAGTATTTTTCATTTCACATACGCCCGTATTATAGTAGTCCTTGTAAAAATAATATATTGTATTTAAGAGAAAGAGTGTAGGTCCACTCCGTTCACCTCTAAGCTGACAAGGCACCGAAAGCTGCAACCACACCCACAATCCCTCTAACTTACGGCCTCCGGAAATGATCCCTGGAATTGTGCAGACAAAGCTAGCGGTGCGCGTGCTCAGTAACAGCGTCTACCTACGCTACGAGATTCGAAGATAAAGAAGCGATTTACGAAAGCTCCCTTTTGACTCGGGTGTTTCGCCTGTTATTCACAAAAAAAGAAAAAAACTTGGTTCTAACGTTACAATGTATAGCCAATGCAGAACGCAGGTGTCCCAGCTTACCTTGATGTGTTTCCGTAGATTAGAGTTTGTTGTTCTTGCTGATCACAATGTATTTTTTTTTTTTTGGAAAGCAAGGTACGTACTGAAACTCTAGGTTTCCGTTCTCCTTAATGCCCTGAATTTTGAACATTTCATTAAGAGATGGCTATTGAGACGACGGACACTCCATGACCGAAAATCCGACTAGTCAGAGAAAGAGCGGCAGTTACGGGTTATCGATCGTTCATCGGTTCTCACTTTATTTCGTGGAGGTCAGGGGAGGGGAGGGCATAGCGAGCGAGAGAAGCGGTGGGCATCTGTCTCACAAAACAATAGAGGATCACACCACTTTACGCGTTCTCTCTCTCTCTCTCTGTCAGCACTCCTTAGAGGATAACCATCTAATGAGTGGTTCTAGTGACCGGTCATACAAAAAATCGTGTTTTCTTTTCGGCTATTCTTCCCTCCCTGACGTTTTCTATTTTGTTGAACTTGCTCCCTTTATGCTGCTGAATGTTCTGCTCGTATTTCTCCAGTTACTGTATTAACCTCACATTTTTAAAAGTAATGAGTAAATTAAGTAATCCGTTACCAATATTTTGTAACGAAATTACATTACAGATTACTTCCAAAAAAGTAACGTGGCAATTACAAAATTACTTTAAAAAGTAACGGATTACAAGTAATCCGTTACTTGTAACGGATTTCTTCCTAAGTCGGAGTAACAGCCATTCACCGACTGCCCTAAAACCCAGATAAAATCCCCGGCATTATTGTCCGCTTTGTTTCACAACAAACAAGGGACGTATGGTTGGACAGGAAGGGAAAGTTACGAAACACCGGAAAAAAGTATTTCATCAACGAAAACCTGACGAAGCAAAACCGTGAATTGTTAGCCAATGCAAAATAATGGGCGAAGGGAAAAGGTTTCATGTACTTATGGCACAAGAATGGAAAGTCCTTGTCAGGCGCAAAGATGGCGATGACGCCTATGTGATAAGAAGCGAAGATGATCTGCAAGCGAAGCCATTCATTCGTAGTTCGACACCTATGTCACCCACATACTAGGGCTTTCACACTTCACGAAGGATTCACCGTACGTATTCCTCACTGATTTTTTTTTACAGCATCTTGAAAGCAGTTTTGATTTTTCACTGAAAGTTTTTCATTTAAATGTTAGGCCTGCTAGAAATAAATCAATGGATATCCAGTGCCTGTTTGTCCAATTTTTAAGTAAATTCATTGTAATTATGTTACCGGGACATGGTAGTCTGAGAAACACGATGTTTCTAGTTTGCCATCTTATAATCATCAGTGTTTAAATCGTATCTCTAATCGTGGTGGAGGTGTATCTTTGCTAATTGAAGAGAACAATAAAACCGAATTATTAACTAATTTTCATACTATGAGAAAGGAGTATGAAGTGCTATCTTTGGTAGCAGATAATATGCTTATCTCTGTGGTTTACCGCCCACCGGATGGCAATATTAGTATTTTTTTTTTTGCATATCGGAATTGAAAATTGTTTGAATGTAATCATTGGAGGAAATAACAATATCAATAGTCTACATGATTATAAGCCTAAACATTTGAAACATTGCTTTCAACGTACGGATATGCTACCATATTAAATCGACCAACAAGAATTGCAGTATACACGAAAACTCTCACTGACATTTTTATTACCAACATTTATCAAACACGTCTGAAAGGTGGGATACTTACCGCACAAATAAGCGACCATCTTCCTATATTTATATGCATAAAAGATGGTCTCTGTCACAAAAAAATGCAAAGTCATTTAGACGGTTTCAACATATCACCCCAGATAATATACACAAATTTCGAAATAATATTGAAAATGCCAACTGGAACGATGTCTTTCCGCAACAGACCCTGATGCAGCTTACGATGCATTCTTAGTAACGTTTAAACAACTCTATATAAAAAAGAAATGCCTCATAAAAAAAAAAACCTTACCCAGACTTTGAAAATTATAAATTATCCCAATTTTTTTAAAACAAAATTAATGAAAAAAATAAGTTATTTTAAGGATTTGACTAATTACGAAACCAAGATGATTTCAAAAAGATTAAATCTTATCGCAACCAGTTAACGAAGGAACTTCGAATTGCTAGGGAACGGTGTTGTCACAATGTTCAGTTTTAGATCTTTATTTGGACGTATTGATGTTATTTGTAGGAAAGTTAATTTAAGTAGACAAAATAATCAGAACCATGACAGCATAGATAAACTGTATATTAACAAAGAGGAAGTTGAAGATATTGCTATAACTATTGTTTTGATTGATTACTTAGTTTTTCTGGCTAACGATGATGAGGATATTGAATATAGATATTTAAATTCAATCTCTTGGGTCCCGCTGACAATTCCGAGGTCTTTGATGCATTTATGAACTTATGTAATTCATACAGTAGAGATGTGAATGACATCCAAGTTGGACCTGTAAAGTATGTTTTATATTTAATCATGCGTTGTTTCACTCGTATATTTAACGTGTGTTTATCTGCAGGTATAATTCTAAATTAAAAGCATATGGAAAAAGACTATGTATAGTATAAGAACGGTGATAAGAATAACATGAACAACTACAGACCAATTTCAATACTTCCTGTTTTTTCAAACTGGCTTGAAAAAAATTCTTCATGTAAAAGTGTCAACAGTTTTCGACACGTATCGATTAATCATACGCAATTTAGAGACTAAAAAACTTGTTTTGGGAGTCTATATATATTTTACTAAGGCTTTTCATTATGTAAACCACAAATTATTGTTAAACCAACTCGAATTTTATGGTGTTCGTGAACAAGCCTTGCATGCACTCCTGTCCTATCTAGAAAATCGGAATCAATTTGAGTGTTCTGTCACTCTAATATAAAACCTATTTTTTCAGGAGTACTGCAAGGAAATATTTTAAAACAATTTATTTTTAAAGTCTAGTAAATGATATAGTAAATATTGACAAATCTATTAAATTTATATTGTATGCAGATGATACAGCAATTCTTTGCGTTGCTGATAACGCAAAAGAGCTCGTGTCAAAAATTAATTTAGTATCACATAAAACGTCATCATAGACCGACAGGAACGCTTTAAAAATAAATACTAACAAAAGTAAAGCTTTGACATCGTACAAAACATAAAACTCTTTCATCTTTGCGGGATTACCCTAAACTCAGTTGACATTAAATTGGAAGATAATTTAATAACACTTGGTGTAGTGTTTTCTCATAATATGACCTGGGACCATCATATTGCATACTTAAATAAAAAGCTATCTAAGGTTGTAGACCTGATATGCCGGCACCAGCATATACTTCTAACATTAATTAAACTCTTATTATATATATATTTATTTTATTCTCACTTAAATAATGTTCCTTAGTGTGGCGTACAACAACAATAACTAACTTGGAGAAAGTGCACCTAATTAAAAAAGAATGCTAAGAACAATTTCAAATGCACCATTAATTTTGAATACAAAGAACTTGTTCAAAATTTATAATATACTTAATATTAAAATAATTGCATAGCTATAGACAATCTACAAGGTTTAATAAAGAACTGGAAGCCAATACCTCCTTCTTGGTAAAACCTCTAAATTAAAAAAAAATGAAACGTATCGAGCCCGTAACTCCCCTTATTGGCTAAAACATGTCGACTGAATATTGGAAAAGAAATGTTAGCTTACAGAATCCCAATAGGTCTCAATTTATTATATATATATATATATATATATATATATATATATATGTATATATATATATATATATATATATATATATATATAACTGGGAAGAAAAAAACCCTCGGTGAAAACAGCAACAACGGAGGATTTAATCTTCGACGTTTCGGCCGGAGTCCGGCCTTCGTCAGGAAGGCTTCCTGACGAAGGCCGGACTCCGGCCGAAACGTCGAAGATTAAATCCTCCGTTGTTGCTGTTTTCACCGAGGGTTTTTTTCTTCCCAGTTATATATATATATATATATATATATATATATATATATATATACATATATATATATATATATATAACTGGGAAGAAAAAAACCCTCGGTGAAAACAGCAACAACGGACGATTTAATCTTCGACGTTTCGGCCGGAGTCCGGCCTTCGTCAGGAAGGCTTCCTGACGAAGGCCGGACTCCGGCCGAAACGTCGAAGATTAAATCGTCCGTTGTTGCTGTTTTCACCGAGGGTTTTTTCTTCCCAGTTATATATATATATATATATATATATATATATATATATATAAATGTAGTTTCAATGAATCACGTGCAATCATGTATGACTTTGACATAGAGTACTGATATATGGTTGGGTATTTATTGTTAGTTGTAACTCTGCGCTTTCTGTTAAGTTGTTAATGTAGAAATTCCTCCTCGTGTTGCATGTGTTTGTATTTATTCCTGTAAATATAGACCTGGTGTATTTATATTCGACTGAAAGGTAACAAAATAATCTCGTTTGGATATGCTCGCTGTATAACTGAAATATGTTCATTGCTACTGTTCCAGAATGACACTGTGGCCGAAAGCTCACCAAGCCGTCTATCGCGGTTTTTTTTTTTTCAGGGCACCATCATTGCCTGTAATAAAAAAAATAAAAATAAAATAATAATGATTATTAATATTATTGTTGTTATTATCATTTAATGGAAATAACGTTTCGTCGCTTTTCTTTTTTTTATACTTGAGTACAACCATTTAGGGTCGTAGCTGTATTTAAAGTGCTACTTCTAGGATTAACGCCATAGTCGAAATCACCTACGACGTTACAGCTTAGTCCCATGCTCGTACCTACAAAACTGTTAAGTGCTTCCCAGTCAACTTTCACTTTCAGCTCGCGCTGCGGAACCCAGGTATCTTGGATTCAATCCCCACCCCTACCCGTTTCGACCTGGACGAGCATCGTACCGGCGTGCGGTCGTCTATCGCAACTACGCAGACTTGTACGTAACGCGTTACAAGTATGGCTTACTTGTAATTGATTACATTTTACTGTAAGTTTGTAACGCTTCAATCACTTCCTTTAAGGAGTAACGATCCTTGTAATTGAATTACGTTTTTGTTGTAATCGACTACAAAATTACCGATTACATTTTTTTCAATTTGTTTTTTTTTTTAAAGGGGGGGAAGGGGGGGGGGGTGTTGGATGTGCTTGAGTCACTCAGCTCTGGGCAACGGTCAATTTTTTTTTCTTTTTCTTTTTTGAAACCAAAGCATGGGACCTCGAGGATTAGTAGGCCACTTCACTATGCTTCGTTTTCTGGGTTCATTTTTTGGGGGTACACCGAAGACTACGTCCGGGTATAAAAAATAACCTTATCCAGCCTCTTGTGAGCAATATATTTAAACAGCCCTATTTTTATTTATTTTTTCACGAGAGGGATTGGGTGTGTTTGCGTCACTCACTCAGCTCTAAGCGAAAACGGTCAAGGCTTTTTTTGTTTTCCTCGGAACAATTGAACGCGAGATTCTAAAGATTATGCTACTGTAATAAAAAAAAAAAGTTGAATGAAAAGTAACGTGTGAAGTAATCGATTACGTTTGTCGACGTAGCGCACTCGAAAAACTGTCACTCAAGCATTCACACACACAAAGAACACACCTCTCACACAGCGCTCACTAACAACTTTGTATTTCGTGTTTAACTTCGGCTTCTACTTCTACTTCAGTTTGAGACGATTTGCAAAAAGAAAAAGACGAAATATGAGTCCAAAAATTCCCGTCTAACGCTTAGGCTAATTTGCGGCTAAATAATTAATCTCCTTTCGTGATAATGTTATTGACGGCGTACTAACACATTTGTCCTCTAGTCCAGTGGTTCTCAGCCAGCTCAGCCAGCGATGTTTCGCGGACCCCTTGTGGATCGGCAGAGATGATGGAGTACCCTGTTCGTTGTGAGGGGAAAAGAAAGTAATGGTTAATTATGAGAGTTATTTAATAAATGGATATAATTAAGGGCTAGTGTAAAGTGAATTTCACTTATTGACATATACAGCAGAAAACTTACCCGAAAATTGAAACGTTTTTTTTTTTTTGTTGAATCCGAGAAAAGACAACTTTTATTTCCGGGCTTAAATGATGAGGCTGGGCTTCGCGGACCCCTAGTACGCCTTCGTGGACCCCAAAGGGTCCGCGGACCCCCATTTGAGAACCACTGCTCTAGTCGTATGATGTTCTCGGCTTCGATGATTTCCCTTGTTAATTAGTTTACACTTTTGCCCAACACGGTGCTGTTGTTGAAATGTGCGACACACCCACAATCCCGACAGTGTATCCCCAAGTGGCCAGAGTTGGCGTTTACGATGTTGTTGTGTTCTCGAAGGCGATCATTTAGACATCGCCCAGTTTGTCCAACGTATTGTCTTCCGCAAGAAAGGGGAAATGAATAGACAACCCCCTCAACGCAAGACACAAAGTTGGTCCTATGCTTCTTGGAGCAGCAGATTGCAGGATGTGAAAGTGTGGTGACGTTTTTACAAAGGCTGGATAGTTTTCTGGGTGCTGAAAACACGACATCAACATTGACTCTGTTCGCTGTTTTCTTAAGGCCGTGGGGAAAATTGTGGATGTAAGGGGCGATGACTGGTCTTCTTGTCCTGTCGCTGTGTGTTTGTTTGACGCAGTTCCCTTGCTTCATTTCTTTAAGAATAGTTTCGACCACTGACACCAATAAGAAAATAGGGTACCCTGCGGACTTCAGTCTTGCAATTTGCCCGTCGAAACTCTTTTGTATGGAATCGGAATGTGAGCACTACTTTGTGATTGAGCTCTTAAGGCATGACCGCACTATGCCTCTTTTCACGAGTTTTGAGTGCGCGGAGTTGAAAGGGAGGAGTGGTTTTTTACCCCTGGGTTCACAGAACCAGCAGACGTGGTGGGGTAGCACCACCAGTCGGAGATCCAAGAATCTTAGGGTTTCTTCAACCGGCAACTCGTGGGTGATTTCTAGAGGCCTCATGCAGTCTTTAAATGCCAAGAGGACGTTGTCCACCAAGCTTGAACAATTGTTTTCATCGGTGGCAAAAAAAATTAAAAAATTGTCAACGTATCTAAACACTCGCACTACTTTTGTGTCATCTACCCTCTGTTGTAGAAGCCTATCGAGATGTGCAAGATATAGGTCGCTGAGTACAGGTGCAATGCACGAACCTATGCACACTCCTCTCTTTTGCAAGTAAGTGTGTCCATCCAGGCAGCAAAGGTGGATTTAAGATAAATGGTAAGCAATTCCAAACACTTATTTTGGGCATGCCTCAGGCATTCTGAAATGCATCGATGCTATCTTCAATACTTGTTAAGAGACGGTCTAGGAGAAATGCATAATAGAGGTCCTTAATGTCAATTGAAAAAAACTTGCATCTCTTGGTATTCTTGTTCTTCTAGGAAGTTGAAGACTTCGAAGGAACTTCGGATTAGGTAGGGGTCGTCTACGGTTAAAAGATTTAGTCTGTCTTGTAGGAATAAGGCAACTGATTCTTGCCACGTTCCCCTCTCTGAAACGATGACTCTTAGAGGGCAGTCAGGCTTGTGGGTTTTTGCACTAAAAATACTTCTAAGGATAACGTTTTGCGGCGGTCAATGTGGGAGCAAAGTTTTTTGAGTTCAAGCGATTGGCAAAATTGCCTTGCGGCTTGTTTTACCTTACCTAATGCTACCTCGTCATGGCTGTTGAAGACGGATTAAATTCCTGCTTTTGCCTTTTCGCTGAATGTATCTCCGCGCATAAGGACAAAACCCCCTTCTTTGTCAGCAGGAATGAGTGCTAGGGAATGCTTTTTAGGTACTTCTCTACCCTCTTTACAGGTAGGGGTTTGACAGGTGGTTCATGTCGAAGGAGTAGGTCCACGCCTTCAGAGGTGCAGCGATCTATCTCAGCTTCGGGACCTTGCCTTGACACTTGTCTCACAATAGAAAGTAGCTCCGGTGGCGATTTTTTAGGTTCCACAGCAAACTTAGGACCGAGGCTCAGGACGTGCTGCACAAAATCTGGTACACTGGTACTTTAGAGTAACTTTTCGCTTACTTTTTGGAGGCTGCAATTTTAATTGTAATCGGTCACTTTTACAGTGAAATAATTGTAATTGTAATCGGTTCTTTTTTTCAGTAACGTGTACAAGTCTGCTACTAGGTGACGCACGTTAAAGACCGCATCCTATCAGTGGTGCTGCACTGGCTAAATTTCTTATTCACATAAGAAGACACGAGACACCCATTGGGGCTGACTACCTTTCCGCTCGTGAAATATACATGGTGTCGCCCCCCCCCCCCCCAACTCCCCCCCTCCCCCCCCCAAAAAAAAAAGCATAACATTTAGTTTTTTACATCGAAAATAAACTACGCACCACTAGATGCTCATTCTCCACTCAAATGTTTGCCTCAGTGGTCTAAATTAGATGACAAAGTTTTCGAACTAACCGTTATCTTATTAAAAAAGTTATAACCAATATCCTGAATTTTTCAATGGGAAAGTGGCGGTCAATGTTTTTTTTGTTATCATGCAGCTGAATGGCGCCAGTTTCCAAAAACAAACTAATAACTTTTGCAAAAAAAAAAACAAAAAAACCTGCAACTTTTTTTTGGACAGTTATACAACTTAATTTACTTTCCCTTTCTTAGTATTCATAACCTAATATGCACGTCTCAAGAGAATGTGATATAAAATACCAAACTAAATGACATAGCTAGGCCGCAATACTTACAAATAAAAGTATTGAATTCGAGTTCAACAATGCTTCATTTGATTGTCCTTCCTTGACTACGTGTGAACGCCATGCCAGCATACCTTCGTCGCCATAATAATGTTGGCGTTTATTGTACGTTATAGTGATATCTAGCCCGACCTATTTCTCCAGGAGGACGTCTAGAGATAATCATCAAACATTTTGACTTTTCTAGACTGCGTTGCATGCATTTTTAAATTTTACCTTTGTCACTTGAGATGTGCATATCTAGGGAGTATTAAAGGGTAACTCCAAAGAAAAAGAAGTGTATTTTTAAACAGCCTAATTGGGACAAGCATGTCACAAAGAAAATTTTCCGCCAAAAACAAAAATTTTTACAGCAATATTTTGTCCGTTTTAAATCACGCGCCAAAAAGTTGATATATATACGTCACGTAGTGGCTGCTACACGTCACGGAGTGACGTATAGCCGCCACTCCGCGCGCTTCGAAAGAGCGGGAGTTTCAAATGTGGAGAAGTTGTGACCCCGACTAAATTACGTCCTGTGGCGTAAATATTTCTAGAAAAAAATTGTTTTTTCGCGGAAGATTTGTTTTGTGACATACGTGTCCCAATTAGGCTGTTTAAAAAAATACTTGTTTTTCTTTGCAGTTACCCTTTAAGGGTGGTCGCCAATAATAGCGAGGTAAACTACTTAATGAATTAAGAGAGTTACAGTTAAAGGGCAAAAACCCTGATTTTCGAATACCTCAGGATAATGGGTGATTCTACATTAAAATGCACTAATAAAAGTTACTACGTCGTTTACTTCATGGAAAATGGGATATACATTGTTACATCTTACTTTATATACGAGTAGGAGTCGAAACCGAAACTTCGGCTCCCTCTGCGACATTGGCCTTGTGCCGCCAAAAACATGGCTGTCACGTGGTGCGAGATGTCACGTGATCCTCTACACAACGACGGACGGGATTGGTCGGTGTTGGATTGGAGCGGGCCGGCGGTTCACCTTTGGGGCGGGCGTGTGCCGGAACGCCAGGCCCAAACGTCGTCTGCACCGCACTCTTCACCACGTTTTGGTGCCTACGACCAGACTTGTACGTAATCCGTTACAAGTAACGAAATTACTTGTAATCCCTTACATTTATCAGTAATTTAGTAACGGAATAATTACATATTTTCTAGAGTAATTTTAAAGTAATTCCCTTACATTTTTACGTAACGGATTCCTTGTAATCCGTTACATTGTGTTTCATGACCCCCCCCCCCCCCTCTTTTTAAAGAAAGGGTTGTTTTTATTCTGGTAATCTCGAGCGCCGTGACACCGCAAAGGGAGGCTTGGCACTCTTCAGTTCCGCAAAGCCTTTTTTTTTTTTTTTTGCAACACTAAGTTCCTGAATCTATTTTTTTAGACCCTAACAACAATGTCGAAAAATCCAAATGAACATTTCTACAAATATAAGAAGAAAAAAAAAGGGGGGGGGGTGCAAGTTATATCCGCTTTTTTTAGTCGCTTTGTTTTCTTTGCGTTCGAAGGCGGGGCGAGGCGGACACCAAGTGATTGTATGCCTCTTCGAGAAGCTCGAGGTGGTAAGTGCACAGACAAGAATTAACAATGTCCTTCTCGGTTATAGTGACTACGACCATTTTCATAATGTCACAACACGAGACCACGCTCCGACTGCCCTAAAATCCACTAAAAGTATTGTGATAATACGTGAAGGTGTTATTCCCTCAAGCATCCTCGTTCTTTGCTGCACCCTTATCATCTTCTCTTAGAAAACAGGATGTATTTTTTTCTGCTTTTTTCACCTTATTTGACCCTGTTTTAAGAGCTACGTACTCTTGTGTAGTCCAACTTCTAGGGTTGGCCCACTTCATTTGTCAATTTCAGCCACGTTATCTGCATCTCAGTCACCATTTTTGTGAGTCAGCTTTTTACGAGCACTAATGTCTGACGAGACTTTCGAGAGTGAGCTGTTGCTCAAAATACTCAAGCACATTAAATGGAACAGGTTGCAACAATAAGAACTTGAATAACCCTCTCCCTTTTGTTTCTTAATTGTAGACAATATTGTTGAAAGTAACGCCACGAAAGTAACGGATTACTTTTTGGGGTAACGGTCACTTACTTTTATGGGAGAGTAATTGTAATTGTAATAAATTACAATTTAGCCTTGAGTAATTGTAACTGTAATTCCTTACCATTTTTCAGTAACGTGTACAAGTCTGCCTACGACATTCGACGACGTTTGCACAACCGCGGCACCAGTCTGCGCACGTAGTGTGAACGGAACTCCGAGAGAAAATAATCACAAACGGTGAAAGGGAGACGTCAGACGGCGATGGCGGTTGTGACGCGGGAAACGTCGGTAACTGCGGGACTGTCGGACGGCTCCCAAGAAGCGCGCTGCGCAGGCGCATTACGCCAATGACGTAAACACCGCTGAGCGCCGAGAGGAAACGTTGCTGACGTCACTCGTTACGCTCTCCCGGAGAAGTAAAACCAAACAAACGAACAAAAGAAACACGTTTACAAATCTCTGTAATGCGAAATTAGAGTGCAGCACTTGAGGACGAGGATATGAGGGTACGGAGGGGAGGGTATACTCTTCCTCCTCCTCCTCTGTACCTTCCCTCCTCCTCTCCTCCTCCCGTCTTCCTTCCCTTCTCCTCTGCTCCTTTTCCTCCCCTTCTTTCCTCCTCCTCTCCTCCTCTCCTCTTCCTCATCGTCCTCCTCCCCATCCTCTTCTCCTAGCTCCTCCCCCTCCCCCTCCATACTCTCCGCTCCTCCTCCTCTATACCCTCCCCTCCTCCCACAATTTCCCCTCTAAATTTAGCTGGAAAATTGACGTCACGGGATCTCAACACCAATTCAGTTTCCCCGCTAAATTCAGTGGGGGAAAATGAGGTCACGTGACTTCGTGTCATGTTACCCATGAATAGGGAGTTTTAGAATAACGTACGCAATTTTAGCGCACGCTAGCGCTAAATTTAGCGCTTGCTTTAGCGCACGCGACGAGCGTTTCTCCGCCGCGACGCAAAAGCCCAAGCATCTCGCGCTTGCAACGCCACCAAGATACAGTCACGATTTTTATTTCACACACGAAATGCTGCAACTTTAGAAAAAACAAGATTTTTGGTCCGGAGTTACAATTTTACATTTGTTTAAACGTGAGAGTGCGACGCGAGCGGTCGTGTCCGCGGCATGCGTCGCCTCGGCAAGAGTGTACTGACCTTCGCCGATAAATGTTCGCTCGTCGCAAGCATCAAGTTGCCGGTGATCGTTGCCCACCCTTCTGGGTTTTCCAAACCGAGTGCAGTGTCTCCCCGTATTGAAAATCGCAGTCGCGAGGATGCCGCCGACGTCGCGCTCACGACGCCGCCAAAGCGACCGCTTCCATGGGCCTGCGGGCCGCCATTTGTTTTTTAAACTGTGCTCGTCTTGGCTTTAGCCAACTTCTCATCACGAATCCTCCTTAAAGGAGCGCAAAGACCCTTTGCGTACGCACGCTATTTCCGAGAAATAGCGCACGCTAAAATTGCGCACGCAAAGCGCAAAACCTGGTTTGCGTTCGGAGCATGCGCAGTGGCGACGACGCTATTCTTTGCGCACGCAAAGCTTCAGCGTGCGCTATTCTAAAACTCCCTAATAAATACAGTTTCTCCGCCTGACTTAGCGGGAAAATTGACATCACGTGACCTCAACATCAATTCAATTTCCGGCTAAATTTTGCGGGGCGGTTACGCTGACGCCGACGCCGCTATTCGCGGAAACGGGCTCCTAGGAGCTGCGCTAAGGGGCAATGTTGATGGCGTTTATTTAGCTCAATGTTGGCTTTGACTGCAGTGTTGGTTGCGCCTCGATTCGCCGGCTGGAGTCAGCCGATTTCGGCAATCTGGCGCGTTGCGAAGTTGTCCGGACCATTTAAGAAACATTTACACAGGACTACGTCGTAATATTTCACGAATGGTCTTCCTAGGTGAGATTAAAGAGGACTGCATTGATTTATTCAAAAATAAAAATGAAGCGGAGTTGCCCTTTAAGATAATAGCTACTTGTAATGTACGATCCGAACCACATAAAGTTTGGTATGTTATTTGCGTAGATCGCAATGTTCAAGTAGACATTCAAATAATTTTGGGTGCAAATCAAGCTTAAGTGAAAAAACAAACCAAAAGCATTACTATTGTGAATCGTTCCAAATGTAAAGAGTAAGAACATTTCTAGAGCAATCTGTTCTACATGGTTTTCCTAATACGGCACAGTCATGCTGTATAAATTTATTCATGAAGACTGAAGTTGGGTATGACATGTTACGATCGACGTGCACACCCTATTTATGAGCATATTTCACTACCGTGTCAATGTTGATGACAATTATTTTTGTTTAGCCTAAACTACAAAACAAATTTGGGGATCGTGCTTTCGCACTATCTGAGTTATTTCCACCACACCTACTCTTACACAAAGACTAAAAACCAAATAATAAATTAAAATGTTCTCCTTGTTATTCAAAAAAAAAGAAAGGCATGATTGTGTTGGGCAATACAGCGCCGTTTATTTGCAACGTGCATCTAAGAGCAAGCGCTAAAACGATTGCTGCAGTATGCATGGTATACCAGCTAACCAAGATGTACAACATACGAAAGGTGCAAACCCGCCTGACCTAGTTCCTTTAACGCAAAGCAAAGTGTTCTTTTTTTTTTTTTTGATTTGGTGGAACCACTCTGGAGTTTCGAATCAAGCTTTGCACGACGATTGATTTTCGTGGAAAGGAGCGATACGTGCGGCGACAGTCGCAAGTTCCCCGCTACTCGGGAAGGTCCGTCGGATCGAGAATAGAGAGCTCTGGTTGTTCCGCAGCCGGGAAGATTGGACGGCGGAATGCCTACTCTTACACAAAACAAAACAAAAATATCCGCTTTCGCCCTGGAAGCAGCGCCGTTATGGTCCGGAACGTTTCTGAGTAATGCAGGAAGATTTCTCTTCGAACTGTGGCGAAATGCGCCTTGTTGAACACCGCGGCGAGTCCGCCTCTCGAATGAGATCTCGAGGCCGCAGTTTCAGAGAGAGCGGCCCCTGAAGAACGAACTGCGCCGTAATATAAAATCATATACCCAAACAATAACAAAAAAAGTTACCACACACAAAAAAAGTTTATTTATCGCGAGGGCTTTTTTGTGCTCAGGGTAGAATTTAGGCCTCTATCTATCAGCGTAACAGTGTTATGATTCATCTTTGTTCTTTGTAGGTGCCCTGTTATTTTTTTTAAATATAGAACAAGTTTTTGTGTAAGGTAGTTAAGAAATTCGGCAGCGAGAGCTGTTTGAATAAGCTGTGCTTATACTAGACCATTCCAAGCGTCACCATCTCTGCGCAGCCACCTTTGTTGCGGGGCTGTGGAGCACTCTCTGAGCATGCGCAACAGCTCGCCTCCGCGAAATGTCTGAAGCCGTGCATGCGTTCGCGGCCCAGTGACACCGTTTTTTAATGCGATAACAGTTAATGAAAACTTCGCGGGCTTCGCGCCGTTGACCGCGCTCCATATCGAAGCGGGTCATTTTCGGCACTCCGCCAAAAGATTTCACATTGACGTCACGCTTCAGACGTCGCGCCGCTTGACACGACTGTGACGTCACGCCGCGCACCACATCACCTGTTACCTGACGTTAGCTGACACCATGACGCGACATTTCCATGTCAAGTCACGCTGCGCAGTGACGCCGCCCGACTTAATTACGTAAGGTGACACCGTGTGTCACGTGATGTCTTGACGTCACGTGAAACCGTGTATCACGTGACAATACGTCGTCAAGTGACATCATGTCGGAGCGTAGAAACGAACATGAAATTTTCCACGGCAATAGGTACCAAAAAAAAGGGGGGGGGGAGGGGGAGGGGCGGACTGCGCTATCTTTCCTTCACATGAATATCCGATCTATGCAGTCAAAAACTGGTAACATTGAAATTCTTTTTGATACTTTGCGGTCTTCTTTTAGTGTGCTTATTTTCATTGGGACTTGGTATAGACCTGACTGGGATGATTTTCTTTTGCCTAATAACAAGCATTTTTCCATACGACGCAACGTAAGGAAAGGAGGACGTGTTTTTATGTTAGTGGACCAATCTCTAAATTATTGTCTTATTCCAGATTTTAAAGAAATGAACTAGTCATTTGAATTATTGTGAGTACAATATGGTATATATGTATTCAACGTGCTATATAGCCCTCCTTATGGCAACGTAAACATGTTGCTCCTTGTACTTGATAAAATGCTCAGCTATGTTAGTGACAATAACCTTACCCTCTTTCTGGGAGGAGATTTTAACATTGGCTTGATAAAACGTCCTCTGCTCGCATTAATTTATATTCTCTCGTTGAATCAAACGGTTTCGAATGCGTTGCTACGGGAGCGACGATAATTACTGATAAGGGCTCCACTTTGCTTGACTACTTTATTACGAATTGTTTTCATGATTATATATCTTCCTCCGGTGTAATTAGCTGCGATATCAGTGACCATTTGCCTATATTTCTTCATACAAACAAGCATTGCCCAATTAAAGGAGAAAGCGTGAAGCAGACTTGGACGTAGTTCAACTACTCTACTCAAACTACTGTAGTTTAACTACTTTTCCGAGTAACTTGGTAACTTTCAATTACAACTTTATTTGGGTAATTAGTAGTTTGCTTTAACTACATTTTTCAGGTAACTTCTACTCAAATTACTAACTACTTTCGAAATCGACGGCAGATAAAGCGGCCTTCCCGAACAAGGGGCCCCCTCGCAGCCGTAGAAAATGCATCACAGGAGTCCTTGGGCCAAGGTGGCGATGAGCAGCCAGAACATAACACCGACGCGCACGAACGCGGGAAGAGATGCTTAACAAGCCTTGGTCGGGTATTGACCTAATCCGGTAATGCACGCAGGCGCCGCGCTTTCAGCTGCAACCGTGCAAGCAAAGACGGGGGCACTCCGAAGGTTGTTATTTTCATGTTGCCTGCCCTTTGTGAGTTCTGACTCAGGCGATTTGGGGGTTCTACAGGAGGCGCCACTGGCATATGACCTCGCAGCTGGGCGCCTGTTCCCATCGTCGCCTCGTCGTCAGCGAATACTCGCTTGCCCAGCCGGACTCCACCGCACAGAAACGCAGACACGGATAATCCGTTCATGGGAGCACATTCCCGCTTCCAGCGGCGGCAACTGTACGAGCGTCAATGCTTGTTCACGTAATCCTTCGAGCCCTTCCGACTTCCACGACAGGGAGACCTCCCCTTTGTTGAAAACGATTTAGTTGTCAAGCGTGTCAGGCGCGTCAGGATACCGTAGTCGCCGGCGAGGGTTGCGAGTCACACTTGGGAGTTCCTTTTATTGGACCCGGCGTCAGCGGCGAATCTTCTGTTAAATAAAAAAAGCACTTTTTTTTTTTCGGTAGCGTAGCACTAGCATTGCAACGATACGCGCAGTCGTCCAGATGATCTCATCTTCGTGGCGTGAGACTTGAACCCTTGACGGTCTTTTGCACTCGCTCAGCGTACTCTCCGAACGTCGTGGGAATAAAGAGGGGCCAGTCATAACAATCTCAACTTGCCGAAGAGAAAGACAAAAGGAGGAGAGTTTGTTATACAACCCCCCAAACGAGGCAACCTCACATGTTCGTCATGGACACCTAAGATGCCAACACTCGCTTACCGACCGTGCACAGCCAGTTTCTCAAACTCAACGCTGCCGTTCCATCCAGCGCGTCGGTGGAACGTCTTTTTAGCTGAGCTGGGGACGTCGTTAGGAGGAAAAGGCGAAAACTCTCCTATCAATAATTTTGAAAGTAAATTGCTTCTGCGAGCGAATAAACTATTTTGGTGAAAACGCAAGTCATAATACGACTGCATTTATTTCAGGCTCGCAGTGTTTTCATGAATCAAAACTGCTGTTCATTTTGCTACAACAAAAATATAAAAAAGTAACTTCGAAAGTAACTTCAAAGTAACTCGCTACTTTTTTACAGTAGTTAGTAGTTTATTTATTTATTTATTTATTCATGATACCTTGAAGGTCCATTACTGGACATTACACAAGGGGGGGATTTGGTCAAGTTACAGTATAGTCAACACTTAAAGTGAAAAAAAAGAACAGTACAAACAGGATAGCAATATCACAACTGAAAATAAAAACACTTTGACAAAATTATGCATTATACAAATTGTAGGGTCCAAGCACATATAACACTTCATTATGTGGCCAAGAACATGACTGCAAACGAAAACTAAATAGTAGTTAAAAAATCTAAGACAGCTACTCGGAATGCTGTAGGGTCGGAAAGTGCGGTTATGTGATCGGGAAGAGAATTCCAGTGCATGATTGCGCGTGGTAGTGAGGAGTTATTAAAGGCAGATGTATGACCAAAAATGCGCTTATAACTTCGGCTGTTAGTTAAACGACGGGATGTTCGGTTAGGAGGCTCAAGCAGGGGGGCGATAACGTTAGGGTTAGAATAGCGTGATTTATGAATGATGCATAAAAGGGCAGCGGTGCGACGTATTTCAAGTGGTTGTAAGAGGATAGAGTTTTTAAGAAAGGAGACACTTGCTTGGCGAGAGTAGGTTGATGTGATAAAGCGAGCTGCACGATTTTGGATGCTTTCGATCTGATTGATAAGGTATTTCTGGTGGGGGTTCCATACAGCGGAAGCAAATTCAAGGATAGGGCGAACGTAGGTCTCGTACGCTAACTTGCGTAGATGGGGGGGTGCAGAGAAAAGGTTGCGTCGCAAGTATCCCAGTGTTTTGGATGCAGAACTTGTAATGGCATCGATGTGGTTAGACCAGGATAGGTTGTCAGAGAGATGAACACCAAGGTATTTGTAAGAGGTTGAGACTGAGAGGGGTGAGTTGTACAAAAGATATGAATGAAGCGATAGCGATTGTTTGCGACTGAAAGATACTACCTTACATTTTGAACCATTAAGAGACATAAGCCAATTGTCGCACCAAGCACTGATGGAGTTTAGGTCTTGTTGGAGCATTATGTGATCATCGAGATTAGTGATTTGCCTGTAAATAACACAGTCATCCGCAAAGAGGCGTATTTTGGACGAGATGGAATCGGGTAAGTCGTTCACGTATATTAAAAAAAGAAGAGGCCCGAGCACAGTTCCCTGTGGCACACCAGAAATTACATCAGACATGTTAGATTGATAATTACCGCACACTGTGTATTGGCGTCGTAGCGTTAAGAAGTTACGTATCCAGGAGAGTGTAAGAGAGTCAATGTGAAGTGAAGAGAGTTTAGCGAGTAGTCGACAATGAGGAACACGATCAAATGCTTTGGAAAAATCTAAGAAAATGGCATCAGTTTGAGTGTACTGGTTCATGTTTATGTGAATGTCGTGAGTGAATTCTATTAGTTGTGATTCGCACGAAAACCCTTTACGAAAACCATGCTGCTTCTCATAAAAAAAATTGTTATTTTCTAGATGAGATACTGTGTGGGAGAATATGATGTGCTCGAGCAATTTGGATGCCACGCTCGTCAAGGATATAGGGCGGTAGTTTGCAACTAGGCTACGGTCACCATTTTTGTGGATCGGGATAATCTTGCCAATCTTCCAATCGGTGGGAATTTGGCCTGTGGCTAGGGATTGTTGGAAGAGTAGACAAAGGATTTTGCTAGAGATTTCTTTGGTGTTCTTTAAAATTTTTGAATTTATATTGTCGTGGCCAGTGGAGATAGATATTTTTAAGTTGTCGATAAGCATTTCAATGCCGTGTGCAGAGATAGCGATGGGCGCCATAAAAGGGTAGTCTACTTCACCAACTGGAGGAATGTTGTCCGTGTCTTCAATGGTGAAGACTGATTCGAAGTGGTCGTTAAGGACCATCGGGTTATCAGCCTCTAGGATACGCGTGCCTTCGTCAGTCGTTAATCGTATGGCACAGGGGTTCTCGTTAGGTGATATGAGTCGCCAAAATTTTCTGGGATTATTTTTTAGTATTGAAGGCAGGTCATCATTAAAAAAGCGTTTTTTTATCTGTCGCAAGCGTGTGACATATTCTTTGTTAAGACTGAAGTAGCGTGACCAAGCGATGTCTGTTGCCAGTCGCTTAGCTGATGAATAGAGTCTTTTCTTTTTATTCCGTAGGCTCTCGAGTTGACGATTATACCAGGGCTGATTCTTATCAGACCTAATTTTGACAAGTGGGATAAAGGTATTAATTAAATGGTTTATTTTTGTTTTGTATAAGGTCCAGTTATCGTCAATAGATCTAGCAGAGAAGGCTTGAGAAAAGGATTCATAGAAGGACCAGAGACCGGTGTTAATTCCGCTGTAGTTAGCCTTGTTGTACGCCCGAATTTGTTTTGTAATAGGGCTACGGGTATGGGAAGGTAGGGAGAGAGAGATATGTAGCAAACAATGATCACTGAGGCCAGGTGAACAGGAAAGGGAAGTTATTGTTTGAGGTGCGGATGTAAAGACAAGATCGAGAATGTTTAAGCCGCGCGTTGGTTGTTCGACCACTTGAGTGAGGTTAAAGCAGAGGGTTGTTTCAATAAATGCTCTGGTTTCACGAGTAGGCGAAGTTGGAACAGTCCAATCGATTGTTGGAAAGTTGAAGTCACCACACAAGTAAACATTGCATTTGGGGTGGCTACGTTGAACTTTTTCCAGACTGTCATGAAGTTTTTCAGTGAAAAGTGAGTCGAAATCGGGAGGCCTATAACACACGCCCAATACGATTTCGCTGGTAAGTAAAGATACGGATATCCACAAGATTTCAAGTGAGCTGTCAGTTTGAATGACACGCGACAAGTTTTTGTTTGTGGCTATCAGTACGCCACCACCTCGTCTGTTATCTCTGTCATTGCGAAATATTTGATATTTTGCGTTGTCAGCCAACACCTCGTTATCTGAGATATCAGGTCGTAACCACGTTTCCGTCAACACCAAAATATCAGAGTTGCTGTCGTCAAGGAGGGCCACAAGTTCCTCACGGTGGCCAATGACACTTCGTATATTAGTGAATAACAAAGAAAGGAAAGTGTTTGCACAACGAGGCTCAATTACTAGACGAGATTTGTTTACTGATAAGCCTTGCCTACAGTCAGCGTTACGCGGTCCGTTTTTCTTTGTTTGCTATCGGTTAGTTCTTTTCACGTCTCCTGAAGCGATGTCGTAAGCATAACATGAGTTCCCAATGATAAGCTTGTCAAAGCGAAGTTTAAAAGGCGTGTTCTGCGTTTTCGCAAACTGAATGAGCTTGCTACGGGCCTGGCGAACATCCGAGGAAAAATCCTCGCGAATCGCGAAATTTGTGTCTTTAAGTTTGGGTCCTCGCGCTAAAATACGTTCTTTATCTTTGAAATGGGTAAGTTTTATAATGATAGGGCGGTTCTTGTTCTCGGCATACTTTCCAAGTCTGTGCGCGCGTTCTACGTTATTCGGGTCGATGTTTATGTCCAGCTCCCTAGCGCAGAACGCAACAACCATCCCCTCAGACTGAGCCCAGGTCTCCGAATGTGAATCTCGTAGCCCGAAAAACAGGAGGTTGTTCCTACGCAGTCGGTTGTTGGCGTCGTCATTCGATATCTTGAGTGCCTCTAGTTGCTGAGTAAGAGACTGGACAGTGCTGCTTGGAAGTTCAGCGCCCTGCACATGGCTTTTAAATGAAGTAATTTCCCCCTCTAAGGCCGTAACTCTTAAGCTTAACTCTTGTACAAGCCCATCCGTGTAAGTTTGTTTTTCCCTTATGTCCCTTATTTCCGTTAATAACTGAGACTGCCCTTGTTCAATCCTTTGCACTGTCTGAAGTATTGAGGCCAGTTGCGGGCAGTCATCCGGACCAGGGTTAGTCTCAATATCCCCTGATAACAACAAAAGTAGATTTGATAGCGCGACATTGACACAAGTCTGGGCGCAAATGACAAGCCACTTTCGCCAATTCAACAAGTCGCTGGGGCACGACACAATAAGTAGATAGCGGTTACTGCTTCTGTAACATTTTGAGTGATCGTTGTAACTCACCTGGAGTAAGAGCGGTCGTAAGTGCATCGTTCTACGAGCGGTGTCGTGCCCCGGTGGAGGGGCGTCTGTCAGGCGCTTATATTCCATTGCAGAGGAGAGGGTGGGTGGTCTTGGTTGCCAGATGATGCTTGCGTCCTTCTTGCATGTGGGTAACAGCGGCGCCAAGTGGTAGGGTCCGGTGGCGGGAATCGCTGCTGGGGTGAGATCGCGTCCGTGTTCGTCCGGTATGCTGTAGACGTGGAAGCCAGCGTTGTCAGCGGCTGAGAAGGCAGCGAGTAGGGTCACCTGGAGTAAGAGCGGTCGTAAGTGCATCGTTCTACGAGCGGTGTCGTGCCCCGGTGGAGGGGCGTCTGTCAGGCGCTTATATTCCATTGCAGAGGAGAGGGTGGGTGGTCTTGGTTGCCAGATGATGCTTGCGTCCTTCTTGCATGTGGGTAACAGCGGCGCCAAGTGGTAGGGTCCGGTGGCGGGAATCACTGCTGGGGTGAGATCGCGTCCGTGTTCGTCCGGTATGCTGTAGACGTGGAAGCCAGCGTTGTCAGCGGCTGAGAAGGCAGCGAGTAGGGTCACCTGGAGTAAGAGCGGTCGTAAGTGCATCGTTCTACGAGCGGTGTCGTGCCCCCTTTGAGTTCACTCAATTACTATTACAAATGTGTAATTTCTACTCTACTCCAATTACTTTTGGCGTCGATACTCAGTAACTTAACTTAACTACCTTTTTTGAGTAATTTGTACATGTCTGGCGTGAAGGCTTTAAGTTAAGGACCATTACATTGCAGAGACTGGAGTTATTTAGGAACGCCATCGAAACCTCTTACTGGGATTTAGTCTATGCTAGCGATTCTCCCGAAAAGCCTATAAAATATTTCTGGAAACATTTCAACAAATTTAAAATAACAATTTTGTTTATAAGTTCATCAAGCCTGGAAAAAAAAAGCGAAAAAAACCTTGGGTCTCCCAAGATTTATTAAAAAGAATTGAAATGAAAAATAATTTATATCACAGACTTGTTAAGTCTAAAGAGAGTGATGAGCTTGGCGCAGTTTAAAGTATACCGAAACAATTGAATGCCTAAACTGAAAAAGCTAAGCTAGATTATTACAATAATCTGTAAAATACAGAAACATTAGCCAGATAAGATATAAAAAAAAATATTAACCGTGTCTTGAAGCCACACGATCATAAAACTATGCTAAACAAAATGATTTATTGTGGTCAAGAACTGTCTGGCACAGATCTTGGGAACATCTTTAATGACGACTTATTCAAACTAGCTAACACCACTCAATATGTAACAAACAGCGAAGACCTATGTAAGTAGATTAGTGATAACATTCATTCGTTCTTGTTAAGTCCAACAGTTGAGAGAGAAGTAACGTCAGCCTTTTGCAGCATAAAAACAGCAAAGTGAAATATGTATATGAGTTAAACATACAACCAATAAAATTTATTATTGACTTGTTATCTGCACCGTTGACATTTTTATTCATTATTTTAATGTCTTCTCGAGTACTTCCTAAAGCGATGCAAGTTGAAAAGGTTGTATTACATTTTCAGAGCGGGCACAAAAAATTGTTGGGATATTATAGGCCTATATCTATACTATCCACTTTTTTGAAAGGGCTTGAAAAAAGTCTTCATATTAAACTATCAGCCTATCTGGAACGTTACTCACTATTAACAAATTACCAGCATTGCTTTAGAAAAGAAAGATCCACGGAATCGGCTCTGCTGTCTCAGAAAGAAGAAATAATTAAGAATATCGAAAAAAAAAACTCCTTAAATTAGCAATATACGTGGAATTTTGCAAAGTCTTTTACATAGTTAATCACGAAATTATTTTGAGAAAGCTACAACGGTACGGTATACTGAAAACTACATTTAATTTATTTAAAGGGGCCATGAAACGAATTTTGGGCTGGGATGAATCATTTTCAATTGGGACTTTACTAATCGCATATCGTTTAGTGGGCCAAAAGAAAAAGGGTAGAAAGTCAAAAGCCGGCTTTTCGGTACGAACATTTGAAAATATAGCGGACTATTTTGTACCTTCTTTCCTTCGAAAGCTCTTCGCCTTTTCCCTATGATACATCCGCGGTTCCCAAAGCGCGTCAGCGGTGCCAACCTGACGTCATCCGAGCCCAGCTCACGCATTGGACACGATAACTGCGTCACTCGGACGTATGCGCTCGTCAACAATCAATCCCTCGACGAATATTTGGATTTGCGTCCGTGGCCAAGGAGTGCTCTGACAGAACTTATCGTCACTGGGGAATGACAAGTTCTATGGTGTGCATAAAAAGCACGGTGGAAGCTAGGAGTCATCGCACCGGTGCCGAAGAATGTCACGACGACGTGATTTCACAATTTGCATTTGAGTTGAGGATTAAAGCTAAGGAGGAAGAAGTAGGAAAATCGTTTCATGACCCCTTTAAGTCTTATCTCGCTGAGCGCAGACAGTATGTTGAAATCAACAGTTCAGTATCATGCATCAAGCCGGTAAAAACAGGAGTACCTCAAGGAAGTGTATTAGGCGCGCTATTATTTATTTTATTCACAAATGAAATTGAGCGTTGTGTTCCTGATTGCAAAGTTATAGCATATGCTGATGGTACTACACTTTTCTTGAAGGGTTATACATGTAACAAATTGGAACTGGCAGCAAATCATATGCTCTCTAATCTTAGCCTTTGGGCTGAAGTAAATAGATTACTCATTAACACGAGCAAAACTAAATGCACACTATTCCGTTCAAAAAACGTGACAGTCCCTCCTAATTTAAATATCAGTATAGCTGGCGAAGACATTGAAATTGTGAAAAAGTTTAAAATATTGGGCGTTCTCTTTTCCGATACTTTATCATGGAATGACCATGTAAACTATGTTCATCAAAAAGCCAGAAATGCCCATAGGATTGTTATCGAGATACCGCTCTATTTTCACCCCGTTTGTTAAGCAGATTAAGTACCACGGTCTTGTCCAGTCATATTTCGTGTATTGCCATCTTGTCTGGGGCACCACCACCTTACAGAATATGAATATACTTCTAACCCTACAGAAAAAAGCCTTGCGAGTGGTCCCGAATGTATCGTAAATTTTTCAAACAGATCCGCCTTTCACTCGATTTATGATTGTTAGAATAAGAAACACGAATAACTTCCGCCTCCTAGCTTCATACAATGTTGCAATAAAGAGTGAACGTAGCCATATTCTCAAATATCAAATTTACTTAGGAATACAAACATATATCGCACGCGGTTAAATGAACAGTGGTATACACCTACCCCCCGAATGTACTATGGGCTAGGATCCATTAGGTACACTACCATCCTTACTAAACACATTTCATCATATGGGACATTTTGCTCACAATTTGCTTTTTGAAGCATTAATGCATATTATATCTACCCTGTGAATGTCCGTTATTTGTTATTACTTTTCATGTTTGCATTGTTAACTGGTGTACTAAGTGAGAAGAATGTTTAATATTTTGTTAATTTTGTTTTGTTTTGTACTTTGAGCTAAAGTACGCCTCTATGTATATATTTATTTGGCTTGTATTGCTCTGTATTACTGCATGTTTAACTGGCGTCGAATGCTAACTGCCATCTTGGAGCCGGGGCCTCGTCAAGCTGCACTTATTGCAGCTTTTTGTCCCAGCTGCCATCTTTCTTGTGAAGAAAAAATAAAGTATTGATTGAGTGATCGAACAACAAAAACATCGCCCCTCATTCCTACCGGCGTTTCAAGGGTGGTGGTAACGCGGAAAGCGATGTGTTAGTGTGTAGAAAATGTGTACACATGGGGAGGCTGGATGGAGCGAAGTGGCCTTGTGTCGTGCATACTAAGCGCGTGAGCGCTCCGTGGACGTCTTAATTCTGGGTTCCATCCTATGCGGTGCCAATGTAAATGCTACATTCTCAGAGCCTGTTGGCATAGGCCTCCTGCGCTGAAACTTTAAACAAACTGTGGGGCCCTTTTTTTGGGTGGCATGCCTATTGAAAAATCCGGCAAAAACTTACAGTGACATTCGGTGGAAACGGGTTAATTTCCACTCATTTTCACCAGAAACCGGCGTAGTTTACCAGTGTTTTGGTGGCAATATTACCCCCCGCCACTTTTAGTTACCGAATTTCGCTGGACGTATTACCGGAGCCACTTTTGGGTTAAAGTCCGGCAAAAACTTCCAGTGACATTCGGTGGAAACGGGTTAATTTCCACTTATTTTCCCCAGAAACCAGCGTAGTTTACCAGTCTTTGGTGGAAATATTACCGGCAGCTACTTTCGCTGGAAGTTTTACCAGAACCTCTTTCGATTACCCGTCGCTGGAATCCTACCGGAAGCCACTCTCGTTTGCCGGACACCGAACTTCATTGGAAGCTGAAGCAAGGGGAAAGGCTAAAGGCAAGGAAGCCAAAACGAGCAGGGGGACTGAGTTTGTAATGGCGGCCGCCAATGCAGCGGCATTCTCGTGAGTGCGTGTTTTAGCTCGAGACGGCGTTGCGATGCTGCAAGAAGTGCGTGCAGGGAACTGTTTTGACGATCCAAAAAGGTGGGCAGCGATCACCGGCAACTTGCTATTTGCGACAGGTAAAAGTCTGGGCCAGAGCAGGTACAAGACCACTCGGGCGGCATTCTCGTGAGTGCGAGTTTTAGCTCGGGACGACGTTGCAATCCTGCAAGAAGTGCGTGCAGCGAACTGTTTTGACGATCTAAAAAGGTGGGCAGTTTCACCCGGTTTCATCCGAAACCGGTTTCATCCGAAACCGGTTTCGGATGAAACCGGTTTCGGAAGCTGGTTTCAAGCTGGTTTCATTCGAAGCTGGTTTCATCCGAAGCCAGCGAAGCCAGCGGGAAGCTGGTTTCATCCGAAACCAGCGTAGTTTACCAATCTTTGCTAGATTATTTGCCGGCAAACAGATTTCGCTGGAATTTCACCGGCAGCGGGTTTCCAGATTTCGCTGGAATGTCACTGGCAGCCACTTTCGTTTACCACATGACCCGGTTTTGCTAGAAATCTTACCCGAAACGGGTGAATCGCTTCCCTGTTTACCAAACTTCACTCGAAGCCAACGCGAGGGGAGGGGGAAGCCGAGACGAGCCGGGGACTGGGTGTGTAATTATGGTGCCTAGAACGCACCAAGGACGAGTCCCCACGCACCCTCTCTCCCTCGCATTGGCTTCGTGGGGAAAATGCGAGAGGGTCGTTTTGCTGACTTTTTGTTTTGAAGAAAACCGGTTTCTTTGTCCGTCAACGAGCAACGGCCGGCCAGGAACAAACGCTCAGTCTCGGCTTCTCGTTCCATGTGTGCGACCTGTATCTTCCAGAGCAGCTGGGTGTGCAGATGAAAAGAAAATATTTTTCAGTGACCTGTTTCTTCCAGGCACGTAGCCAGGGGGGGGGGGGGGGGTGCCCCCCCCCCTGAAATCGTCCATTTTGCTGGGGCCTCCTCTCCCCCCTCCCCCTCATACAGCATTTTGTCCTAAGTGGGCCCCCCCCCCTCCCCCCCCCCCCCCCGGAACAAAATCCTGGCTACGTGCGCCTCTTTGTCCGTCCGGCTTCATGAAGCATCCAGCGAGCGAAAAAGACTGTGCCCAAGATTTCTCAACGGTGGCGGATGTTAGTTTCGCGCGTTCGTGGTTTTCGCTAAGCCTGCTACTGAGAGTGTGCATGTGTCCGCCTGGTGTACCCGCGGCGACGACATCAGGAACGACATCGTGACTGTGCCCGTGATTTCTTAATCGCGGCGGATGTTCGTTCCGCGCGTTCGTGGTTTTCGCTAAGCCTGCTACTGAGAGTGTGTATATGTCCGCGTGGTGTACCCGCGGCGACGACATCAGGAACGACATCGTGACTGTGCCCGTGATTTCTTAATCGCGGCGGATGTTCGTTCCGCGCGTTCGTGGTTTTCGCTAAGCGTGCTTCTGACACTGTGTATCTGTCCACCTGGTGCAGTCGCGGCGACGGCATCAGGGACGACATCGTGAGAGTGCCCATGATTTCTCAACGGCAGCGGATGTTCGTTCCGCGCGTTCGTGGTTTTCGCTAAGCGTGCCACTGACAGTGTGCGTGTGTGTCCGTGTGGTGCCCCTGCTCGGATTTATTAGTTGAACTACCGTACATCTAGGAATTTATCCAGCGGCATTGTGAGTACCTTAAAAGATATTTTTTGCGACAACTCGGTTGTTCCTTTTTGGTCTGATTGCTTTTTTCTACCGCTGTGCAAATTGTTTCACTGGTATCGACCCTGTTAAATAAATACATGGAACCTTCAGGTCTATATGGACTAACCACTTTAATTGTTTCCGAATCGTCCAGCATCTGGTAAACATACACCACTCACGGTTCACAGGCTTCTTCCTAAGTGCCTTCCGTTGACGTCCGAAAGAAAAATAAAACACGGCAAGTTCCGGTGAATTGCGGCTTTACTGAAAGTGAAAAAAGTCCCATAATCCAGTAAAATAGATTTTTTACTGGAAATGCAATTCCGATAAAAAACTGGTGACATTCCGGTACAAAAGTCCGGTGATATTCCAATAAAAATCCGGTGACATTTCGGTAAATTTCGGCTTTACCGGAAGGGAAAAGAGTCCCATAATCCATTAAAATAATAGTTTACTGGAAATGAAATTCCGGTAAAAAGTCTTTTTTCAATGATCACTTTATCAGACCTTGCACAACTTACGGCACCTTCGCTTAGCTTTTATTTTTCTGTGTAGTGCTGAGGAACGAACAGAGACACGCCTTTCGACGTCTGAAGTCGGCAATAGATTTAACACCGCAAGACTATCCAAAGTACCAGATTCAAGCCACCACTGCTATACTGCTATACTCCGTTCACCCTTAAGCTTTAACTAGAAGCTCCGCCTTCAGCGCGAGCTCGCTGGCTTCTGCAGTGCTTTGGTTGGGCGTGCCTGCGCGTTCACACTTGTGTTAGCAAGGACAGAAAGTTCGCGCAGAAGGCGGAGCTTCTAGTCTCAGATTAAGGGTGAACGGAGTATACGGTACGCGGCTCTTATTTCTGCGTAATGACGTCACAACATCTGGTCCGGCTTGCTAGAACAGCGTCTCAACCGAGACTGGGAAAAAGAAAGAACTGGCAAAGGATGGGGTTCGCGAGCGTCTTGAGAGTCGAGACGCGGTTTGAGTCCCGCTCAGCTCGTGCTCTGGCTTTGGCAGTACTTTCTTTTACCCAGTTTCAGCTGAGACGCTGTTTCTAGCAAGCCGGCCCTTGCGTCCGGAAGCTTCTTTTCCTCCCCCTTTTTTTTGGAACGCGTGAAACGGCGTATCATGGTACGCTTTCTTAATCCTGGGTCACACGGTTTGTACGTCATACAAAAGACACTCTGCATAGAGATATGAACGCGAGTCACCGCGAGATCCGTGCTTCGAGTTCCGCATGACAATGGGTTCAAGAAGAAACTTGGCACGCGGCATTCGAACCATGGATACGGTGGTGACTGGTGTTTGCGAACTGTCTTTTGTATAATGTATGAGCAGTGTGAACCCGGCTTAAGCCTAAACTAAAGTCACTAGATCCTGGAAAAGTACCACCATTGCCTTCCCTACCTGCTAGCCGGAGACAGACAGACAACATACAGACGACCGAAACCTCGCAAGGCGACTGGCTAATCTGATTAGAAAATTGATTTACAACACTGTGGACAGGACATATTATGTAAGAAAGGCGCGGAGATTAAGAACACTATGTACATACGCGAACCATTGTCTGTACAGTTGACGGGTTTTTGCCGCGCCGCCACACACACAGACCGGAGGGCGCACTTTCGCGAAGTGTCTCGTACGCGCGATCACTCACGCGGCCGAAGCGTCACCCCAGAGCCGCACACCCGCGCCCGTGCCCCCAACGGCACCACTCTGAACTCAGGGGCCCAGAGGTTGCCTAAGTACCTGACGCGGAGTTCAATCCATGAGCCACGAACGCTTAGGTACCGGCAGGACCAGCGCCTGAGGAACTCCTGTTCTTCGAGGGAAATCTGATTAGAAAATTTATTTACAACACTGAGGACAGGACGTATTATGTAAGAAAGGCGCGGAGATTAAGAACACTATGTACATAATATTAATTGGGTTGTGTAGATTATTATACAGCGAGTCGTCGGTCAGCCATTTTTAATGTTGCGACGAGTCACTCGCTGTAGATGAGCAATTTATCCAGTGCAGTACAACCGCTAACCTGGGGTCTTTAACGTGCACCACGCAGTAGTGATACACGACCGCACGCCGGTACGATGCTCATCCAGATCGAAACGGGCAGGGGTGGGGATTGAACCCAGGATCCCTGGGTCACTATGTACATACGCGAACCATTGTCTGTACAGTTGACGGGTCTTTGCCGCGCCGCCACACGCACAGACCGGAGGGCCCACTCTCGCGAAGTGTGTCGTCCGCGCGATCACTCACGCGGCCGAAGCGTCACCCCAGAGCCACACACCCGCTCCCGCGCCCCAACGGCACCGCTGTGAACTCAGGGGCCTACAGGTTGTCTAGGTACCTGAAGCGGAGTTCAATCCACGAGGCACGAACGCTCAGGTACCGGCAGAACCAGCGCCTGAGGAACTCCGGTTCTCCGAGGAAAAACAGTTGTTCCTCGAGATGGCCCAAGAGCTCCCGCCGAAGCCGCCACATGAGGCTTCGGCGGGAGCTCTGTCTCACCTGTCTCACCGCGCCTGTCTCACCGCGCAGCACCGGTTCCTCCACAGCACGTACTCGGCCGCGGCGAGGAGGAGGCGGACGAAGACGCGCGGAGGGCACCTCCCGCGCAGCAAGTAAAGGCCTACGACCAAGCCGTGGAAGCTGGTGCGGATGACACGCCAGAACGTCCGCGCCATAACGCACTCCTTCACCGCGTGCAGGTTTGTTTCGCGATTTCCGCCGTTTGGGCACTCGTCCGTGCGCGACACGCCCCAGCGGAGCAGGCGGTCTCAGCTGGGGAGGACGCCCTAGCCGCGCTGTCATTCGAAGTTCCGTAGGTGCCCCGGGAGATACGAAGTAGTGAGGCGGGACCAGGATAAAGGGTCTCCGAGTTCCGCCTGCGTTGCCGAAATCTGCGGTTCCAGGAGTATCTCGGTGAGACGAGCTGTCGGTGTCTCCACGACGTCCAGCTGCGGTGCCTGCTCTTCCAGACGTTTGAAGAGCTGGATTGCCCTTCGGTAGTCTGGCGGCGGGGTTTCGGCACAGGGGCCCGGTGAGCTCGGCGACCCGACTTCTAGGTCTCGGCGGGAGTGCCCCACAAAGTAGAGCGCGAGGGACCGGGCTGGGCTGTGCTCATCGCGCAAGATCTTCAGCGTGGTCTTGAGTTGGAGCACTGCGGGCGCGATGTCGACACAGCGGAAGCCCCACCCTCCACGCTCGCGCGGGAGGCAGACAACCGGCCGGGTGACGAGCTCCGTCTTCTCTGAACAAAAGAAGCTGAAGAGTGCGCTTTCCACCCGTCGGATGAAACGGGGGGGCGGAAGCGCCGCCTGTGCAAGATACCAGAGGCGCCCGAAAAAGACAGAGTAGGCTAGGTACCGGCGCTCGGCCAGGGGAAGAACGTAGGCGCGAGCACGGTCCACTTTCGCCCCGATGTCGCGCGCCAGGTGCGTCCACATGTCCGCCGAGACTCCCGACGAGTGGTATAGGTGACACCAAAGATCGTGATCGAAGTCTTTTCCGGGATCGGCGAAGAGGGGTAAGGCGGCCGGTTAACCCACAGCACCGCGCTTTTCTGCTCATTGAGCCTCGCACCGGAGAGAAACCCGTAGGTCTCGAAGATCCGGAGAGACGCTTCGAGGTCGTCGGTGTCCCGCAGGTACAGTGGAATGTCGTCGGCGTACGCCGAGACCTTCACCCTGCCGTTTCCGGGCAGGGGGAGTCCGCAGGCCTGGGGGCTCCTGTTGACGTTGGCTAGGAAGGGCTCCAGGGTAAGGACGAAGAGCAGTGGCGAGAGCGCGCAACTCTGGCGGATGCCCCGGGTGACCTGGAAGCTGGCCGTCACGCCGTCGTTTAGACGCTGGTCGCTCTTCATGTCACAGTAGAGCGTCTCAAAGAGACGGACCCCTTCAGGAAGAATACCGAAAGCGGTGAGCACGGCTAGGAGGAACGGGTGCTCCACCCGGTCGAAAGCCTTCGCTTGGTTCAGGTTGAGGCGATGAGGCCTCTGGCTTGCCGAGCGTTCGTGTACTGCACCACGTCCTTCGTCAGGGATGTCAGGGTCTGAATGCTGCGGCCGACAATCGAGCACGTCTGGCGGGGTGTCACCACGTCCGGGAGCATGCCGTGGAGGCGCTGCGCGATGATCGTCGCTAGCAGCTTGTAGCTCGTGTTGAGGAGCGTGATGGGACGCCTCGCGCCAGGATCGTTGGAGTCTCCTCCCTCCTGAGACAGAAGAATGATTCTGCCTCGGCGGAACGACTCTGGAAGGCGGTGCTTCGTGAAACATTCTCGGAACACGGCACAGATATAGTTGCCCAGCACGTCTCAGAAGGTTCGGTAGAATTCTGCGGGAAAACCATCTGGGCCTGGCGCGGACCCAGTTTTCATTCTTGACAGGGCAAGGAGCACCTCTTCGCGTTTGGGGGATCGTGCAGGTGTGCAGCTAGGTCTTCAGGAACTTGCGGGAGGTCGCGCAGGAAGGGGTGCGCCACGAGGGTCGCGCGGTCCGCCGCCGATTCGGTGGTTTCCAGGGCCCGGAAGTGGGCGCTGAAACCGGAGACCGACGGCTGGCCTGGTGTTGCTGGCGCGCCTGGGGGTGTCGGCACTGAAGGAACGCGTCGCTCCCGCACTTCGGTGAGGTGGGCGTAGCGCAGCACTTCGGGGTGAGCCGAGGGCCCGACCCGTCCATGGTGGGCTGTGGCTGCATTGGTACAAAGCCGTAGCTGTCGCTGGTAACGGTCGAGGAGCTGCTCCAGGTAGCTCCACATCAGCGGAGTCCCCGCGCCGCCCCTTCGCACGATTTGAATTCGCAGTGAGATGTCTCGCAGCTGCTCGGAGTGCCGCCGACGCAGGGCACGACCTTCCGCCACGCACGCCACCCGCCAGCTCTCTTGAAGCTGGTCAAATATCGTCGGGTCCGGTGCCGCTCCATGGAGGGACCGGCGCAAGGCTTCTATCAGTAGTCGCGGCTAGTTTTGTCTCGTAGCAGCCGGGTGTCGAGACGCCAGGTGCGTTGAGAACTGGCTGCGTTGCTGAAACGGAGCTGTACGAGTACCGGACGGTGGTCGGAGATGTACGTAATGGAGGGAGGGAAGTTCATTGCACAGCAGGCGGTGACAGAGGGTCTCAGAAACTCGGAGGTGTAGCACCTGTCCAGGTGACTGCTCGAGTCTCCTCGTTGCCAGGCATGCTCGAAAGTGGTGCCATGTAGCAGAGTCCAGCAGTACACCAGGTTGAAGTGCTGCATCAGGCGTATCAGCTCGCCGGCGTTCTGCGTGGTGCGTCCGTAGCCTGGGCCCCTGACATCGCGCCGCGAATCGATGACGCAGTTGAAGTCGCCGAGGAGCAGGCAGTGGCGAGCGTCGAGCAGGTGGACGTCCAGGCTCTTGAAGAAAGCCGGGGATTGCGAGGGCTGGGCTGGAGCGTACACGCCCACAGCACGAAAGCGTGCCATCCAGGGAGAAATCAAAAGCGATGTACCGCCCGTCGGGGTCAAAGCAGCACGCGCTGAGCCGGAGGAGCGAGCGGTTAAAGATGACGACGCCCACTCCTGAGCTCCGTTTACTGGCGTATCAAAAGAAACAGTCCACTCCGTACCGCTGCTTGAAGAGGTCCACATCGCGCTGCCTGTGGAAGTTCGTTTCTTTCAGGAACAGGAGGTCGCAACAGGCGGTTCGGGCGAACTGGAGAACCTCGATCTGTTTTGTCACGCTGCGGAAGCCCTGAACGTTTAGGGTGATGACTCGCAGGTGGGCGAAAAGAGGATGGAGGGGGGGAGGTCATTGTGTTCACTGCTAGTCCGTGGATGTATCGGACGTAATGCACGAGCTGTCAGACAGCGCGGCGAGGTCCTTCCGCAACCGCTTGGAAGCCGCTGCGGGTGCTGGAGTGGATCGTGGGGACCCTGATTCGCCGCTACTGGAAAGAACTCGCTTCCCGTCTTCGGCACCGCCATGTGGGCTGCGACTGCGGCTACAGGTTTTTCGCAGTTACTCGGAAGTGCCGCGGCAACGATCTCGGCCGCGCGGCAGAGCGCTGTCTTTGTCGCAAGCAACCTTGTCGATGACGAGGTGGTCGTCCGACGATGAGGCAGAGTCCTCCTTGATGTCGCTCCAGCTGGGAAGCGGGCTGGGGCGGAGTTCCGGCGTTGGCGGAGGTTCTTCCTCCACCAGCACTTCCTCAGAGCCGGGACTGGTAGGAGTGGACGCGTGCACAGATGCGGTCTCGACCGCGTTCGGAAGCGCGGGCTCGGCCGCGTCCTGTGACGCGTTCGAATTCGCGTCGGTGGCGCTTGCCGGCTTCGACTGTTGCGATGTCGGGGCGAGCTCGGACGGGGTCGTCACTGGGGGCTCGGCGGGGCAGGCGTGTCGCCGGACCCTTGAGTGGCGGCCGTCGCCGCAGGAGGGGGAGGGGGGTTAGAGGCCTGTCCTGGGACTTCGGAGTCTGGGACGCCGGAGTCAAGGCCGGGAAGTCGTCCTGGCCGCAGCCGGCTACGGCTGAGTAGCTGCGACGCTGGGTGCAGTCCACAGTGGCATGGGCCGCCCCGCAGCGTACGCAGCCGGCCGCGCAGCGGGTGCAGTAGGGCACGTTACAGGCCGCCTTGAGGTGGTCCTCCTGCTGGCAGCTTCGGCAGACTCTCGTGAGGCCGCGGTAGTCAAAGGTGGCTCGATGTCCGGAGACGCGGAGGAAGTTCGGCACCGGGGTAGATTCCTTCATCTCCATTCGGATGTAGCGGGTGCCCGTCCGGAGGTTGGGGTGATCTTGGTAGACGCCGAAGCGAATATCCAGAACCTTCCCGCAAAGCGAGAGGGCGGAGGCGAGGGCTTCGTTTCTCACATAGATCGATAGGTACAGGCACGTAATGAACGTCACCTGCGGGAATACCGGGACGATGGGGACGCTTGTTCCGCTGATGGTCAGGGCCCCGGCGGTGACGATTCGGCTCATGGCCGACGACGATGTAACAGACAGCTGGAAGTTGGTGCCTCCCAGATGTTTTACGGAATGCAATTCGGCAGTGCCGACAATGGCTGCCGCCGCGTCGAAGATGGAATTCACCGACGCGCCGGGCGGGCAGGAAACATCGAACGTACTATCGCGGGCAATATGAGCTGAAACGGCGCTCCGGCCTGTGCACGGTACTACCTGCGCCGCCTGTCGCATCGCTCCCTAAACACGGCGCACCCTGAGGCCGGGATAAATTCTCACTTGCGCTCACTGCGCCGCTGCGCTCTTCCGGCCGTCTGCTCGCGAAATTATTGGCCGACGGAACCACCATCACGATGCGTGTGCCGTGTAGCCCAATGGTCACGTTTTCAGCTAGGATGGCTTTCAGCGCATTTCAATAAAGCGCCGAAGTGAAAAATGCGCTGTTACGCTCGTATCTCCTCGAGGAGCGCTTCCTGACGAAGCTTTCTTGACCCCCAAAAGGAGCCGATCTAACTATAATCGAAAACATTTGGAGGCGCATCAAGGTAGCCATGGCACGGCGTCTGTCCACCGCGCCGTTGCCCACAAATCGTGGAAAGCAATCGGAGGTGAATTGGAGTGGCTTCGGGCTGAGCCAGACTTCGTAGCCGCGCTCTATGATTTCTTACCAGACAGGATGAGAGCCGTGGTCGCGGGTCAGGGGAGAATGACGCGGAATTAAATTATTTCGCAAGTTTTACTCCACCTCAGGACGCCCTGAACCGGACTTCTGCCGATTAGAACAAAGCTTGATGCTATGGTGGCGACACACTGTTTGACGCCGTTAACCACGCATACTTTTGTGGGGTGCCGCCTTCATCCCGATCTTCTTGTATAGTGCAGTTGAACTTCCACGCCGACTATTAATCTTTTGTGTCTGGCATTGTCCTCTGCAAATATTTTTTTAGATTAAGTTTCAAACTCCTTCTCCTGACAAATATATGACCGTTTGTCGCACCTTATGAAGACTAGAAATTTGTTAACAAAAAACTGGTGTCTTGTTTGTTTGAAACAAACACATGGGCCCAGTAATAAAGAAATAATATTTTTGAACCTTTTCATACCAATCAGGGTTTCAAAACCTTCTTAGTAACATGTATGCTTACCGTTTTTTTTTAATATGTGATCAATGAAAAAGAAAAAAAAAATACTTTGGAGCCGGACACATAAATCCGGCATACAGATTCTGGCCTATATTTTACGATGTCCTACATCGTGCATGCGCATATATAATCAAACAAAAACGACCTGCAACGTCTTTTGATGTGACTTTCAAAAATGATAATCGCAGCTAAAATTTAAGACACTTCAATATTTTTTCTTCACCAGTCAGCGTTTTCTTCTACGAGATTCTGCGCGATAGAGTAAAGTAAATCAATTCCAAAAGAGGGACGACAAGCGTAATCTTTTGTTCCCCCCGCCGCCCTACCACACATGCCCGCTGTCGCACCCGCCGTCTCGCTTGCAGACTGCTGGAAGAGCGCAGTGGCGCAGCGAGCGCAAGTGAGAATTTATCTTGGACTCAGGGTGCGCCATGTGTGCGGAGCAAGGCGATAGGCGGCGCAGGTAGTACCGTGCGCCGGCCGGAGCGCTGTTTCAGCTCATATTGTCCGCGATAGTACATGCCTTCGTAGGCTGGGGCGGCGATGCGGGTGTAATGGCGCCGCTGACAACGTAGACTAATCTGATTAGAAAATTTATTTACAACACAGTGGACAGGACTATGCAAGAAACGCGCAGAGGTTAAGAACAATGTGCGCACATATATACGCGAACCAGTGTCTGTACAGTTGACGGGTCTTTGCCGCGCCGCCCCACGCAGAAGCCCGAAGGCGCACCCCCGCGAGGTGTCCCGTCCGCGCGATCACTCACGCGGCCGAAGCGTCACCCCAGAGCCGCACACCCGCGCCCGCGCCCCCAACGGCACCGCTCTAAACTCAAGGGCCTAGGGGTTGTCTAGGTACCTGAAGCGGAGTTCAATCCGCGAGTCGCGAACGCTCAGGTACCGGCACGACCAGCGCCTGAGGAACTCCTGTTCTCCGAGGAAAAACAGTTGTTCCTCGAGGTGTCCCACGAGCTCCCGCCGGAGCCGCCACAGGAGGGGCCAGAGAGCACGCGATCGACGCGCCTGTCTCACTGCGCAGCACCGGTTCCTCCACAACACGTACTCGGCCTCGGCGAGGAGGAGGCGGACGAAGACGCCCGGAGGGCATCTTCCGCGCAGCAGGTAAAGGCCTACGCCCGAACCGTGGAAGCTAGTGCGGATGACGCGCCACAACGTCCGCGCCACAACGGACTCCTTCACCGCGTGCACATTCGTTTCGCGATTTCCGCAGTTTCGGTACTTGTCCGTGCGCGACACACCCCAGCGGAGCAGGCGATCTCTGCTGGGGAGGACTCTCCAGCCGTGCTGCCATTCGAAGTCCCATAGGTGCCCCGGGAGATACGAAGTAGTGAGGCGGGACCAGGAGAAAGAGTCTCCGAGCTCCACCTGCGTTGCCGAAATCTGCGGTTCCAGGAGGCACCTCGGTGAGACGAGCCGTCGGTGTCTCCACGACGTCCAGCTGGGGTGCCCGCTCTTCCAGACGTTTGAAGAGCTGGATTGCCCTTCGGTAGTCTGGAGGCGGGGTTTCGGCACAGGGCCCGGTGAGCTCGGCGACTCGACTCCCAGGTCTCGGCGGGAGTGCCCCACGAAGTAGAGCGCGAAGGATCGGGCTGGGCCGTGCCCATCGCGCAAGATCTTCAGCGTGGTCTTGAGGTGGAGCACTGCGGGCGCGATGTCGACACAGGGGAAGCCCCACCCTCCGCGCTCGCGCGGGAGGCAGACAACCGGCCGGGTGACGAGCTCCGTCTTCTCTGACCAGAAGAAGCTGAAGAGTGCGCTTTTCACCCGTCGGATGAAACGTGAGGTCGGGAGCGCCGCTTGCGCCAGATACCAGAGGCGCCCGCAAAAGACAGAGTAGGCTAGGTACCGGCGCTCGGCCAGGGGAAGAGCGTAGGCGCGAGCACGGTCCACTTTCACCCCGATGTCGCGCGCCAGGCGCGTCCACATGTCCGCCGAGACTCCCGACGAGTGGTAGGTGACACCAAGGATAGTGACCGAAGTCTTTGCCGAGATCGGCGAAGAGGTGTCAGGCGGCCGGTTAACCCACCGCACCGCGCTCTTCTGCTCATTGAGCCTAGCTCCGGAGAGAGACCCGTAGGTCTCGAAGGTCCGGAGAGCCGCTCCGAGGTCGTCGGTGTCTCGCAGGTACAGTGTAATGTCGTCGGCGTACGCCGACACCTTCACCTTGCCGTTTCCGGGCAGGGGGAGTCCGCGGACCTGGGGGCTCCTGTCGACGTTGGCTAGGAAGGGCTCCAGGGTAAAAACGAAGAGCAGCGGCGACGATGTAACAGACAGCTGGAAGTTGGTGCCTCCCAGATGCTGCACGGAATACAATTCGGCAGTGCCGACAATGGCCGCCGCCGCGTCGAAGATGGAATCCACCAACGCGCCGGGCGGGCAGGAAACATCGAACGCACAAGCCTTTGTAGGTTGGGGCGGCGATGCGGGTGTCATGGCGCCGCTGACAACGTAGACCAATCTGTCTACGTTGCCATGGAAATCGCCATCTCGGTCTATTTAAATCTTCGAAGCTTCCAGAGTGTCCTTCTAAACCAGTCGCGCCAAGATCATCATGCAGCATCATTGTACTGGAAGCGTTCCTCCACAATATAAGAGTTTTTGGGACTGTGTATGCAGTCATCTTATCAATCATGCCTATCTAAGGATCTCTTTCAATTATATTGTTATTCTTGCATATTTTAAGACAGTCATCTTATTTGCAGTGCCTCCAAGAACCGACACAGCATGTGGTGGTGGTACGAAGTTGTATGCTTGTTGCGCCGGTATGTGCATAGCAAAATCTCGGTATACAAGAAACGCCTCCATAAAGCTACCCGTCACCAGGAAATTTAGATCGCCTGGCAAAGCACGGAGGGGTCAAGGAGAAATTGTTCATTTCACAGACCAACATGGCAACCATACGGAAGCTTGGCGCTACTTTCCCAGCATCCAATGACTTTAGCTTAAACCAGTGCTTTGACGGCGTTCAAATTTTTGTTTGTTTTTAGTAATGCCACGCGCGTCGACGAGCGAGTCCATGCGTGGCTTTGGCGCAGTGTTGGCGGTAACATGTTACGAGTAATGGCGTTACCGGTAACGCGTCACTTTTCTTGGTAACTTTAGTAACATACTCGTTACTTTTCCAAAACCGTAACGTGTAACGTCCTTACGTTACTTATTTCAAATGACGTGTAACGTATCGTTACGTTTCTCGTTTCTTCTTCTTCCGAGGACTTAAAAAAAATATTACACTTCAATATTTATCGTATTTCTAGGTGCAAAGCCATGTGAGTTTTTTTTTTTGCTTTTTTCTTACAATTTTTTTCGCGACATAATGTTTCTTGAACATTCTGTTATGTTAAAAAACACGTGTTAATTCATAATTACAAAAGTAACGCAAAAGTAACGTGCGTTAATTTTTATTGATTGTGGCAACGGTAACTCGTTCCTTTTACTGTGAGGTAACGTAGGTTGGTAACGTGTTATTTTTATTTGCAAGTCACGAGTAACTTATTTTGTTACTTTCTTTCAGTAGCGCCTACAACACTGCTTTCGCGTGGAGGCCCCAAGGTTCGATTCCTGGGAGCGGGCGCTTCTTTTATTTATTTTTTTTTCAATCTAGCGTTCTCGTAAATTTGAAAACCTTGTCGTCTGCTTGAAGTTCAAATATTCTATACGCGCCGAACGTACTACGCCGAGTGTTCCAGAAGCCCACGCCGAATGTTACAGAAAGCCAGGCAGCTCACTTCGGCTTGAAGGTGTTTAGAAGCGTTTTATTTTAAAATCCCGCGTCGACGAGTTTGCTTTTTGTCGAGAACTGAAAACAGCGAAGTCGAGAGGGGCCTATTGCCGGAGTGAGTGGATCAATGATTTAACAATTCGAAATCGATGCATGAGCATATTTCAACTTTCAGCAACAGAAATTGAAGTAATGTAGGAAATAGCGCGAAAGTAAACTCGCTCACACAGTGTGGTGATTGTTCAGTGACCCACGTGCGACGTGGCTGGCACGAGGCACCTGCGGAGGGCTCGAAGGGAACGCACGAGATAAAGACGTTTTTCCGCCTGGGAGCCTGGACTGGATGGTCGCTCATTTCACAGCTGTTGTGGGCACCCCAACCTAGCAAACTCGACATGGTGTCAGAAGTGGCCACGTCACGCCAGAACTGAGGACCGATGGCAGAAGCCGCCAGACAGAATCCGTCAGGATTCTTCGCCTCCCTCCAGCAGCCGCCGCCACTGGACTTCAATAATTCGTCGGAGTGGCCTAGCTGGATACAGCACTTCGATGACTACCGCTACGCGTCTGGTATCAACGAGCGAAGTGACGAGGCGCAAGTCCGTACCCTGCTATATTCCATGGGCCAACAGGCAAGAGACATTTTTGCAACGTTTGACCTAGCAGAAGAAGACGCAAAGAAATTTGACATCGTAAAAAAGAAGTTCGATGAATATTTTCTGAAGGAACGCAACGTCGTGTTCGAGAGCGCGTGCTTCCACCGTCGGCAACAAAAGAAGGGCGAGACGGTCGATCAGTTCCTCACGGCGCTGCACGTGCAGGCTGAACGCTGTGACTTCGGCGAAATGAAACAGCGGATGATTCGAGACCGATTCGTGGTTGGCCTTCTCGACGAGAAGCTCTCGAAATCCCTGCAGATGGACGCCAAGCTTACTCTTACCCCTGCAACAGCCAATGCGAGACTGAAAGAAACAGTGCACGAGCAGCAACACACCCTCCGATCAACCGATCCGCCGCCGTCCAAAGATACCCAGGCCTCTGACCTGGATGTCGACGCTGTGCGCCGCCACTCCAAGCTGCCGGACAGGAAGAGCAATACTCCGGACGAATCTTCTCTCCAAAATTCGTGTCAATTCTGCGGTGGAGACCACCACCAGCGGTCCCTGTGTCCTGCGAGGAGCCAAAAGTGCTTCAACTGCCAGAATAAGGGACACTTCCGCCAGGTCTGCCGAAAGACATCTCGCATACCTAAAAAAAGGGTACCGGTTTCGGCCATCGACGAAGAGACTGGACACTTCTTTCTCGAAGCCCTAAACACAGAAGGTGCGAAAGCAAGGTATACCAAAATAGTTCTCAATGGTGTACCAGTTATTGCAAAGATTGACTCAGGCGCCGAAGTAACCGTAGTACCCTCAACCTTCCCAGGCATTCCAGGCCAGCTGGAAAAAGCTGACGTAGCCTTAACGGGCGCAAGCGGGCAGAGCCTAAATGTACTGGGAAAGTTCAGGGCCAGGTTTCAGTGGAAAGAAAACCTTTCATTCCATACCGTGTACGTAGTCAGCCCACTGCGCCACGTCTTGCTTGGGTTGCCAGCGATTGAGTCCTTGGGTGTCGTGAAGTTTGTAGACGACATTGCAGATAATAAAGATCACTTTGAAGTGCTGTACCCCCAGATGTTTCGTAACCTAGGCACAATTCCCGGCGAATACACTATCCGCCTGATTCCCGACGCTAGACCATTTGCAATAAGCACAGCTAGGCGGATTCCGATCCCGCTGCGTGATGCGGTGAAATGCGAAATTGAGAAAATGGTAGAGATGGGGATAATCCGTCGGGTTGAGAGGCCTACAGAGTGGTGCGCGGGAATAGTGCCTGTGCTCAAACCGTCCGGAGATGTAAGAATATGAGTCGATCTCACCCAATTGAACAAGAGCGTGCGAAGGGAGAGATTTGTACTCCCAACAGTAGATCAAACGTTAGGATTGCTCGCCGATGCAGTTTTTTTTTTTCAAAGTTAGATGCAAACTCAGGGTTTCATCAAATCAAGTTATCAAAGAACTGCCAGGAACTCACGACCTTTATCACGCCGTATGGAAGGTACTGCTTTACCAGGCTTCCATTCGGTATAAGCTCTGCGCCAGAATACTTCCAGAACCGAATGTCAGAAATTTTGGAGGGTCTTCCTGGAGTCGTTAACCTTCTGGAGTCGGGAAAGACAAAGCTGAACATGATGAAAGGTTAAAGAAAACCTTAGATAAGCTGGCAGAATCTAACGTCACCCTTAACAAGTCCAAATTCATTTTCGGGGCGAAGGAAGTGACCTTTCTGGGTTACTGCGTCAGTGCAGACGGCATAAAGCCTGACCCTGAAAAGGTCAGAGCCATCCGGAACCTTGAAACTCCTACAGACGTGTCGAAGGTCAGAAGAGTCCTAGGTATGGCCAACCAGTTGGGCCGGTTCTTACCTAACCTAGCGCACAAGACCTCTCCTTTGCGGGAATTGTTAAAGAAAGATGTTGAGTGGGTGTGGGGCCCAGCCCAAGAGGCAGCTCTGAGTGCAATCAAAGACAGCATCTGCTCGGCTGAGTGCATGGCGAAGTATGACCCCACCCTGCCCACTGTCCTTTCTGCAGATGCCTCGTCGTTCGGCCTTGGCGCAGTTCTTTCTCAGGTCCAGAAAAATGGCGACCGACGACCCATTGCATTTGCTTCTCGCTCTTTAACCTCAGCGGAGACGCGGTACGCGCAGATCGAGAAAGAGGCGCTAGCGTTGACGTGGGCCGCTGAAAGGTTTGATGAGTACCTGAGAGGGCTCGATGCCGTCTTTGAGACTGACCATAAACCATTGGTTCCGTTGCTGGGAACTTACTCTATTGACGTCCTACCTCCCCGTGTGCAGCGGTTTCGCATGAGGCTCATACGATACCGCTTTAAAATGGTTTACGTACCGGGAAAGCAGCTCATTACGGCTGACGATTTGTCTCGTGCTCCACTCAAAGACAAATGGGTAGTTCCGGACGAACTAACAGTTGGAGAACTAGACGCATACTCGCAGGGTTGCCTGACAGGGCTAGAAACCGGACAAGACTTTGTCTCCAAAGTAAAAGAGTATCAAGCCTCTGATCCGGTCTGTAACTCGCTACAGCTTTTATGCGAGAAGGGCTGGCCCATGAAACCATCAGTTTCTGATTTGCTACGCCCATACTGGCAGGTGAGGGCTTTGATAACCCAAGGTGATGGATTTTTGTTGAAGGGCACGCGGTTAATTGTTCCTCAGGAACTAAGAAAAGAGGTTTTGCTCCGTTTGCATGACGGTCACCAGGGCATAGCCAGGTGTCGAGCTCGGGCTAGAGAATGTGTGTGGTGGCCAGGCCTAAGTAAGGAACTTGGTGCGTTGGTACAGAACTGCCGAGTTTGTGCGCAGTATGGCTACCAGAGTGCGGAACCAATGATCCCAACGGTCACCCCCGCCTACCCGTGGCAAAAACTGGGCGTGGATCTGTGTAAGATAAACGACTCAGATTACTTAGTAGTTGTGGATTACTTGTCACGGTTTCCGGAAGTAGCCCTGCTCCCTTCCACTCGTGCCGACGTTGTCATCGAACGACTTAAGAGTATCTTCGCTCGACATGGTGTGCCCGAAATTGTCATTTCGGACAACGGACCCCAATTCGCAAGCTCGGAATTTGAAACATTTGCATCGAAGTATGGGTTTCGTCACGTTACGACTAGTCCAAGGTACCCGTAAGCACATGGCGAGGTTGAGAGAATGGTGCAAACTGTTAAACGTCTTATCCAAAAATCAACAGATCCCTACCTAGCTCTTTTGGCTTACAGAGCCACACCAGGGTTGACGGGAAGAAGTCCTGCTGAAATCTTGATGGGACGACGTCTTCGGACGAGGGTGCCAATGCTCCCCAAGTTACAAGGTCAGGTGCGCCCCGATCTGAAAACAGTAATACGAACGGACCGCCGAAAACGCGAGAAGCAACGCAGAGGCTTCAACAAACGACACCGAGCGACAGAGCTACGTACGTTGAAAGTGGGAGATAAAGTGTGGGTAAACGACAGGAAGTCGGAAGCCACAGTGGTAGCGCGAGCTGCCAAACCTCGGTCTTACTCGCGGGAAACAGATTCTGGAAGACAGCTGAGACGAAACAGAATAGCTTTACACTTTCTTCCTTCTGGTTCCTCCCACCAGAACGGCGGTTCGTACGACTTTCCTGTAGGAGATGAGGAAGACACCGACAGTTCGGACAAAAGTCTAGACGGCAGTACGCCAAGTAACGTTGTTGTAGGACCTGCTTCAGGCGCTGCCAGGGTACCTCAGGCTTATGTGACCAGGTCAGGACAAATTGTGCGCAAGCCGGTCAGGCTGGGTTTTGAAGATTGATGTGGGATTTAAACTCTAACAGAGGTTTTGTAAAATACTTTTCACCATATACGTTTGTTGTCCGAGTGGTTGTTCGACAGCTAATGTGCTATTTAAACTTCACCAGATGCTCTGTACATATTGTAAATTACTCTGTGATGTGTTTAAACTTGGCCAGATGTTTTGTATAAATTTTAAATTTGTGATGTGTTTAAACTTGGCTAGATGTTTTGTATATGTTGTAAATTACCCTGCTTTGAAAAAAAAAGGGAGATGTGGTGATTGTTGAGTGACCCACGTGCGACGTGGCCCGCACGAGGCACGTGCGGAGGGCTCGAAGGGAACGCACGAGATAAAGACGTTTTTCTGCCTGGGAGCCTGGACTGGATGGTCGCTCATTTCACAGCTGTTGTGGGCACCCCAACCTAGGAAACTCGACACACAGAAAATACACGCACACCATAAAAAAGGTAACTCACGTCGCGCTGACTTACAACTCAGTTTGTATTTTCGTCCTTCTTTTTTCTTTACCCGTATGAAAATCGTCATATATCACTTCTTTGTCTTCTGTACAGAACAAATGGCAATATCTATCACACATTACCTTCGAGTGTCAAGATATAACAATTATTTTTCAATAAGCGCAATGGACGGACTACTAACACAAGTGTCACTCCTTCTCATGATATTAGCTGCCTCAATTATCTCACGTGTTAATTGGTGATAGGTCTTTCCAATTACGGTGCTATTTTTGAAGTCCGTAGTGCACCCACAGCACGGTGTAAAATAAACTCTTAAGGTGACAACAAGGAGGGGCTGAATGCGCGGCGCGAGGAATCAGATAGCGTTCGTTCGACGGGCATCCGAAAGGCTGCATCATTCTGCGGCCACCGTGCCCGCGGCTGACAGTGTCGCCGGCGGCCAAACGGCGAAACTGTGTGAGCGCGAAAAAATTATCTCGTTGCCATGTACACCCCGGTACACCGTGGTTTTTCTGCACGTGCGACAACCTCGCTGGAGCTCTGCGCGTGTGGAGCATGAGGAGGTACGAGCCGTCTTGTGCACTGCTGCCTGCCTCCTGCGTCTTACACCACGCCCACGGGTCGACGAGTCATCTGCCGGCGCTGCTTGAAACCATAGTGAGAGAGACAGAGAAAGAGAGAGAGAGTGAAAAGCGAACTTTATCGGCACGTGGCGAGGAGCGCGCTGTCCTCACCTGAAGAGCATTATCTTACACCAGTGGTTCCCAAATGAGGGTCCGCAAGACCCTCAAGAAATATTTTTTTTTTTTAGCCGCAGATATGCAACTCTGTTTAAGCGCGACTGTGCCACGTATTGATGAACTGACCAAAATGAAGTGATGTGGCACCTTTGTTTTATGTTTTTTCTGCTACGTAGCAATAAAAGGCACCTGTTTCATGCTCCAGATGTGTTAACTTACTTACGTACCCCCCCCCCCCCCCTCCCCCCCGCTGGAAGGGTTCCCCCATCACTGCCAGCGGTCCGCAAGGGGTCCCAGACACATCCATGGCTGGGAACCACTGTCTTACACCATGACCACGGTGTAAGATAATACTCTTCAGGTGAGGACAGCGCGCTCCTCGCGACGTGCCGATAAAGTTCGCTTTTCACTCTCTCTCTTTCTCTCTCTCACTATGGTTTCAAGCGGCGCCGGCAGATGACTTGTCGACCCGTGGGCATGGGGCTTTATGGGCACGGTATAAGACGCTGGAGGCTGGCAGCAGTGCACAAGACGGCTCATGCCGCCTCATGCTCCACACGCGCAGAGCTCCAGCGAGGTTGTCGCACGTGCAGAAAGACCACGGTGTACAGGGGTGTCATGGCAACGAGATCATTTTTTTCGCTCTCAGACAGTTTCGCCGTTTGGCCGCCGGTGACACTGTCAGCCGCGGGCGCGGTGGCCGCGGAATGATGCAGCCTTTCGGATGCCCGTCGAACGAACGCTATCTGATTCCTCACGCCGCGCGTTCAGCCCCGCCGTGTCCTCACCTAAAGAGTGTACCTTACACCGTGACCGTGACCCACAGTCACGGCAGTGAATCCCGAAAAGTCCTGAGTTTGCTATTCGGGTGTTGTTGTTATGTTCCCTTAATCTGTCATTTATACATCTTCCAGTTTGTCCTATGTACTGTTTGCCGCATGAAAGGGGAAAGGAAGAAATCACTCCTTCTTAGCAAGGTATGTATGGGGTTCTATGCCTTTTAGGGCAGCCGGTAATACATTTTGGTAACGCGTTAACTTTTTTACATGAGCCTTGAGTTTTTTCTTTTTTTTTTTGGGGGGGGGGGGGGGGGGGGCAGCGGAAAAGGCTACATCGGTATTTGCGCGATTCACAATATTCTTAAGGTTATGAGAAATGTTATAAATGTGGGGGATGACTGCCGGTCTTTGGTTACTGTATTTGTCGCGTGAGTTGCGGGATGTGGTTTCACCGTTTTTAATCTATGATATCCCGCACTTAGTATCCTAGATACCTGTCCTGCGAAGCTTGTTAGACCTGAATGCGGGCAGGACTTGAAAATAGTTTTTTTAAGCACTGATTGGAAGTCCCTTTTTTTTTTTTTTTGAAGGTAGGTGTTACCGTCCCAAGACGTGAAGCTAGGCCTGAGGTAAAATCTGAGCAAATCAAGAAAGTTGCTTTGGGAAAGTCTTGAGGTGTTCTGGAAGGCTATGGCACCAGACGAGTCAATGCTGTCTTCAACGCACTCTAAGAGGCGTAGCTGAGGTAAAGCATAGTATAGGTACGCCTCTTAGAGTGCATTAAAGACAGCATTGAATCGAATGGTGCCATAGCCTTCCAGACGACCTCAGGACTTTCCCAAAGCAACTTTCTTGATTTGCTCAGGTCTTATCTCAGGTCTATTTTCGCGTCTTGGAACGGTAACACCTACCTTACAAGCTCATCCGTAGCTTTGACAAAGCTACGGATGATACACTAACACATTGTTTGTCCAACCTGGCTTTATCAAAGAAGCTTTGTCAAAGAAGGAATTGGTTTATCTAGAGATATCATCAAAGCACCAATAGTGATGAGAAATGTTTCGCTTTATTATTTATTAAATTTAATTTTTAATTTTTAATTTTTTAGTATTATTTTTTTAGTTGTCTTTGCATGATTTATTTAATTAGTTATTTTTAATATGTATTGGCTATTTGGTCTCTGGTGTGTAAAAATTTAAGTGGTTCTCATTAACGGCAAAGGTGAAGAAGTTGCAGATTTGAGGAAGAAGAAATATAGAACAGAGTTGAAAGTCAGCGCTGCGAGTCTGTTTGCTTCTTGTGTGCATGGGAGTGTGACTGTTCATCCGCGCTGTTCCATCCAAGAATGCGAAAGCGCGAAAGTCAACCAGACGCCATGATGGACTCGTTGAGGCACGTCGCGGGGTTGCTCGTATGACTTTGCTGTACACTTCGAAGCCGCTCACACGACAGGTGAAACGCCCGTCACCCCGCGGGCACTTCCAACGGCTCGGTTGTAACGCGCTGACGGTATTGACACCACTACAACGCTGACAACGCCACCAACGGCAAAGCTCATAACCAAGCCTGTCTTGCCACGTCACGGATGCGGGGAGTCTTTTTTGTTGTTTTTGTTTGCGCCGGATATCCCATGACGCATCGCGCCCTTCGTTCGCTTCTCTTCGAGCGCTCGCTCGAGTGCACCGTTTGGAACGAAAAATATAGCCAATCGTTCAAAATACAAACGTGCGATTATGAATTACGGTTATTATCCGTCATGCTTGACCCATTTCCGAACGAAATTTGAATATTTCAATTTTTGTTTCCGTACCCCTTTAAGATTTCTGGACCTAAGATTGTCTCTTCAGCCCTGTCATGTCTGTTGGCCGTATGAGCCGAGAGGGAAAAACCACTCCTCAATTATAATTCGGCGCATTCTAAATTGTTAAAGAGAGGCATAGCCAATCAGTGCTTAAAAAACTCTATTTTCAAGTCCTCCCCGCATTCTGGCCTAACAAGCTTCGCAGGATAAGTATCTAGGATACTGAGTGCGGGATATCCTTCAGATCTATTAACTTCAGTCGCCGAAAGTCTCCTTAAACAGATTAAAAAAGGTGAAACCACATCCCGCAAGTCACGCAACAGATACAGTAACCAAAGACCGGTAGTCCATCCCCTACATTCATAACATTTCTCATAACCTTAAAGGGCAACTCCGGTCGATAGTTTTGATTTTGGGATTACGACTGTTTTAGATGCGGAGCATCTCTTGCTCGGGTCTATGTCCCGCGGCGTCGGCGTTGTAGTCGGCACTCGAACTACGCACGCGCAACTCTCCTCCTTCCCTCTCTCCAACAGCTGCGCGTTACTCTCTCCGCTCTCTCTCTCTACCAGCTGCGTGCACTGCGCGTGCGTTCGCTTCTCCTCACACCGCGCGCGCACGCGCAACTCTCCTCCTCTAGTCTCCTCTCCTTCAAGTGTGAAAAAAAAAATAAACGGCGAGCGGCGAGCGTTCCAAGTTTCTCTGCCGCGAGCCGCGACGAAGGCTCGCGTAGGGGGTAACGCTAGGGCAGTCGGTAGCGCCATCCCTCGACGTCAGCACGCAACTGACTCTTTCCTCGGAACCAACACGATGCTCCGCATCACCCCATGGTTCCCCTCGGGAAGATGGTGTAATTGTTTTAGCAAAGTCAGCTTCCCTGAATTACAAGGTGTAATTTTTTTTCTCGTTATTGTGCATAGTTTTAAAGATATCGACGCCTCAAATGTTTGTTTGGGGCGTGGTCGACGAAACCGAAACTAGCCGCTCGAGGCCCCGGCAACACTGGAAATCAGCCGCTAGGCAAACGTGACGTCATGGTCGTTCTCGTTCAACGAATACGCGGTCCAAGCGGCTTCTACCTCTGTTGCGTTAGCCGTTTAAAGATAAAAGGTAAGCTGCTTTCGTTTCAATTTTGTATACGTGGTAGATGTCCAGCATATGTCGCAAGAGTTAGTGCGTATACCCAAAAGCTAGCGACTGGAAGGCAAGTGAACTCGTTCGCTCCCGGTGTGGGACGCCGATCCCACTACCCCTCCGCTTGGACTACGGGAGTGGAGTAACTTTCAGCCGCAAAATACCCCGATTGTTTGTTGTTTGCATGAGCGGTGGAACGCGCGCGCGGCAGGCGTTGATTATCCTTGTACCCGGGAGCTGTCGCCGTGCGTGCGCTTTTCCGTACTTTCTTATAAGCCTAATGAATGGAGCGGCGTCGCGTCTTGCCCTACGCCGAGCTGCCAGTGCCGTACTCGGCGGCCGTCGCCGTGCGTACTGTACACTGTACTCGTCGCTAGGACTAAATCGTCATCGGGGCTCCGTGGATGGAGCGGCGTTGCTCTACGCCGCGCTGCCAGTGACGTACCGTACGTACAGTACTCGGGTGGCCATTGCCGCGCGTGCGCATGTCCGTACTCGTCTCTTGACCTCTCGCTTTCGCGCTGAGTGCGAGTCCATTACACGAAGCTTTGGGCTCTCCCGCGCGGGCCGCGGCGTCCAAACACGCATGTGCTGGGCTGTATACGTTTTTTTGTGTTCTTTTTTTTTTTTTCTCAGGCGCGTAAAAACCAAATTTGTAAGCTACGACACTGTAATTTACCACATAAGTTCGTCTAGGTGGTGCATCAAATTTGTGAGAATATCAAATAAAATGCCTGCCGCACTCAAAAGTTAAAGAAACGAAAAACTTGTGATTGGAGCTAGTTAGTGGTTGTAGTCTACATGCCTACCATTCCCCATTCAACGAAGCGTGAATGCTCCATGTTGAACACTGCACTTGACAATGACAATGACTGTTTTATTGATCTGGATACGTTTATCATGTTTATTTTTTGTGTACGACATGCCACTTAGTAATGCGAAGTTCATTGCTATGTGGACTGCATGTTTTACCTTACAACTTCAGTGTGGTTCGGCTTGAATCATCCTTTTCACTAATTTAATGCCGGACGTATATCGACAACCCACATTTTTTTTTTATCTCTGCCTCCTTTTGTCATATGGGATAAATAAAAGCCGCCTCGGTGGCTCTGAGGCCAGAGCGCTGGCCTACGGATCCCCATGTGGCGGTCAAATCCCGGCCGAGATGCCCGCAATCTGACGGAGGCTTATTGCGGAGGAGGCGCCGTGTAACCGAGCTTTCGGTTGTACGTCAAAAGATCCCCAGGTGGTCCAAATTAATCCTTAGTCCTCCGCTGGGGCGTGCCAGATGCCCGTCGTTGGTATGGCACGTAAAACCCCCAAGTTTGACTTTGACGTTTTTTGATGGGATAAATAAAACATTTGATTTTGAATCCCCGCATCAAGGTCGTGTGCCAATGTCCGAACTGGGCGGGCTTTTTTTTTTCAGCAGACACGTTGTTTAGTGAAGACATCGAAGACGATCCGATAGATAGCTGGAGCCTTGACCCACATGCACATGACCCACTGCCACCTTCTAACGAACTTCGCAGGGAGAGCGCTTCTGACACCACGATGCGCGGGAGTGCGCACCGAGTTGCTCGCTAAAACGATCCTTGGAGTTCTTACAAACAAATAAAGAAAAGGCTATACCGAAGCTACACGGGTAAAAGCAACGGCTAAACACGCCAATCCCCAGCCGAAGTAGCCGCGGTAACGGCTCAAAGAAGCGCACTTTACACTGCTCGACAGCGCAACGGGTTCGCTCCTCCGGACCGGAGGAAAAAAATGAAAGCCGTTTACACCTCCCTGTAACGCCGAATTAGAGCGCAGCTCTTGAGGAGGAGGAGGGGAAGGTACGTAGAGGGGGCTATGCCCCTCCTCTTCTCCTGCCTTCCCGCATTTTGCGGAAAAATTTCCCCGCTAAATTTAGCGGAAAAATTTCCCCGACAAATTTAGCGGAAAATGTTCCCACTAAATCTAGTGAAAAATTTCCCCGCTAAATTCAGCGGAAACTTTTTCCCGCTAAATTTAGCGGAAAATTTTCCCGTTAAATCTAGCGGAAAATTTTCCCCGCTAAATCTAGCGGATAATTTTCCGCTAGATTTAGCAGGGAAAAGTTTTTGCTAGACTTAGCGGGAAACATTTTCCGCTAAATTTAGCGGGGAAAATTTTTCGCTAGATTTAGCGGGGAAAATTTTCCGCTAGATTTAGCGGGGAAATGTTTCCGCTAAATTTAGCGGGGAAATTTTTCCGCTAAATTTACCGGGGAAATTTACCTATGATGCACCGCGCGGTTACGCCGACGCCGACGCCGACGGCGACGCCGCTCAAGCAGGAAACAGGCACCTAAAAGCTGCGCTCTAAAAAAAGAGAACGACCATGACGTCACGGCCCAAGGTTATAATAATGTCAATAATAATAATAATGTCTTTATTTTTCAGTGCCCAGAAACAACCACAGTGGTCTTCTCTCTGGTGCACCAATACGACCCTAGAAACACGTTAGCATAATACCATCACAAAAAAGTTATCAGTAAATTGCAAGGCTATTCAACTGAAGGCGGTACAATGAAATAGATGTACAGAAATCTAGGTGAACAGGAGCGATGCTGTTATACAATGTCTGAATCCGAGAAAGCGGTGAAGTACAACATAATGAACGAACGTCAAAGCATACGAGATGTCTGGTATTGCGAAAATAACATGAAAATGTACTTTGCTGAGCAGTGGTGGCGAGTCGATGACACCATTAACAACCTTATGCAAAAATACGAAATCATGAATTGTTCTCCTGTCAGACAAAGGTGTAAGCGAAAATGACCTTAGTATGTATTCATAGTTATAATAACAGAGCCTTTCAAAGTACCTATCGTAAACAATACGAATCAGTCTTTTCTGAACATGTTCAATGGTCATGGCTTGTGTTTTAGATATTGAGTTCCATATTACCGAAGCAAATTCCAGTCGTGACCTAACTAAAGATTTGTAAAGTTGTAACAAACAATAAGGCTTCCTGAAATTCTTCGTCAAACGTGATATGGTTCCCAGCACTCTCATTGAACTTCCAACCACAAAAGATACATGATTTCTAAAAGACAATGCACTATCAATGAACACTCCAAGATCTTTCACACAGAGTACACGTTCAATGGGCATGATATCGAGATGATAAGTAAAATTAAAAAGCACATGGCGTCGGCACAAATATAGGACCTTTGTTTTAGCAGGATTAAGCATTAATAGATTTTGTTCACACCACTGAGAGATGCAAGACACATCACGCTGTAGGATATCACAGTCTACAGGAGAGTGAATCATTTTAAACAACTTGATATCATCCGCGAAAAGTAACAACTGGGAACTTTGGACACAAGATACTATATCATTTATAAAGATTAAAAACAAGAGAGGCCCCAGGATCGACCCCTGGGGAACACCTGACGTTGAGAAATAACTATAGGAATAACTGTCAACAACCCGAACAGAATTCGGGCGAAGTGACAGGTAACTCTGGAACCACTCACATAACTTTGGAGATAGACCATATAAAAACAATTTATGCAGGAGCAATTTATGACTGACCTTATCAAAAGCTTTGGTCATATTAAAGTATATTGTGTCAACTTGCCCCCTATTTGAAACACATGGAGCGCAAAAATCTAGAAAAGAACACAAATTGGTCTGGACAGACCTACCACTGAGGAAACCATGCTGCAAAGGTGTTAATTTTTGACGGAAATAAAAGAGCATCCGGGTATGTACAACAATTGTACTTTAGTGATCGGTGAAACGCTGGTGGCCCACTAAGGAGCGGCTGCTCGCAGCGGCTCGCATTTTTATTATCGGCATTAGTGGGGAATGTGGCGTTCCCTTGACGTAATATTTTGGCTGGGGTTGTATTTTGAGCCATTAAAGCGATACCAGTAATTTATTTCCTTTATCAGTAAATTATTTCCTTTTGCGTTTTGGCCGGAGTTGCCCTTTAAGAAGATTGGGAATCGCGCAGACATCGATGTAGTCTTTTCTGCCCTCAACAAACTCTCAGGGCTTATGTAAAAAAATTAACGCCTGACAAAAAAGTATTACCGGATGCACTAAGAAGCACAGAACTCCATAATACCTTGCTCAGAATGAGTGATTTATTACTTTCCTCTTTCATGCGGCAAACAGTACATAGGACAAACTGAAAGACGTATAAATGACAGAATATAGGAACATAACAGCACCCGAAGAGCAAACTCGGGAATTTCGGGCATTCACTGCCGTGACTGTGGTGCACTGCGGACTTCAAAAATAGCACCGTAATTGGAAAGAACTATCACCAATTAACACGTGAGATAATTGAGGCAGCTAACATCAAAAAAGGAGTGACACTTGTGCGTCCATTACGCTAAGCATTCATCACGCTTATTAAAAACGAATTGCTATATGTTGACACTCGAAGGTTATGTGTGATAGGCATTGCCATTTGTTTTGTACAGAAGACAACGAAGAGAGATATGACAATTTTCATACGGGTAAACGAAAAAAAAAAAGGACGAAGATACAAACTGATTTTTAAGTCAGCGCGACTTGAGTGACCTTTTTTCTAGTGTGCGTGTATTTTCTGTATGAGGGAGTTTACTTTTGCGCTATTTCCTACATTATGAATATCCACCTCGCCCAAGCATCCATTTTAAGAAACAATTGAAGGTTTCTTTCCAGCTATATTATGCGCTAATTTTGAAAATAAAATTCTAGTCGTGTTGTGGCGGTCAACATAGGTTCACGGTTCTCTGCTTTCGCGCAGGAGATCGCAATTCAGGAAAACCGATAGATCTAACTTTTCGATAATTTCCAGCCACACCACTCGGCGGAAATAAGCCTTCTACTAAGTGTTGGAGAGAATAAAATCGAGTCAGTGCTACAACTTTAAAATACAAATATTAAGATTAACTCAGTCACAAAACGTTACAAGCTGAAACAGCAATTAACACGAGAAAACTGGCACGCACCTTGCGAGTGCACCCCATGTTCATCGACGGTACAGCGTTAAGTTCGGTGCGCGCTTCATTCACAAAATGTTCCGAGCACAGTCGAGAGGATGGCGCTCGGGAAAAGTCTTTTTGGTTTACGGACGCAACCCACTGCCGCCGGAGATCGGGATCATGTGGAACGCGATGGAGCTTAAAGGGGCCCTGCAAGGACTTTTGTACTGGTTTTTAATTTGAACCGAACCTGAGCCCACTAAATGTAGTAACTTAATGAAACTTTCTTTTCTCGAATTTAGCTTTATTTTAAAAGTTATAGGCAAATTACAATTACCAAAAGAAGCAAAAAAGAACCTCCTTCATGACGTCCTTGGTCGCTTGAATGGCCGTGAACTAGAGGAAGGGTAGTGAGCTCAGCGTGCGCTCACGGCTGCCGCACTCCTTGTCCACGGCTCGAGAGGGTGCCACTAAAGAATGTGCTGGATAGGTTGTATGAAGCGGGCGGCAAGGGAGGCTGGCACTGCATTTGCTGTGCGATGAAGCACTAATTCGGCATGACACTTCATTGGCCACAAACGACACCAAACACGTGGTAAAGATCAGCCAGAACGGGAGAAAGTTCGCGCTGCCATACCGCCAAACCTGCTCGCCGAAGCAGCCGAAGGACCTCGGAACGTTCGGTACCGGTCATATCCTCGACCGCAGCGCCGCCGCGTACATTCAGGACCTTTTTACGCTCGCTGCTCGTCGGTGACTGATCCTACTACCCCTTTCTAGTATGCGCCACCTTTTCCACCGCTTGGTGGCGGGTATGTCGACGGGTCATTTCTTGTTTCCGTACTTTATAAACTGCAGTTGTCTCTTTTCTGACCTAAAATACCGAAGAAAAGCAACTTTCATTAATAACAGAAATGGTTCGCGCCACTTATATTTTATATTTCGACTAAAAAAAAAAAGATTTTAGCGGCTCTGACCAGTAGTAAGACCAGGATTAAAAACGTCATATATCGCGTGCTTTCGGCACCGCGGGTCGCCCCCGTAGGCGGAGGAGGTTTCCGCGTCGTCCGGTTAAAATATGACGCACTGATATTTAGTTACTCTCTCCGTGCCCGATGGCTTGCCCGAACCCCAAGTGACGTGGAATCCGCAAAAAAGTTAGACGCTTAAATATGATTGCAGGCCCCTTTAAAGACATTGCAGCCGCACTCACCTTGTCGGATTCCGTGCAACCTACATCGGTCCTCAAACAGTATTTGACGCTTTCTGTCGTTATTCTTGCACCTTAAAACCGAGCATGGTGTCCCGATAACCGGGGACTGCCGCCATCCAAGACAATTAAGTATGGGAGTTTAAAACAGAGAAGAAAGAGCGAACAAAGTTCGGGCAATGCATAAATCCAACACCGGCGAAGCCTCTCATCCGGGACTCTCACTCTTTCTAACGCACCAGCAAGGGGGAAAGCGCGGTAGCCCTTTCCCTCTTCTCTCTTGCTCTCAAAATGGCAGTGCACGAAACGGCTTGTGTCGTTTCGTTCTCTGCATGCACAGAGCTCCAGCGAGGTCGTCGCACGTGCAAAAGTACTAAAGCCCCGGCATGAATTGCTCCAGCGGTGGCGTAGCCGTTAACTATGGCGCCTGGAGTGCGTCTCTGACTGGTGTGTTTAGCGTCCTAACCCGCCCAGACATCCTCCGAAGTGGTCCCAAAGTGGCAACAAATGAAGTCGCAGATGACGAAGTGTCACGCGGTCCGATGTCGCGATCCTGGCGGTTGGTCGTAGAAATCCAGCCAAAAAGTACGAGCGAAAGCGAGTGTCCCTGTCGTCGCGCCGTACAAACCCCTGGCTGCTGAAGGAGCTTCAGTGGACTGTCGAACTGGAGGGCCACCACTTACACCACCGCTGCTGGGGCGCCGCCAGGATCGCGACCGCCGGCAGCATGTATGACACTTGCATGACGTCACCAGACGGAAATCGAGGTACCGCTTTTTCTTTTTTTAAACGCGGTAAACACACCAGTTGGAGTCGCGTTCCAGGAACCATATAGCACACCATCAACGTTAAGAAAAGTAAATTGCATCGCAATCTAGATACACTTAAAATGTCATCCGGCGAATTAAAATAATCCGTTGATGAAATGTTATTAAATTGAAAATATGATTTATCCTAAAGGTCTAGTGTTTTTAGGAATCTCAGGAAGTAAATAACGATAAAAATTAGTGGCAAATGCAATTATTGTACCGAGGTGGCTATATGGGCCAACCAGGTCTCGGTGTTACGACATCCCAGAGCGTTCTCGTATCCTTTTCTCCCACAGTTTCGACCCGTATTAGTTTGTACCGAAATTTACCTCTGTTCGCTTTTACCCCAAGAACTGTACTAAGAAAAGCTTGACATTTCACGGAGCATTACTGATTTTCCCCTTTCTGTGAAGAATTAAGGTTCATGAAGATCCATTTTAGATTAGATATATGTTATCTTATCAAGGCACACACACGTTTCAAACGCCAACAGAATATCGCTTCTTCCTTCGACAACCAAATCTTGCAAGAACTACTTCACACGACGTAAGAAAAGCGCGAAAACTTTTTTTTTCTTGAAGTGACAACACGTAATTGTTTATCTTCAGCGCATCATAGTCACACCAATCGTTCGACCAGGAGCCATGAGCTGCACCTATGGCGAAAACGTCGGCGAGGAATCCGGCGGTTGTGATTGGCCGGCGCCAAGGTCAAGTGCAACGTCGGCCAATTGCGGCCGCCAGGTTACGCCATCCCAAGCCATCTCCACCGCGAAGTGGCCAAGTATATTCAACCACGCAAAAAAAACGCTACGCCGCTAAAAAAAAAAAAAAAAGGCAGGCGTTTGCGTTGGAGGCGGTGCGTAACGATGACGGGTCAATTAATGACCGCGTTGTTGTTCGACCAGTTCGTTGTCTCCTTCTTTGAGGGCGGGTAGCGGCAAGGGTATACCCAGCAAACGTACGGACGCCGAAAGCTTCGGATGGTCGGGGCACGGTTTATTATGTTGGCGCGGCGAATCCCGATCCGTGATTGGCTGTTCGGCGGTAGTATCGGCTGATGCCGCAATCTGATTGGCCGCGGAGCGCTATTAAGATACTCTGGATTGGCCCCGCCCCGTGTTTCTTAAGCTGCCAGCGACTATAATATAATAACTGAAAGAAAATACGACGGGAAACCTATGCACCAGTCGATAGTGAACAGCGTCCCATTGGTTGTATATGTGTACCCGAAAAGCCGCACCGACGGAACGAACAAAGGCTATATGAAACACTGCCCTTATGTAACGTAAAAGTAAAAAAAAAGAAATCAGTGGAGATATGCGCGAATCAGGTTTTGAGCGGCTAAAGTCATGTAGCTGAACTCAGAATGCAACAAAAAAAAAAAGAAGTGAATGGTTATTATTATAGTAGTCTAAAACAAGAGCAGATGTCAAAACGCTTCACCCATGTGTAAAAAAACTGCGCACAAGCCCTGTAAAAAAAAAATATATATACACATTATAATTGAAGGTGGATACACACAAACGTCACCCAATTTCTAACAAGGTCAAAAACAAGCAAACAAGCAAAGTTCTGACGTGCGCTCTTTTCCGTATCCTACCTCTGTCTCCCTTAAGAACAAAAACAAAAAAAAGGAGAAAGGTCCGTTTGGGTTTGGAACACGAATCAGAACACGATTTTGGTCGACGTGCCTCGGCCTGGGGGCTCAGGCGCGTACTCTTGCTCTGACGTTGATTCCTCCCATTTTTTGGACAGGGATATGCCGCGTGAGACTGAAAATACTTGAAAGCTTTCTGCCCACACAGAAAGTCGGTAAATATATATGTAGAATAAAATAAATCAGAAATCAAACGCACGTCAAGCGATTCTTGTATTTCGAGCTTGCGTTTCGGCCCCCTCCTTATGCTCCGGACGTAGGCGATCAGCCTAAAAGCTTTTCTGCAATTTATATATACCTTTGGTTTTAAATTCAAAAAAATTCCTTCCATTTCATCGGGGTGATGAGAGGAAACAAGCTTTTTTGTTTGATAATACATTACTTAGCGGTTGAAAAAGGCACGTTCTTACATGTACACGGCTCGTGCCAAGTGCGGTTTTTGTTTCTTCTGGTGTATGTTTAAGCACATGTGTCCGTGCTCGTTCTCCAATATGTTTGCATAGATACGTTCATACGTGTATGTGGCACAGGGCTAGTGCCCGCGTTTCCCCGAGAGAAAACCCGCGCAAACGCAGGCGGCTCCCTTTTCGAATAAAAGATGACTTTGTTTGTTTTCTCCATACCTGCCTTTTACCCGTGCTTACCTATCTGCGTGCAGATTTCTCTATTTGCTCGGAGACATGCGATCTTATGCCTGGGTCCCTGGATATATTGTGAGGGCTTTATGTTTGATGCATGTGTCTGTTTGCCTGAATGCATGTGATCTCGCTTGCCTGCTTTCGTGCTAGAATGCGCACTGGTTTGTGTGAGCGGGTATGTTTGTGTGCTTGCATCTGTTTTCTTTTGTATGTTTGGGATGGTCAAAATGTGCGCACATGAAGAAACATTGTGTTGCTGTTAATACTACGATGCATTCTGGCACAATTCGTCACCCCATTAGCACAACCACATAACGCGAAATATATTTGGTCATATACAAACAATCCACACACCCTACATTGAAAGTTGAAGAAAAACAAACAATAAGCAATAGCTTGAAATTACGTATAAATTGTGCGAGGGTCTATCATATTAAAATTAATATCACCAAAACGGTTGAAGTAAATATTTGTTTATCCATAGAACCGTAGCGAGGTAATATGTATGTCCCTCTAACAAAGCAGCGAAAGTCTCTCAGGGTTTTCCCCGGGTTACACGCCAAAAAATCATCTCATGGAAAGGCGCTGTCGTCAGGCTATCCTGATAACTTTGATTTATTTTCCAAGAAAGTAACTACTACTTTCTTGTAATTAGCTTATAAATTAAGCAATTAGATATTTTTTTTTTACAGAACGTTTACGAAACAATTTGTAAGTATCGCTGTAACGACATTCGATGCGATTCTTTGTCCGAGGTCTAACACTTTGGTGCAACGAAAAATAGCCTGAGACCGGTGTTTCAGGTTATTTGGTGGAAAATTTTAAATTGGTCAACTCAGGTTATTTCATACCGCGGTAAACTTCCATAGACATACACTGTCTAGGCAGTAAGGCCGCAGGGCTGAATTTTTCACGTCACGTGCCGAAGCGGAGCGGAACGCGCCGGAAAGGAGCGTTCCGGAATGGTGCGTGCCAGAGCGGAGCTTGCCGGAGCGGAGCGTGCCGGAGCGGAGCGTGCCGGAGCGGAACGTGCCGGAGCGGAACGTGCCGGAGCGTAGCGTGCCGGAGCGGAGCGTGCCGGAGCGGAGCGTACCCAAGTGGAGCGTACCCGAGTGGAGTGTGCCGGAGCGGGGCGTAGACTGGACGAGACATGTACGTAACGCGTTACAAGTAATGGATTACTTGTAATTGATTACATTTTACTGTAATTTTGTAACGCTTCAATTATATCGTTTACGGAGTAACGATTCTTGTAATTGAATTACTTTTTTGCTGTAATCGATTACAAAATTACCCATTACAATTTCTGTTTTTTTTTCTTGTTTTTTTTTTTTTTTGGTTTGGGGGGGGGGGGGGAGGGAGGGGTTAGATGTGCTGGAGTCATTCAGCTCTGGGCAACGGTCAATTTTTATTTTGTCGAAATCACTAAGCACGGGGTTTCGAGGATTAGTAGGCCACTTCGCTATGGTTCATTTCCTGCGTACATTTTTTTTTTTTGGTACACCGGAGACTTCGTCCGGGTATGAAAAATGACCTATCCAGTCTCTTCTGAGCAATGTATGTAAACAGCACTCTTTTTATTTCAGTTTTTTTTTTTTTCACGAGAGGGATTGGGGGTGTTGGCGTCACTCACTCAGCTCTAAGCAAAAACTATCAAGATTTTTTTTTTTTTCGGAACAATTGAGTGCGAGATTCCACGGATTATGCAACCGTAATCAAAAACGTTGAATGAAAAGTAACATGGGAAGTAATCGATTACATTGGAGTAATTTTTCGATTACATTTTTGAGGTTGTAATAGCAATTGTAATCGGTTACTTTTTACTGTGAAATAATTGTAATTGTAATCGGTTACTTTTTTCAGTAACGTGTACAAGTCTGGACTGGCCACGAGTGCTGCGCCAGTGTTTGGCTGGAATTCCCGCTCTTACCGATTGAACACGAATGCCAACAGACCACCGACTCATTCCTCGTGTTCAACTTGAACCCTGAGTTGGCCTCCTGTACGTGACGTGGAACAATCTACCATAAGGCCTTGCTATCCAGAGGGCGTTGCGCAGACGCCGTGCGCCAACCCAAGACACGGTTAGGGCTCGGCGCATGCACAGTGACAACGACAACGCTACATTTTTCGCGTACGGAAACCTTTTGGGTGCGCCAAAGCAAGCTCGCACATTTCGCATGCGCGGCTAACAATAGTACATGTTAACGTGAGACGAAGTATAAAAAGACAAAATATTTACTTGTGTTGATTTTTATAGTTCTCTCGGCCGCTTGTTACCGCACACCGATATAAGCTGACAGACGCTTGTATTGGACCGCAGTTCGTGCATAATGGAACACGAAATTGGTTTGTGGGTATGTTTGTATACAGCCCGCACCTAGTCAACACCACCTAGACAGAAGGCCTCTGCATGGTGTCTTCTCCTTTTATGAAACGTCATCAGAGGCGGATCGCGCTAACTCGGCTTTGGGGCCCGAGTCCGACCTTCGACACGCTGATTGGACACGAGCCTCAGAAGAACGCTGACTCAGCACTCGTGCCCAATCTCAGGCCTCCATCGATCTGACTATTATGACGCGTGCGGTGGCCTACTGTCTAAATGGTGTTAACCTAGTCTTCCTCAGCGGGCGATTCGTCTCTCTGCTGTAGATGAGCAATTTAGTCAGTGCGGTACATTCGCTAGCCTGGTGTCTTTAAGGTGCATCACGCAGTAGTGACACACGACCGCACGCCGGTACGACGCTCATTCAGATCGAAACGGGCAGGGCTGTGGACTGAACTGATGGAACGCTAGAACGCCGCTTTCACGGTCGCGCCTTCTGAGCGCTGCAGAAGGTTTTAGACGGGGACGAAATAGCAGACGGACGCAGGCGAAAACGGACGCCGACCGGCAGCTTTTGTGTCCGCGTCTCACGGGCATTGCAGACGACGATAGACGGTGGTGAAATAGCAGACGATGCCGGAGGCTGCCGCGCGTTTGCTCGCACGACTAGCAGGCGGAGTTAGACTTCCAGACAAGAGGCACCAGATGACGCGAAAGGGAGACACTGCGCTTGTTAGCCTCTGTGGTCAAACAGCTAAGCCAGTCTAGTAGTAATTGGCGGGGCTTAAAGCGGGCCATGACCCGCACCTGAATTGCGTCTAACAGCGTCAATATTGTGGAATACTTTTTTTTTAGTCGTGGCAAATTTACTTAGAAAATATACGTGTCCCAAATAAGCTTGAAAAACATTTTTTTAGTTCATTGCAGTGTTTTTTTTTTTACGCAATGCGGGACGTGGTTTCTAACGTTCACGCTTCTTTTTGTTACATAATTCGTTCTTCGACTGGTTTTATCTGGTAACGCTCCAATCTCGAGGGCAGCCGACCGATAATAAAATGCTCAGAGCACAGCAGGCCCCGCGTTCTCGATACTTTCGGTGACGATATTCATGTACAAAATTTACAGACTTTTAGTAGATTACGAACGTCATGAAGTGAACAGTGTACCAAGCATGACGTCTCGATTTAAAAAGGAGAAATGCGCCTTAATAACCTGGGTATCTTGGCACGTGGCCTCTTTATATTATAATGTTCTTTACCCGGAGGCAAGCATAAAAAGAAAGAAAAAAAGCTGCAATAACCAAGAATAGAAAGCTGAAATTCTCCGAATTCAAGTAAACTAAGAAATGGGGGCCATCAGCTTTGTTTTTCGTTGTTGCTTTGTTCTTTAATATAATCTATGATGCTACGAAGCCTCCCGAACTTCATTTTAGGAGATGCGAGCTCCTGGTGGTGAAAAAGTAAAACTAAAATTATATAAAAAGACTAAACAAATTTGGCGTATTAGAGGCTGCCGGCATATATAGCACGCACCTCTTATTTTTCAATGCAGCGTAATTACATCAGTGTTATAGAGGTAAACCACGGGCGAAGGCACGATGCACCTGGAAATGCGAACAATAAAAATTGAGAAACATGGAGTGGAAGGATCAGGCATCTCGGTTCACTTCGCTTATAATATGTTTTGTTTCTTCTTCTTCTAAGCCGTCTGGCTTTGGATACTTAATTCAATCGGAGTGTTCTGGTTTCCGACGATGCGCGCCATTTTGTTTTTCTTTCTATTGCTAGAGTGCTAATACGAAGGCCAATATTTTCTTTCCGATAAAAAAAAAAAGAGCAAAATTAAAACAAACGAGGGAGACTGCGTTTGTGAAGACTCAAGCTGCTTATCGGCGTGTCGGAAGATTTAGGCTGCGGGTTTGTGAATTTGGGGTGAACAGAAACCCGAAACCAGAAGCTCATACTAATCTTCATTGATAAGAAAAAGCTGTAATAGAGCCCCCCCCCCCCCCCCCCTCGTTTTATTAAATTTAAATGTGTTGTATTTTATTTTTTCTTATATATAACTTCAAGGTCATGCAAAAACAAAAATAGGAAACATTGTCTTCATTCGGTGGCAGTATATTACACTGCTACCTTTAAGCCGTTACCGCCAATTTGCCGAATGCAGTGTGCAGCTTTTACTGCGAATATTAAATTTTGGATTTTTCATTGCATTAGATTGTCTTGGCCTCCTGATGCCGCAGAAATTGTTTAGGTTGCTGCAGGAGCAAAACTAGGGCTCGTCTAACTTTCTTGACGATTTATTTTACTTTCGTGGTTTCCTCTAATGATGTACACATCGCGACACTGTTAGCGCGAACACGACATCGGCGCATTTTCGCATTTTACTTCAATATAGTATTAGCGAGCACGAAATTTTATCGCTTACATTATGAAACTAAATGAGCTCTTTCCGTAGCAATCACAACTTGCATGACATCCCTTGGTTTCAAAGAGAAAAACTGGAAAAACCGGCGATTGCTTGTTCGCGCTAACAGTGTCGCGCTCTGTACCATTTATGTAAATAAAACAAATTATTACCTATATACATGCAAACATTACGTCCTTAAAATGCCCGTCGCTACAATCAGGCGATACAATGCCGATAGTCATATTGCTCAAAAACAGTGGCAGTAAAGGTACGTTTATACTCCGACGTAACGTCGACGGGCGCGGCGTAGCGCAGCGCGCACAGATACTGATTGGTCGCAGAAATCGAGTTCTTGACCGCCGGCCAATTAAAGGCGGGCGTTCTGCGCTAGGCTGCGTTCACTGCGCTCAACGTCGGAGTATAAACAGCCCTTTGGTTGGGACTCAAGCAAATGAGCTCCGTCGCTGAAATAAATCCCGAGAGTTTGAAACTTGGCGCGAGTGCCATGTCTTCTTTTGTAGCAAACCTAAGGTCTACGTCAAGCGAAACAAAATGTTTCAATGGAGGCTTACACAGCGGGAAATCAGACTGCCTCCATATGACCTCTAATGTCTCCGCTATAGTTGGGCAAATTAACTAGGGTTGAACGAGCTATATACAGAGTAATCCCGAGCGCTGTTCAGTCGAAAAACAAATCATCGTAAATAGGCCAACTAACTGAGTGATATCAAACTTCCCAGACACGTGTAATTAGTTGGTGCATTTGTCGTGCCAACATTGTGCGAGTGTAGGCCCGTGGAAAAAAAAAAAAAGAAGAAACCTTGGTATTTCTATGCACAGGTAGTAGAACGGAAACAGAATCGTCTGGTTCGCGCTTCTTCTCACAAATGGTACTACATATAGTAGAGCTTTGGTTTGCTGGACCTCCTTTCTGGTGTTCAACCCAAAAGAGCTTTTAGCATTTTTTTCTTGGTTTGTTTTTGTTTTATATGGTTCTATATTTAAGTAGGAGCGTCAACCAGACAGTCTTTTACTGTTCTCGTTGATCATAGTAATAATATTTTGTTTTTCGTTTTTTTCTTTTCAGACTTTTATGTACAAAGTTTTGGGTATGATAGATCCATACACTTAAGGCCCCTCTACAAAAAAAAAAAAAAAATTATGGCAAATTGCTAGGCAAGTTTGTGTCATACGTGAAACGTTTTAGCGTCCCAAACGCCTAGCGATACCCTAGCTTTCCAGACGCCAGACGCCTACGTTAACGGCGCTCTTCTTCAGATATTTTAACGCGTACTATGTATACACTTGATAGTTGTTCCTAGAATGAAGCGATATTACCGCTATTCGGGCTGATAAACCTGGTTATCTTCCAGAGTCCTCCATACTCTCGAGCTCCTTTCCCTCACTGCGCTCAGGTGGTCGAGCTCCTCCTCGCTTTCATCACTCCTTCTCGCCTACCTGCGTGGTCACATGACCTCCCCGTTAACCAATCAGCGTCGAGCTCCTCACCCCTCCTCTCCTACCCGTAAACCAATCAGTATCGAGCCTCGCGGCTAAGCGTTTATCTGGGCTTCGCGAAATTCTGAACAACTAGCCGAGGAACATTTCACGTTAAAAGATTTAATGCGCTGATTCATACTTCTTTTTTTCTTGCGACCGAATAGCGCTCGGGAACACTCTGTGGGAGCTAACATGCACCACGCAAAGGGATTTTTCACGACAGCAAGTCGGTACAATGCTCAATCATATCAAAACGAGCAGGGACAAGTTTCGAAGTGAAGAATGTTCCATCGGTTCTGCAGCGAAAGCCTCCGCTTCATGTGCTCCAAGTTGTGGAACGCTAACACACAAGAAGCAATCTACATTATGCATTTTACTTACTCTTTGGGAGGAACTCCAATCGAACGCGTGACTGTGATGAAAGATCTTGGTGTGTGCCTTGATATCGCGTTGTCATTTAATGCTCATGTTTCTTTTATTGTCGGCCGTGCGATGAAAACTCTTGGTATCATATCTCGTATAACTCAAAAGTTCAGACGCCCTGCTTGTATGATTCGTTTATTTTGTGCTTTAGTTCGTTCACGGCTTGAATTTGCCTTTGTTGTTTGGAATTCTCTAACAAGTACACAGTCTTTAAGTATTGAATCAGTGCAAAAAAGAATGATACGCATTTTGCATGATAGACACTTTCAGCGTCGCTTTTATTATGATTATGAATTTCTTCTTAAGAGCGTTTTACTTAAGTCTTTGTCAAATAGAAGATTCGAGCGTGATCTGATTTTTTTGCACAGGGTGGTAAATGGTTGGACTGATGCTAATCAACTTCTGAATTTGTCGATTTTTATGTTCCTTGTCGCGTTACCAGAAATTTTAGTCTTTTATATTCAATTCATGTCTAAACTCTCACCACTGTCCCGTATGCAAATTTCATTTAATACAATCGCATCCTCTACTTTGGACATCTTCACAGATCTCCCAGTTTTTCGCCAGAACTTGGCAGGTCTAGTTGAAAGTTGAAACTCTATTACATTTTGTGTGAAGTGTGCGACCTATTTGTAGTCATGCTAATGTGTACATTGAAGCTGTGCGTGTGCTGTGTTTCTTCTTTTTGTCTTGTGTGCGCCAATGTGAAGACCCGCGTGGTTGTTTTTGGGCACATTAAATAAACAAATTATTATTATTATTATTATTATTATTATTATATTATTATTTCGGACGCCATCCCAGAAGCGGCGCGCGGCACGTATCTCGTGCATTCCCACAACAATGAATGATGCCACATTTCCCAGGATAAAGGGGCTTTACAAGAGGCATGTAACGGGCGCCTAGGGTGCCTTCATGTGCGCTTTGCTTAGGGTGGTGGCATCTCGCCATTTGATCCCACAAGTTTATTTTTCTTTTTTGTTCAGAAGCGCATGAAAGAGCGTGTCCCTGCACGCGTTTGTGGCGCTGACTGTGCTATGGCGACATTTTGTTTTCGTCGATTTCTTTGTATTTTCCCCTTGAGCGTGTGCTGTCGGCATCGGGTACTACAAAGGGTGGCATCACCCTAAACAGAAGAACATTGAGGCACCCGGGCGCCCTGGTGCGGCGAGACGCCGAAACACACTTGTCCCGAGCGATGGAATGTCCGCTCGTGCTTCTCGCGTTCCTCGGGCTACCACTTCTTTTCTCGTTGGGTTTTAACACGGCCTGACTGGAAGCGCGCGCTCTCTTTCTCTTCTTACGGCCTTTGCAATCGCCCGGGAGTCAATGGCATTTTTTCTCCGTATGTATGTAACCACCTCAACTCACTTCACCACACTCGGAGAGTCCCTTCGAGCGGCTTTGCGCTGGTGTTCGAGCTTCGTAGGTTGTTGTTTTGGCAACGGTTTATTGAACTTCGCTTCGATATAAGTCACTCTACCGACGGGCAGTGTCGTCAGCAAACTGCCAAACGGCGCTGGCAGCGGCTGTGCCCGACTCGGTTACCACTGACCTAAAGAAAACTGAAAGAGCCTTGCGCTCCATCTCCATCCGTAACATACTCTGGTCTGGTGTACGTCGGTGGCTATCTGGTGAAACTCATTAAGTGAGTTGGGTGCGACGCCTGTGTTATGCTGTTGACTACGAGTAACAAAGGTGATCCTCTGTTAGTCTTATTGTAAGGCCAGGATAAAAGCGGACTTCATTATCCAAATCCTAGGTTCCTCGCACTTTTGGACAACATTGTTGCGTTTATTAAAGGCTGTTATGCTCCTTCCGCGTACAAATGTGCACGAAGTTCTGCAACTACTCCTTGCACCCTATCTTGAAGACGCGCCAATCCTAAGTTGCCCAGAGGGCATTGACAACAGTCACTCAAAGCGCTTGGCTGGTTTAATTTACAACAAGTTCCTCAGAATACTTCTGATTAACCATGCAACGACGGTCACGGACAGAAACAAAAAATCAGCTGGATATGTGCACAAGCCCTCGAGGAAGCACTTTAGGCTGTAATATGCACTGTGCGAAAATTGTACAGACTACTACACCCTCGTCTAGAGCAGCTGACCGACTTCATGTGCGGCCTATGAAATGATGACGCAGACCACGGCAATAGATACATTGGGCTTGCTCACAATTCACGAGAGTGTACGAATTATTTATCATTTAAAGTTCCTCCACGTAGAAGGGGTCCGTCTCTTCCTGTTCTTGAGTTGAAACAGAGGTCTTGGAGGTAAAGTCGAGTAGAGTTTTTCCGCAATTACATTCGCTGTCCCGAAACTCCCGAAACTCTCGGAGATGTGCGTCAAATATTCACTGTTTTGGGCTCATCAGAAGCGCATTAGATAGTGGCTGAGGGTCTAAACGTAAGGATCAGGTGTGAAAGGCTATAAAAATCTCGGCCCCAAGTTGCGGCAGCGCCACATCTGTGACCGGGCACTCTATGGCTCCGTCGTCGAACTGCCAGGCTTTGTGAGTATAGGGGAGGCTATGGTTCAGCATCCCTTTAACGAGCCGCAGCTCGGAGCAAGTGGAGCGAAGGTTCGCGCTGCTAAAACCGCAAATCATGCCTTTAATGCGTTACCTGTTTCGATCTCGATGAGCATCGTATATGCATGTTTTTTTGCGTAATCACTAGTCGGGATTCAGGTTTAAAGACTCCAGGCTAGCCGTGGTTATACATTGACTAAATAGTTTTATCTACAGCAGTGAAACCGGGCCCCCATTGAAGTTCACTAACTACCCATTCGCTAAACAAACACACAGCACAATTTTAGAAAGGCGGCGAAGGATATAACTGAGAAGACGAGAACCGGGAGATAGGTGCACCGTTCTCTTTATAGTCTTCGAGGAAAGTAATCGCACGTCGACATGGTGCTACTCTGTGGAGATTATGCTCAAATCTGCCGTTCACTCGGTCAATGCTAACAAAGTATCACAGTCAAATGGGCTATCTAATTTTGTCGGCATCCCCTGCCAGCAGACCCAAAGTAACACTGGCTTCGTTTGAAGCAATCTTTGCCTGATGGCCCGCATCGCACATTGCAAGCGATCTGGTTCATTAACCGCAGTATAAAAAAACAAACAGAAAAACATAAAAGACCTGCGTAGTGCTCATTTACAATCCCTTTCCGCGGCACCCAAAAGGTAAAGACAAAATAACATTTTGCTGAATCTGCGTGTGTCGTTATAAAGGGGAGCGCGGAGCAGTATTGAGCAGAACTCTTTTTTGATGTTCACAAAAAGAGTAAACTTGGAAGGAAAAAACAAAAGACTGGAACGTGAGAAGCAGAAACGAGTCGAATTAATGACCTAGAAAAAGAGGAAGAGTTAAAAAAAAAATTTCTTTCCGGAAAAAAGAAAAAGAAGACCAAAATCTAAAGTAATTGAGCTTCATGAATCTAGATAAGGGGTGCACGTATGGCGTAAGAATGGCTGATACTCTTTCGTAATCTAAAAAGAATTCACGAAGCTTTCACTCGCGATAAACAACACAAGGTCTCAAGTTCTGGGAGTTAACTTATTCTGTAGAAAAGTTTATAAATCGAAAAATGCTAGTCGGCTACTTTACTTGTAACATGAATCTCTTTCTCTCCAACATGCGGGACTTGCAACCGCGAAGCAACCTGTAGCTTGCTTCGTGTTTTGTTTCAATCCGCAAGGATAGCCAGAAGTACGTAAATGTTCCAGTTAAGTACAAGGAATAATGAGCCGTTGTTAACTTTATCTTACAAATAATTTTCCGAACACTATGCTCCATACAAACTAAGGCAGGAATTGACGGGCGACATTTCGGCCATTCCACCTCGAATAATATGAAGATTACTGTAGTAAGTTGATACTCAAGAAAGAAGGGCGAGGGTAAGGATGGCCGGGGAGGAGAAAGCAGACGGAAAGCTAAAGATAGAAGAGGGCTTCACTCCGTCTTCTCCAGCGTCCCGTCTGCTTCCTCCTCCCCGGCCCGTCTTACCCTCGCCCTACCTTCTTGAGGTGCAACGGACTATAGACCCCTCTCATTAGTGGAAGCAGCGTTATTCTATTCTTCTCGGGATATATAGGCAATTTGGGCGCAAAAGACCTGCGTCACAAACGTGACTCGTCATTGTTAAAAGTATGGTTTTGTGTTTTAAGTAGATTCCGAAAAAAAAAAAAGAACCCCGAAAAGTAATTCTCAAAATCGCTTTCATACAAAAAAGTGAAACAAAATTTTCCAAAAATACATTAATTGAAAATAATTTTTATCTACAGCTTTTTTTTTTTTTTTTTCTCATGATTCGGAACGCAACCGCCACTGAACTGTTCGCAATACTACTTCTGAGTGATTCCTATTATGTCGCCTCTTTTCTTGATGATAACGAAATTAATGCGAAGGTACAAGCGAGCCGGACAAGAATAATGATAATAATCCCCGGAGAATAGAAGCAAGCGGGACAAAGGACAAACACAAACCTCCGAAGACAGCTATACGCGACTTTGGCGCGACTGAACAAAATCGTCTGCATTAAAGGCAGTGTCATTATAACCTTAAAATACAAGCCGTTCACCCTTGTTGGTGTTAGACTGGTGGCAGCTGTTAAATCCCGTCTTCGCTACTGCCGTATAACTCCTGGTTAGCCCAGATGGTAGGGCGCTCAACTTGAAATTGAGAGGATCCAGGTTCGATACCAGGACCAGGCGGATTTTTTCAGTCCCGTACCAGTCACCTATGGCTGTGTTTGGAGATTTGTGCCTGTCCTTTGTCCCCCTTGTTCCGGCTCTACAGGGTTTCCTCTTTTTATCGGTATCGGGGCGTTTTCAAATTTTTTGGATCACATCATATATGCTCACAGGAAGTTGGTTTATTCTATACCCGTGTAATGATTGCTTCAACATAAGTCCCCAAAAATAACTATTTTTTTCCGACGCCAACTTTTGGCACCAAACAACGCCTACAAACCGGTGGCAAAAGTATGCTCCAAAAACACGGAACTCTAGTTATACACTCTTAAATAAAGCTAGTAGTATTTCCTAGGTAAGAGCTAGTAACTGCTTGTCACGTATGTTACTTGGTAGCTAGTAACCGTAGGTAGTAACGGTCAAGCTACTAACGGGTACTAGGTCAAGAAGCTAGTTAACGGAAGACCGAAAACGCAACAAATCACGTGATTTCCGGCGAAACACAAAAGGCGTGTGGTTATACCATTTACCAGCAGATATCACGCGCACAAAAATCAAAGCTGCAAAAGAGTAATCAAGGACCGTCCAATTATAAGTACACAAAAAAAACGAAACCGATTATATATAGTTCATTTTAACGCTTCCACATCTGCAACTAGATTCACATCTTGTACACAATTGATACAATGCATTCAACACAGATCACACACATATACGACGAACACTGGTGACACGCTTACTCCAATCACTCTGACCGCTAACTCCCTTCACTGCCCATGAGTCTTTAGTACTGACCATTTGAATGCTCAAACGTGTCTTGTATCGCAACGCCAGTGAACAATGTTGCAAATATAGTGCTTTTTCCACACCATTATCCTTCTTCAAGAACTTTCTTAAACGATTCGAGGTTTCTATCTCGTAAATCATAAAACATTGGGTATTCTTGCTCGATGTCGTTTCATTCTCTCGGAAAATATAAAATTACAAATATATCATGCATTATTTAAATCTCAAATAACGTATTGTCATCTTATCTGGGGTACGACGACAAAATCAAATCTAAATAAATGAATCTTGCTTCAAAAGAGAGTGTTACATTTTATTGGAAACGTTAATTATTTATTCCATACGGAATCAATATTTCAAAAATGCAAAATCATCGATATATATCGATAGTTCGAAAAGCTCCTGATTAGGTCATTTTGTTTTCCAACACCAGAAGTGATTGTTTTTGAGGCATAAATATTTAGCCAGAAATATAACCACCATCCGCAGTGCCGCACACGCTGCTCGGTGGAATGGAGGGTGTCCCATTATCGTACAAATTACGGCTTGCGATCTCTTTATTATAACCTACTTACATTACTCAATAAATATTCCATAGGTAATCGTGAGAGTTATAGTTTAGATCGCAAATCACTGTACCTACTTTTTGTATAATATGTATTCACTGATGTTAACCGTTTGGCTAACGTATAGTCCACATATCTGTAAATTTGATTTTTTTCCCCCAGCATCCTTGTCACCATCTGCCAAGCACTCGGGGCCCGGACCTATTCAAGCCAACAAAGATTGGCTTATTTGTTCGTGACTCCGGCGTCTGTACTTGAATATGCAAATATATTATTTGATTTGGTTTGATATGATAGTAGAAATCAAAAGTAAACAAGAAAATAATTAGCGACAGTCGATAAAACAACCTCGCCCACCGGTCCTCAGCATCGATGTCTTCGCTTCCCGCATAGCAGCCGCGAAAAAGCTTTCTCGTCACGTACGTTAATCGAAAATAAAAACGAATGCGGTCGCCATCGGCGAGAGATTGTTTTCTTGTTGTCACCCGTGACGAACGAAGGTTGTAATTGACGGTGATTATGACGGCAGCTGCACACTTTTCGTGCGTTGCGCGACAGAAATGCATGCAAAATATTACCGCATGCAGCTCGCATCTTAATTTGCTTGCAGTCCAATGACGAATGCTCGCGTTTCTGGGAAAATATAAGCGAACTAAAAAAAAACTCGCAAAATATTAATTCTTTTTCCATTAGTCCTAAAGCTAGATACACTATTTACGACGCACATCAACGGTCGTGACAGTGCACTGTCACGACCGAAGACGGCTCAATCAGAATCACTCAACCACGGAGCACACAAAGACCGTGAAGAAGACGTTCTCAGTGTCAAGTAGGAGCGAAGCAGTGAAGCTTCTTGGACGGCGAAACCCATGCACAGAACCGGCCGAACGATCTCGTCGAGCGGCAGATCAGGTGACAAGTGGCCACTCGTCACCGGCTCGTAAGAACTATCCTCGGAGCAGTCCACGTCCACGCACACACTCGCCCAGTGGAGTGCACGAACGTCAACTATGCATTACAACACAGGAACACTAGAACAGCACACGACACACGGCAAAAACGGCAGGTTCAGATCGCAGAAATGAGCATCTCGGAAACTCCGACTGGCCCCAAAGTGCTTGTCGTGCAATGTTGCCAAGCGTCTCTTGTGACAGAGAGAAACATATTTTGAGGAAGAAAATAATTCAACAAAAAAGGAAAGACGTTTACAACTCCCTGTAATGCCGAATTAGAATGTAGCTTTTGAGGAGGAGGAGGGGAGGGTAAGGAGGGGGCGGTATGCCTTTCCTCCTCTCTCCTCATCTACTTCTCCCCTGCTCCTCGCCTCCTCCCCCTCTTCTCTTCCTCCTCTCTCCTCCTCCCTCTTTCTGCTCCTCCTCCCCCCTCCTCCTCTTCCTCCATCCTCCTCTCTCCCGCGCGGTGCAATATGGGAAACGTCCCATAATGCAACGCGCGCGTCACCGCGGTGCATTATGGCACGTTTCTCATAATGCACCGCGCGGTTACGCCGACGGCGACGCGTCACGCCGACGCGTTACGGCTACGTGGACGCGTCACGAAAAAGCGCTACGCCGACGCGTTACGGCTACGCCGACGGCGACGCCGACGCATCACGGCGAAGCGCTACTCCTACGCGTTACCGTTACGCCGACGGCGACGGCGACGTGTCACGAAAAAGCATTACGCTGAAGCGTCACGAAAAAGCGTGACGCCGACGCGTTACGGCTACACCGACGGCGATGGCGACGCCGACGCGTCACGAAAAAGCGTTACGCCGAGGCGTTACGGTTACGCCGATGGTGACGGCGACGCCGACGCCGCTCAAGCCGGAAACGGGCGCCTAAGAGCTGCGCTCTAAAAGAAAACAAACCAGAGTGGACCTTTTTTGTCTTTATAAACGTTTTTAGCACGTGTTGCGTGGCTAGTTTCATTCCAGTTAAATCCAATCCGAAAATATAAACGCTTCCAAAGAATGCAAACGGGAAGGACGTCAGGACAGTGGGCAAAAGCCGCATGGCCTGTGCGTCAACGATAGCCGGGCTCGCGGGACTGCTGGCTTCCACTATAGACCTATTCGGCCTCCGTCGCATGGGCGCTGCCATCTTGGAATCACGTGACGCGGCCGCCATAAGGTGGCTTCAACTCGTCGCTCCCCTCCGCGCCTTGGCGAAGGCGCGGCATTCGCGTTTTTCGTCCCATTTCACCGCGTTTCTCGCCTTATTGTAAATTGCCGTCCGATGCTTACATTTACAACTTAATTGCATGCCATCATTATGTGCACGAATACATATGCAGTTAATTTTGTAACCGATTTTGACTATTTTCACCGTCGGCGCACCGGACACGCGTGAGGAGGGTGGAGATACAGAAATCAGCGTCACACCTGGCGCATATTGAGCCCAGTTATTTCTGACAACTTAAATTTACACAGTGATAGTGGCGGAATATTCGAAATAAGTATAGTGTGTATAATCACGCGTTTAGAATCTGAAGGAATGTGACCAAAATACTACGCAGCATATGAAGCTATGTGTGTTTCCTGAAAGCCTCCGGCATTGCTTTCATAACAAATTTAAAATAGTTGTTTTTGATTATATAGGACATATAAGATATACAGGTGATAAACGTTTAACTCACATTTTATCTGATGCTTGGGATAATGGTAACGTCCACGTCGGGCGATTTGTTTGTGCACTACATTACACCTAAATCTGTTAGACGGTCTTAAATCGTTTTTGCAATAGAAACGTTTGCTTGATTTGTTTATTTATTAATTTAGAGAAACTGTACACTATGCTCGGTCACATATCTGCTGTCATTAAAAGGTGCTAACATTTTTTATACAAAATTTAATTAATGATTTTTATTTATTTTAAACACAAAAACCCTGTTAAATAATCTGTCACAGACAGCTTGAGAGTGCCTAGGGCTCGCATTATGTGATGCCGAAAAGAAGCCATCTACATGGAAATCACCCAAGTTCAGGGTTGTTGATTTTAAATCGCATCAGTTTGCATAGAGATCTGTCATGAAGGTTCATGAAGTCGTGCCTAGCATTCGACTTCAACTAAACGAACGAGAGATCACTTCTCTCGTACCCTTAATTTTATTTGGCAAAGTTTGTACAAAGACAAAATTTCAGATTTCAATTGATGGGCCTCACTTATCTCATGTGCCAAGCACGTCGTAATCAAATGTCAGTAAACCAATAGTTCATTTTCTACCGCCAACGTTGTTAAATGCTGTTAGTAAGTACTTTAGCAAGGTCAATAGCTAAAGGAATTTCCCACCTGACCAAGGACGCGGACCATCGAAATATATCTCGAGTACTTAATTTTTTTAAAGAAAACAGCCCGAGGCAATATCACTTATTTCTTAGAATATCTGCGTATTATAGGAGACATTTCGAGTTTCTAAAGTTCACAGAAAGTTGGTGTCCGCGAAAATCAGTCAGTGAACTTGCGACTTCGTGTGTTTTTCGTGATTTAGGAGGTTTTTAATCAGGTTGTGGACCTGCATTTTTACTATATATCTACTCAGTAGTCTCTTTATTAGTTTTTGTTTTTTTTTGGAAACTAGGGTCAGTGAGTCAGGCCGTAGAAGATGGAACCCTCCTTCTGCATCGTAGTCGTTACGCCGCCGAACCTGACCGAAATTAGCGACGAACATGACCAGATGCATCGTAAAGCGTTCGTAAAAAAGTTCGCGAATATGACTCGAGACCACTTCGTGGTTCTCCAATTGGCTCAGTACCACAGTTTTATTAGTTGTGCGCTATAACGGGCACATTTGTATGACGAAATTAGGCGAGAATGACATAACACACAAACACAGCCGAGAGCGCGCTGAAACCGAAACCAACCAAATTGAAGCCACCCAATGGCGCCGAGTGCGTCAGCGCCCTCTATCCGGCGGTCGGGTAACTACTGAGATGAAAAGGTCTATACCCCTCGCATCAAAGTCGGCCAGTGAGAAGCGCTATGCGTACCGCGCTCGTGACGTCAACAGTTCTCGCACGGTCAAGGGTACTGTAGTTGCGAGGCTTGGCGCTTGGTGGCTTATGAGCGTTCTCCGCCAAGTCACATTCAGGACTAAGTAACTCCACGAGAGAGCCATACTGCCGCGAACTGGCGCTGCTTTTTCGGAACTCATGATGTGACGGCATTCCAACGGAGCTTCACAGACCGCCACCAGATACAATTTTGAAATGGGTTCATTTGCTTTTAAATTAGTTTTCTTGAGTTCTCTGCCTGCAGCCCAGAAACACTTGTCTAGACTAGTGTTTCTGGGTTGCTGGCACAACATGGGCCACATCTAAATTAATAAATAAAAGTAATTCGGCAAACATTTGCGCCTGCGTACGCGCGAGAACGCGACGGGGCCGCGTGGCCATGGATTCCAAATGGACGCCGTGCGGTCGTGCGGTTACCATCGTACTGTAAATACTACCAGCGGTTACGTCGAGGTGCGTGCGGAGTACATGGTAACTGTTTTTTAGTCAGCCTTTGTGGGTTTGGTTTTCTTCAATATGTTCTGTCTCAAGATCAGAAGATCGACAGGAATTGGTGCAGTCTACTGCGCAAGTGACAGGTGATGCGGTACGGTCTGGATAGCAGGAGTTTCATTTGATATTTCCAGTGATGCACGAGGTAGTTGCAACATTGACTGACAAGTACTTTAAGTAGTTTGCGCCAAAACAAAATATTATTGCTTTTTAATTAGCGTTATTTCGGGGTTTTCATCTGTTCCCATAAAACTAAACACAGAACTATCACGCTCGACGTTGCTTATCCAGCATTCCTTATTTTAAACGTCCACGTGTGTCCTAACATAAGAAACCGAAATTTTAAAAGTTAAAAACGAGACGTTGCGAGACGCACACTTTTACGCAAAACTGAAGTGACTGAAACTTGAAAAAAATCATATTTAATAATTATAACAAAATTAATAATAGCTTTATTCAGCCCTGGAGGGTTGCGGCACTACAGAAAGTCCGTTGGCACATACCTGAGGCAACAATAACATTGTTATCTCTTCTGGTGAAGGCTCAACAGCCGTTGCATTCATTTTCGTGCACGAAACGGTGACGCGCAAAGAAAGTACGAACACAGTGTCACCGCCTTTATTTCAACTATGTAACGTCCTCTCTTGAAGGCTTGCGCTGATGAGACCTCAAAACCGAAACCCGTGTATCGTGACTGCGCCCGCTAGCGCGCTACCACCCAACAGACAATAATGCGGCATTCATAAGGTATGTGAATTATTATTTTTTAGCGTATAAAATAAATTGTTTCCTCAGGGCTCTGATATCGTATGCTCCTTGTGCACTATTTATTAGCAGAAATGTTTATTCATTCATTATTACAAACTCACGCGCTTGCCTCAAGCCGAGAAACGTTTTGTGCGAATCAGAATGTAGTACGACGCATGGCTGCACATTTTGCTACCCAATACCAGCCTTGCCGCGCAAGAAAGTAAAATCAGGCAGCGGAGTTTGCGCGGGTTTCAACGTGCGCTCGACTTCATCGTGAAACCGGGCTGTCAGGGTAACGCGTAAAACATTGGACGTCATTGTTTCGAAATTTTTTGCGCGGGCTGTGTGACGCGTTATTGATCTCGGATTTGCGACATTCAAACCGCTGACGCTGCTGTAACGCAATAGCCGCCCCTTTTTTTGTTTTGTTTTTCTTGCTCTTGCGTTCCCGCAGTTACCCGCTCAATATAGACTAGAACGCGAAAGCGAAGCAATTTGTTTGCAATTAAAAACGTAAAACCCGATACCGCAACAAAATATCGAGTTGGACTAGTTGGTTAATCATTACGTACATTTAAGCCCCCCCCCCCCCCCCTCCAAAAAAAAAAAAAAAAAAACAAGGTCAGAGTGAAGAACGACGACAAGAGACACTTGCAACTAAATTTTTATTTGAAACGCATTGGCTTAAATATAATTTAAAAACAGAACATCATGTTCAAGGTGCCCACTCTTGCTCTAAACATACAAGTTACTTATCGATCAAGGCCAACGAAGGCTCGCTTACACCCTTATCATGACCCCTTGTTTTGATTATATAAGCCTAGTGGATTTCCCTGGAGAATATTTTTTTTTCGCTGTGTCTACCAAGAATTCCGTGTGTCAGAAAAACTTGCATTGCACACACATCGGTTGCAGTGAACTGCTAAATGCCTTGAAGGTAACTGCTTTAAGGAATCTGCATGTTCTTTGGCGCGGCCATTCATACAACGGCCAGTTTGGCCTATGTAGGAGCACCTGCAGGAAAGCGGAATGTCATATACAGCCCTAGTTTTGTATTCCATAACCTTGTTTCTTTGCTTGGTCTTACAATCCTCACTCTTTCCCTTTATTTTGAATCACGGTGTTCGCTCGACTCCAGGACGTACGGTGCATGACGGGGGTAATGCTGCGGAGCATGCAGCAGCCGTACAGCCGCGCGGGACTGGCCACACTTACACCACACCGCACCCCAACAATCCAACACTAAAGACACCCTATCACCTGAACACGAACGAAACGTCCCGGGACGAGCACATAACTTACATGCACTTTATTCGCACCTCCATCAAGACCGCTAGCAAACAGCGACTCCTGGAGCCTACACCACAGACGCCTCTCATTAAAGGACTTTCTAGGCCGGAAGAAGTTTTTCTGAACAAAGTCATCCAAATGCGGCCTACACACCGCACGTAAAGTGGCATCCGCACTGTATTAGCCGCACCGCCAAGGTGCAGCCATTGTCTCCATTAGTGTCGCGCAGATCTGTGGCATCTCATAAAGTACCGTCCTGTTTTCGCACAAGGCCTAGACCGCATTGACGACCTATACAAGCGACATCTCTAGCAGCCTTTACTGCTATTATACAAACAAATGATGACGCCCAAAGGGCGATCGAAGATTATGGAAAAATTTGTGGCCTATACGGAGTGGTGTAGTGCGAGTAGACTGCCCTAGTACCTTGCCCATTTATAACGATCGCAGCCAACGAGCTAGAGGGTCTTACAGTTATAGACCGGAAGTTCGAAAATGGCACTCCCCGGTTGCCGCCATGATGTACGCAAATACATTACTCATGCTTCACTGCAGACCTAAAAAATTTCGATGGTCAACGAGAGCACAGAAATGTCGCGTTAAAATTTATCCTAGCGATATCCGAATCAATCCAAGGTCCGAGCAACGCAGGGCGGATTGTCTCTTTCGTGGTAATATCCCCGTCGATCACGAGCGAAATGCACATCGTTTCTCCGTATTTCGACGTTATACCTACGTGAGAGACCACGCTGAACTCTGAAGTCGCATTCGAACGGCTTAATATGACGGCTCCCGCATCTAAAATTAACTCGCTGAGACCAACGACAACGAACAACGCTTCCGACAAGCTCCGGTCAATGCTCCGACAAAGCTGGGGCCAGCCGCTGCCTGGCCGCTGCCATTTTTTCTGTGACGTCACGTATTTGGTTTGGCCACGTGACGAGTAATCACAATTGCGTACAATGTCAGCGGCTTGTGTGTGTGTTTGTGTGTGTGTGTGTGGGAGGGGGGGGGGGGGGGGGCTCACTCTTAGTGCGGACCGGGATTTCGGTTTATCGCTCTAAGCCCCTCTACCTCGTTGTTCGCAGCCTCTGTTCCAGCACGTCGTGGAAGCCAGCGCTGCCGCGAGTGCGGCCATTATTGATGCACTGGTCATGCGGCTTCTGACCGCTGTCCTGACGTCCTCCCCATTTGCATTCTTTGGAGGCGTTTATAATTTCGCTTTGGTTTTAACTGGTATGGTAATAGTGACATAGCACGTGCTAAAAAAAAAAGAAGGAATTTTGTTTTTGTATTCTTGTGCTTTTTAATATGTTTCTCTTTCACAAGAAACGCTTGGCAACATTGCACGACAAGCACGCTGTGGCCAGTCAGAGTTTGCGAGATGCTCATTTCTGCGATCTGAACCTGTCGTTTTTGGCCTATGTCATGTGCTGTTCTCGCGTGTTGCGTGTTGGAGTGCATAATTAAAGTTCGTGCGCTCGACTGGGCGAGTGTGTGCGTGGACGTGGACTGCTCCGAGGATAGTTCTTACGAGCCGGTGACGAGTGGGTCACTTGTCCCCGGATGCGCCGCTCGACGGGATCGTTCGGCCGGTTCAGTGGCATGGGTTTTGCCGTCCAAGAAGCTTCGCTGCTTCGCTCCTACTTGACACTGAGAACGTTTTCTTTACGGTCTGTGTGTGGTCGGTGGTGGAATGATTTTGATTGAGCTGTCTTCGGTCGTGACAGTGCACTGTCAGGACTGTTGCATGTATGCAGTTTTAGAACTAATGAAAAAACAAATGTTTTGGCATTCTACGATTCTTTTTTAATTTGCTCATATCTTCCCCAGAAACGCAAGCATTCGTCAGTGAACTATACACAAATTAAAATGCAAGCTGCATACGGTATTAATTTTGCATGAATATTTAATGCACAACGCGCGAAACGAGTGCAGCTGCCGTCATAATTACCGTCAATAACAGCCTTCGTTCGTCGCGGGTGGCAACAAGAAAGCAATATCTGTAGCCGATGGCGACCGCATTTTTTTAAATTCTCAATTAACGTACGCGACGAGAAAGCTTTTTTCGCGGCTGCTTTGCGGGGAAGCGAAGACATCAATGCTTAGAACCAATGGGGGAGGTTGTTTTATCGCCTGTCGCGAAATATTTCAGTGTTTATCTTTGTTTTCTTCTAAGAGATAGAAGCGTTTAATCGTTTAACAACTTTCTTGAAGACAGATAATGTTGCGAAAATAGAACTACATTTGCAGCACTGTTCACTAACGTGGTGATACACGACAAGTATGCGCACTCGAATGGTCAGTACAAAAGACTCATGGGAAATTAAGGGAGTTAGTGATTGGAGTAAGCGTGTCACTTGTGTTCGTCGTATATGTATGTGATTTGTGTTGAATGCATTGTATCAATTGTGTCCTGAAAGTGTTTGTGCGCAAGATGTAGTTTCAAATGTGAAAGCGTAGAGATAAGCTAGATATAATGAGTTTCTTTTTTTTTTCTCCTTTGAATTGGACGGTGAAGAGCGCGACCTGGATTACTCATTTCTAGCTTTAATTCTTGTTGCGCCTGCCATCTGGTAGTTAGTTGTACAAGGTTCCGTTCTTCCGGTTACTAGCTTCTTGACCAGTAATTGTTACTAGCTTGACCTTTACAACCTACGGTTGCTAGGTACCCAGTAACATATGCGACAAACAGTTACTAGTCTTTACCAAGTAAATTTTACTAGATTTTTTTTTATCAGTATATTAAGCCGGTACAGAGCTCGCGGCCCCGCTGCCCACAACGCGACGCCTCAGAGCACTTCGCCACCGCACAAGCGATCATTCACGTTGTTTATGAAGCTTTGTGTTGTTTTCCCTCATATCGGGGCTGTGTATATTTGGCGCTTTTATATCTTCTTTAGATTATGTCGCTAAACGACGTGGTTGTTTTTTTTTTTTTTAAATCTTGATTGTTTACCATTTTTCGCAAAAAGGTTACGCGCTCCTTCTCAGATACGCACAAGTGATTAATTTCGTTCATATTTCCGGCTTCTTCATCCTGTTTCTGCGAGGGAAATTAGAATTGACCGATATCACTAAGCTATCTTCGCATGCATGACGGTGCCATAACTGTAGTTAATATGCGCGAGTCCCGCTAGAGCGACAAACAAAAACTACCGACACGGACAAGCCACATACAGCATGCTGGCGATGGTACCTTTGGCAGGCGTTTAGTCGTTCGGTGCTCGTGAAGTAAGCATGAGTGATGGTAAGACTGTCAAATATACCCTCGCGTGCATGATGCCGCTGTTTGAGCATAGCTTACTTTATTCTACGAAGCCTGCCAAATCGCGAAAGAATCTGGTTTGAGGCTTGTCGCTGGCGGTTGTTTCTGTTTGTCGCTCTAGTGGGACTGGGGCTATATGGTTTCAGTGCACAAGAGAGTTCGTGATCGTGCCGCCTCGTGGTCTGCCCGCACAGACCTTCAGCGGTGTTGTCGCGCTTGCAGAACGACTACACATCCCACGATGCATAGCGGCAGCGGTGGCGTAGTGAAACTGGCTGTGAGATTGGTCTCCTCGCAACTGCGATTTCCAATAGAGGACGAGATTGCACTTTTACGGCAGGTGCGTCATACACAGTTTGGAAGACCCAGCAATGTGGGGAACGATAGCCGGCTGCTTCCGGCGCGCAAAGATTTCTCGGCGAAGGTACGGTGTGAGGAATCTTAGTACACGAGACTTCTCTTGCCGAGGCGACGCAAGCGGACACAACCGGTCGACGTCTCGCGTCGTATTCTCATATTTATAGAAATCTAAAATGCTCCTATTGACCAACTTTTTTTTATTTCTCTTTTTTTTGGGGGGGTAGCTGTGTTAGGGAACTTCCCAAAGTCGTTCTAAACTGCAGAGATGCATGTATACACCTTTTCCACAAGGGCGAAGCCACCTTGAATGTCGTCGATCCTACTATGCGTTAAAAAATCGTTTTGATCTCTCCACGCTGCTGGAATATGTTCGAAAAAAAAATGTGCGTGATTGTCACACATTCTTGTTTCGCCTCACCTATATTTTTTTCCTTTATTCCCAGTTGAAATGTTTTATTACTTTTTCATCCCGCATGCCAGATACAGAACCCACGTTAGTAAGAACGAAAGGGAACGAAAAAACATCTGTAGGACACGTTTGAGGTCCTCCTTTTGCGAGCACACTATCGAGGACACTGAAGGGCACATTGCCAAGAATCGGTGAATACATAAAGCCGTCACAGTGTCAGGTGGCGTAACGATGTCATGTTATAGTGCTACCTGATGTCACGGGGTTACGTGACATTGCAATATCAGTTACGCTGTCAACCGACGCCACGTAGCCACGTCACGTGACGTCAGATCACGCCACGAGACGCTGTGTTGATACAGTATCACGTGACGTCACCTTTCCCGTGACGTCAGCGTGTCTTGAAACATCTCCGGGACATTACGACGTCACAGTGTCACGTCATGTTACAGTCTCTCGTGGCGTGACGGAACGATGTCCTGTCAAGTCTCCCGACGTTAGTGTCACGTGATGCCATCGTGTCACGCGACATCGCATTCTCTCACGATGTCGTGGTGTCACGCAGCGTCCTGGTGTCACACGATGACGCCGTGTCTCGAGGTGACGTGGTGTCGCGGAACGTCATGATGTCTCGTTGCGTCGAGTGTCACGTGGCGTCTTGGTGTCAATAAACGTCGGAGACAACCTATAAATTCTATGCATTTCGGGCCCGTGCGGTGAGAGTGTCACGTGGCACTGTGACATCATGGAGGCTGGCATGCACACTGAATTTCAGGGGCCCCATAAATTAAATTCATTCAAATAGATTTTTAAGTGCAAACAAGCAACATCACAGATACTTTAAAATAGAGTAGCCCGTCTTCATATTTACTCGTCGACATTAAATAAACACAATTTTAGTTGTGAAAGTGGGAAAATAATTAAGATTGAAAGTGCGGCGAACATATAGTAGGATAAAGAAAGAGAGAAAGAAAAAAAGAAAACAAAGAGAAAAAATTTTTTTTTACAGTACAAAATTAGTATGGCTTTCGAAAAAAAAAAAGAAAAAAAGAATACACGCCAAAAATTTACTCTTCTTAAAATAATGAAGACAGAGTTTGTACCAAAACGAAAGATACAGAATTCTCTTCGATCTTTCTTTTGAATCATGGTTTAAGTGATTTATTGTTTTTGAACGATTTGTTTCCCATAAAGCGATTTTTTGTCAGTCTGTTTCCCAAAATCAAAACCGGGCAGAGTGCATTAAGGCAGGTGGCGCTAGGTATCGTTCAATACGAAGTGTATAGCCGATATCATTAGTCGAGCCGTCCGACTACATTATTTATACCCATTTTTATGTCCATGATGGCCATATTGCACGGTTCGTTAGAGTGCGGCCTGATTTTTACGTTTTAACAGCTTTCTTTTCGCGCGTTTCTTTCAAGTACTATGTTTAAGAGGGCAAACGGTATCTGGGAGGCACTGCGTGTAGCTAACGACCTTAGGTTGTGGTTGGCAGAAAATGTCAGGGGAACATGGATCGGAGGTAAGCTAAACCTTTGTTACTACTAAGTGTTTTGCTGTTTGTAGTATGCCTGGGTCGGTGTGCTCACCAAAGCAGACTCTTTCTTTGTCAAATAGAAAGGAATATAGTCCGGTTCCACGTTCCCAAACGCGCGAAGAAGCTTTAAATATAAGTGAAATTAACCACATTCGTGTACCTGAGGAGCGGCGAGCAATTCCAGTGCCGGGAAAAGTCATGTTGAACCAAATTTAAAGAAAAATAATATTTGATAATGGGGAAATATCAGAGTTTTTTTTCCGCCCCGAGCCTCCCCAACTACGCATGCGCAGCCGGCTACAGTCAAACTCAGAGCGACCACCACTGACTTCTATGGCAAGTTGCTGGATCGCGCATCCCCGCTTGGTCGATGCAGGGCAAGTGAGGCCACCAGACGGCCATCTTGCGACAAAGAAAATCTACCTTTTGGAGCGTTGCAGAGGCTGGGCGGCAGCATGTTGAAGACATGTTTTCTGCTCGTTCGTCATCATTTGCCGAAGAAGTTTGTTAAAACCTTGTGTAAGCAGTGCAAAATTGTCTTTTAGAACACGAGAAAGATTTTACGAAAGCGTAGCACCGCAGGAAAAAAAAAAGCGCAAGTCGTCAAACGCAAGTCTCGCCAGGGCTCGTGGTGTGATCAACGCTTCTATTGCACGCTCGAACTGCTGTGTCTTTGTGCCTTTTGATACGCACCCATATGGTCGTGTGCAATCTGTTGACGCCACCGTACCCCCCTCCCCCTTTTCCATTGCCACTGCATCAAGCTCGTTTTTGGAGCGCGAGTGCCGCAAGTTACGAATACAGTCGTCAGAGTAATAAAATTCTGCTCTAGAGGCACATACGTTTTTATGCACGTTGCACTCGGAAACAAATCCACAGGGCGTCTCAGCTTGATCGGTATCCAAGCGCGCGAAGGCAGAGAAGCAGCACTTCGGCGTGCCAAGGAAGCTTTGATCATGCCGCAAGACGAGCGAGACTTGCGTTTGGACGAGTTGCGCCTTTTGCCTGCGGTGCTGCGCTTTTGTAAAATTTGCACGTGTTCTCAAAGTAAATTTTCACCGTTTACATAAGGTTTAAAAACAAAAAAAACTTCTTCGGCGAATGACGACCAATGAGCAGAAAACGTTTCTTCAGCACGCTGCCGCCCAGCCTCCGCAACGCTCCAAAGGGTAGATTTTTTCTGACGCAAGATGGCCACCCGGTGGCCGCCAGAGCCGTGTATAGAGAGAGTTTGGTCAATGGGAGGCGCGAGCAGAGCAAGGGCGTGCACCATACGCAGAAAGAGGGCTTGACATGCTGTATTGGCCAACCAGAAGCCGAAATGAATCCCCTAGTGGTGGTAGCGAAAAACAGTTTTAATCATAGGCAACCCTTTCTGGTTGAAATTAAGATGCACCTGATGTTTCGATTATGATCATGCAGAAAGATGTAAAAAACGAATGTTCCGCTCGAACTCTGTTTTGCTCGGACAGAGTGTGACCGCTCGGACGGCAGATTCCCGGCCCTCGGTGCCTGGCGTACAGATTATGCCGATCGTTCCGCTAGTGGCGGTCTTCCACCATGATCTTGGATGACCGTGATTTAAACATCACGTGCACCATATTTTCAGTCACTGAGAGTTACTCTGACGCACTTATTAATTTTGTTTCTCGTGACCACCGCCAGGGCATTATTTCCGGTTCGTGGTTGCCAACATTAGAATTTGTGAAGACGCCCTGGAACACGCCCAGCACGCTTTCGGCCAATGGCGCCTCCTTATGTGTCTCCTATACTTGCTAATAAATGGCCAAACTCTCTGCATATATCGCCCTCGTGGCCGCAATCGCGGAGCAGGGAAGCGCGATCCAGCAATTGTCATAAAGATCAGTGGCGGCCGCGCATGCGAAATGGCGATTGTGCCGCTCCATAGAGCGGAGCGGGTGCACTAAAGCGATCTACTAAAACTCGCTATTGACTTTTGTGACAGATAAAGATAGTTCGCTCGCCGAGTGGTCAGAGTGGCGTCGCTCGTCTCAGGCCTTGAACGTTGAACAGTCGGGAGCAAAAGTTTGCGGGGCATGGGAGCGCCGCCCGAACTGACCGCCTGCGCCTTTTGATCGCGCGTTGCCGCTCTCAAGACTCATGCTTTCCGCATGCACTTTCTATTCATGTTCAGAGACTTTTTTTTTATTCTGCTCGCTTTTATCTGACATGCACGATATATCAGACTGGCGCAAGGTGCCGCGAAATGTTATCTGGTGAATGAGAGCATCGTCGCCCATCACGGTGGCTGAGGCAGACGCGCAGCATGACGACTCACAAAGCGGCACCTTGCGCGGGTCTCGGTTATCTCGACAGCGTCGGACGGAAGCGAGTGAAAAAGACGACTGCGAACACAGAAGGGAGCTCTTTCTCAAATCGTGACTCTTGAGAGCAGCCTCGAGCCGTCAGAAGGTGCAGCCAGTGATTTCGGCTGGCGCCCCCATGTCTCGCAAGCTTTTTCTGCCGACTGTCTGGTAAATTCGATTTAGCGCTATTTTTTTCGTCTATGTTTTGATATTTTTGTAGTGAACTTTCGCAGTTTTGTCCCTGTCGTGTGTTTAAACAAGTTCTTGGTTAGGTCCTCGTCGCTTCTTCATCTGTGAAATGCCGATGATTTGACGGATGCGAAAGGACCGAGGATAATCACAATACGTGCCTCGTTCATTAACCTGCATGCGTTTTGGGACCATATTTCATATAGCCGTCAGTGTCTTTCCTAAGCACACGGGCGATGGAAACCGGCCGTGTGACCGGCACCTTTCGCAGACAGAATTCCCTGTCAAGGGGCAGCTGATCAGCTCGAGACCCAAGCACAAAGTCTAAGACGCTTCGCGGAGGGCCCTTTTTCCCACCGGGTGTAGCCTCAGGCAAGTGCACGCTCATAACGTTCTCCCGCACCAATCTATCCTGATCGAGAATTTGGCATCGACCTCACTTTCCTCACATATAATTACTTTAAACACGTCATTGTCACATATTGCCTCTTTATAGCTCTAACTTCATTGCCGCCTTGTCACACATAGTTCTGCTAAGCATTTTAACTATTTAAAGCTGCCGTGACTGTCATCAGCAAACCCACGTCACTCTGGGAAACAACCCCAGAACGATGAAAGGTGCCCTGAAGAGGTTTCTGGAATCGCCTAAATATATAAAAAAAAATATTCATTCTGTTGGCTCTAAACACCCTAGGAATCCCTTAATCATAACGATATGCGGCCAATTTTAATATTAAAAAAGAAATCAAAGATTGCAACACACCGAGGTCATATCCGGCGATGGAAAGAGCATATCTCGAAACCAGGACCACTGTTAACCATTAGCAAGCAAAGGATCTTCACGCCTCCGACCGGTGGAACCGCGGAGTGATATCTCGAATGCGCTTGGCATGTTGCCCATACAGCCCAGACTACGATTCAGCACAGCGAGCGCGCGCTCAAGTGCTGACGACCGGACACGTCCCTCCCGCCAAAAACAAACAAAAAAAAACAACAACACTGTGCGTTGTTTTTGAGAAATTATTGCACAATTGTGTTCCCTCTCCGCGAAAGAATAACATTTTTTCGACTACTCTTATTTTCTTTTCGCATCTGCAAAAACATACACATTTTGTACTAACGGCGTTTACAATCTCAACTAAATGTCGCGTTTTCATTTGTCACATGTCGTCCTGACAGCCGGAACAATACTCTTTCCATCACCGGAGATGACCTCGGTGTTTTTGACCTTTGATTTCTTTTTCAATAGAAAAATTGTCTGCGCATAGGTATGATTTATGGATTTATATAATGCTTAAAACTGGCAGAGTGAGTCGTCGCCATATTTAAGCAACCTCAGAAACCTCCTCAGGGCACATTTATGGCCTTAGGCCCGAGGCTGACACCTAGCGTCCATCGACGCATTGGATGGACAGAAAGCCCGTACGAACACACTCAGCACTCATATCAAATCTGCGCCTGTTCTTAACGACACTGGTGTCGTCGAAATGCTAGTGCAGGGCCCTTAGTTATTCTAGGTGGTGTTGCCTTGGCATTTTCGTAAATATTGAACTCTGCCAATGGTGAGAGGCACAACGCTATGAAGCTTTTGCAGAGTGGGCTCATGCAGGGAGGAAAGCCATCAGAAAAGACCGTCCAACACATTTCCTGCACCCATTCTTGCACATGTTAAAAAAAAGATAGAAAACAAAAAAAAGAAAAAAGAAAAACACCGTTGAATTTTATCTTAAACGTGCTTTGTCTGCAATCCTGTAACAACTCAAGTAGTGCAAAATGGTTTACAAAAGAGAGGCCGTCCTGCAGCCCACATGAGCTTCCACCAGGGAACCTCACCCGTACATTGTCGTGGGACATATCGCACTGTTGCAGTGCATCCGAATTTCGGCATGCCCTTGCTTAACCTCTGTGGAGCCCACATCTATGCTAACTTTTCTCTAGCATGACCGGCACCCACGAGAAAATTGCACGGGCAGCCCAAGTTCCCCACCTTTGCTACTGGTAAGGCGAAGCAATGGTGACGGTGCTGTGAGTACTCAAAACAAAATTTTTTAACTTATTTAATATTGATTCTGCTAATCTGAATTCCAGTGGCTACGGGGCCGTTATCCAAAATTATTCAGTTCTGAGTACATAATTGTTTCAGAATTGTAAAACGCAGTCATACCAAGAAAGATTGTTTTTTTTAGTGTGTGTTTATGTCCAGGCTTCACATTCCTTTCGAATGAAGGATAAAGTACGCTCTATATTTTTAATTGGGAAAATTCAGGTGTTTCCCCAACCAAACGTAATTTTTGCACATGTATACATTCCATCTCTTGTGAAAGATGACGTTGTAATCACTGACGCTTCTCAAAAGGCAGAATGTTTGAGCTCTGACTGTATGTCTATGTTTGCATCGGGCGTTACAAGTAACACCACCGCTACCTGCGCTCTAGATGAAACCTTGCCCATGGAAAATATATTGTTCAATATACATGGGATAGCAGTGTTATTAGAGAGCTTAAATGTTTCAAAGGCTGCTGGCCCTGATTGCCTGCTGACAGCATTGCTAAAATCTTGCGCTCGTTCAGCGTCCCCATTTCTGAAAATTATTGTTGAAAATTCACCGAATGATTGCTCTCTACCAGATGACGGGAAGCCAGTTTCTGTCATTCAAGTCCATAAATCTCGGCCTCGTGACAACGTCTTTAATTACAGTCCTATTTCACTGACTTGCGTTTCTTGTCAAATTCTAGAACACATCTTGTACGCGTCTATTATGAAACATATGAATGCTCATTAATTGCGATACCATATTCTCTTTTACAACTCAAACTGATTAAATACCCTGCATACTAATCGTCGTGTAGTTCCATTCAAGAAAACAAAAATTACACTCTGCTAATTGCAATGTTTTATTTAGGTGACTTCGACGAAACCGCCTTTTCGTGTTCTAAAATTACATCGTTTATGCAGCGGCCAGTCGGGCAGATGTATAAAAAAACATGTCAAAAGGATGTCGTACATTACACCACCCCTGCATTGACTGGCAAGATATATTTGGTATTTTAGCACGACCTTTCCGATTACTGGAGAAATGCATCAAATAACTGTGGCAAAAGTCATTTTTCTAAACTTTATTTTTTAAATATTCTTTAAAAATTACATTTAGAAACATGCGCTTTGATGTGTGAATTAAAAATAAAAGTCTGGACTTAGGAGGCCGACGCCTACTTCCGGTAATCGGGAAGGTTAAAAAAAAAAGAGCAGAAATACTGCTTTTGAATGCAGGGAAGGTGTATATCCTTTAGTCATGTGGTTTTTTGTACGTTGGGCAGGCTGGCCGCTGCCGGAACGATAGAACCTTAGAATACAAAAGAGCGGTTTCGTGGGAGTCGCATATTATAGAGATTGTAAAGCATTCAGTGAATTGCAACCATTTTTTCTGAATGGAACTGCAGGAGAATTGAAAGAAGGAAATTTGATCAGTTTAATGTGTTGTAAAAGTGACGACCTATTGGTATCACTTCTGCAGAAAACAGTGAATAGTGTTTCCTTAATTTTCTTGAATTACTCAACTAAAACTTTAATATCACGTAAAACTATTTTAACGTATGTGTGTATTCTGAGTTTGCGACGAGAATGATGCGGGGGGATAAATGTAAGTTAAAAATTGCTTGCTCCCCCAACAACCTCCTCAAATTCCAACACCTTGTAGAGGGTGTGGGGAGAGAGGTTTTCTATTGTTTTCCTTTAAGAATGTTACAGGATGACCTTGTAAGGCGTTTTTCAGTGTCGACTGAGGTGTCGATGTCCCTATAATAGAGATCGGTCTTCAAGAAACTCTTTACTGTATTCGGAGACATTGTGTGTTGTCAGTTCGTTTGTGTGACTTTCATTTCTTCCCTGTCTCAGGTTAAGTTACTGCCGATAAATGCATCTCACATAGAACTTATCAAATGAACCTCGGCAAATGTCTCGTGTATTTTTTTATGGCGCTGAGCATGCAGGTACTCTGTGAAAGCATTTTCCTGTACGGACTCGCCACACTCGAACAAAAAATGTTGACGAGTGTCCTAGTTTCCTTCTCCACTAAGCACATCTGTGCATAGTGGGAAAGCGTGATGTCGGTGCGCTGATGCAAAGAGGTAAAGCCTGTCGCGTGGACACTAATGCAAAACAGTGCCCCATCATTTTTGGTGTCGGACATAACAATTTGGCTTATCTGCCAGTTTTCCAAGATTATCTCAGATTTCGGGATGGCTCTTGCAGGGTATTTTATGGTATAAATATAAAGAATTGAACGTGAATAGAATATCTTTAATGTGAATATTTTACATTTAAGTTTAGTTTATCATGATTACTTCCATAAATCCCAGCTGGAACTCTTTTTCAGCAAACATATGTATGGGGAAATAATTTTATTGCATAAGTAAAGTTTCTGATTGCCTTGTAAGACAGTCAGGCAAAGCAATCTAACATGCTAAGCGAAGGAATGAACGCCTTATTTTTTCTATTATAAGTTGACGTTCTCTCTCCAGAACTGCCTTAGTAGTTTAGGGGTCTATGTTTACTTGGTTCCGACCATAGTCGGAACGAAATGAAGTTGGCATACAATAGTGAACAAATCTATAAGCCTATCGAATGAACTGGGGAGCTTCTCCATGTCACTCCTTTTTCCAATCACGTTGGCGCAAAGTAGTTACAGTTGACGCGTGTGCCCAAATGCGAAACTGTGAAGCTTGTCACAACAGTGGTGGTGTGACAAAATCAAACTTGACGCACTAAATCGAGGACTTTCAAATATATTATTCATAATTTTAATTGTGTAAATGGAGATTTGTTATTACATTTTGGGGAGCTAATTTGTGATTTATATTAATGTAAAATCTTTGTACAGGTATTTAAATTTATAACCAGCATGAATATTATCATTATGACCATCATTGGTTACTCTGATATGTTTTATTTTAATTTTAAACATATGTGTAGGCTATTGTTGACAAATTAAATGTAAAACTGGATGTTTCTTTTGAGCTGCAGCCAAGGCCAAGTATGACAAGGCCAACGAAAATACAGCCGGCGTCGTGACGAAAATGTGTCTCTCGTCCTTCAATGACAGATGGTGGCCGCAACAAGAGGCGTCATCGAGACGAATTAATGAGATACAAATTAAAAAAAAAAGTATCTTAAAACATTATCCGCCTCAATGGTTTAGCAATAAAAAAAATTGAGACATATTATGTGCATTATTTGTTTTATAAAACTCTAAATTGTTTTTGCATATCAGTAGAGCATTTTAATTTCAGGTGTCCTATCACAACAGATACTTGAAACAGCTCCAGAAAAATATGAAGGCAAAGGGTCGGGCACATGCTTTTTGGCCTGGGTTCAAGCCATTGGCGAATTCCTTGCTGCAGGTCATTGGTAGGTGCACAGTAGTCAGCCAGTGCCCTACCTCGGGTCATTGACCAGTGCCTGGCCCACCAGGCATTGTCTGGCCACAGGACCACAGCCACTCTCCAGTTGGGCAGGCACTGGTCTGCACCCGGCCACAAGCCATTGACTGACAACCGGACACAAGTGAATCGCTAGTGGCCATTTGCCAACCACTGGCTTGTGCCTAGCCACAGGTCACTGGCTGACAACCAGAAACAGGTGCACGGCTAGTACCCGGTTTCCAACGCTTTGTTTGTACCCGTCTACAGGTCATTGGCTGATAACCGGTCAGAAGTACACATCCGGCGCCTGGAGGATAACCTCTTTCTTACACCCGGCCGCAGGTCATCGGCTGTCAACTGGCCATCTATGCATAGCCATTGCCCGGCTGCCAACCACTACCTTGCAGTTTCGTTTGAATGCCTCATTGGCTGATAACCGGCAAAAGGTGCATAGGCAGTGCCCGGCCGCCAACCATTTGCTTGCACTTGGACACAAGTCAATTGGCAAACGACTGGAACACTGCATGCTGGCCGGTGCCTGGCAACATTTCACTGGCTGACCCCCGATCACCGGTGAATTGCAGTCAACGGCCGTCCACCTCAGCCAGTGTCGGCCTTACCATTTTGGCCGTCCATCGGTAAGCCAAAGTGTCTGGCGAAAATTCGTCAGCCGTTAACCGGCCGTTCAGTTGTGTGCTATTAGGGGTGTTGTTGAACCAGTGCGTGGAGTAATTCTACGAGACAGGTAGCAGCTAGGGAGTTCCTACAATGTACAAGAAAAAGAGTGCTGCTATGCCATTTTTTTCTAAAGTATGTTTCAGAATTTTAAAGATGTGAATAGATACATATCGGGCTGGTTGTGTGAACGGATGTTTACAAACTCGTATCTTCAAAAGAATTAGTTTGTTTTTTTATATGCGTGGTCTGCTGAATAGGTCACCAACAAATGCTCCTTTAAAAATCCTCGTCTAACAAAAAAAAAAGTGAAGTAGTCATTTTTTTATTATGATTTAATCAGGAGAGTGACATGCTTTGACGCAAGCCATTCGAAATTATAATTAAGGGCATTAAACAATGAATCCTCCTCTGATTTTGTACGCTCTGTTCTGTAATTATCCACCGCTTCCATTCAAATTACGTCTAGAGAATTCCAATCTATGGTTAGTTTAGAAATATGGAATTCCAGAGACGGCGTGTTTAAATGGGGTTCATGTCTCAAGCCTTAATAATCACAGCTCGGGTTTTATGCTTCCACAGCAACAATAGGTATTACATTTTGAAATCAAATCTGACTTTGAACTTCGTCGTCATCCTTTTTGCTTGAAGAAGCATGACGAAAATAAAATAAGAAGACCTTTAATGAAGGCCATATCAGTATTTGCACACTCGGTGCATTTGGTTATTATTTTATGAAATGTATAGACAACGTAAAACTGCTTGTTGTTTTTGGTAAACCAGCTACTCAGTACAAAGCCTGCAGTCTTAGTACAATAATATTAATATATAAAATTGGCTGTAAAAAAACAAACGAAAAAACTAATGATCTGGCATTTTCGCGAATTAAACCAACTGCGCAGACTATTGTATCGTTATATACAGCGGAGTGCTATTTGAAACCTTAAGATATGCGGCTGCAAATTTACGGATAGTATTGAGTGCGTGGAGGTGTTTAGCAGAGATTATGTGTTTATGCTTATGTTTATTTATTGATGCCCCCCAACATCTACAAGCTTTTCCAGTGGTGCATCGCAACACAGACGAAAAAGAAATCCACACAGATAAAAATACTTACGGTTACGTATAAAAATACTGAACAAAATAAAAAAATAACACAAAATCACATAGCCTACTACAGTTCTGACTGTAATAAATTTACAAAATACCCTAATAATATTTCATAAGCTTATAATTATAATGCTCAAATAATAAACCTGAGCATTACAATAAAAGTATAATGCTGAATATATTACCAGAAAAGCATAAGGTATAGTTAGGCAATACATTTAGTTTTTTCCGACCATGTCCATGTATATACAAAAAATATGCGTTCCATGGATGAGGCGAATATGCAGTCGATCATTGTCCTGATATATTACAAAAATTTTGCAGTTTAATATTCTCATCTGGGTTTGCTAGAGGTAATAATACAAAAGTGAAAGCCCAGAAGCGTTCTTTTCTTATTTTGCTGCAACGATTATAATATTGACGTCGTTCAAAGAGACCATCACTACAAAGTAATAACTCGTAGTAGCAATATTGCGCTGGTCTTGCGAAAGAATGAATATCTGACGTTGATGCAGTATCGATTTCGTGGGTCATAACATTTCCTTATTGAAATTGCATACTCAAGGATAGCAGAGCATGGCAAGTGTTACCTGCCACAGACCAAATGAAAACTAGAACGTCGAACAGAAAAAAAAAGTGAAAAGCAAAATAATAAATAGTTACGTAATATTTTTTTTTTTTTTGTGAAATCGAGTTTTAATTACGTAGGACTGTCTGTTTAACTTTTACGCTGAACACTCATTTACTGACACACGCACCCACAACTTTGTTTTTCTGTTATCAGTTTTCTTTGAGAAAAATGCTTTTTGCAAGAACTATACCTAATCAATAAATACATTTATTAGGATTATGACGCAACATTCAACTACAACTGGTTAATCTTTCTTTTTCTGTATATTCAAGTTCAGATAAATCCATTTCGTTCGCATTTAAATAAATTGCGGAAATTCGACAGCCCACTGGTTAGTTTATAAGAGATACTGACATAGTTGAGTCCTCGTGCTTCTAAAGCTCCGATAACTAAACAAATCGTAGAAACCCGTGAACAGACTTTCACCCTTCTAGCTAATTTGGACTGTAAATTCATTGTACAGAAGAATCAAACTTATTCATGCTTAGTACCAGAAAAACCGTGGGCGCTCGAGAATTGTTTGAGAACCAACTTCACTCTGCCAATTCCACGATTCCAACGATTCAAAATAGACGCACAGTTTCGCGGAGCGCGTAGCCACGAATCGAGTATTTAGGCGAAGATGGTCAGAGAAAAAATCTCTCGGCTATCTTAGACTCTGAATTTAAAGCAATCATTTCTACGTCTAAAAAATAAAAATCACTGCTACGAAAGTTTCTATTTTGGGGTCAGCTTCTATACGTAGAATCGGCTTTCGCCAGCCGCGCGAATAACTTTACAATAAGACATTCCTGAATTGAGCGTCAACTGTAACCACTGTCAGCTTAATATGTTTAACCCCCCCTGTCTTTCGAAAGCTCTCGGAGGATATAAGAAACTACCAGACGTTTTTCGCTCCCCCCCCCCTTCAAATAAAAAATAAACCAATAAAAAATCTAACGAGATTGTAAATGCGGAAAAGATAAAAAAAATCAACTTCGCCACAGCTCATCGTAGCATCAGGTCGGGCCGTGCACGCCACGGATCCACGCACCGTATCATTACCGAGCTCTTCCCTAAGTGTGGCGGAGTTCTACGACGGAGGAGAAGGAGAGGAGAGTTCGCTCGCGTCGTGGGCACCTAATTCAAGGGAACATTAATCTTAGTCAAGCAGGAAATTCGACGCAACTGCGAGCGTCCACGCGGCTCTCGAGGGAACGCCGCTGCCGCCGACCATATGATAGATCGAGCCGATTTTGGGAGCCTAAAGCGCGCTTTCAAATTGAGAGTATGTACATGCATTGTACAGAGTGGAGAAGCCGTTTTTTTCATCCGTGTCCGGACATCCCAATGAATGCAAATGGTTGTTACCCTTTCTTTAAACTCAGAATTCGCTTCTACGCTGATTTCCACAAAAGAAAACAAAAACACACTGTAGCGTTTGGTTGTAACACTCGTCCGCTACACGTAGGATAAAGTTATATCAAGCACATCGGCCCATAGGGGTCATTTTTAAAACAGGAACGCAGCAGACAATAATTGGACAATACAGGCTGAGCTAAGCAGAGCAGGTGAGTAGGAAAAGCTAACTACTGGTTTATAGAGTAAAACTACAGGAAAATTCATTGTTGGATCCTTAAGGAATGCGTTAGCATGGCCGTTGGAAACGTCACACATGCCTCCTTTTGGGAAATGCTAACGCTGACCCTCTCACTTTTTTTCTTTTTGCTTTCTCTATTGCCTCCTCTATTTTTCGCTGCCCCTTTTTGGCCTCGTTACCGGGTCAGTATAAAGGCCTGTTCACACATGCAGCGGAGCGCTACAGGCATAGCGGGGGGGATCGGTGGCCGAGTGGTCTAGCGCACACCAGCTCGGAGCACGTGGAGCGAAAGCTCGCGCTGTAGAACCCAGGGATCCTGGGTTCAATCAATACCACCTAGAACACAAGGCCTGCGCGTTTCCTCCTCTAAACGTCATCACTAGTAGATCCCCTCAGCGCCCCCTAGATAGCCCGGATGAGCACCGTCGTCTGCTACATCGTCTGCGACGTCGTCTGCTCCATCGCCTGCTTCAGTGGTTTGCGTAGCAGATAATGAAACAGATGCTCACGCCGAGTGTCTGTTGCTATAGCATACGATGAAGTTAGACGTTCACGTGGAGCGTCAAATGCATGAGGGAAATTGCCTTACTGCTTTGCGAAGGGCTGCAAAGCCCTTCGCTGGACGCTGGACGCTAGCACTGGACGCCATTTTCGAGGGCGCTTTTTATATTCCCAGTCGCTGCTTTGAAGCGTTCTTCCGCAGAACGAGCGCGCGCGCTAGGAATGCCCGTCTCAAAGCCAGGAGCGCGTGCTAGCTCGCGCTCCTGGCCGAGGGAGTGTTCGCATGCACGTTGCAAATGAACTGGAAGCTCGCTATCAGCTCGCGCTCAGCAGTCACGCACACAGCTGTGGCCGCAAGTGAATGCGACGTAGTTGGGACGCGGCCCGTACTCTCGTCAAGCTTCGGGGTGTTTGCCGCTTGGGGCGGGTCGGGGATCTACTAACGAAACGTCATGCGCAGGCCTTGTCTTCTAGGTGGTATTGGTTCAATCCCCACCCCTGCCCGTTTCGATCTGGATGAGCATCGTACCGGCGTGCGGTCGTGTATCACTACTGCGTGATGCACGTTAAAGACCCCAGGCTAGCGGTTGTACTGCACTGGCTAAATTGCTTATCTACAGCTGGGAGACTCGTCGCCCGTTGAGGCAGACCAAGTTCTAGGCTGTATAGACATACACACAACCCAATTTTACAGGCATAGCGCTTACCTCGCGCAAAGCGCGTGCCGACGGGGGCGTTCACCAGCTTTGAATCGCACTGTCAAAACTGTTGCTCATGGCAGACGATAAGTATCTGACAGCACGTGAGGAGCGCTACATCAGCGCTTCGCTGCATGTGGGAACCGGCCTTTAGCGTGTCACTAAAGGGGGCTTGTGTGGCTTCTCTCAAAGATCATGCTAACGGATTCCCTAAGAATCCACCAACGGATCTTTCTGTAATTTTTTCACCCTTTTCTGTACTGTCTGCCTGACAGGGTACGGCGACGCCTTTGGATACGGTCATCCATATCACTTCTGGAAAAAAACCACGTCAATACAACTCGTGGAAGGAACCGAGTCCTCATTACTCGTGGAGGGAACAGCATCAGAGCCATGGTGGTGCAACTAGGCAATGAGAAAGGGGGAGGGGGTTGTCGCGGTGGGCCTTGAGAGCGGGGGCGGGGATTGAATGTAATAAATGAAATGAAATGAAAGGGAGGTGGGTGTCGCGGCGGGCTACCGCCCAGGTGCCGCTGCCCCTAGTGACGCCACGGCGCAACACCTGCTAGATAACTAAGTTGTAGTGCTGAATGAGATGGCGTCATCAAAGAACGCCAACACTGGGCCCAGATTGGACACTAAAATTGCGTAAACGTTCGGCTCAACGTTCAAACTTGAGTTCACACAGAAAGAATAAAAGCACTGAAATAGACGAGGGGCAGACACTCACAGTTCTTTCAACAAGCAACGACATTTATATGATGCCCATCACACTGCGAAAGCCTCTTCGGTTTTTATCCTTTCTGTGTGAACTGTAGTATATCCAACGCGCTCTGCTAAGTGCAACTGATTCAAACTTGACTCGAAGCCGAGCTCCGACGCGGCACTCGTTTACAATCTGTGTCCTGCGTTGGCCTTCTCTGATGATGTGATTTCATTCAGCACTAGGGCTTTGTTACCTAGGTGTGTTGCGCGGCGCCTTCTCCTCTCTTGCTCCGTGCCAGCTGTGCGCGTGACATTAACGAAAACCAAAGGGCTCGTTTCGACGAAAACCCGGCGGTGTCTTTCAGTTTCTCAGCTGCGGGAAGGTAGGGAGAAGGAGGGGGAGAGGTTGACGTGTGCTGACGTCAGCGCCTCGCACCAATGGGAGCGTTGTACGCGTCACCCTCTCTCCCCTTCTCCCTCTCTCCTCGTAGCTGACAAACGAAAGACACCGCCAGGTTTTCGTCAAAACGAGTGTTCTAATGCTAACGCATTAAAAAAAAAAAATAACGCACACTACCTTGATCATGCTGACAAAGACAGGGGAGGGGGTATATTGTGTAGAGTTATCATACAGATGTGGTGTGGGGCTGCGCTAGCTCCGCATACACCAGCCTCATCACTCATCACGCACAGACAGCGTGAGCCACCCACGCACCTTATGCGTATAGCAGCTCAACGCATTGTGTCCCACAATTTTTGTCAGCTTGATGAAGTTACTGAAAATATTTGTTTGATTTGCAAATTTTGTTGGCTTTAGCTATTCGGGTTGAAGCCCATGCTATGTTTGTGTGTGCGTGTGTGTGTGTGCGCGTGTGTATGTGTGTGTGTGTGTGTGTGTGCGTGTGTGCGTGCGTGTAGGCGGGGGGGATAGCGGCTGACCTTCATTCTATCTAGTTTCTGTAGTCTGTTACAACATGCGAACCGCAGCAAAGCATGCGCCCCCAAATGTTCGGAGAAAATGACGTCAATATATATATCTTTGCGCGCGAATGCACAATTTTCGTCACGTCACAGGAAGGGAGTAACACCCGTGAATTTTTTTTAACAATGAAGGCACTGAAAAGTCGTACATCAGCCAAATGATCATTGAGCTCGGCAATTAAGGGGATTTAAAAAAAAAATCGTTCTTGCTGTGGGCAGAGTTTTATTTGTAGTCATTATGTAGTTTATCGTTTATAATAAACAATAGCCTACGATTCTTGGCAGTCTATTCAAAAAGCCGATCACTTAGATTTAATAAAAGAAGTTACTTTTAAAGCCGGAGAAGTACGTTTCATTCTAAGATAATTGCTTAAAATGTGATAAAAATGCGAAAATAAAAATGACAGACTTAAGTGTTTGGGCTAAATCTATTTCTTGGCGTTGTCTTTCACTGAGCTTCTGCTATTGGGTCCCAGAAGTCCACCTTTCCAGGGATTTCGACGAATATAGACATACAAGCCTTTTTTTTATGTTTCAAAAAGAATAAATATACATCAATATAAAAAAAAAGAAGAAAAACATGCGTGCAAAACCAGAATAATGGCATAGTGTCAAAGTTCGGTTACATTTACACTATACTTTATTCGCCGGAGTAATCCTGTGATTTAAAGATTTAGCAACCCAACCGAAACCAGATGACTTCCGATGAGATTATTTTCTAACCTGTGAATGTGCCGAGGTTTTACGGAAGTGTATTATTTTTTAGTTCTTGCTTTACGCATTTGTTTAAATAAATTCATCACTTTTTTCAAGACGCATTCGTTACGCAAGACAACTCTAGGGTGCGTGGCTTCCCTCTGGGCTGTCCACGCAGCCCATGTCGCTTCTTGCCGCGCAAGTAATAAATAGAGTACAACTACTTTGTTCCAGTAATTTCTGATTACACAAAAGAAAAGTGTCCTTCATAAGTCTAAAAATTAGCGTAATCTCGTTGGACGTCAATCCGTTTTTCATTTTATATAATGGTTGGTTTGTACCCCATGTAAAAGAAAGTTTCGAAGCGATGGTTGAACACGCCAAAGAGGCGTTTCTTTACCACATCTTTTACAGGCTCCTATTTTTTCTATCAGGAGAAAGCTTTCCAAGCTCGACACTTCCCACCCCCCCCCCCTTTTTTTTTTCGCGGCAAAAAAAAAAGGAAAAAAGAAATGACCGCACAATAGTTGTTCTCCTTCCTAAGTGATCTTCCATCGATTTCCGCTTCTTGACGGTGTCCCCCTAGACGAGCGATCGTCCTGTTGCATATTGACTTTTCCTCGTGTTCGCTTCCTCTGGCTCCCTCTCTCTTTCTCCAGCTCTGTTGATTTTTGTTTTTAGAACCAAGATAAAAAAGGCGCCCAATCCCCAAGGTTTAAAATGGGGATGTCACAAAACTGCCAATGTCCCAGTTCGACCAGGTTCAACTTTAGCGAACATCCAACCCGAAGGTCGACAAAAATTCGACTAAACTTCGACTCCTGTGCACATCCGGAAGATATTAAAATTTATACTTGGTAGCATTCAAAACCTTAATCCACTTGCTCCATCACTGGTGGTGAAGTGTGCTCCGCGTCTTCAAAATTCTTTTTTTCTTTCAAAACTGTGCCTCGTAATGAGTAAAGCGTGTAATCGAATCTTTCACCGCATAAGAGTACCCTTATCGAAAGTCAAAACCTGTGCAGACTACAATCACTTAATATAGAGCCCAATTGTCAGCTATTGGTTAGACGGGACAAAACCTTCTATTAACCTTTATAGACTCGAACCGAGTAAGTCTCTAATAGGTTTCTACGCTCGGAACCCAAGTACGAGAGCGTACAGTCGCGTTCGACTGCCGCCTTCACCGCCACAGTCGCCCGTTTCTACTTTCCGGAACAAATACCTCTCTTCCTCGAACTCTTCGGGCCGTCGTTTCTATTATTTCCAGGAAAAAGGGGGGGAGGGGGGGTCCAGCTATTCCATCCGGATTAAGCTAGACCATTAAGCTGGTTGGCAGTGATAGATTACCCCCCCCCCCCCCCCCCCCCCCCCTCCCAACGGGAGATTGGTTCGAAGCGTCGAAGCAGCACACTCAGGAAGGTAGGGACCCGAATAGAAGAAAAGGCGGAGACCCGCGAACAAATACAGGTTGAGGGGAAGAATGGTAGAAGATGGCGAAGGAAGCAAGAATACGCGGAGGGTGGGGAGAGAGAAAGAAAGAGAGAGAGAGAGAGAGGGAGGTCGCGCAGATTCACTCTGTGTGTGGACTCGTGTGTTTGCTGCGCGCTTGTGTGGAAAAGGAGGGTTTGTTTCTCGGGCTCGCAATTCCCTTCGGTCGGGGTCCCTCTTGTGTAGACTCCGATCCTGGGAACTATAGGTGCGTGAGGGTGCGGGTGGTCTCCTCTGCTTAGTCCGAGTTGATTTGGATCGCTGCTTTTGTTCAGAGTGCGGTTTTGTTTAGGGGTCGGGGTCTTCGGATCGGAACTCAATTATTCACGACCTGCTTTCTCATTCGCGCCGGTCGCCCAACCCCAACTCCGTGCCTTGTTCTTCTTTGGACCCGGGCCGCTCAAGCATGAGACCGCGAAGGGGCACGACCACTGACCCGAGCTCGAACTCTTCCGGGCTTCTTTCAAGAGTAGGGGGGGGGGGGGGGGGCGTTTCTGGCTGCTATCGAGCCGTCGACGCCGCTCAGGGCTCGCCGAGGCGTTTTCAGTCAATCATGGACCCGTCGAAGGAGAGTGGACTCGATGGCACAACCTCGAGAATGAGTTTCAGAGCTGCGAAACTTTGTTGGGGCTGTTTTTGTATGCTTGTTTGCTGCTCTTTGGAGGCGTTGATGCATGGCTGAGCGTGGGCTCTGTGTTTTGGGATATTTTGAGCGACGTTAACGCCGAAGACCGGTTGCGTATGTTAAAAAAAAAAAATAAAGTGGCATCACGACAGTTTTGCTTTTTGGCCGGTCTGTAGCTGTGCACTTTCTTGAATTGAGTGTTTTCGTTGGTTGTTAAGGTCTAGCGTTTGACTGCCTATCGGTGGCGATGCAATCGTGGTTGACACTGTTATAAATAGTGAACACTTAGGTGTTCATTGAACAGGTATAATTTTTAATTGAAAAGGATTAACTGTCCCATGGAGCTAACCGGCGTTATCAGCTTTCGAAGCCGCGCCATTCGCCACCTAAACTCCCATGGTCCAACGGAGCAATGGCTGTCGTCTTTAGCAGCAATTTGATAGATAGGCTCCCATCGGCTGGCGCGTGTCATAGTTTCAAGGAACGAGACTCCCATTGGCTGCCGCGCGGCGTAGTTCCAAGGAAATCCACCCCACAGAGAAGCCCTCTTCATGGCGGCGCAGCGACCCGGCTTCCGGTAAGAGGGAGCAATTGGCCGCAGAATCAGCAGAGCCCGCTCGGGCAGACTCCGTAGAAGCTGCACGGCCGAGCTCAGCGCGGCGTGGCCACTTCAGGAGAGCGCGCGCTCGGCCGTCGGCCACAGCCTCGGCAGTAGCGAAACGTGGCCGTCCAAGCCAGTACGCTGCAGACGAACTAAGGGAGCGGAAGAACGACACTCATGCTTTCGCATTCACAACTCATAAGAAGTGCTTAGGTGTCCTCTGACTTTTTTCCCCCAAGCTCTGACGCGAGAAACCTCGATATTTTACGCCTTATGGGGCCGCAATTATTAGGGACTCCTCACTTAAATTAATTTTAGTAAAACTTTCCCTAACCCCCCCCCCCCCCCCCCCCAAATAGCTTACTAATTTCAGAGAACATATATACGTATTTGTACTGTTTTTAAAGTAATTGGGGCAAACAGGACTTGAAGCGCCGATGCAACATTTTTTGTACTTTCAGTAAATACCACTTACAAGTACTCTTTGACGCTCATAACCTGTGAAACACGTGTTTGTTTCTTTCCGCAGAAAAGCAGTCGCATAAAGAAATCTTGAAAAAAAAATGAAAGCCGTAATTACAACTCCCTGTAACGCCGAATTGGAGCGCAGCTCTTGAGGAGGAGGAGGGAGGGGTACTCAGGGGAGGGTATACCCCTCCTCCTCCTCCTCCTCCTCCCCTCATTCTTCAATGTCCTCCGGGGGGGGGGGGTCAGTGACCCCGGGGTGGTGGGCTCGCGTGGTGCATTATGGTACGTTTCCCATAATGCACCGCGCGGTTACGCCGACGCCGACGCCAACGGCGACGCCGCTCAAGCCGGAAACGGGCGGCTAAGAGCTGCGCTCTAAAACGAGCAGCGTTCACTCACTCAACTCGCAGCCAGAACAAGCGGCCACGTGCCATGACGAAATCCTGAGATCATTTTGATGACAATGCCAACACTGCAATCGCAGGAACTTCGTCATCCAAGTTTGCAAAAAAGAAACTGAAAAAAAATAAAATAAAAGAAGATCCATTGTTGGGTTCTTAGTAGGGGTGTGCGAATATTCGAAATTTCGAATACGAATCGAATATTTTCTTTATTCGAAACGTATTCGATTCGAAAAATGCATATTCGGAAGTTATCGAATATTCGGGAAAAACGGTGAATATTCGCACAAACTACGAATATTAGAGCAAGTAACGAATATCTGCTTGCCAAACATTCCCCTACGAATATGTTTATTCACTGAGAAGGGCGTATGATCCGTGCGTTATCGGTCTGCTACGTTTCTATCTGTCCGATGGCAGCAAGACAGGATCAGTTTCGGTTTCTTTTGCACGAAGCCCGTTGTTGCGTGGCGCTTATATAGAAATATGTGATGCAATTGCACGTTCTATAACTTGATGCAATAAAATAAACCTCGAGAGTGAAATATAAATATAAAGTATATCTCGAGAGTGTTATCTAATATAAATGTTTGAAAATTAAAAAAAAAAGGAAAAAACTAGGGGTGAGCAGAACATTGCATCGCCATCGACAACAACTCCTGCCACCAGTGCCTGCCACTCCCGCTCAATCAAAATTAAAGATATCGCGTACCTGCCCAGTTTCGAGTTCGACTAAGTTCGACTTTTTCGACCTTTCAACGTGATGTTCGACAAAGGTTCAACTAAAGTTCTACTTTTTGTGCGCATGCGTTAATATTAAAAAAAAAGAAACTAATTGACTCAACTGGCGTAGGAAAAGTGCAATATTTGTTGGGTTTATTTGCATAACAGGTTCACATTAATAACTAATGAAAGCGTTAAAAGCGCATATTTTCGCTTTGATATGAAGTAAACATTGATTACCATTTGTTTTTTAATAAAATAAACTACTTTCTATATTCCTTGTTTCCCTAAATTCTAAATATTTGTGTAGGAGCCGGGCAACACTGTCCATAAGTCAAACTTCTTCGAACTTGAGGGAAATTTCGCAGGTTTCCCGATTTAATGGTCTTTTTACGGCCGGAAATGTTGCCACGGCGCGTAGGGTGCGCTTACTTTCTGAACAGATGAACAGTTAATTTTCCTACACAATAATAGTAATGAGTGCATTACTAGAAGCATCCTTAGCCTGCTGCAGCCCAGTAAAATAGAGTTGCATTGATTTATTTTGAAAAGGCAATAAAACCTGCTGTTACCTCTTGTTTTGTAATTTTTTATTATAAGACACATATTCGATATTCGATTCGATATTCGAGGCCCGTTTTTTGTCTTATTCGTATTCGATTCGTATTCGAAAATTTCAATATTCGCACACCCCTAGTTCTAGAGAATGCGTTAGCATGACCCTTGGACAACCGCCCACACGTCCCCTTTTGGGAAACGCCGACCCATTCACTGTTCTGTTTTTGCTTTCTCTTTTGTTTTCTCTATTTTTTTGCTGGCTCTTTTTGGCTTTGTTACGGTGTCAGTGTTACCGTTTCCCACAGCGGGACGTTTGCGGCCTTTCCCAAGGATCGTGTTAGCTAAGGCTGGACAATTGATCGATCAGCCTACCGATCAATCAATTAATGCTTTAATCGGAATTAATTGTTTTAACCAGTCAATCGGTATAATTATGACGAACCAAAAGGAAGTAAAAATTACACGATTTCACCACGCATACGTGGACTAGTACACCTGTATGAAGGGCTGACTTTAGGATAAAGTTTAGCCTAAAGGAAACTGTAAGGGCAAGATTTGTAGCTCCAGACAAGTGCAGAAGGTTCTACGTCTCCCGACCGCATCAATGCCATAGCATCGGTAGTGTTTAGAAATATTGTCTCCTCTCTGACAATATTAGTTGCCGAAGTACTCTCGTAGGTCCTATTGCCCACTTTCACAAAGTAATTATTGAAGATATTTACAAGTGCGGTACCAGAAATATATTTTTTTATCACCCATAGTTATGCCAGGAATGGTTTTATCTTGAGATGGGTGTCGTAATAAGAAGTTTAGACGCTTTAAAACACTTTCGAGATGTGTTAAACAAGACATGTCGAACAAATTGGTATGATAGATGCGTTGAGTTCGTTTCAGTTCTGGGTTAATACAGATTCTAAACTTTTTAAATTCTCACAACTTTTCTTCGTCGCGTGTTTTAGAAAAATTGCTGTGAAGAAAGTTCTTATTGTAATTAGTTTTAAAAGGCGCCTAGTGACTCAAGGTTTTCTAAACATTTTTAGGACGCATTTTCTTGTAGCTATATTCAGTACAAAAAGAATCATTTAGTATATTTATAAAAAATATATATATCATAACACTCATCAGCGTCTCTGATTCCCATCACGTGTCAATAACGCTGATTTCCTCTTTAAACTTCTGTAGCGTTGTAGCGTTGGGACATTGTTGGATGGTTCATAGCCTTCCCACGTTGTACTGTATAATTATTAAACATAATTATAGGAAAGTGATCACTGAAACTACAACACTAGCTTCATCACTACAACACTAGCTTCATCACTACAACACTACATATACCTTCATCGTGATTTGTTACAAAAATATCGATTAATGTTGACATTGAGCATGTAACCCTAGTTGGGGGATAATCACGTTACAAAAAATGTTTGACTTCAATAAGCGCACAAACTCATCTTGCAGTCTCGAATCTTGGAGCATATTTATTTGAAATCACCACCGAGATGCAGTTCGTACTGTTCTTCATCGGCAAAACAAAACAATTTTTCCAAGTAGTTCATAAACAGACATATTTCCATTTGGCTGACGATATAGGACACAGTAGATATGACTTTTTCTCTAAAGGCAAAGTACTTCACGATTCGGTGTTACGGTAGAGTACTCACTACGTAGTTCGGAGCCTGAAACAATTGTCTGCAGAAACATTATTCTCCCCCCCCCCCCCCCCCGCGGAATGTAAGCACGTTTAAAAACATTATAATAGCCCGTTAGAACAAAAACATCATCACCATCCCTGTACCATGCTTC